>CP139502.1:266713214-267913214 GCA_021014915.2 Artemisia tridentata subsp. tridentata
CCCAAAACCTCTTTCAGAATACAAAAATGATCCTCAAATCTCTAACAAGGTGCAAAATGATTTTCATGTTCTTCCTCGTCTCCGAATGTACCATTAAGTCATACAATGACCATATGCCCAGTACTCCAGAGAAAATATATCTATCAAATTCACCAAGATCGTCAGAGCTTTAGCTAATACTATTAGCGTCATTAACCGTCATGGCAGTCGTTTACGAATACGGAAGGCGATTTCAAGAATAGTATCAATTCATCAGAAAGGAAACTTCGCGCTCTGAATTTAAACATAACACATAGTCGTTCCAGGGTGGAGGAATATTGGCTTCTAACAGTAATACGGTTCAGCTTCCATACATATCTCCAGTTACCATCCTTCTTTATCGCGAACGAAACTAAAACATGCCCAGAAGATACACTTAAGTAAACTCACTTCCTGGTCTTCGGTTGCTGCTCTTCCCGGTTGCTCCAGTCAATTGGTATGATCCGAAAGACATCTTCGTTTAGTGACTAGAATCTCTCGGTATCATGTCAAATCTTACTTCATACTCCGGTGGGAAAAACTTGACGTCCAACAGGGATTATGTTCAAGAAGTTCAGGGTGCCAAATAACGTTCAATACAAGGTATCGTTCAGAAAACTCAAGGTGCCAAAAGGCTTCTACGATGAGGTTCAATTTATTGGTGTACGAAATGGTTTCTAGAAAACTTTATAACCGCAAACGTATCACACGAGTCTCCAGAGTAATAGTGATAGCAAAGGGTTTATCAATCAGAAATTGTAGTAGGGAGTTCAAAATTGTTGCAAACGTTAAAGGTGAGACATAGAAGGGTAGTTGTCAATATTTGACTGATCATTCCACAATTTCCTTGTCAGAATAAAATCGAAGTTAACTATTCAAAGAAAGACGGTTCGCAAATCAAAGCTATATCATTAGAAGTGAGGAAGAAAACATTCTTATACTCATGGTTACACACCACAAGACTTCTCATAAGGACAGAGATGGGTAAAACGAAATCAATAGTGTCGGAAACTTCATAGATACTTATCAAATAACAAAACATATCCAGTACGTCATCGCCATAGAGGTTCTCGGAATGCCTGAAGAGGCGTCAAAGTGATTAACAAAAGAATCAGAGTGAAATGAGGGTCATTATCAAAATGATTAACAAAAGGGATTTGAAGATAAGGTTTCAAATATTTTAAAGGCCATTATTATGAAATTCTAAATGCCTTCAAGTTTTAAATCGGGTTCAAAACTTAGGTGGTGGAGCATAGCTTTCACTTTCAAAAATTTGTATAAACGGGAAATTCTAACCAAAGCAAGGCACGAATCAGGGGGTGATAGGGAAGCATGTGCAAAAAACAAATGCCTTTTTGTCTACCCTTCCTCACCGGTTTTAAAACTTTGGGGTTTTTTATGGGGGAAAAACCTAAGAATTTTTTAGGTTGACTTAACGAGTGCCTAAAAGGGGGAAAACTTATTGGTCCTAATTACACAGGTCAGGGTAAAAAGTATTACAAAATCGAACCTGTCTTGATTTCCTAATTGTAACACCCCAACCCGGGTTGGGTTTGAATTTTCACACTAATGGTTTCACATTTAGATCAAAACAAAGCATACATTTTTTGTAATACAAAAATTCTCAAAGGTTACAATGAATTCTAAAATTTTTTCTTGGTTTGCAAGAAACAACAAACACTAAGGGCTGCAAAAAGAAAAATCCTTATAATGGGCTCTACTTCAGGGAAAAACATTCCCAAAATCTTCTAAGTCAAAAAAATCTCTTCCTCAACCTTTAAAACCCTCGTTTTTTTCTTTTTACTGCCGGGACACGAAAAAGGGGAAAAAGTGGGGGCTAGCTTAAGAAGCTCATTTAACAGATACAAAATACCCAAGCAAAAATAAAGCAAAAGAATTTTAAAAGCAATGGAAAAGTCATAGGTTTTTTAACGAAATATATGGATAATAAGAGAGATAAAGGATATTTCCACCACGAGCCCAGAAACTCAAGTCATAATCTCAACACTTTTTTTTCAAAGTCTTAATTTTCACAATCAGGGGGAAAACCCCTAGGCAACCAGAATAATATGGGGGGTGTCCTCATATCAAAAGGGGAGTGATCAGCTCCCAGAAATTGGGGGAAAGGCATGTATTGCACACAATACCAGTCACCCAAATTTCATAACTCAAAGTCATAGTTAATCCACAAAACCCATCAAATCTAGGATTCAATCCTTTAGCCCCCAAAACAAAGTCATCTCAAAATCATAATCTAAAAAGTCATAATGGCCATATCAGAATATAAGGGGGGACGGTGTGTGAAATCCTCACCCACACATGAGTCAGCCAGTGGTGCTTTTCACAGCATGGCCGGGTTTACCTTCCTAGCTGGTAACATAAAGGGGTCGGGTTTTATCAAACAATAAAGGTCTCTTTTTGTCATATCAAGGTGCATCTAATTTTTTACATCAAAAAGGTAATCTCAGGTCTTATAAAAAGGTTAATGTAAAAAAGGTTCATGGCAAGGTTTAAATCAAGCTCAACTTCAAGCATGGGTTTAAAAAAGACCCCTTACCTAAAAGGGAAAAGGTTTTTTCCTACCTTAGAGGGAAGCAAAACAGAACGAGCAAGAAATAAAAAAAACGGTTCAAGGTCTCTCCTCTTCCACCAAAAGGGAAAGTAGAGGATTACAATTCATTCTAATTAATTGCCTTTCATTTTAGTAACTTTCTTTTTTTTAGCAGGTTTCCATATTTAGAAAATTTCCAAAAATTAGAAAGTTTCCTTATTTAGAAGTTTCCATAATTTGGCAATTTTCAAATTTTACTTAGTTAGTCCTTAAATTTGGGGGTATTATGGAATAAACCCATTCATTTAATAAGTTTTCCCCAAGTTAAGGTTTTTAAATATGAAAAAGTTTCATAATTTTGGGTTTAATTGAAAACCCAATTCTCAAATTTTAAGGGTCTTGAATGAAAATTTGTAAACACTTTTCAAGTACATCTTTTCATTCAGAATCACTTTCCCCCGCCCCTTTTAGTTTTCTTTTTTTTTTCCCACTTCACAACCCTTAATTGTCAAATTACAAAACAAACTTATAATTTTAAAATTTTACATTTTAACCCAATTATATCTTTAATTTTTCCCAAACTAACCCTAAAAATCCATAAATTCAGAATAATATTCCCCAAAATAAGTATTGTACAATTACAACCCCAAGGTTTTTTCCCTAATTACATTTTAGTCCATAGTTTACAAAACTTATAATTTTAAAAGGGAATTACTTTTAAAAAAGCCCCCATTGCCCAAGTGCTAAGGTATCTTTCCCGATCTCAAAAAATTCCCCCCTAGCCCAGGGCAACCATAATCACGTTTTTTACGGTTGTGTATTTTGGGCAACTTTTATTTGTTGGGCACCGTAACTTTACAGGGTGGTTTTTTTGGGCATTTCAAAAATTTTTTCACTATCTGCTTTCATTACTGTTCATAAAAGTATTTTGAAAAATAAAAAATTTAAAAACAAACAGCCCTCCCCCTCTTTCACTTCTTCCCTCCATTCGTTTCACAGTCACGGTCAAAAAAATAAACTGGGTTTATGTTCGCGCTTTTTTATCTTGTTACCCCTTTTATTTCAATCTCCAATCTATACCATTGTTTTTCCCTGATTGTCAAAACTGAAAAAGGGGTAACTTTCATTGAACAGTGTTCCATAAAATCTTTAACACCGTCGATTGTTTGTTTTGATTAGAGAAAATGTGGTATAATATGGTATGTAAAAGCGTTTTACCCAATCTTTATTTCATTTGTTTTGTATCGTTATTGATTTTTTGGTTTTTTTGGTATAATATAGTTTTGTTTTTTTTGTTTTGCATTTATGTGGATTATGATTGATTTTTGTTTGGGATTTTATTTGATAAGCACGATTTTGGGTTGTATCCCGATACGCCATGCCTGAATTTTAAATAAGGGTTTATAAGCAAAACACCCTTTTTCTTAGGTCCACAATAAGTGGTTGTAAATTTTGTTGTAATTAACTGAACTGTGTATGATTGTGTTTACGCTGGCTGTTTACAAAGTGTTTTAAACTTATTTTTTTTTGATTGTATGTTCGGGGGTTTAAATATTTTTTCCTTTTAGGACTATAAAACAAGTAATCATTATAGCAAACTTCAACTACTTTTTGGGTTTATAAAATCGGAAAATTTGACGCAAAAACGACGGAACTTTTTAGGAGTACTGCTTTGGGGGAAAATTTGGTTGGATTTGTTATACTTTGACATGAAACACACGTCATGACTATATGGTACCCGGGAACAAAAAAGAGTGGAAAGAGTCTCATTAGATAGGCCCCCTTTATTTTATTACTAGATGGCATACTCTGCATTTGGTTCCTGAGTTTTTTCCCAAGCGGGGGTTTCCCGGGGGGGAAACTGAGCTTTGAGTTATACACTTCTGGTGCTCTAAAATTTTGGGGATTTGGGTGTTTCCTGAGAAGCGAGGTTTGATTGGAAACACTTTTATTGGTGTCATCGAGGATGAAGGCAGTTTCGCAAGCTAGTGACCCAAGACGCAAACGGATATCCCCTTTGTAGCCCTAGGGTAAATCTTATGGGTTTTTTTTTGGACTCCCAGGTTGGGGGACCATTGTTGGGGGTTGGTTTGAAAACCTAGAGCTGGGAATCCCATTCCCGGGGTAAAACTTTTTTGGGAACCTTTTTTATATGGCCAACTTCATAGGGTAATGGATAACACACGGAAACCTTTTGGGATTGAAGAAAACCCAAAATCTGTTCAACCTATTTGGGGTGGGTTGGTATTTGCTCCGGTTTTTATTTTTTTTTTTTTTTATTATTTTTCGCGACCATTTTATGGACTATGGATAGGGTTGTGTTTTACAATTTTTTTTAGATTTGGATACTCGAGTCTTTAGAAAGATTTACTTTGGGTGGGTTAAAGACCTAATGTATTCCAAAAAAGCATTGCATGGTCTAGAATTTAACCATTAAAAAAGAAGGACTGTTCCCACCTTTTTTTCAGAGGTCTCTATTTTTTTTCTATTTGTTTTTACGTAAAATAAATTTTGGGATTCCCTGTGGAAAAATGATCTTTTTTTTTTTTTCTTGAATTGAACAAAATTAATCACTACGCCGAATATAAGATTAATTTTTAGGAAAAAGCAATAAAACACACAAGGAGGACCCCCTTTTTTTTTTGGGACTTTCCCTTGCTCTTTCTAAGTTGCAGAACAAACTTGTGGGATCAAAGCCTTGATTGATCTTTGAGCAATAAAATCTCTGTATGACAACTTATATTTTTTTGGGAAAAAAACTAAATATTAAGTTTTGTAAAGAAGACAATGATTTATGAACGGGATCCTTTAGGGGGAATCTTTTATTAATTTTTGGGTATTCCATTCCCCAAAATTTTATGAAAACTCTAAAGCGTATTTTTTATTTTATAGGCAAAAAAACCCTAACGCTTTTACGGAAAAACGTTGTAGACATAAACACAAATCTCTTCCTAGAATAATTTAAACCCAAACTTACTAAAAATAAGAAAACCCCCAGCAACAAAAACACTGCAGCAGGAACACACCAAAGCTACCACAGGATTGAAACCTTCCAAAAGGCGAGCAGCAAGTTTAAGTAACCAGAAGCAACATTTTAAAAGGGCAAACTTTCCAGCGGCAACCTCTATATAAAAGCAGCAACATAATAAAATTTCATCTGAAAAAATAACTGGTTACAGAAATTTTCTTTGATTTAAACTGTACTATGAACAGTGTACTCAAATCACTTAAGTTTTTATTTTATTTTCATCAAATTTTCCCGGTTGTTATCCTGTGAGAGGTGATTTATTGGGAAATTTTTTTTGGGTTTGATGTCTCTTTACCAATAGCATTTACACTGGGGTAGCCAATGTTTTTGTGTGGAAGACCATTTGGGACATTGATAACCATATGATTTTAGTAAATAAACAAAAAAAATAAACGGATTTGACTTGTCTTTTCCTTAGCCGTTTGCTCGGACTAGCCCAATTCTTGGTTACAAACAGAACCTTGGTGATGAGTTCCAAAAAAATTGGGTTTTTAAAATGCCTTTACTAAAGCCATTTGCATGTGGGCAGCCCCAATTCCCTTTGGAAACCAAAAGGGGGAAAAATCCATGGTGAATTAAAAAACCTTTCAAAATCCATTTTTTTTAAAAATGGGGTTTTGGGTTTAAAATACCCTATTTTGTTTTGAGCAAACTTTCACAGCTTTTTTAAACGGATTTGAGGTTTCCCCACCAGAGCGTTTCCTCATGGTGAGCCAAACTTTTCTTGTTGCTAGACATGGGTAAGTTTTAATAACATTTGTTGTGGAGGTTAAGAACCAACACTTACCTCCAGTGGGGGCCCTCAAACAAACAAGTTTCAAAATAAACTAAATACAAATTTTTATAATTTTTTTAATTTTCTATTTATTTTATAAATTTTTTTTGAGTACTGAAGAAAGAAGAAATTATACAAAAACAACAAGAAAATAAGCTTCTTTGGTTTATACCAAAATCAAACAGATCAACCTTTGGGGGTGGCCAATTTGATTTTTGATAAATTTAACCAATTGTTCAGCTGTGGGTCTTTTCATTCCCCAAAACCAATTTTTTTTGACCTTCAAAACCCTTTCTTTTAAGAAATTTTTTCCCATCAGCCTACACAAGGATACTGAACATACGCAAACATAAATAAAACCTTATTAGAGATGGTTTCAAGGACATGACATTAGAGGAGAATACAAAACCCCCAAATGGAACTCCCAGACTGTGATCAAACAAACTTTTTTCAGAACCCCTCCCCACCCGGGGAATCCATTAAAACCTTCCAATCCCCCAAAGGTGAGGGCCCCAAACCCAGAAGGCTTATTGATCATAATACTGTTCCACCATTCGTTTCAAAGTTAATCAAAAACTTTTTTGGTCCCAAAAATGCAGAATCTCGAAGAAAGATGAACTGTTTGGTTTGCCATCCAGTGTGAACAACTTTTGATTTCCCCCCTCCAGGTATAGTCAAACTTCCCCATGACCTTTTGGGACCAACACAAAGGGGAGGGGAAATTTTTGTTTCCCACCTCTGAAGCAAACTGATTAATTTTCCCTCAATCTTCCTTTTCTGCATTATTTCAGCTTTAAGGGCCATTTTTAGCAGGGACTTTTTTTCTGGTTGTGGGAGTAGAAGGGAGACTAAAACCCTGAGCAGTTTTAGCGGTTTTTCAGGGAAAGGGAAGCTTGGGGGATCAGCAGGAATAGAAAACTTTTTCTTGAGAGTGAGGAAGTATCAAGGACAGAGACATCCAGGAAAGGTCAGCAGATTCAGTGATTTTAAATCCCCTTGGAAGAAGGCTTCCAAGAGAGAAGGTTGGGCGGAAAACCTTTCATGATCCGTCGTTATTCCGGTCTAGGTTTCATCGGGACTTTTTCCTCACTGGCCATAGCCCAAACCCAAAAAAAGAACAAAATTAAAATACTCTGATTTTGACTTTTTGTTTTTAAAATTTCTCTTTTCTGCATATGTAAGGGTTTATTCCTTTTACCCTTGGCTTTGAGTTTGCAGAGCCCTTGTCCTTTGCCTTTGTAAATTTGCAACCATTTTGGCGGAAAATCACACTGAGATACAAGCCCAAAATTTCCTTGGCCAGGTGGGAAAATTGGCAGCCATTTGGGAAAAAGAAAGATGCTCCAATCTGCTTCAAATTTATGTAAAGAACGCAACCAACTTTTTTTCTTTCTGGAGCAAATTGGTTGTAAAAGGTCTATCGGGCGTTGCTAAATCTGCAGCATGAGCTGCTTAGCCATGGCTTCCCCCATCTTTTTTTTTCTTCAGGGTTTTTTTTAAGCAACCTTTCTTGCTCAGCCTTTCTTTATCAGAGACCAAACCCCCAATTTCATCCACCCTTTGCAGGAGTAGGATCAGTTTAAGCAGGAAGGGAGGTCACTTGCAGGGGAAAATTTGGTAACATTACCATAGCAATGGAGGGGCTACCAGGTGGATCACTATGGGGGCTTGGGACAGCTTTTTCAATTCCAGCTGGATCAATGACAGCAGGAATAGTTTGACCTTTTGGGGGAACGTTTGTACTACCAAAAAAAAATGATAAAAACTATCAGCAGCAACACATGGAAAGATACCACCAAAAGGGCTTGAGTACCAAAATTTAACAGCATCAAAAATGAAAAAGAAGAATCTGCAAAAAAGGCTGCACTCCCTTGATACACATCCACTTCAATTCTTCCTAGTTTCCTTTTTGCCCCCTTTGCCCTTTGGGTTACTAATGACTAGCCCTTGGGGGGAAATTTCCCACTGCTTTGGCCAAAAATTTTTAAAGGGGGCCCAAAAACCCAAAGCAGCCTTTACCCCTTTTAGTCAGAAGCACACTTTTCTTTTCTTGCTCTTTAATGATCTTCCAAAGTTGCAAAATCTATCAACCTACTTTTGGATTATAATTAAAATTCTCTTTTGTTTTCCTTAATTCTCTTTTTCACAAAGAAAACACCTTTTTCTCCAGCCCTTTTTGGTGTCATGTAACGCAAACTCCCAAAACTGCTTTTTCTGCTTATACCTGTCAACTACAGTTGACACGAAAAGGGGAAGGGGATCAAGTTCTCAACCCGCACCAGTAACTGTGGTTTTTGATGAGCTTTTGTTGGATCTGGGTGGAAACACATGAAATCTCCACCAATTGGGTTTTAAACTTTTCCAAAAAGGTGCTAGATGGGCTAGGATAGATTAAAAAAAGGCGGAAGGACATCACAAAGCATAACTGAGGGTTTTTGGTTTGTCAACATGAGGCCTACAGGGGTGGTCTGGACTAAGGCTCAAGTGGGGCAATAGGGGTTAGGTAGGGCGCCCTGGGGATGGTGGTAACTGGGCTTCAGAAGCATTTGGGTGCTTGCCCCAGCCAGCAAACTTTTTTTAAAAGCCCCAGACCAGCAGGAATGGGTGGATTAGCATCAGCACATTTACTACTGCCTTTTACCGCTGCTTTAGCTGCACCACAGCTATTAGCTGCTCAGCAGGTTCACCCGGCAACAAAAGCTGGTAAAAAGAGGGATATGGTCTCCCAACAAATCGTCTTCAGTTGCAAACAATTTAGCATCAACTTACCATGATTTTAGGTAAGGGGTCAGTGGCTGACACCACAATGGGTTTGTAGAATCTAGGGGTACATGAGGGTTTTGGGTTTTTAAAATTATCTATTTTCCTTAAACATTCCCCCCAAAATGTATTTAGACAAAAAGAAAACCCTCCCATCAGACAACAAAAGGGTGGGGCAATGGACCCAAATTGACCACCCCCCAACTTTTTACTAAGGGGGGCAACAAGTGGGAAAGAAACCCCATTGAGGTGAAACCTTTTTCTTAGGGAAAAGTAAAGTTAACAGAAAAAGGTACCCTATTGCTTCCATCCCATCAAAAAAAATTTCGCCCAGATAAGTCATACGCCTTTTTTCTTAAATTTAGCGAAGAGAACTCGAAATAGACTCCTCACTAATAATGTTTTCTTGCCCATCAATTTTTTGAAACCCTTCTCCGAGGTCTTCCCAAAATCGTTGATATCAACAACAGCAGTACCCCAAAAAATTGGGCACCAGTAAAGTCATAACCACCTTTGGACAATGGTAATAGAAAACCCTAAGAGGGAACCTCTTAAGAAGGAAAGAATCTACATATCCTTCACTTCGATCGAAGATTCAAGAACCCAAAACTTTGTTGTGATCTTCTTTTTTATTAAAGGGGGTTGCCAAGGTGAATCGGGGATTGAGATGTGCAAATAGAAGGGAATGAGATTGCAATTAAATTTTGAAAAGACGGGGGTATTTTGGGGGGAGGATTTTAATATTTAGTCGTGAATAGGGTTTTCAAATTTAGCAGCTTTAAATTCTAATTTTCTCCGGTAAAATTTGACAATTTAAAATTTAAAATTATTCTCAAAATTAATCCCCCAAATTTAAACGACCGCAGCAATGGGGTCAACCGGGTTTTTTTTTTGGAAATAAAAAACCCCCCAAAACAACGTTAAGTCACCGGGCCCAGCATGAGATGGCAATCGGCCAATGAATGATTTTGACAAAGGGTCAAATCCCCAATTTTTTTTTAAATTATTATATACAAATAATTTTTATACATATAATAAAGAGCAGGATTTGTGGAGTTTTTTTGGGATCGAAAAGTGGCTACGAAAATAAACAAAAACATGTCCTATTGACTTAAAGATGAAACCCACGTTAAATTGCTGGGGGGACATTCTATTGGTTGTGTGGATGTGGGTTTGTGGGAAAAATTTTTGGGGCAAAAAGAAAGGCTAAAGGGGCCTGTTTTGAAGGCAAAAATTTTTTACTAAATTTATGCTTTAGTTTCCAAAGGCCACCATCATGTTTATATAGAGATAAATATTTAAAAAAAAATGTATTTAAATAAATAAATAAAAGGGCGCTCTGTATATTCCATTTGTTACACGGGCTAAATAAATTAAAAAGGCAACTTTATTTTTGGGTTACCCCTAAAAAAAGGCAACTTTAAAGGGGATAAAAATTAGGTACGGAATATAACACATCTTTTTTAATTTTTGGGCAAAAAAATTATTTTGGGCTTCCAAAAAAAAAAAAATTTAAATGGGCAGTTGAGAAAAACTTTCACATTTGGAAATTTCGGGTCGATACTCCAACAATTGAACTTGGTTTAATTTGTGTACCTTTTCCCAAAGGGACTTTAAAAGACAAAACAAACACTTATTTGTTTTTGCCCCAACATGCAAGGTAGGCACGCCAGCTAACAATTTTAGGCCACGTGGCCAGACGAATAAGAGTAAGGCAACGTCACTGTTCCACACGTGTAAACTACAGTGTTTCCTCTCTATAAAAGGTTTTTACAACGAATGAAGGCGCAACAACCCCGCAAAAAAATAATAAGGACATCTAACACACACAATCACAACCGTTTTTTAGAGAAGTTGAAGATGTATCGTTCTTTTACGACTGGTTCCTGAATAACAATATAAAGTTGCTTACCATATTTTATACCACGGTCTTCACTCAATGACAAAACGTCATTTGCTAATGATCATCATTTACATACACGTTATTCAAGAATGTACTCACACATTAAGTGGGTTACCATGCAGCGTCAAGAGGGTCATCTCACGGCCCACACATGTTCTTATATGACTACTAATAGCACTTAGTCGTTCTTAAATGACGAACTATAACTCTAAACCCATAACGCTCTACAATCTAAACTCCCATCCAGTGAAGTTAGACTCTCCGTTGGCCATCAAGGGTCTCGTTAGAAGAATCAAGGCTCTCGTTGGCATCAAAGTGGTATCACGAAAAGGGAGATGGATAATGAAGAAGAGCCCACGCTACTAGGGAGATACAGGGGCAATTCATTGCATAGAGTTAGGACCCGATAAAGCTTAAAAGGCTCCTACAATCATCAAACAACAAATGATTAAAATGATGCCTTCAATTTTTTTGCAGGCCTGACATGGAAAACTGTAACCATACTAAGTGGTATATACACTTTCTTTTAAGCGACTTCTCACCCAAAACACCACATTATTTCGTAGTGTAACTTTTTTATAAAACATTGTTGTGTACTTTATTTTTAATTTCGTAGGTTTTAATTTTTTTTTCTTTCTGTTTTTGTTCTTTTATTTATGTTATTTGTTGTGTATTTTATTTTTAAAAATTCAACGTTTGCTTCCATTTTATAAAAAAACGTTAGTAAACGATTGTTTGCAAAGTAGAAACAATAAATATTATGAACTTGTGTTGTAGCATTTACAATGGCAAAAGTCTTTAATGACTTTTGCTTTTTAACGCATTAAATGATGCTATAAAAAGGTTTTTGCAAAACCTATCACTCCAATGCAACAAATTACCCTATCACTTTTTGTATTTAATTATATTCCATATAAATTACCCTTACGTATTTATATTTTTACAAAATGATTTTCAAAAAACATAAATCAATTTTCATATCGTTGTGTATATAATTTACTTTTAAAATTTGGCAAACTTATAAAAAACGTTAATGCGGTATTTAAAAAATGGGCAACTTTAAAACGGGTAACTTTAAATGAAAGTTAATGGTCACTATATAAATTTTTTTTATATTTTTTTTATTATTTTTATTTTAAACTTTTTTTTTTGGGTTGTGAAATAAAATAAAGTTGAAGTACTTTTGTGTACTGTATGAAGCGCAACTACATGGGAAAATTATGCATTGTTTTAAAAACTGGGCAACTTACAAGGGATGGTCAACTAAAACTGAGCATCATAAAAATGACTATACTAAATTGGGTAAATTGGTAGTGCCATGTCATAAACATTCTACTGCTGGTAGGCTAAATGTTCAAACTGCTTGGTTTAGTTGTTACATGGCCGCCATAACCAATTTGTTGCCATCACTCGAAAGAACAAAACAATATGTTGTTTAAGTATCGACGTTTAATTGGTTTGTCTTTTTGTTGTACAATTCATGGATAAAACAATCAAAATTAATTGGACAACTTAAATAAATGGGCAACGTAAAATGGTGGTGGTTTTACAACTTGGGCAACTAATAATGGGCAACTAAATATGTGATGCTGCTGGTAGCTCTTCCATTTGGACAACTTAAATAAATGGGCAACGTAAAATGGTGGTGGTTTTACAACTTGGGCAACTAATAATGGGCAACTAAATATGTGATGCTACTGGTAGCTCTTCCATTGCTACTGGTAGTGACACCCTTGCTCCTCTGGACGTATTCTTGCTTGGTTTTTTTATGTGATAGTCATGAAAAAAGAAAATTAACAATTGGTAAAGGTACCTACTTTCTTTTGCAGGAAATTAAAAATAGTTACAATTAAGCTCCTTCGTTATGTCACGAATACATTGTTATCTCCATTCAATTAGAAAGAAAAGTAGGCAACTTTCCCACTTTTATACACTAGTCATCATTTCCCCATAACTAATTACTAAATGCATACAAATTAAAGGAAACTGCAAAGTTAATACACTTATGGTAATCATATCCTATTTTTAAATGATGTTGATGAGGTACAAATGAGACGGGGAGCTTGAATCTGTTATCTTCACTTGTAAGTAGCTTTTTCATTGCAAATCAACCGGATTTTTAACTAGCCGGCACGAATGTCCTTTGTCCTTCCGGCAGGGCAGCAACAAGGATGAGAAATAAGGGATTTTTATCCTCTTCCCAACCATCTGTCCCCCTTTAATAGCCTCTGATGATCCACCATTTTTCCCTTCAAATTTGGTTATTACTGAGACTAACCATATTACACCCTTGGATGTTCCACTCTCATAAACTTACATGGAACTAAGTTCCCAACAAGATTCCACCAGTATTTAACAAACTGGTGTGCTGAGGGGGGGAGTGAAGGAAAAGCTTGTGGATAGGTCAGTTAGAGCAAATCCTCGCACCAGAAAGGTTGAATGTAACTTTCTCGTTTAAGGAGACACTCGACAACAACATGCAGGGGATTTTGATGTTAGGGTTTTGGTAGAGGATGATGGTTGTATGTTATTAGCCGTCATTTAAGAACGGCTAAAAGTTATTAGCAGTCATTTAAGAACGGATCTAGATCATAAGAATGATCCACCCTGTCTGAGACCATTTGTAGGGCCGCTTTAAACTTGTGCAACTGGTGAATTAACAAGATATACATGAACACGTACCGTTTGGACATCGAAAAGACAACGACTCTATGAATGCATGCTGGGAAAAATTACAAGGTTACTCCAGTGAGAGCCGATTGAAAGTTATTAGTAGGCTTGGGTTGGAGAGCCGATTGAAAGTTATTAGTAGGCTTGGGTTAATTTTGATGAGGATCGTAATAGGTTATGGATTTCAGACTTGTTACTCTCGTTGAATGCGCACGTTCTGCTTTGGTTGGAAGTGATTTATATAGCGATAAGATTACTGTTGCTTCACTTGTGTATAGTGATCTTATTTGAATTTTGAATTTTTTATGCTTAATTTAATATCCACAATGGCATTATTTAATTAACAACAACAACAATAAATGATGAACTGATACTCCCTATGCAATCATTTCGCTTCCCTTCTGAAAGGTTAAATTCATAATGATAAATAATAATAACACAATTTGTAAAAAGTTGGTGTTTTTTACAAATGTATTTGTTTTTACCTTAGTTTCGGGTTTGAACATATACAATGGTAGAAATTGATTTGAGAGACTGAGGTTATTTTGGGAGGATATTTTATATTTAGTTCGTGAATACGGTTTCCAAATTTAGCAGGTTTTAAATTCTAAATTTCTCGCGTAAACTTTGACCAATTTGAATTTAATTTATTCCCAAAATAAATCCCCCAAATTGTTAAACGTCCGCAGCAATGAAGTCAACCAGAGTACCTTTGACTAAAAAACACTACCAGCAGCAACACGTTAAGTCAACCTGGCAGCAATGAGATGGTCCAATCGCGGCAGCAATGAATGATGTGTGACAAACGTCAAATCCCCAATTAACTCCAAACCAACCCAACATTTAATTCCATTAACCTCCCCTTAAGGCTATATAATCCCTTGAAAAATAAATCACAAAGAGTTGCTTGCAAACGAAACATTTCCTTTAATTTTCAGTTTCCTTTAATGTTTTATGTTTTTATTTATGAAGTAGGAAAGTTCCTTACTTTCATTTGTAAATGAATGGAGAGAACATGTATTCGTGATATAATGAAGGGGCTTAATTGTAACTATTTTTAATTTCCTACAAAAGAAATTTGGAACCTTTCCTACTTTCTTTATTTATTTATTAACTTATTAATATTAATATTTTTCATGCCTTTTACAACAAAAAACCAACCAAGTAAACGTCCTTTTGTATAAACCACATACTTTGTGTGTAATGATGGTGGGTATAGGGGTTTGGTGTGTGGGTTTATTGGTTCCCGCGAAAAGAAGTACATATTCCTCACGTTGCGCCACGTGTTATAAAAGTAAATTTTGGATAGTGACTTGGTGAATATTTGGGTCATGTCACGTGGCCAACTTGTTATAAAGGCTGCTCCCTTCCTGTCCACTAATTTACAGCACAACACAGTTATAAAATTTGGGCAATTATTTTATAAAATTTGGGCAACTGGTTATAAAATATGTGGAAGGTTAAAATAATAATAAAAAGTAATCATAACACCGTTCGTAAAAGAGTAATTGTTTTTTCAAATGTTATTTTTCCCCTTTGTATGAATTGAACATATAAAATGGTAAAATGGCACCACCAATAACAGTAGAACAAGACAAGTTTCAAAGCGACCAATACAAACCTCAGCAGTAGAAAGTTTTTGTGCCTAGCAGCATAAAGTAGCGAATTAGCAGTTTCCAATTTTATAAAGTTGCCCAATTTTTTAAGTTGCTCACCTTTTTATTATTGCCCATTAAAAATTTAAACGTTGCCAGATTTTGCCATGTAGGTTGCGCTACAGCTCACACAAGTACATATACTTTACCCATTTTAAGTTGCCCATTTTTTTTTGTTGCACATGTTGTAAGTTGCCCAATTTTGTTACCTAGTTATAATGCCTTTTTAAGTTTCCCAATTTTTGGGTTGCCCATCATTTAAGCTGCCCATTTTTTAGTTGCCCATCTTTTAAATATTGCCCATTTTCTTACGATATCTTTCAGCTTATAAATCTTCCCAATCTTGAATAGTGATTTATATAGCGATAAGAATACTGTTGCTTCACTTGGGAATAGTGATCTTATTCGATTTTTTAATTTTTTATTGTTAATTATATCTTAAAAATGTCATTATTTAATTAACAAGAACAACAATAATTGATGAACTGAATAGTCCCTATGCATTATCATGTTAGATAGGTGTCATGTTATTGGCCATGTCCAAGCCAATTCTATGTTTTTGCAGATTTACATTATCATGTTTGTTATGTGTCTTATGGTTTCGTTACTGCGTTTGTAAGCTGTTTATGTTTGTGATACATATCAAAGACACTCAAAAAGTAAAAACATATAACACATTACACACTGAAAATGTTAATCATAAGATCCATTACATTTAATTAAATCGTTGATTTTACAAAAGGAACCCACCATAACCAGTTGATTTTACAAAATCACACTATTTCACGCGCTCATAAATCACACTAGTTCAAACTGTAGCAAATAACAAAATGATTGATACGTAGCCAAATCAATTCTACAAAATATTCATGCATCCTTATCATACACAATAACGAAACATTACTACTTCCAAATTTAACACACTAAAGTCACCATATCATATGCTGGAATCTAACAATAAAACCTTCATGAAAGTTTCTTTATCTTTTCAAGGAATGCCGTTTTTTCGAATGTCCGCAACTGTGCTTCCTTGCAGTCAATTTCTAGTTTTATCTTCAAGGCGAGTTCCTTTTCTTGAACGGCATTGAAGAATGCTGCACTTTCCACGGCACGCAGACTCTTATCGAATTTCAAGTCATTAATAATACCTTGCCTCTTCTCCATACTATCATTCAGATCTTTAATTACATCAAACAGTTTTCTTGCTATTTGAAAATCTCTTTTGGTCTCCTCTTGGATTACAATTAGCCACATGTCTGACATACGGTTAGAGCTTGCTGTCTTTGCTAGTTCTTCTAAAGTTGGCCGATCCATATTTTATTACTTTAGTGGGTGATAGATAATAACGAATATATGTTATGTTGGTTAAGCGTGCCTTAAATACTTAAAAAAGTTAACCGTTACGGCTACTAATTACACTGAACAGTTGTATCGCATCACTACGGGTGTGAGTATTGTAAATTCATTGAACAGTGGTGCCCTTTAAAAAACAAATAAACCATTACGGTTTTTAAATACTCTTGCTTGGTTTGTTGTTTTAAACGCCATAAAAAAAATAACAATAAATATAAATAATAAGTAATTAAATAAATAAATACGTAAAAAATTGAGGAAACTAAAATGTGAATACACTTATGGTAATCACATACTTTTAGTAATCACATAACTAGGTTGCCCTAAAAGAATGAAGTACGGAGTATTAATTAATTGGTTAAGGGTAAACTTGTCATTTGGGCAAAAAAGTAAGAGAGATAAAGTAGTGATAGTGATGTTTTCCTAAAAAATGTGGCATTAATTTTTGGACGGAGGGAGTATTATGAGTAGACCCATGAAGTGGCATTAAATTAAAACGAACACTACATGGCAAAAATACCAAACGTTTAAGAGAAAAGGGATGGGATAATACTAACCCTCCCCCAAAATGTTAGCCGGACCCTCCCCCTTTTTTTTTTATTTATTTATTTTTTTTTTTGATTTTTTTTTATTTTTATAATTTTGTTTATATCAAAAAGCTATAAACCTGAAAATGCGGAACAGAAAAATATAAAGTTTAATAAGTCAAACGCTTAAAACTGTCAAAAATACGAAACAGAAACTGACAAAAACTGTGCTGTGCAGGGAAAAAATAGGGGACAAGTGGGGAGACAAAAGGCCTGCCACCCTTGTCCCCCCGTCCGGTTAACAGTCCCCGAAAGAAAATGGGCAACACTTAAAAGGTGGCCAACTTACAGATTGGGCAACTTAAAATGGTGGGCAATTTTTTAATTGGGCAATTTAAAAAGGCATTACAACAACCTTTAAAAATGGGCAACTAAACAGATGTGCAACAAAAAAATGGGCAACGTAATAAGGCATTTTATATCGCAACCTACATGGCAAAATTAGGCAATGTTTGAAAAAATGGGGAATTTTCAAATTATCGGCAACTTAATATTTGGCAAAATTTTAAACTTGTGTGTACTATAGAGCGACACTGCTGTAATTTGTCCCTTTACATCAGTTCCAAACCAGATAGAAGTTACCTACAGTCCAAGACGCATAACGAACACTACGTGTCAAATTTACGCAACGTATTAAGAAAATGGGCAATATTTAAAATATGGGAAACTAAAAAAATGTGCAACTTAAAAGATGGGCAACTTAAACATGCATTACAACAAAGCCTTAAAAGATGCGCTACTAAATATGGGCAACTTAAATACATAGGCAACTTAAAAAAATAAAATAAATAATAAGTAAATAAACACGTGAAAAAGAGATGAAAGTGACATGTTAATACACTTATAGTAATCACATAACTAGGTTGCCCAACGTCGATAAATATTTGCGCAAATTACCCAGCAAGGTTGACCAAAGTACCAAAAATAAACGGTGTAGTCTGTCGTTCAGAAGAATATGGGGTTCTCAAAGTACAAATAATAAATCTTGCTAGTACATATACTCAATCTAAAATGTACTACCAAAGTTGGTGAAACTTTTTTTTGCTGTATGGATCGATGTCTATTTACAGTATGTACTTTGTCCCTTTACCAAACTTGGTACGTAATTACGTATTTTCTAAAAGATTGTTGTGCACTTTATTTTTTATTTGGTATATTTATAATTTTTTTATGTTTTGTTCATATTTTTATGTTACTGTGATATGGTTTTGTACTTACTAAAAGGTTGTTGTGCGTATTTGGTGACCTATTCTCTAAAAGATTGTTGCGTATTTATTTTTAAAAATACGACATTTTTCCATTTTAAAAGCCTTACAAGATTTGTCTTTTCAAAGTAGACACAATAAATAAAGTAGATGACACATATATATTGGATTCTAATTGCTTATGATTACACCTACAGGTAGAAGTGCCTGTGAACTGTAGAGCAACCTACGTGGCAAAATTGGGCAACGTTTACTAAAATTGGGCAATGTAAAAAAGATGGGCAACTTTATATTGATGCATCGTTGTGGCTAGACAACATGTCAGTATTTTAGTCGTCAGTCATTCAGAAGAATATATAGGAGTGTCATGAATTATGCCTAAAGTATCAAGTGGCATTAAAAGAAAATGTAACATAAAGTAGATTTCCATTGTCTGCACTGTAGCGCAACGTACATGGCAAATTTTAGAAACGTTTACAATAAAATGGGCATTACTTTAAAAAATGGCCAACCTAAAAAATGGGCAACGTAAAATTATGGGCAATTTATAAATGGGCAACATAAAAAAGGGCCAACTTATAAATGGCCAACTTTAGATGGCCAGCATTTTAAATTTGCCAAATTTCTGCTGCTGTTGAAGGCGGTTGAGTAGACTCACACCTTTGGAAATTTCAGCCGACATTCTAACGTTGCACCCAAACCACTGTTTGGACAAGATAACTTCAATTATGAAAAGACTGGTATGGTGAACCAGTTATGTTGCCAACCCAACTGTACTCTCGTAGGGAGTTGAAACATATTGAACTTCATTGGTGCACTTTTCCCAGTTTGGTATCTTTTATTAGCTTTCCATATTTATTGAGATTAGAATTGTTATATGCTGACTTTTGTTAGGAAGTCAGGAAATAAGATATTTCTCATTGCTGCCGATAGTGTAAGCTGGTTCCTGCCGACAGTTGTGGTTCCTGCTCAAGCTCATTGCCGCTGATTGTTATATTTTGTTTCTGCCGATAGTAGTCATTACTGCGGGTTTTTTTGTTAGTTATCCCGTATGTTTACAAAGTTTGTTAGCTTTATTTTTAGAAGAGATTCATTTATATCTCTTCACAGTTGTTGTTAGTATAAAAGAAAACACCCGTCTATGAGTTATGTACACCTTTATCAATTTCAATATCAATTATCTTTAGTTTATATTCGATCCATAGAGGATCAAAACCTTCTTGTAGTTTATGCATGTATGGGTTGAATACTCTATGACAATCAACGTCGTATTTTGTTGTTTGCAATTACCTTATTTGTTATTACCAAATACTGTATAAAGATTTATAAAAATTGTTTTATTCCAACACTTTTAGCAAAAATTGCTTCAAGCAAGACGACATTGGAGTTCAATTGGGTTTTAATGAGCAAAGTAGTTTGGTACCCAAAAGGTGTATTTAAGTTGGCCAAAATAGTTATGGCATAACTATTGTTGCTCTATTGTTATTTTAGTACGTCGGTTGCAAACCATGACAAACATAAACAAGTTAAATAATACAACAGAATAAAAACATAACATAGTACAATTACTATGTATCTGCTGAAATGATAAACCAGTACGATTACTATATAGTAGCCAATAATTTGAAGGTTACATGTTAACGAACGCCTTCCGTTGATGACAGTAACAAGGTTCCAAAGGCGAATGACACTAGACTTAGAAGCCATACTGAAAACTTGTCAAACGACGAATCTGGATCCATAACTTCATACCTTCTCAAACCGGAGGTAAACCTGTTCAGATAAATGTATGAAATTAGTGTTAACGTTTTAACATGTGTAAGTGTACTAGACAATATTTGTGAGTGTCAGTATATAATACGAATGCAATTGAATGATAGCTTAAAATGTAAACGTACTGTACAACGCACGGTCTGGGAGGTTTGCCAGAAGAAGAGATTCTTTGTAAGGAGCGATGTAGAATGAACAAGCATTTCCTTCAATTCCCAAACTAACAAAGTGTCCAACCTGATGATCGTAGACAAAAATTGTGTTACCCAAAATGTTTCCGACATTGCCTTCCACTATTGGAGCTTGCCTACTTGTAAAGCCAACCAGCCTAATCGCCATGGGGGTAGTGATGCAGAATAGATTTGAAAATCGTGTTACGGATGCACCATCCACCTCCAAAAGCCATGCGCTGAACAGTGGGACCTCAGAATTCATGATCATACCAGAAAGCACAAGAGAGTTTCCTAGCTCGTGAACAGAAAAAGAAACTGGCATTACCACTTTCAAAAGAGAAGGTATCTCTATGACGTGAAATTGGTGGGTAATCATATCAAAATAAATCAAAGTGTAATCCTTGTAGGGACCCCCCTTTGCACTATCTAACCTTTCAGTGCCACCCCAATAGATAAAACGACCGACAACTGCCTGACTTTTTCTTTTCAATCTTATTAGGGGACGTGGCAACTCAAAATCTTGGACACGTGACCAGGTCTTAGTGTTCAATGAAAAGACTGACACATACCAAAAACCAGTTTTGAAAACAGGATAAGATACCTTGACAATTGTCGGGTCTAGAGTGTCCGGACGGACACCAAAACCGAAAGCAATCTTTGAACATTCTATTTGGTTATTGTAAAAAGGGGTGAATATGCAAACAGATTTTCTTATGGATGGGTTCCAAAGAACAGCCATCATGTTAGTACCATACATAAAGCACGTAAGGCCGCTAGAAGTGCCTAAAGGCATCATAAATGCAAGGTTTAGATGTGAATCATATAGGGAAATGGTTAAATTTTTAGCTACAGATGTCATAAAACCTGTATGACCCTGATCAAATGTTAGATTAAAAAGACACTCATCATTGGGACGAGCACCGTATGAAGTGATGAAGATTTGTGAATCTATGATTGCCTTCCATATCTTTGAAACACTACGTATCTGGAGTATACCTTTAAGTGGTACCCTATTCAAGATATCTATTTGAACATCCAAAGGTATGTTGTCAGACATAGTTTAAATAGTTTCGAGCAAATGGGTGGGCTATAGGTAGGATGTATAAAGTTGTTGTGTATGAGAAGGCAATGGCTAAAATGACACACATATATATTTGTCTCATTGATTATGATTGCACCTGTTAAGTGGCATTAAATTAATAATTTTAAAGCAGATGTACGAGTGTGTACTGTTGCGCAACCTAAATGGCATATTTAAAAAGATGGGCAACTTTAGAAAATAATTAAAAAAAAAAAAAAAAAAAAAAAAAAATCGGGAATTTTTTAAAAGGGAAAAAGTTTTAAATACATAATATACTTTTAAAAAAAACTCATTATGCTCTATGAACTATACATATTGTCATTATACATAGCATTTGCTATGTATAATGACAATATGTATAGTTCGAGTTTTTTTTTTAAAGTACATTATGTATTTATAACTTTTTCCCATAGAGCATAATGAGTTTTTAAAAGTACAAAAATGAAAAATGCTATGTATAATGACAATATGTATAGTTCATAGAGCATAATGAGTTTTTTTTAAAGTACATTATGTATTTATAACTTTTTCCCTTTTTAAAACATGGGCAACTTAAAAAGATTCTGCTGCTTCTAAAACTTTTTACAAATTTTCATGCTGTTTTGCAAATTTTTGTAAACTTGCTGCTTGGTTTGAAAGTTAAGGGACTGTTTTGTAACTTGGCGCCAATATAACCCGAATTAGAATCCGAATGGTAAGAAATCACAATTGGATCACACAATTCACTTTGTGCGCACAAATTTCACTTTAATACAAAGCCTAACACACCTGTTATCATCTGATTGCCGGTACCCCCAAATTGAAAACCCTAATAAACAATGGCGGAAAGGAAATACTCAAGCAGTCACAATCAGGTTGCATTTCTTGAAAAGGTCCCAGGAGCTGAAGCATTTGCTGACGTTATTGACTTTCTTAATGCAACTCACCTTAGGTATGCATTAACAGAAAATCCCACTATATACAAATCCCATATGGAACAGTTCTGGTCCACTGTTAGGACCCAAACAAAAAAAAATGGTGAACAGAATTTAATGGCTATGGTAGATGGCAAACGGATAATTATTTCTGAATCATATGTAAGAAAAGCTCTTAACTTTTTAGATGAAGAAGAGATAATTTGCCTTGAAAATGATGTAATTTTTAAAGAACTTGAGAATATGGGTTATGAGAAGAAAAAGGATGTTTTAACGTTTTATAAACCTCTTCTCTGCCCACACTGGAAATTTGTTATTCACACCATTCTCCATTGTCTGAGTCCTAAAACTACAGCGTGGAATGAGTTCAGTTCAAGGCAAGCATCTGCTATTATTTGTCTGGCCACAGGAAAACCCTTTAATTTTTCGGCTATGGTAATGGATGGCTTCAAAAATAATGTTTCAGGAGAACATTACATTTACCCTAGGTTTTTGCAATTGATTATGAATAAGCAACTATCAAAGCCTAAGATTCATAAAAGGACCTACAGAACTCCTATGCTTAAAAGGAAATTATTTTCTTATTTGAAAAAAAGTGGAAAAGGCTTCTCTGGGACTATTACTCCATTGTTCCCACATATGTTGCAATTGGCTGCCAGTCAGGGTCAATGTGCTGAAATCACAACACCTACACATCCCACACCCACCTCTGAACACTCATCATCTCACCCTCATAATACCCAAACACCTAGGATTTCACTGAATAAGAACACAGATTTTCATCATACCAGTGTTAGGATAGATGCAGATGAGGCTGCCACAGGTGTGGGAGGTGGAATGATGGAAGGGGCTAACACTACTGATCCTGGCTTAGTAGGTGGGCAGGTAAGTGTTAACATAAGTAAGACCCTGAACATGGCAACACCAACTGTGCAAGGTTCTCATGAACCTGAATCAAATGATGAAAATCCCAGTCAAATGGCAAAAATGGGGAGCTCAGGTGATCAACCCAGGTTTCATACTGACTTTGAACCCAATGATTCAACTATCAGGGAAGGTAATACATCTAGACGTGATGAGGGTAAGAATGCAACTGATGAATTGAGGGACACCCAAAATGTACAAGATGACAATTCCAGTGATCAGCCTGACGGGGCAGAGAAGACTAGCCTTATGGAGGAATACATGACAAGATGTAGGACACTAGAATCACAAGTTTTTGATCTCACACAAACAGTCAAACAAATGAAGATGAGAATTAACCTTTTCAAGGGAAGGCAGAGGTCTAGAACAAGGGTATTCAAAAGGCTCAAGAAGGCTGGAACGGCACATAGGGTGAGCTCTCCTGAAGGTTGTCCTAGCAATGAGGGAAATGATCAGGTTGATACTGATGATGTAATTAAACCTACTGCCAGTACTAGAGATCCTAGTCCTAAGTTTGAACCTTCTACTGCTGAAGATGATGATGTTAGCTTGGCTCAGGTGGTCGTCCCACTAAATACTAGCAAATCATCAACACCAAAACAATCAACACCACCAACAGAATCACAATCACAAACACAACCTACATCAGCAGCTGAACAACAACCTCAACCACAACTCCAACCAACAACTAATCAGACAAATCCGTCACCGACACTTCCTAGAGCTCCCGACAAAGGAGTTACCATAAGAGAACCTACTGCTGAACAGAAATCATCATCACCACAACAACAACATCCATCACCACAACCAAAACAATATGAACCTCAACATCAACCAAAATCAATATCACAAACTCAACCTATAACATCAAAACAAACAACTGCATCTACAACAAAACAACCAACTACAAAACCTGCAATTCCAACGGTTCATGTCAACCGTGTAAGTATAACTATTAGAGAACCCACTCCATATACGAAACCCACACAACCACCTACATACACTGTGGAAGCCAAAGGAAAGATGATGGAAGAGTTAGAAAATGCTCATGATTCTGCATATGTCCCATACCATCGTTGGCCAAAAGAAATTCAAGCAGTACATCCAGAACGGGCTAAGTTTGAAGAAAGGTTCAATTCTAGGGATGATGTACAGGGTAAGTCTACAATTGGTGTCAAAGGATCTGGGAAAGGCAAAGAAATGATGGTGGAAGAGTCTGAAAAGGCACATGGTCATCTTTCGGCAGAAGAGATTAAGGATAAACCTGATGCAGATGAGGCTAACAAACCTAATGCTGAAGAAGTGGAGGAGGATAACAAAAGTAAGGAAAAAGAGTCAAAGGCTAAGTCTACAATTGGTGTGAAAAGAACTGGGAGAAGAATGAAAACGATGGCCAGAAGGAAGAAGAGAACTAGGCGAGTGGTAGTGAGTAGTTCAGAAGGCATTGATGAAACAGGGTATAAAAAGAAAGAGACGGTTGATTTACAACTGGTGACCCATGTTGTGTCTGATGATGATGACCTGTTTGAGGATACTGCTCCTTCGGCAGTTAAATCTCCGGTTATTGGATGGAAAGCTGGTTATGATGGGAAAGTTCCTTGGTTTGAGATACGCAGAGTTGCTGGAAGAATGCAAAGGTTTAAAACAATTCCTCAAATGCTTAAACACATTGACAAAAAGGATTTGGTAAACCTGTCAGCATTAATGAAGAACAAGTATGGAAATGGAAAACCAACAGATGAGCTTGATAGAGTGCTTTGCGGATATCTGACGACCATGTTTCAAGCTTCTGTCCAAGATAGTATGTTTGTACAAAAGGGTACAAGTACGTAGTGTTTGTTAAGTTGATTACCTTGAAGGTTTTTGTAACCCTGTTACTTCCACCATAACCGTATACATATATTGAAGTGTTTGTTGACATAATTCATTTGTTTACATAGTCTTCTTCTTACCATTGAACGATACATTCCGCATAGTGTTTAATATTGTGTCAATTCGATAACAGTTTGTTAGGAATTATTAGAATAATGTTTATTTTCATTGCTGCTGTTAGTGTAGTTTGATTCCTGCTGGCAGTGTTGGTTTCTGCCGGTCATGGTTCCTGCTGGTAGCATTGTTTAGTTTCTGCTGGCAGTGTTTGTTACTGCTGGTCATGGCGTATTTTTTGTATGTTTGTTAGAGTTATTTTAGGAACACAAACATACGACATTGTGTTTTGCATCCAATTCCAAAGAAAATAGTTAATACAAGATCCATAGAGGATCAAAGTCTTTTAGTCATTGTCTTCTTCAACTCTTGTGTTTAGTATCCGCATAAGCACAAGTTTATTATACAGAGATTCTCATAGTAGTTGGCTTTGTGTTTAAATAAGCTATGTACAAGTTCTTTTGGCTCAAAGATCTATCAAGAGGCACGATCCTACACAGTTTCTACACATATTGTTTTACATTCATATCTAAGATAATTAACAAAGATCTATCAAGGGCTCATCTGGGATCAACACCAAATCACAAAGTTTTTTCTTGAATTAAACTATCTTATTCCTCATAGCTTGACACTGATCATAGATTCTTTGTAGTAAATCCTTAACCACATCCGATTGTTGTTCACACCTGAGTTTTGAGGTAAGCATCACCCTTAAGACTTCAAAACTAAGTGGATATTCCAATTCAGCTAACATGAAGATATATACTCCACTCTGTGTTGACAGATGATGCACATTGCAGGAACTATAAAACTCCCATATCAGATATTCATGCAGTTGGTGAAATGCACTGATGCAGTAGGTGCTTGTATGTAGCATGAAATGCATGGGTGAATCCTACTGCTGGTGAAATTGAAGCTGCTGCTGTTCCTACCTAATTCAAATTGTTGGGTTACATGTTATTGACCGGTTACAAACAACAACGATTACTAGATAATAGTAAATTGTATTTTGGGTTACAGATTTTTAAATCAACTCTACTACCTTTCAAATACCATTAAACATTGTTTATTAACTCCTTGTGCTTCCACAAGTATTGAAGCATCCGCTCACGGTATGCTACAGCTGTTTGAAGCGGGTCATCTACTTCCAGTGGTTGGTTGTGGCACAATCGGTATAAAATAATACATACCCATACACCGCAATCGCCATATATGTCTGCTTGTTTCGGGACTGCAGGACACTGGTATGTTATTTTATATTCCTCGGCTGATATGCCCTTGCTCGCCAATATACCCTGCTGAACCAGATACATGGTAAGTTGTTTTGGCAACATTCTTTTCAAAGTTCTCCACCACCGTGCACCATTGCCATGTACCAACCCAAGAGTGTCATAAAATGAAACAACACCAGTACGTAGGTGAAGCTCAGCGAGACACCAGTGTTTATCAGGTTCATTCACGGGGAAATAAACCTAATATAGACAAAGGAATGTACATATTAATATGCATACACTTAAAATTATATTTAAAAAGTATTGTGGCAAACTAACCTTTTCAACATCTCGCCAAGCCACAGGGTAGCTTGTTCCATCTGAATAATGACTGTACATCTGACCAGCCAAGATATGTCGGGCAAACAGAGAACCTGCCAAGGTCCAATCAGCATTGCTTGGTCTAAGTGACCACATAAGGTCAAACCATATATCCAAGTGCTGTGTACACAAAACAAAAATTATAAAACTTATAGTGGTTACTCAATCAAAAGTATATACAAATGTATTTGACCAGATAGTGATGATGGTTCCTTACATAGTCATACAGCCAACCGCCTTTACAATCTTCAAGACATGCCAACGCTAGCCAAAATTTCATATCAGAAACAATGTTACGACCGCCCCATGGAAACTTATAGCTTTTTGGTTTATTTTGCTTTAAATAAACACGAAGCGAATCGGGCACAGACACCTTGTCCTTTTTCAATTTGGAATGTCGAGTCAGATCCTAAAATAAACAAATAAATGATTAACAATAAACGAATCATAATATTGTTAATTTAAGAATAACAAATCAGACTACCTCTACAAAAGGATCTGGGTTGGCCGAATAGAACTCAGTAATTGACCGAGTTCTTGGGTTTCCAGATACGTCCTGAAAAGACACATACCATATATTAGCATAGGCCAACCAGATAGTGATTTCAGTATCAATGTTTTACGGTGCTTTACATCTAAAATGACTATAGGCTCAATCAACTTCTTTCTGCAAGTAGCTGCTCTTGTCAGTAGTGCGGATTGGACGTTCTCTGAATTCAGAGATTCAAAAAACTTATCGTGCTTTGATTTAAAGGCTTTAGCCACTAGAGCAACTTTATGCGCATTTTTTTTCTTTTGGATTTTCTTCTTTTTACGTTCAGAAAAAACAGAGTCCAAGCAAGGTTTGTCATTGGGACCGACCACATTTGCAAACCCATGGTTGGTGAGTGTTTGTTGAAATGGTGTTGTTTGCTCTTCCTGCATAGCATAGGTTGTAATTAACACCGACCACAAGACATAGAAAGGAACAATTATTAACCTTTTTAAATTTAAACTAAACCAAGTACCTCAACATATGTCTGCAATGGGGTTGTTTGTTCTTTATGCACGCAAATAGCATTTGAATTCTCAACACCCTTACCATTTTCATTGTCAAACGGTACTTCTTCTAACGAAACACTAGTGACATCCGCTCCGTCGTTTATATAACTCATGACATCATCATACACCACCGGATGATACTGGTACAATAAAGATGTATAAATAAATAGGCAAACAAGGAAGGTTGTATTTTGCAAAAGTATTTTTTTCAAGATAACATACATCACCGTAGACGAAGGATGTTGTTTGATTAATGTCCTTCTCATGGGATGCCACAACTTGATTCGCAGGTTGATGATGATCAAGAGTAGGGAAGTCATGAGTAACCCCTAATTCACATGCTTTTACAAGAACGTCCATCCCACCCACCTGAGATTCGTTGTAGCCTTGCTGCCCAACATCCATGTCAATTTCCATGTGATGGGCTGCAACACTGGTCGTAACACCAGTATCAGCCTCACAAGCTAATGGCGTGCCCTGTAGTTGACAAAATAATACAACATTTAATGAATTAAATGTACGATTAAAGGGTAAACATTAACGGGGAAATGAGATACTTATAAACGTATGCCAAAAAAACACAAAGTAAAAGTAAACCTTTAAACAAACATGATTGTCAACTTCCATTGGATGCGCATGATCGACATCATCATCAGCATGATCATCATCATCATCTCGGCGCGTAACACCATTATCAACATCATCTTCACAACGTGATGACGGGGTCTGTAGTTGACAAAATGAGATAAGTGTAATACTTAACGAGGAATTGATCTTCGTATAATGTTAGGAGAATAAAACATATAAGGTGAATACAAACCATGTAAATATCAGGGTTGACATCAGACTTGACTGGAAAATCTGGATCATCGGTGCTTTCGTTAATAACTGTCTCTAACTCTGAAAATTTTGTTTTCACCTTCTGAAGCAGCTCGCGAATGTCTTGTTTAGGGACAGACGCTACGTGCTTCGCCATCAACGAAATATCAATTTGCAAATCAAATATCTTGCCCAAAATAGGATTTGTTCCAAAATTCTTTTCATCTTGGCCTTCGCCTGATTGGACACCTTTTGCGTTTTCAACATTATTTTTATCTAAAGTTTCTAAACTTGGTGCTTCATGTTGATCGTCTGCGCTACCAGCTTGTTGGTGATCCTCTGATCTACGAAGTTGGTTTTCATCGTCTGCGCTATCAGGTTGGCGGTCATCCTCTGCGCTAGCAGGTTGGTGATCATCGTCTGCGCTATCCGGTTGTTGGTCTTCCTCTGCACTTGATAGGTCTGAATCAGACAAACCCTTTATAAAGGGGATGCTGGCAATACACCACGGTTGTCTCAATTCGCGTTTGGTGGCATAAAGTGCCTTAATAGGAACTGACTCCTAAAAAAACAAATAGCAAATAACTTTGTATGTGAACAAATTTAAATAAGGGTCCAACAAATTAGCCTTCAAAGATAGTGCGGTGCTTACCGGTCCAAATAGTGTTTTACGGTCTGATCTTCGCAATTTTTGACATTTAGACCAAGCAAGACCTCGTGGAATGACGTTCGTGTCTTTCGCCCACCAGTTGCCGCTTTTAGGAAATGTCTCCAAAATCCATATCTGAAATATGTGGTTGTTTAAAATGTATATAATGTGGAAAAGAAAAATGTTCAAACTGCAGGTTATTACCGTGTTCAAAACTATATATTCAATATATATCTAATACAAAAAACCTAGTAATGGATAGAAAACAGATACAAACATTTTGTACACCGGATACATATATATAACAATAGTATTGAACTTTAGTACAGAGTAGAAAGTATGGCATACCTTGAAAGCCCAAGCAAAACCGTATAGATTGTATGTCGCATTGTAATATGGGTTTTTTTCCAACTTCTCCAAATGAACTGGTCTGTGTCTCTCAACAACATTCACAGTCCTTTGATAAAATTTATGCCACATGTATTCACCCCAGGGAAAAACGTTCCAAGCATCAAAGTCCTCCACCAAAGACAGTATATGATTAGGGATACAATTCCTTTCTTCAATACCCATAAACACCAACATAGCAACTATCAAAAGACACAACCTAATAGCATCCTCATCCGAAAGAGCTAAGAACCTATTTGGATCTTTAACTAGTTTCAAACAATCACTGCCATATACAGATTTTATACCATCTGTCTTTTTTTCTGGAAATACGCGGTCACAAAATGCATTTGTTTTCTTTTTTTTACAAACTTTCCCAAATCGAAACCCTGTTATTAAACAAAATTCCTTACGCCCGAACTCTAACAAATCATCCCCAATTTTGAACTGCAATGGTGGGGAATCGGACGATATGTTAGAAACTTTTACCTGATGTTGTAAAACAAAATGCATCAAAGGGCAGTCATTATCGCAAAACCGAATATCCAACCACGGACCAAAGACTGTGTTTCTAAACAACCTTTCCCGCTTTTTATCCTTCGACAAAATATCTTTGATTTCTGTAAGCAACTTCACTGTAGATCGAACAACGATTTTACAATGGTACAACCGAATCGGCATATCGAATTACAGGGTGTTAAGGAATTATGATTTGTTACTTGTGTGATGCTTTGTCTATGGAAAAGAAGCTGTTTGTGTATTGATGTGTTTTCTGTAATGAATTGTAATCGAATTATCGAATTACAGGCTAATATATTTAAAAAAAAAAACTGCCTAATTTTAATGCACGTAAAATGACCAAAATATCCTTTTGTTCATGTATTTGTTGCCCAAAATTCAAAAGTTGCCCAAAATACAATACATCCCTTATACATCGTAGCAACAGTTGTTGAGGTACTCTGGTCGGTGACGTGGCGTCCTGTGGTCCGTCGGATCAGTTGCCCTGGGCTAAGGGGGGAATTTTCTGTGAGCGGGCCGGATACTCTTAGCAGTTGGGCAATCGGGCTATTTTAGTAATTATCCCTAAATTAAATCATAATTCCATATTAATTACAAATCAACTCCATAAATTCCCAAATTTACACATTACCTCCCTACTAACCTTATTTTCACAGAAAAGTCATAAGTTTCCTGAATTTACACTTTTAACCCCTCCATTTAAATAATTTCCAAATCAAAACCCTAATTTCATTTTAAATCCAAATCTTGATAATCTTACACATAGGACCATCATGTTATAATTTTTACCCTTTAGCACTGGTCTAACCAATATTCTAAAAATGACCCACAAGTTTATTAAATTACAAAACACCCCCTTAATATTTTAAAACCAATTCGTATAACATATTATCTCACAAATTCAAACTCTAATCAACACAAATCATCACTCAATAATTTACACATCATAATAACATCATTTAAAAGTCAAATCCAGGTTTACAAACCCTAATCCCATCGAAAACCCTAATTCCACATTTTTCTCTATTTTAGTTCCAAAAATCCGATTTTAAATTAATTCCCAAATCGACATTTTGAGCTTCTAAAAATCAAACTCTTATTTTTCCTGGATCATATACTTTCTATAGAGCCTAATAAAATAATTTCCATGCCTCAAAAATTCATTTTCGATATATTAGAATTTACACTCATTTTAATGATTTAATTCCAAAACAACTAACACAAGTATCTATAATTCGAATTAGCATTTTTCCCACCTTATAACATGATCAAATAATTCATAAAAATTATCAAGGCCACCCAGAAAAATCGTTTTGAATGTTTTCCATAATTAATCCATTTTACATATTTTAAATCCATTCGACCACTTAAAGCTTGCATGATTTAATTCCAACATTTTCACAGATCATATATGATATAATAAGTGTAAGAAAAATACTAGATCAATTATTTAACCTATGGAAATTGTTTTTAGAATTATACCTCACGGATTGAGTTTTCGACAAGAATTAAATGTAGCGACCAAACGAAAGCTTCCCATAACCCATACCAATTTTTCTTAGCTTCCTTAGAATGTGTACAACACCAAAAAAATGAGCTTGGAACTCCAGAAATTCGGATGAACAAGGAGAGGAATTGTTTGTGTGTTTTTGTTTTGTCGGCTTGGTTTTTTTTTTTGAAGAATAAAATGGATTTAGCTTTAATATGGGGAGGAAAACGTGTCTAGGGGGAAGGATGAGGCCAAAAATTCGGCCTATACTTGGACAAAATCAAAATATTAATTTTGAATACCATTTTCCATATTTACCTATCCTTAATAATTTTTAAAATGATTTTATAAACACTTAATTACTTATTTAAGGATTTCGGTATACAAAGGGTATTTTGGTCATTTTGTACCTTGTAAAATGTTAATTGTAATAGCCAAAATTATTTGGTAGCATAACTTGTCCATTTCCAGAAGTTCGGGATTGATTTGGTACTTTATAACCTTTTATTAAATTTTTAAATTCATAGGGGCATTTTTGTCTTTTACCATGCTTTCAAATTTTTGGGTTTTACAACTCTTCCCCTCTAACAGAAAAATTTCGTCCTCGAAATTTGAAGTCGCAAAGTTAAACGAAGTCGTAGCAAGTTGCAAACGATCAACATAACATTCTCACGCTCGAGCAGGTTCTTCCAAACCAAGTATTTTCTCATGACTCAATCTTGCCGATCAAATAATTTCGGTTTTCTCAAAAAGACATAACGCTCAGGATTCACATCAAAAGAATGATATACTAAACGTAATGGATGATAAACGTATCTCATCAGAAGGGGTTCAGGAAAGATGTAGGATTGACGGATTTTCGTCCGTGGAATAGAAATAGTCAAATCAGATGAAAACGTATCGAATTGTAGCGAACATGGGAGTAGTATATGAGTTCAAAACTCTTCAGATTCTCAAATAGTCTCAGCTTCAGTATAACCTTTCATAGGTGTTCTCATAAACAAACAGGTCTTGCTCCTCAAAATCAACAGCCTCAATCAACTCATAGCTGGTCATAATGAAACATAATCAACGGATGCGAAACGTACATATAGCAAAATGTAGGTGTACTTTTCAATAGTAACAGATCAGATCCATACTGACAGAAAACAGACGGTAGAAAGTTCTACAACAGAACCCAAGATTCTTATCGGAAATACAGAGGTCAACAAACGCGTGTCGAGTATCCAAACGTATCCAATCGTATAACGATGAAAGCAGATTAAACGCATAGGTAGAATGAATCCTAAAGTCTCATTAATCACAGATAATCCAACAGAGATCAAATTCTAACTTCTTTGGTACTCCCCAAGATATCCTATGCCCACAACAAGTGCACGTTATATGATGTAAGTATTATCACGTTGGCCAGACGTCATAATACTGGCATCATATAAATATGCCCTCATGATGGTCATACTTTATCTCAAATCGTAATCAAAACCACCTATCTTAATCCACCTAGTACTTCTACAGTCTCAGAGGTCAACAAAAACAATTGCCACAGTCAAGAGAGAAACAAAAACTATTCGCAAGAGTCTTAAAATCCCAGATTGCCTAGCAGAAGTGAGGTACGCCGTCACCAGTATCATATCTTCCACAACTCGCCAAAATCTCTCAAACAAAGCTATTACCGAACATACGAAAAATAAACACGAACTGAAATGCTTCTAGGAAACTTAAATCATCAAGGATCTTATTAATCTTCAAGAACTTCGGCCTTCATAAAATCTAATCTTCCAAACATGAAGGGTCTGTTTCCCGATCCCGCTCATTCAACACCTCCAATCTCTTCAAGTCCTGTTAGTCTGTCTTCGTCTGTCCCTTAATCGGGAAATAAAACCAAAGTCGGAAACTTGTGTCTGGGTCGTCGAGCCTCCTGCAGTTCTTCTTGGAATGTGATGGAGCAACGTGGATTTTTGGCACGGTCTTTAAATCTCTCCATCATCCAGTCTGCTTCCGCTCTCAATTCATCTCAGTACAACTAAGATGAATAGGGAAGTGGGACTGCATGTCTTCATCAGCTCCAGGTTCGCCATCTTGACTAGAATTTCTTCTTCTGCATCGCCAACACTTCTGCCTTGTAAAGAATGTCTCCACTCTTCGGGGTAGTCTCCATTGTCATCAACTCCAGGTCATGCAAGGAACACCGTTGTCTCAAACGACATCAATCTCTCAAATACACAAATGATCCTCAAATCTCTAACAAGGTGCAAAATGATTTTCATGTTCTTCCTCGTCTCCGAATGTACCATTAAGTCATACAATGACCATATGCCCAGTACTCCAGAGAAAATATCATCTATCAAATTCACCAAGATCGTCAGAGCTTTAGCTAATACTATTAGCGTCATTAACCGTCATGGCAGTCGTTTACGAATACGGAAGGCGATTTCAAGAATAGTATCAATTCATCAGAAAGGAAACTTCGCGCTCTGAATTTAAACATAACACATAGTCGTTCCAGGGTGGAGGAATATTGGCTTCTAACAGTAATACGGTTCAGCTTCCATACATATCTCCAGTTACCATCCTTCTTTATCGCGAACGAAACTAAAACATGCCCAGAAGATACACTTAAGTAAACTCACTTCCTGGTCTTCGGTTGCTGCTCTTCCCGGTTGCTCCAGTCAATTGGTATGATCCGAAAGACATCTTCGTTTAGTGACTAGAATCTCTCGGTATCATGTCAAATCTTACTTCATACTCCGGTGGGAAAACTTGACGTCCAACAGGGATTATGTTCAAGAAGTTCAGGGTGCCAAATAACGTTCAATACAAGGTTATGTTCAGAAAACTCAAGGTGCCAAAAGGCTTCTACGATGAGGTTCATTTATTGGTGTACGAAATGGTTTCTAAGAAAACTTTATAACCGCAAACGTAACACACGAGTCTCCAGAGTAATAGTGATAGCAAAGGGTTTATCAATCAGAAAACGTAGTAGGGAGTTCAAAATTGTTGCAAACGTTAAAGGTGAGACATAGAAGGGTAGTTGTCAATATTTGACTGATCATTCCACAATTTCCTTGTCAGAATAAAATCGAAGTTAACTATTCAAAGAAAGACGGTTCGCAAATCAAAGCTATATCATTAGAAGTGAGGAAGAAAACATTCTTATAATCATGGTTACACACCACAAGACTTCTCATAAGGACAGAGATGGGTAAAACGAAATCAATAGTGTCGGAAACTTCATAGATACTTATCAAATAGCAAAACATATCCAGTACGTCATCGCCATAGAGGTTCTCGGAATGCCTGAAGAGGCGTCAAAGTGATTAACAAAAGAATCAGAGTGAAATGAGGGTCATTATCAAAATGATTACCAAAAGGGATTTGAAGATAAGGATCAAATAGTGTCAGGCCATTATTATGAAATTCTCAATGCCTTCAAGATTTAATCTGGTTCAAAACTTAGGTGGTGCAAAGCATAAGCTTTCACTTTCCAGAAGTGGTATCAATAGGATCTAACCAAAAGCAAGGCACGAATCAGAGTGATACGGAAGCAATGATGCTTAAACAAATGCCTTATAGTCTACCCATTCCTCACCGGTCAAAACTTAGGTTCCTATGGGAAATCCTAAAGCAATTTTCAAAGGTTGACTTACGAGTGCCTACAGGGAAAGCTTAGTGGTCCTAACTTACACAGGTCAAGGGTAAATTTATTACGAAATCGCAACCTGTCTCTGATACCATAATTGTAACACCCCAACCCGGCAAGGGTAGAAGTATCACACTAATGGTTTCACATCAGATCAAAACAAAGCATACATTTCAAGTAATACAAAAATTCTCAAAGGTTACAAATGAAATTCTGAAATTTACATGGTTGCAATGGAAACAAAACTAAACACTAAGTCTGCAAAAGCAACTCCTTCTAATGGTCTCTACTTCAGAACACTATCAAAGTCTTCTAAGTTCAAAAGTCTCTTCACTCATACCCAAACCCGTCGTCCTGCTTATTACCTGCCGCACACGAAAAGAAAACGTGCGGCTGAGCTTAAGAAGCTCAGTGAACAGATACATATACAAAGCAAAGAATAACGCAACAGAAATATAATATAGGCAATGGGAATGTCATAAGGTATAAACGAAATACATGGATAATAAGAGAAGAATAGGATAGTCATCCACCACGAGCCCAAAAACTCAAAGTCATAATCTCAACATCATAATCTCAAAGTCATAATCTCACAATCAGAGGGGATACCTCTTAGGCAACCAGATAATATGAGGGGTGTCCTCATGTATCATAATAGTGGAGTGATCAGCTCCCAGAAAATGTGAAAGGCATGTATTGCACACAGTACCAGTCACCTCAAAGTCATAACTCAAAGTCATAGTTAAATCCACTAAACATACAAATCTAGGATTGCAATCTATACGCCCCCAAACTCAAAGTCATCTCAAAATCATAATCTCAAATTCATAATGGCCATATCAGAATATAAGAAGGACGGTGTGAGAAATCACTCACCCACACATGAGTCATGCCAGTGGTGCATCACAGACATGGCCAGGTTACCTTCCTGGCTAGGTAACATAAAATGGCTCGGGTATCAAACTAAGAGTCAGGTCTCAATGTCATATCAAGGTGCATCTCAAGGTCATAATCAGAAGGTATATCTCAAGGTCATATCAAAAGGTTCATGTCAAAAGGATCATGGCAAAGGTTTAAATCATAGCTCAACATCAATGCATAGGTGAAAAGACACCCTTACTAAAAAGGGTAGAGTATCCGTACCTTATGACGAAAGCAAAACAGAAACGAGCACAGAATATGGAAAACGGTTCAAGGTCTCTCCTTCTTCACACCTAAAGGAGTAGAAGGGAATTACAATTCATTCTTAATTAATTGCCTTTCCATTTTAGTAACTTTCTATTTTTAGCAGGTTTCCATATTTAGCAAGTTTCCATAATTAGAAAGTTTCCTTATTTAGTAAGTTTCCATAATTAGCAATATTCAAAATATAACTTAAGTTAAGTCATTAATTAGGTTATTATGGAAATAACATTCATTTTAATAAGTTATACAAGTTCAAGGTTAAATATGACAAGTTTCATAAGTTAGGGTTTTAATTGCAAACATCTCAAAGTTAAGGGTCTTGAATGAAAATATTGTAAACTACTAATTCAAGTACATCATTCATTCAGAATCACATCTCCCGTCCTTTAAGTTTCATAATTTTTCACTTCACACCCTTTAATTGTCAAAATTACAAAACAAACCTTATAATTATATAAATTACATTTTAACCCATATAATATCCATAATTTCACAACTAACCCTCAAATCCACTAAATTACAGAATATACATCCCAAAATAAGTATTGTACGAATTACAACCCTAAGTTTCACATAATTACATTTTTAGTCCCTATAGTTTACAAAACTTATAAATTAAATCATAATTCCATATTAATTACAAATCAACTCCATAAATTCCCAAATTTACACATTACCTCCCTACTAACCTTATTTTCACAGAAAAGTCATAAGTTTCCTGAATTTACACTTTTAACCCCTCCATTTAAATAATTTCCAAATCGAAACCCTAATTTCATTTTAAATCCAAATCTTGATAATCTTACACATAGGACCCTCATGTTATAATTTTTACCCTTTAGCACTGGTCTAACCAATATTCTAAAAATGGCCCACAAGTTTATTAAATTACAAAACACCCCCTTAATATTTTAAAACCAATTCGTATAACATATTATCTCACAAATTCAAACTCTAATCAACACAAATCATCACTCAATAATTTACACATCATAATAACATCATTTAAAAGTCAAATCCAGTTTTACAAACCCTAATCCCATCGAAAACCCTAATTCCACATTTTTCTCTATTTTAGTTCCAAAAATCCGATTTTAAATTAATTCCCAAATCGACATTTTGAGCTTCTAAAAATCATACTCTTATTTTTCCTGGATCATATACTTTCTATAGAGCCTAATAAAATAATTTCCATGCCTCAAAAATTCATTTTCGATATATTAGAATTTACACTCATTTTAATGATTTAATTCCAAAACAACTAACACAAGTGTCTATAATTCGAATTAGCATTTTTCCCAGCTTATAACATGATCAAATAATTCATAAAAATTATCAAGGCCACCCAGAAAAATCGTTTTTAATGTTTTCCATAATTAATCCATTTTACATATTTTAAATCCATTCGACCACTTAAAGCTTGCATGATTTAATTCCAACATTTTTCACAGATCATATATGATATAATAAGTGTAAGAAAAATACTAGATCAATTATTTAACCTATGGAAATCATTTTTAGAATTATACCTCACGGATTGAGTTTTCGACAAGAATTAAATGTAGCGACCAAACGAAAGCTTCCCACAACCCATACCAATTTTTCTTAGCTTCCTTAGAATGTGTACAACACCATAAAAATGAGCTTGGAACTCCAGAAATTCGGATGAACAAGGAGAGGAATTGTTTGTGTGTTTTTGTTTTGTCGGCTAGGTTTTTTTTTTTGAAGAATAAAATGGATTTAGCTATAATATGGGGAGGAAAACGTGTCTAGGGGGAGGGATGAGGCCAAAAATTCGGCCTATACTTGGACAAAATCAAAATATTAATTTTGAATACCATTTTCCATATTTACCTATCCTTAATAATTTTTAAAATGATTTTATAAACACTTAATTACTTATTTAAGGATTTCGGTATACAAAGGGTATTTTGGTCATTTTTTACCTTGTAAAATGTTAATTGTAATAGCCAAAATTATTTGGTAGCATAACTTGTCCATTTCCAGAAGTTCGGGATTGATTTGGTACTTTATAACCTTTTATTAAATTTTTAAATTCATAGGGGCATTTTTGTCTTTTACCATGCTTTCAAATTTTTGGATTTTACACCACTTTTGAGTGACACTATATTCATCTGCTTTGATTATGGTCCAACTACTGCTTTATATTTAAACCTATGAACTCACCAGATTTTTGCTGACTTTTAGCATGTTTTTCTCAAGTGTTTAAGCAACTCATTATTGGCAAGGCGTGGCAAGGCGATGGTCATAAACTATTTACCGAAGTGTTTTCACACATTTTCATGAATTGTTTTTATGGGACCATTAAACTTTTGGGCTTATCTATTAAATTTAAAACTCTGATGTAAACTTGATTTAATTCAACTGAATTTATTTTAACGGAGTATGGATTCTGTTATGTATTACCTTGTGTTATGATATTCAATTCAGTAGCCCCCCAGGACCTGAATGCTTCCGCAATACCAGATTTTGGGCGTGTTATACATTGGTATCAGAGCCAGGTTATAGAGAACTACGTACATATAAACCTTAAACTATAACCGCTTTTACAAAAACAAGTCCCTATGACCACCACTTGCCTGCCAAGCCTGTTGCCTTAATTACTGTTTTACTTGACACAACTATATGATATGTTATACCATTTGATGATTTATATCATACTTGACTTACACTATATACCAAAAGTATTTTTTTTTACATATACATACTGTACTTGTCACAACTTACCTTCCCCTACACAATTTTACAACCCGAATCCGAGTTCGAACGCTCGCCCAATTATTTTGAAACACCTAATTTACCACCATCTAGAAATCCATCAATCCATTTGGTCATGACCTCAACCTATCGCCTTAAAACATGTATCCTCGAGACATCCACTCTTAGGACACATCACTATTAGGTCTTACTCCTCCTTCATTATTTTAAAGGGACATGTCGTTTGGGAAAGAAGACCTAGTCTCCGCAACCATGTGATGACTATTAATCTATGACAAGTGTGATTATCTATTCAATTGTGTCTCTTCTTTCATGGTTGAATTTGCCCTCGTATTCTACCTGTGATGATTGTACCCTCGTGTGACACCGTTCTTTTTATTTGAAACCTCATTCGCCGTCATCTTTTATGATGTAGATAAATGGCTCCTACAAGAAGGACAACCAAGACCACACGTGGTCGACCTGCTGCTACCACTCTTCCAACTGGGAATGGAGCAAACCCGCTAATTGTGAATAAAGCCATGCTAGATTAGTTGGTTAATGACCGTGTGGCAGCAGCACTGGCTGTAGCGAACGTAAACAACTCAACTACTGATGTCGGAACCTCAAGACCTACAAACAACAACAACCGCGGCTGCACCTATCAGGAGTTCCGAAAGACCATGACTGGAGGTTTTGGAGGAACCGAAGGAGCTGTTGTTTTGGTCAGATGGGTTGAAAGGCTGGAGACTATGTTTCGAATATGTAGTTGTGCGGATGAAGACAGGGTTAAGTATGCATCGTTCACCTTCACAGATGCTGCTCTAACCTGGTGGAACAACTATCTGATGTCTGCAGGCATTGATGCCGCTTACGCAATGCCATGGGAAAATTTCAAGGAAATGGTGCTCAAAAAGTATTGCCCTCACAACGAAGTTAAAAAGTTAGAGGTCGAGTTTTGTAACTTCAAGGTGCAGGGTACCAACATTGCTGCATACAACCAACGCTTTCAAGAGTTGGCTTTACTGTGCCCTGAGATGGTCCAAACTGAAGCTCGATTACTGGAGAGATACATTGGAGGATTACCCCCATCCATCAAGGGTAATGTCACTACCTTCAAGGCTGCTGATCTCCATGAGACTATGGAAGTGGCCAACAAGCTAATGGACCAAGTAATTGAGGATACCGCCGAGAAGGTGGTAGATAACAAAAGGAAATGGGATGATCACTCCGGAAACAACAACAACTAGAACAAGCGACAAGAGATCGCCAAGGTCTATACTGCTGGGTCAGGAGAGAAAAAGGTTTATGCAGGGAAGTTACCCTTGTGTAACCGTTGTAACTACCACCACAACGGGAAGTGTGCTGGAAAGTGCCACAACTGTCAAAAGATTGGACACATGGCCAAAGACTGTAGGTCTAAAACCCTTGCAAGAGCACAGACAGCACCAGAGAATAATCGGAAGGTCGAGGTGACCTGTTATGGGTGTGGAAAGAAAGGGCACTACAGAAATGAGTGCAAGGAACCGAAGTACCAGGAAACCTTGGAGCAGGAGGAAAATAGGACTTGAACGTGATGTCAAAAGGTCGACTGCCCTGTATAACGAGACCTAAGTTTAAAATCTCATAAGATGTATTCCTATAAGACTTTATTAGTACCTTTCTGTAAACCTTGTCGTATTATATGGATTGGTGTATGTTTATCTTGAGTTGTGAGCATATTTGACTCACGACTATCTGCAATCTCATATAGACTAGATGCATCAATCATCACCATTGCACTACTTATTTTACTACCATCTAATAAACCACTCTATTATCATTTTACGACTATTTTATTTACCTATCATAAGTTGTTTGTTACCTTGCTACCCTCTATTAAAATGATAAATTGTACCGTTATTAACATACAAACAGTTTGCAATTATCTTACAGCCCGTTTTGCTCCCACACTATGAACTATTTTGTTATTATAAGCTACAACTTTGCTATACCTTGCAAATAATAAATTATTTTTTTATTACCCTAAAAGACTATTTCGCAGAACGCCTTACAAACTATTCTGCTATCACCCTGTAAACTATTTACTCCTTTGGAAAGTATTTTATGCCACCATCTCATAAACAGAATAACCAATAGTTTTCCTTTTTAACTAAACCTAGCATTGCATCGTCGGACCTTAATTATACAAAGCCTGATCACCTATGTATAATTCAGGTAGGACCTTACTATGCTAGGATTGGTTGCCTTAAATTTTTATCAAAGGTCGAAGTCTTTATTTTCAGAAAATCAAAACTCGCATGTGTAAGTACATAAAAGTAGTGCAAAGTCATGGCATCCGTTGTAGGGAACTATAATTCATAACACAAACACAAGATTAAAGATGGCTTGAATCTAGAGAGAGAGAGAGTGAGAGAGAATGGGAGTTCTAGAGAGAGAAAGTGAAGGAAGAATTAGTTAAATGATTAGAAGCTCCAACCCTTCACATGTGTGGGAAGGGGTATATATATACCACAAGGTTTAGGTGCTCCTAGCGGGCTGTGGAGTAAGCTGACAGTGGGTAAAGACCCGACCCACTCCACAAATACTAATGTAACTAAACTAATACTATTAATACTAATAATCCTACGAGCTACATAAATGCTAAATAGATACTCGGGGTGACCGAGTCTTCACATGAATATTTATATTCCTAACAATCTTCCCCTAAGGGAGGGCACCCCGGAAATAATATTTTGAATTCTAGCATTCTTTCATATGAATTTGACTTCATAGCTCGTAGTCTTTGATTCTTCAAATTCATTAGTCTTTGTACATTCAGCAGCGAACTTTTGATGACTGATCTTTTGTCTTGGATGATCTTTGAGGATTAATTTAGGTTATCATCGAACATATGTCTTCAAGTCATCTTTTTGCAGCATCATCTCCATGTGAAGTTGTGATCTTTGAGCATTCTTTGAGATCATCAGCCACCGTAAATCTCCAAGCTCATCCGTTGTAATAGTGCCTTCATGTGATATGTTGTGACCGTTGAACTCGCATGCTCACATTTTTCTGGATCATGATAATTATCATCAGAGTTGCGGAAGCTGTGTTGTAGGTCTTTTACCTATCATGATGTCTTTGATAATGATTTGTAAGTGTGAGCATGGAGTGTGTGGATTGACACGTCTCTACTGGAATCGGGAACGACCATCACCATCTTTATATGAATCTAAAATAAAACAGTTAGCAATAAAGTTGGAGAGCGAATATGTCTTTGTCATTCGCTCGGTGTGGTTGGATTAACCTCCGGTTCCGTGAGGACCGACCTGTGATCAGGTAGAATCCTCTTTAAAGAAGATTCTCCTTGACAGGAATTTCCAGCTTGTAGTAATGAATCTTCCAACAAATTAATGTCAGAATCATCATACTAAGCATGTTCTCATACCGGAACGTCTCAAAGCAGACAACACGGTAGAGTGAATCAGTGAATTAAATACCCGCTGATTGACGAGAAATTGATTGGAAAAATCACTCCCGTGTCACTGGATAAACATTTTATGCAACACGACGAGGGTTTTATAAATTGAATCACATTTCTGTCATAAACACTTTTGTTTGAAAATTTTTCACAATCAATGTGCTCGAAACTTAGTTGGTGAGCACATTGAAAGGTTTTCCAGAAGCATCCGTCAATCCATTTCCTGGAACAAGTTTGATTCAAATGTGAATCGCCCCATCGTTTCTTTCCAGTTGTCACTAGTTTGATCCATGAAGGATCTCACATGTCACCCACCAAGAGCTTGTTTGATGTTGGCTCTAGAAGGATTTCCATCTTCATTGTGAATACTTTTACGTATCACTCGGATGTTCTGGCAATACCACAAGGATAATGTGTAGGACTCTTAATATATGTTTTCTTACTTTTCACGGTGTATGAAACAGCAAGCATATTGGAAATGTGTCATAATGAGATTTATGGATGATCTCTTGGCTCTAGACTCAGTGTTGGGAATTATCACAAGACAAGAGAAGACTTAATGGAAGAACAGAATTAAGTCTGGTGGGCTACGTAATTAAGTCTGTTAGTATTAATAGTTAAGTCTTGTCAAAGTTAAGTCTGGTCGTTTATTGTTAAGTCTGGTAGAGTAAATGTAAAGTTAAGTCTGTTTGACTTTAGTCATTAAGTCTGGTCATGATATTTAGGAAGTCGGTTAGCTATAAGTTAGGAAAGGATACGAACTTATCTTTGGAGAAGATACGTATATCCTTCAGCAAGTTTTGTATCTAGGGTTTCCTTGGTGTATAAAAGGAACCCTAACGCATTAGTTCAGAGATAACGACGAAGATTGTAATTCATTAAACAATTAGTAATAATACAAACTTAGTTGCTATTGTGTTCTTCATAGTTGATTGTTTAGATTCCGCATAAACATTCAATTCGTGTTAGAGTCTCACTTAGATTGATTTGATTTATTCAAGTCGTCTACTAAGTTGTTAAGGCTACTTAGAGATCCATAATTCGTGTGGACCAACAAGTGGTATCAGAGCCTAAAGAGACTCTGAGTTTGAAGAAACACAACAACCAAACCCTAAATTCACTCACCTAAACCCTGCAACATGTCTGGCTTAGAAAATCCCAGTAAGAATGATGGCTTCTCAGTTCACAACAGTGATGATGAAAAATCAGTCCATGATGAAGAAAAACCTGAAGCAAGAACATCTAAACAACAACAACCCATCTCTGCAACAACAACCATATCCAACATAAAACTCCCAATCCTAAAAAGAGAAGAATATGACATCTGGGCTATGGAGATGGAACATTATCTGGAGTATATTGACATCGAAGTCTGGAAGGTCATACAGAATGGGAATTCGAAGAAAAGGATTTCACAAGGTACAGATGAAGTAATAAGGATATTACCACCAGTATCTGCTGAAGAGATACGGGCTGTTGAAAAGGAGAAGAAGGCCAAGACTATGCTGCTAATGGCAATTCCTAAAGAACATCTGAGAAGGTTTCATGGCATGAATGATGCCAAGGAAATCTGGGAGGCTATCAAGAAAAGATTTGGAGGGAATGCTAACTCCAAGAAGATGAAGAAGGCTGTTCTTAAACAGGAATTTAAAGCTTTTACTGTATCCAGTTCAGAAGGGTTGGAAAAAGATAATGATAGGTTTCAACATCTTCTATCACAATTGGAGGTTCATGGTGCAGCTGTTTCAGAAGAAGATGCAAACCAGAAGTTTCTTAGAGCATTACCAAAAGAATGGTCAAGTGTGACATTGACCATGAGGATGAATGGTGAAATTGACACCATGACTACTGATGACCTGTACAACAACCTCAAGATGTGTGAAAACTTATTTTAGAGGTTACTAACAATAAGTTTTGTGATCGTTTATGGACTCTAGGTTGTTACACCTTTGATCTAGGATTTTGTCTATGACTAGCATGATGATAATATTGGCGGAATATTCAAATGAAAGAAACAATATTATCACAACAAGGTTTTGCCAAACTTTCTCTTTTGTTATAAAATCAGCCCCAATACTACTTGATCAATAGCAGTACGATTACACTCTAATCAGGGATCGAAGATCCTTGAGGCTAAACAAACATAACAACATCAGACCCCATGTCTGATGTTCCCACACACACTCACTATTTGATGTTTTACATTTTAACACATTTATGTGTTTAAATTCTAAGCATACTAAACACTTGTAAAACATATTGGTGTTCACATAGTGACACAGTGACACACACTTTTATCTAAGGGTGTGATCTCCTTTTTATAGAACAAAGGAGGTCATTACAAAATTGATAAGCTTTTGTCTACTACTTGCTTGTTATGTGTCAGTCATTAAGATACAACATGTATCTTGTTTTACAACTTTGTTGACTGAACAAATATCTAGATATTATCTAAGGATAATATCTTCTTCATCCTTATCCATCCAGCAGCAGTATGACTCACTGATCAGCAGCAGCTTCATTTGTACTACCAGCAGGAACAGATACACTACCAGCAGGAACAGATACACTACCAGCAGAAACAGATACACTACCAGCAGAAACGACCAGCAGGAATGACCAGCAGGAATGACCAGCAGTATCATTTTATGCCTAGCAGCAGAATCTACTTAGCGTATTTTGCTTATCATTTCAGTATTCTTCATGTTTCATTCTTCTTGTTCTGTGATCATCAAATCTATGAAAATATAATTCCCAACAATCTTCCCCTATTTGATGATTACAAAACAAACACGTTCTTGTACGAATTTCCCTAGACGAAGTAGAGAAATTGAGATAATTAAATCTCACCATGAATGAAACCATACTGTCTTCCCCTTAATCTATGCTATCCACCACGTCTCTTCCCCTTTTTGTTATCAACAAATAGAAAAAGTATACAAATATGATTTTTACAACTACAAACTAATACTAATCAATAGTAGTAAGAATCAATAACTTTCCCTTGTGGTGTTGCACAAATATAATAAATGGTTATACATCTGAACATTTAAGCTTCCCCTGAAACCCATATGTTAACCATTTTGAATCTTCAATTCTGTAGGCTTTTATGATTGATGAAGAAAAACCAACCATTAGTAACTTGATGATGAAAGAGAATAAACCAATCTTGTGTCTTATGTCTTGTACTAAAACTGACTTCAAACGTATACCCATGTATAGGGAGACCTCAGTCTCTTGACAATAAACTCATCTCCAATGATACACTGAGCACTACAATGTAACTCCTTTAAGTGTTTGTCAATTCGTAGTCACTTGAACGAACGAAAAAGTTACCTTCTTACAAAAGGTATAATAAAACACAATTTTGAAAATTTCAACTTCAACTTCAAATAAGCAACAAATAATCTTTTTCACCAATAATAACTTGATAAACAAGCCTTTAATCTTTTAAGAACCAACTCTCTTCTGTGTGTGTATTCTTCCCCTTTGTGTGCGTAAACTTTTAAAGAAAACCAAAAATTCGACCATACCTCAACTGTTTCTGCAGCAGTTTTCAGCGATGCATATCTTGCAACCTAAGGCTCAGATTGAAGATCCCTCCGGTGAGAATCTACCTTGATATACCAAGAATCTCCAGTAAAAATTTCAGCCCGATCCAATGGTTAACGAAGGAGTTATAGCCTTTGCAAAACTGCTTGGCAGAAAGTTGCGAAAAATTAAGCAAAAATGATTTTTTTTTTTTCTTTTTTCTTTAGCTAAAACCTTTTCTTTTTCTAGATCCAGAGCCCCCCGCTCTGATACCAACTGTGGAAACTTATTTTAGAGCTACTTACATCAACTAAAATAAGTTACGTGATCATTTATGGACTCTAGGTTGTTACACCTTTGATCTAGGATTTTAACTTTAATAAGTATGATGATAATATTGACGGAATATTCTAATGAAAGAAACAATACTATCACAACAAGGTTTTGCCAAACTTTCTCTTTTGTTATTAAACTCAGCCCCAATGCTATGTGATCAAAAATAGCACGGTTACTCTACAACAATAACAGGGATCAAGGAAAACCTTGATTACCTTGAGGCTTAACAAAACTAAACAACATCAGACCCCTTGTCTGATGTTCCCACACACACTCTTTTGATGTTTTACATATTGACACCCTTTGGTGTTTAAATTCTAAGCACACTAGAACACTACATAAAACATATTTTTATCTAAGGGGTAAGATCTCCTTTTATAGTCCAAGGAGACCTTTTACAATATGATAAGACTTTGTCTACTACTTGCTTGTTATGTGTCAGTCATTAAGTTACAACATGTATCTTGTTTTACAACTTTGTTGACTGAACAAATATCTAGATATTATCTAAGGATAATATCTTCTTCATCCTTATCCATCCAGCAGCAGTATGACTCACTGATCAGCAGCAGCTTCGTTTGTACTACCAGCAGGAACAGATACACTACCAGCAGGAACAGATACACTACCAGCAAAAACAGATACACTACCAGCAGGAACGACCAGCAGGAATGACCAGCAGTATCATTTTATGCCTAGCAGCAGAATCTACTTAGCGTATTTTGCTTATCATTTCAGTATTCTTCATGTTTCATTCTTCTTGTTCTGTGATCATCAAATCTATGAAAATATAATTCCCAACAGTAGGTTCAGGCTCAGTGGAGATGAGAATGCCTTTTCCTTTATCAATGAAAATAGCTGGAGGTGGTTGTTCAGTGATTGGAGCTCCAGGGGAGGGTGGCTTGAAAGTTTGTATGGGCTCTGCTAGTGTGATTGTTGAAGTGGTTGCTTCAGCAGTGAATGGTGGAACTGTTGAGATGATCAAGGAGGTTGTTGTTGCAGCATGCTCCCCCGTAGACTGAGGGAGAAATGTCCTATGAGGATTCAGCTACCTGAGGAGTCGTTGAGTTAGAGTCAAGACTGCCTTTGTTGGTGAAATTTTCTCCCCCTCAACAGTTGCGGGAGCTTTAGTGACAAAGCTGTTGACATCAGCACACAGACCGAAGGGGTTGCAGGCTGAAGGAATTCTTGCAGCAAGTTTCTGATTGCAAAGGTGTCCTGTCTGATTATGGATACCTCGGTACAGAGTGCATCTTGAGAACTTTCTATGGCAGTGAGTCGAGACCTGGGACTCCAAGGCACAGAACTTGATGATTGGGCCAAGCTTTCTAGTTGTTTGGTTTGTGTACTGATGGTTGGGATGAGTTCTTGCAGAGAAGAACTTAGACGTTGACATACCTCAAATGATATTAGCATCCATATGAACGGATCTGGATCATGAGAATAATCCACCCGCTCTGATACCACTTGTTAGTCTACAAGAATTGAATAAATTCATAAAACAATAATGAACAATATTTATTCAATAACCACTTTGACCACTAATATCATCTTTAGCTTCTTCAAAAATCTTTGAGATGAATCAAAGATTTAAACATGATAGTTGTAACACCCCAACCCGACAAGGGTCAAAATGCCACATTATGGTGTCAACAGAACAACCGCAAGCGAAATACTTTTATAATTATTAAGGTTAAAAAAGATCAAAATAAAACTAAGGACATAATAAGTCTAAACAATACTGACTACAAAACTAGAATACAAGTCTGAATCAAATCTAAATGGAAGATAACTCCAAAGTCTAATCCAATGCAAAGGGAATCTATTGTCGGGGTAGTCCACTAAGAACTCCTGCGCACTCTTCACCCAACCCAGCTTCCAACCTAAAACCTGCCGCAGGAAAAGAAATGCGGCTGAGCTTAAAAAGCCCAGTGAACAGATATATATACAAAGCAAAAAAGGTAATGAGCATAAATAAACGAATATAAATCGAATGGATCAAATGCATAAATATAATGAGTCAGAATAGCTCTAAGAATCAAAGAGTCAAAAAATAACGGCAACGAACGCTTCCAAACGAGCCACTCGAACGGACCAAAGATACCTAACAGATAGCCACGAGCCTGTCTAAATGAGCCACTCGAATAGTCCACATAATCACATATACATATCATAACCAAAGTGTACGGAGAGGGGAGGCCTCTAAGTACCAAATAGTGAGTGGGGTATAGGGCACACACAGCCAGTCACTAAACAAATCATATCACATATCATATCATATAAGCCTAGGATACATCCATACGCCCCCTGCAAAACAAAATACATACGCCAGTTCGAGACTGTACATACATATACATAATGGCCAAAGTGCACAAATATCATATCATAACAGAAGGGGATGCCGTGGATCAATCACACCTCCACAGAAAGTGTCATGCCATTGGTGCCTCAATGACAAGGCCATGGTACCTCCATGGCTAGTTAGCTCGGGCGACAAAGCAGAACATAGCATATCATATCATAGCATCATATCAAAGGGAATCATAGCAATGGCATATATCAACTGAATCATCATAAAGGATCATATAACTGAGGTCATAGCAAAGCTCATATCAAAGGGATTATATCAAAGGATCATAGCATATCAACTCAACGAATCAAGGTCAAGGATCAAAGTTATGAGAAGAAACACCCTTACTGAGAAAGGGTAGAATATCTGTACCTTATACAAAGCAACCGACAAAATAAGAAAGCACACCGAAACTGGGAAATCACTCCTTCTTCACCGAACCTATACAAATTAATGATCACTTATTACTTATAAGCTCATTTTACAAGTTTACTGATTATAGTTATTTAGGTTTCCCAATTAAGGCTTCTTTCTATTTTTTGAAACTTTCTATTTTTAGAATCTTTCTATTTTTAGAAACTTTCTTCTTTTAGTAAGTTTCCATAATTAGTAAGTTTTCATAATTAGTGAGTTTCCCGAATTAATAACTTTTAGGGTTATAAATGACAATTAATTAAACTTAAAGACTTAATATGACCAACATTATAGTTTAGGGTTTAATATGACAACTTATAATAGTTCAGGGTTTAAAATGTCATTTTAGCAAAGTTCAGGGTCTAAAATGTGTAAATTATCAAGGTTTAGGGTCTAAAGTGAAAATTTAGGTTTAAATGCTTATTTACTGAATTAGATCAATTAGGAAAATACTTGAATTAGTTTCAAAATCCGTAGTAACCTCGAAATAGACATAACGTATTTGTACCACCCATTCAAAACAAAACTTGGATCCAACACTAACATAACTCTCGAGACGCAAGCCGACCCCATCTTATCCTCGCGAACACACACTCAACACACTCTCGACATGCATGTTTACTAGATCAAACCGATACCAAAATAACCTACGACCGTTGACCCCTTTTTCTTTTGAATCGGTTTATGCACACGTTTTAGACATTCTTGACCATTTCATAATTCACATGCAACACAAAACTAAGCCAACATGAAATGACAAAACTAAAAAAATTCCAATGCCTAACTCTTTTTGGTCCGATTCCCTATACCCTTTTTATATGGATTTAACTCATAAATAGACTCACCCAAGGTAATGGAATTAACACATCAAGTTTTTTTTTTTTTTTTTTTTTTTAAGTATCTAGTAAATAGACTTTGGATGGAAGGAAATAAATGAAACCGTGATTGAAAATTGTACCACGTTAGTTATTCGAAACTAGATTCCCATTTGAATGATTGTCAGATTGGATTTTTGCTGATAACAAGCATGTACGTACTCACACATAACTAATCACTTATCCAATATGTATTTGTCTTGTAGCTCCTACGTATCATAATGTTGTATTAGGATAATAGTTCGAAACTTATATTTTTGAAACAAGCGATGGATAAAAAAAATGGAACAAAGATCGAACTCGAAAACACGAACGCAAACAAAAGACCAGTTTGAACCCGATCACTAAGATTGTACGAGGCATGATCGAACCCAAAACCAAGCGTACACGAACAACCGCGCATACAATCACGAACCAAAACCTTAACCCCGATTTAACTAGTATACGCATGATTAAATCACGACATCAGAGAATATGCATGATCATACTTCTATTGTTTCTATGCTTCGCAAATCTTTAATATTTTATTTTTAACTACTAGTCTCTTGTCGAAATGATTTACGATTAACATATCACATTATCGCATAATAGTTGATTTGTACATGATCCCATATTAAAGTAACAGTTTTAAAGATACTTTAGGCTGCAATAAGGTTTGATCGAATGGGAGAAGGAACAAGACTTGACATCACATGAATATACACGACAGGTTCCATATATAGTAGTGTGTTTGATACTTCATTCGACCCAACTTTTAGCAGTTATTAGAAATAAATTTGGCAGGTTTCGTATAGGGCTTTTGTGATTGTTTATATATTAATTCTGCATGACAAGAAAGGTAACGATTAATACCTAAGGGTAATACGTGTGTTTTGAATGAGGCAAACCATATATATGATAAAGGATGAAGATACATGCAAATCTTTTATTTGAAAAAAAGTCATATGGTTTGATCCTATCCTAAAATTTTCAAACGACAAGCACAAATGAGAGCTAGAAAATCATAAACAAATTAGCTGTGTAACATGTCTTCAAAAGATATGTACACTCATTTAAGTCTTAGCTAATTTTAGGATAATTTGAATTTTTGGAACTTAGGATATTTAGTTACCTTAGGTTTATTAAATTAATTAATGAAATTTTAATTTAAAAGGTATAGTTTAAAATGACATATTATTGTAATTCATACTTAGTTTAAAATTTCAAAATGGTGAAAAATGATGGTCTAAATTTTTGGGTTTTACAACTCTTCCTCTCTAAAAAGAAAATTTCATCCTCGAAATTGAGGTCGCAAAAGTTAGATACGTATCAAATCACGAAAATGAATGATAGTAATTAGCCTCACGCTCGGAGAGGTTCTTCCAATAGATTCTTGACAAATGAAATTGTTTTAATTCTCATGACCCGATCCTGACGCTCCGAAATAGCCTAAGGCTCTTCAACAAAGGACAAATCATAACAAATATGATCCAACTGATACGAAACAAATACGAAGCAAATGACAGTTGTAATCTCACAAAGATATACATGAAACACATATACACACGAGGCAAATACGGAGATAATGCTAATCGGTAAAGAAAACTCCATCAAGTTTATCCAGATTCTGAACGAACTAATGAACTTGCTAATAACCAGAGAAGCACATATCGAATTATCAAATCGTATCAACGCATGATGAGGTGGTTAACATATTCGTATCGACGATCAACCAAGCACATTTCAGAATATCAAAACGTATCAGAAGACATAACGGAATAGGTAGAATAATCGTACGGATAAGAATGAATCTAAGGTCTAACGTATCGCGAACTAAATCTTCCTTATATGCCAAACATCTAACTCTTCTGCACGGAAACATCATACGAAACACAAAACTTTCAAACTTTTTCTTCACAATGGTAGTTATACCTTTAGTTGCTGTAATCAACTCTGAACTTTCAGTAAGTAGCTCTCTGTCTTTACTCCAACCAAAAGGTGCTCTACTCTTTCGTTTATACAAGGATTTGAAAGAATCCCTCGTCACTTGTATGCCATTTGTCTTAGTGAGCAAACACAACCAGAACTAACACTTGTCAAATTTCCTGATCAACACATCTTCTGAGCTCGAATAGTTGTTCTGTTTATCCATCAGTCTGGAGGTGCAAAGCATTACTAAACTTGAGTCTGGTTTCTCAAGCTTTCAGTAGTTCTGCTTAGGAATGTGAGGTAAAACCCAAATCTCTTATACGATCACTTCAGGTGCGCCATGTAGCTTGAACAATCTTCTACTGAAGGAAATCTCTACCAATCTTCCAAGTGAGCTGACCTAGTCAAACCATCCACTACGACTCAATTTGTTTTGTCCTTCCTAAATGTGCGCGGAAATCCCGTTACAAAGTCCATGAAGACTAAATCCCACTTCCACCTAAGAATATCCAAAGCTAAAGAGAACCACTTGTACGCTGATGCTAAATCTTAACATGTTGTCACGCTAACCCCTTCGCCACCAATGTAGTCACGACCGTCTTCATACCATTCCATCAAAATTTCTGCTGCATGTCTCTATACATAATAGTACAACTAAGATGAATAGAGCAAATAGAAATGTATGCTTCAATCAAAACCGCTTCCTTCAAGTCTTCTAACATAGATCATATTCCACCGTCTTGCTCCTGAGCTCCTTCATGCCTGTCACAAATCACTCCCAAGTCATGCGTCGGATAGTTCACTTCTTGCGGTTCTAGCTGTACCAACAATCTTCCCGTGTTGCATAAGGACAATAGCTAAGTCCCCTTCTTGAGTAGAAACAATTCTCTTTTCAGCTTCTTAAAATTCTCCACTCATTCTTCATCCCAATCCAAAATTTACTCTTCGAGATTATAACATATAGCTTCTTCTGAAGTAGAAACCTCAACACAGAATACGAAGATGATTTCCGTGTTTCTCTTTCGTCTCTGAATATACCAATATGTCATACTATGACAAATTGTCCAAGTATTCATGAAAGACACGAGTCATCAAATTCATAGGATCAGTCGGAGCAGTAGCCAATACGATTGGGATTACAATACTCATAGAGATCAAAACGAATACGGAAAGCAATTCTAGGAACATCTCGCTCCTTTAAATGTAACTGAAAAATAATCAGATCTAAAATTCATTATTGGGAAAACTTCACACTCTGGAGTTGATTAATCAAATCGTCGATTCGAGGTAACGGATAACGGTTCTAACCACAATACTATTCAGCTTCCCGAGATCACTACACCACTTCATGCTATCATCATCCTTCTTCATGAATACAACTGGAGTACACCACGGATACACACTCAGACGGATAAAACAACTTTCTAAAAGCTGGTCCTTCAATTCTTTCCATTCAACCGATGTCATAAGATACGGAGTTTCGGAATTAGGAAAAATGTTGCTCTTATACGGATAGAGTTTCTGAATCAACCAGCTTACTGTTCTCAGACACTTCTCAATACATCCTATGATCCCAGTAAATTCAAGTTATATGATGTAACTATTATCACGTTGGTCAGGCGTCATAATACTTGCATCATATACACATGCCTTTATTGCAATCACATTCTACCTCGAGTCGTGACTAAACAAACTCTCACAACCAGATCAAAACAACTTCACATTCAGATGGAAATCTTGGTAATTCATCAAGGAATACATCGCGAAATTTCAAACACCCGAATGACTCTTGAGGCGAGATTCATCAAACGAAGTATCTTCACAACCGTGACGGATTAGCGTACGAGTTTATAAAACAAAGGTGATCATAATTGTTTACCAGGTTGGGAACCATGGTACAGAATTTGAGTTTCTCAAATTGCCAAAGGTGAAAAATCTAATATGACCGTTGTTAGCATCTCGATGCTCAGTCAACAAATCCATATTCAGAAAAATATCGAATCAAACATTCCTAAACGAAACAGATTAGCAGAATGAAAATTATCTTCAAATATCTTCAAAACGTACTGAACAATTCCGATACTCGTAACGGATAATCAAAAGATTTCTTATAGGAATAGAAAAGAGTATAGTATATTCTAATAGTGCGGAGGGAACCTTAATAAGCTTAGCGAAAGTAAGGGAAACCACAGAATGTGTCGAACACATCGGGTTCATACATATACGAATGCTCTGAACGAACGAAAAGGTTTTTAAACGATATAGTTTAAAATGACAAATTATTGTAATTCATACTTAGTTTAAAATTTCAATATGTTGATAAATGATGGTCCAAATTTTTGGGTTTTACAACACTTCCCCTCTAAAAAGAAAATTTCGTCCTCGAAATTGGAGTCGCAAAAGTTAGATACGTATCAAATCACGAAAAGGAATGATAGTAATTAGCCTCATGCTCGGAGAGGATCTTCCAAAAGATTCTTGACAAACGAAATTGTTTTAATTCTCATGACCCGATCCTGACGCTCCGAAATAGCCTAAAGCTCTTCAACAAAAGACAAATCATAACAAATCTGATCCAACTGATACGAAACAAATACGAAGCAAATGACAGTTATAATCTCACAAAGAGATACATGAAACACATATACACATGAGGCAAATACGGAGATAATGCTAATCGGTAAAGAAAACTCCATCAAGTATATCCAGATTCTGAATGAACTAATGAACTTGCTAATAACCAGAGAAGCACATATCGAATTATCAAATCGTATCAACGCATGATGAGGTGGTTAACATATTCGTATCGACGATCAACCAAGCACATTTCAGAATATCAAAACGTATCAGAAGACATAACGGAATAGGTAGAATAATCGTACGGATAAGAATGAATCTAAGGTCTAACGTATCGCGAACTAAATCTTCCTTATATGCCAAACATCTAACTCTTCTGCACGGAAACATCATACGAAACACAAAACTTTCAAACTTCTTCTTCACAATGGTAGTTATACCTTTAGTTGCTGTAATCAACTCTGAACTTTCAGTAAGTATCTCTCTGTCTCTACTCCAACCAAAAGGTGCTCTACTCTTTCGTTTATACAAGGATTTGAAAGAATCCTTCTTCAATTGTATGCCATCTGTCTTAGTGAGCAAACACAACCAGAACTAACACTTGTCAAATTTCCTGATCAACACATCTTCTGAGCTCGAATAGTTGTTCTGTTTATCCATCAGTCTGGAGGTGCAAAGCATTACTAAACTTGAGTCTGGTTCCTCAAGCTTTCAGTAGTTCTTCCTAGGAATGTGAGGTAAAACGCGAATCTCTGATATGATCACTGCAGGTGCGCCATGTAGCTTGAATAATCTTCTGTTGAAAGAAATCTCTACCAATCTTCCAAGTGAGCTGACCTAGTCAAACCATCCACTACGACTCAATTTGTGTTGTACTTCCTAAATGTACGCGGAAATCCCGTTACAAAGTCCATGAAGATTAAATCCCACTTCCACTTATGAATATCCAAAGCTAAGGAGAACCACTCGTACGCTGATGCTAAATCTTAACCTGTTGTCACGCTAACCCCTTCGCTACCAATGTAGTCACAACCGTCTTCATACCATTCCATCAAAATTGCTGCTGCAAGTCTCTATACATAATAGTACAACTAAGATGAATAGAGCAAATAGAAATGTATGCTTCAATCAAAATCGCTTCCTTCAAGTCTTCTAACATAGATCATATTCCACCGTCTTGCTCCTGAGCTCCTTCATGCCTTTCACAAATCACTCCCAAGTCATGCGTCGGATAGTTCACTTCTTGCAGTTCTAGCTGTACCAACAATCTTCCCGTGTTGCATAAGGACAATAGCTAAGTCCCCTTCTTGAGTAGAAACAATTCTCTTTTCAGCTTCTCAAAATTCTCCTCCCATTCTTCATCCCAATCCAAAATTTACTCTTCGAGATTATAACATATAGCTTCTTCTGACGTAGAAACCTCAACACAGAATACGAAGATGATTTCCGTGTTTCTCTTTCGTCTCTGAATATACCAATATGTCATACTATGACAAATTGTCCAAGTATTCATGAAAGACACGAGTCATCAAGTTCATAGGATAATTCGGAGCAGTAGCCAATACGATTGGGATCACAATACTCATAGAGATCAAAAAGAATACGGAAAGCAATTCTAGGAACATCTCGCTCCTTTAAACGTAATTGAAAAATAATCAGATCTAAAATTCATCATTGGGAAAACTTCACACTCTGGAGTTGATTAATCAAATCGTCGATTCAAGGTAACGGATAACGGTTCTAACCACAATACTATTCAGCTTCCCGAGATCACTACACCACTTCATGCTATCATCATCCTTCTTCATGAATACAGCTGGAGTACACCACGGATACACACTCAAACGGATAAAACCACTTTCCAAAAGCTGGTCCTTCAATTCTTTCCATTCAACCGATGTCATAAGATACGGAGTTTCAGAATTAGGAAAAACGTTGCTCTTATACGGATAGAGTTTCTGAATCAACCAACTTACTGTTCTCAGACACTTCTCAAGACATCCTATGATCCCAATAAGTTCAAGTTATATGATGTAACAAATGCCTTATCGCATAATCTACCCAATCCTCACCGGTCATACTAAAGTTTTCTGCAGGGGAAACCTAAGGCAAAACTTCAAGGGTCATTTCATAAGCTCCTATAGTGCAAATCTAAGGGTCCAAATCTTCGCAGGCCATAACTTATGTACTACAAGTCGCAGCCTGGGCTCTGATACCATAATTGTAACACCCCAACCCGACAAGGGTCAAAATGCCACATTATGGTGTCAACAGAACATACGCAAGCGGAAGACTTTTATAATTATTAAGGTTACAAAAGTTCAAAATATAACTAAGGACATAATAAGTCTAAACAATACTGACTATAAAACTAGAATGCAAGTCTGAATCAAATCTAAATGGAAGATAACTCCAAAGTCTAATCCAATACAAAGGGAATCTATCATCGGGGTAGTCCACTAAGAACTCCTATGCACTCTTCACTCAACCCAGCTTCCAACCTAAAACCTGCCGCAGGAAAAGAAATGCGGCTGAGCTTAAAAAGCCCAGTGAACAGATATATATACAAAGCAGAAAAGGTAATTAGCATAAATAAACGAATATAAATCGAATAGATCAAATGCATAAATATTATGAGTCAGAATAGCTCTAAGAATCAAAGAGACAAATAATAACGGCAACGAACGCGTCCAAACAAGCCACTCGAACGGACCAAAGATACCTAACAGATAGCCACGAGCCTCCCTAAACGAGCAACTCGAATAGACTACATAATCACATATACATATCATAACCAAAGTTTACGGAGAGGGGAGGCCTCTAAGTACCAAATAGTGAGTGGGGTGTAGGCCACACACAGCCAGTCACCAAACAAATCATATCACATATCATATCATATAAGCCTAGGATGCATCCATATGCCCCCTGCAAAACAAAATACATATGCCAGTTCGAGACTGTACATACATATACATAATAGCCAAAGTGCACAAATATCATATCATAACAGAAGGGGACGCCGTGGATCAATCACACCTCCACATAAAGTGTCATGCCATCGGTGCCTCAATGACATGGCCATGGTACCTCCATGGCTAGTTAGCTCGGGCGACAAAACAGAACATAGCATATCATATCATAGCATCATATCAAAGGGAATCATAGCAATGGCATATATCAACTGAATCATCATAAAGGATCATATAACTGAGGTCATAGCAAAGCTCATATCAAAGGATCATAGCATATCAGATCAACGAATCAAGGTCAAGGATCAAAGTCATGAGAAGAAACACCCTTACTGAAAAAGGGTAGAATATCTGTACCTTATGCAAAGCAACCGAAAAAATAAGAAAGCACACCGAAACTGAGAAATCACTCCTTCTTCACCGAACCTATACAAATTAATGATCACTTATTACTTATAAGCTCATTTTACAAGTTTACTGATTATAGTTATTTAGGTTTCCCATTTAAGGCTTCTTTCTATTTTTAGAAACTTTTCATTTTTAGAATCTTTCTATTTTTAGAAACTTTCTTCTTTTAGTAAGTTTCCATAATTAGTAAGTTTCCATAGTTAGTGAGTTTCCCGAATTAATAACTTTTAGGGTTATAAATGACAAGTAATTAAACTTAAAGACTTAATTTGACCAACATTATAGTTTAGGGTTTAATATGATAACTTATAATAGTTCAGGGTTTAAAATGTCATTTTAGCAAAGTTCAGGGTCTAAAATGTGTAAATTATCAAGGTTTAGGGTCTAAAGTGAAAATTTAGGTTTAAATGCTTATTTACTGAATTAGATCAATTAGGAAAATAATTGAATTAGTTTCAAAATCCGTAGTAACCTCAAAATAGACATAACGTATTTGTACCACCCATTCAAAACAAAACTTGGATCCAACACTAACATAACTCTCGAGACGCAAGCCGACCCCATCTTATCCTCGCGAACACACACTCAACACACTCTCGACATGCATGTTTACTAGATCAAACCGATACCAAAATAACCTACGACCGTTGACCCCTTTTTCTTTCAAATCGGTTTATGTACACGTTTTAGACATTCTTGACCATTTCATAATTCACATGCAACACAAAACTAAGCCAACATGAAATGACAAAACTAAAACAATTCCAAAGCCTAACTCTTTTTGGTCCGGTTCCCTATACCCTTTTTATATGGATTTAACTCATAAATAGACTCACCCAAGGTAATGGAATGAACACATCAAGTTTGCTGTTTTTTTTTTTTTTTTTTTTTTTTTTTTTTTTTTTTTTTTTTTTCAGTATGTAGTATATAGACTTTGGATGGAAGGAAATAAATGAAACCGTGATTCAAGATTGTACCACGTTAGATATTGGAAACTAGATTCCCGTTTGAATGTTGTATTAGGATAATTGTTCGAAACTTATATTTCTGAAACAAGCGATGGATAAAAAAAATGGAACAAAGATCGAACTTGAAAACACGAACGCAAACAAAAGGCCAGTTTGAACCCGATCACTAAGATTGTACGAGGCATGATCGAACCCAAAACCAAGCGTACACAAACAACCGCGCATACAATCACGAACCAAAACCTTAACCCCGATTTAACTAGTATACGCATGATTAAATCACGACATCAGAGAATATGCATGATCATACTTCTATTGTTTCCAGGCTTCGCAAATCTTTAATATTTTATTTTTAACTACTTGTCTCTGGTCGAAATGATTTACGATTAACATATCACACTATCGCATAATAGTTGATTTGTACATGATCCCATATTAAAGTAACAGTTTTAAAGATACTTTAGGCTGCAATAAGGTTCGATCGAATGGGAGAAGGAACAAGACTCGACATCACATGAATATACACGACAGGTTCCATATATAGTAGTCTGTTTGATACTTCATTCGACCCAACTTTTATTAATTATCAAAAATAAATTTGGCAGGTTTCGTATAGGGTTTTTGTGATTGTTTACGTATTAATTCTGCATGACAAGAAAGGTAACGATTAATACCTTAGAGTTTAACCAGGAAGGATCGAAAATACGGGAAGACGGTACTTGCAAACAACCCCACACGATCACCAACTGCTACACAACCTCGAACACAAGGCTGCGAACCCCAAAAGCTGCTACAAAACTTGAATACAAAAGTTGCGACCCTAACTTCACTCGAACGATACACCCAGGCTGGTTTAGATTTGAGACTTCATTAGCTCCTCCTTCGATTTAGATTGAGAAGGACAGAGACGACTGTATATATTTTGTGAGATTGATAAGGTCGTATTTTTCTTAAAGGGTAATACGTGTGTTTTGAATGAGGCAAACCGTATATATGATAAAGGATGAAGATACATGCAAATCTTTTATTTGAAAAGAAGTCATATGCTTTGATCCTATCCCAAAATTTTCAAATGACAAGCACAAATGAGAGCTAGAAAATCAAAAACAAATTAGCTGTGTAACATGTCTTCAAAAGATATGTACACTCATTTAAGTCTTAGCTAATTTTAGGATAATTTGAATTTTAGGAACTTAGGATATTTAGTTACCTTAGGTTAATTAAATTAATTAATGAAATTTTAATTTATAAGGTATAATTTAAAATGACATATTATTGTAATTCATACTTAGTTTAAAATTTCAAAATGGTGAAAAATGATGGTCCAAATTTTTGGGTTTTACAATAGTTGCGGAACACTATACCATTGAATGAAAAATAAGTCTCTCATTGATCCAAGATAGCTACTCATGGATTCAATGAGAGGAGGACTCTATCCTGACACTATGTGTTTTTCCTACGGACTAGAATTACTACCTATCTCTATTACAATCTACATTTATATATACTATAAGGGTGAAGCTTCTCTTGGAAGCTTTTAATAGAATACTATTAAAAGTACTTAAAGCTTCTTTAAGAAGTCTTTTTAAAATACTCATAAAGTATTAAATGTACTTTTGTCTTCTTAGACTTTCTTGTGCATGTAGCTTGTATTCCCAATGCTTATAGCTTGTATTCTCAAGAAAGTTCCCGCTCATATTTTGTAATTGTTTCTTCAGAGATAAATCTTTAGGGAGTCAGTGAGTTATTGTCATCACTCACTGACTCCATTACCTTCTTCTTTGGCTCAGGGATCATTCACTGAGTACCGCCTCACAGAATGAAAAGTCTTTCTTCTTTAGACTTGTCTTGAGCATTCTGGAGATGACTCACTAAATGACTATTCACTCAGTGACTTGATTGTGTTTACGGGTTTGAAACACTTTGGATATTTTTTCTATTCAAATCCTAGATTAAGATGTTTGGGTAAGCACTGGACCCAACATATGGGACTGTAAGGCTGATGTCGTCATCACCTTTGACCAATGACACAACCAACAAACATCCACTTCATAAACTTATTGACGACCAAATAATTGATAAGGCCGTTGAAATTGTTTCTGTGCTTACAGACTTTATCTTCCCTGTAGGTGGTATTCCAAGTCGAACAGATGAAAAAAAAAAAAAAAAAAAAAAAAAAAAAAAAAAAAAACTTTAACGGATACATCCATTCTGATTTCCAGACCTCAGTCCACCATCGTTACAGCACATGTATGACAGCAACAAAGGGAACGGTATCCAATGAAGTAAGGCGGTGAAGCTGAACTTTTGATATGTGGATTGGTATGTGAAGTAAGGCAGTGAAGCTGACCTTTTGAGTTATATGTTATATTCGAGGAAAAAAAATGGAAAAAAGCCGAACCCAAGTTTCTTTTGGGTCACAGATTTGGGCTAATCACAGAGTCCAGAAACAAATATTTTTTTATGGATCTTCGCTCGACGTGACCAATCAGAAAGCACCGAATGGGTGCACTATAATATATATAGAGAATATGATATACCAATAATTCTGAGGTTCAATGAATTGGAGAATAAAACATTTTCAATTGCATATAAAGCCACCAACCATAGTCGACATTCAATTTTAAGCGACAATCATCTCCAATTTTGCATAGCCGAGTGGATTTCAAACAGGACAACACTCATCCGAATGGTTGTTGAAGACGTGGTAGGATAATTGCTTCTTTTTAGTTCTTATTATTTCAATGAAGATTCCGACGTATACACACGCAATTAAAGGTAGATAGATGATTAGATGGACTTCAATTATTCAGCAATTGCTGTATAGATAAGCATTAGTATATACTATATAGTTAGGAACAATGTGTTTTTGGTTTTGCTAAATATTGTGTGATTTTTCATAACGAGTGTAGTGCTACCTTTATATACAAACAAGGTCCATAAGTTTCTGTCAGCGTTCCTACTTTAAGTTGTATCACAACATAGGTGCATTCGACACTTTTGATGCATAGCGGTATCCTTGTCTATGGTTGTGGTAGATCTCAGCACTGAAATTGTAATAAGTGAAAAACTTGCGACAACTTGAAGGAACATGAATCTGATCAAGAGCAAGTTATGACCGTTCTTGACTTGGGTGCGTTTGGTTTGAGTTGTCGAATCACAATGGGCATTGGTTTAGAAATCAGTTGGAATAGGATTGAGTTTATGATTCCAAATTTATAGTTTGGCTTCAATTATTCAACTCATATGAGTGGATAAAGTTAACTCATATGAGTAGTATGGAGCATAATAATGAGGTTTGAATCCAACATTTAAAAAATTTAAAGTCATACACCTCAAACAAACATCTATAGGCATAATCGTTGACATCCATGTATTCTCATATATCAAACACACCATTAGCTTTCAAAGATATCATTTGAGTATCAGAATTTGGCATGGTTTTCCAAGCATGAGGTTTTAGGGGATTTTGCAAATGCAATAAGTTTCTTTAACATACATGTTTATAAACTAGTTTCTCTAACACACCCTCTTCTCGAAACTAAGTAGTTAGTCACTTGAAACATGACATCTATATCGGAAGTTAGAGATAAGAGACTAAAGAATGTAAAGGAAAAGGTAAAGCAAAGAATTGAAGTCTTCCTTCCCTGGTCATAATTCTTTCGATGATTGGTCCAAAGATGAATCATACCGTGTGAATGATTTTGATAATATTCACAATTTTTTTAGAGAATTTGTATCAGTTGTTCCATCTTTTGAACTATTTTGACTCGTATCAAGACTTTATCCAAGTCATCAGGAGCAATGGCGAGCCGCCATCTAAGTAGTTGTTTCATGTTTCAAAGTCAACTTCCTATCATCTAGGCTCTAGCATCATAGCTCACACGCTGTATTGTCTGATATTTAGACCAAAATTAAAGTATTTGTTTTACTGTTCAAGTTTATATTTCTTTGATTTTTAACTTTGTTGAAGGTTAGTTCATTAAATTATCATCGATCACTTAGCCAAATTAGATAGGGAAAAAAAAAACAAAAAAAACAAAAAAATAAAAAAACCAAACCTCGTGTCTTTGTGATCAGCAAATTGTGGGTCACTTTCATGACAAAAGGTTAGCGTTGGTTAGTCTTGAATGTAATACATGGGTCATGGGTGTGTGTCTTGGGGCTGGGTTAGCTGGTGAGTGGAAAGCGATGTAGCTTTTGTCTTCATTCTTTTTGCGTGCTTTTTGACTCTTGTTGCTACTAATTTGAATTATTACTCGAGAAAGTTACCCATTTGAACAAGACCGTATATTACGAAAATGATCAATTAATTCGTATATTATGAAAACAGACTTTCAGCGCTCGCCCGTCCCGGACAAGGCCCACTTCTAATAGATAGGTGACACGTGACTCATCTTTTAAATTAAACAAGCAGAAAGTCACCAAGTGTCTAATGTGTGTGCATACCATACGCACGCAAGAGGCTTGGCGCCACGTTCCACTTAAGTTGCACGCTTCACTTATTCAATTTAAAAACGAATAGAAAAATGACACATAAGCAACCAGCGTGCATCCATGCCGCACGCTATCGGGCTCTACGTGTCAAGCAACCAACTCCCGCCCGCACACTCCAATCTCCACCTGTCACGCGCATCCCTGCTAAGCATGCCAAGCCATGCGAGATGTTCGCGCCTCGCACCATGTTTCGACTGTAAAGATGGTGACGGTGATGAAGTGTTTTGCAGGTGGATGATCGAAAATAATTAGAGGGTCAGTAGAGAGTTTGCGGGAGAGAGCGAGTAGTTTATTTTAATAGAAAAAAGTATGATTAATGTGTATTTATTTGATTTTGAATTTGTGTTAAATCTCGTAACTACACTAGTATATTTGACTTGTTTGGTAATTAGTTTTTATTTTAAATACTCCGTGTGTACTTGGAAAGTTTACAACGATAAACTTTGGAAGTGTGGAAGCAAATTTATTCAAAAGTAGTGGACGGAATGGGTCAAGATCAAGAATCAAGATACTTTGAATCAAGATACTTTGAATTGATTTGTTGTCGAAGGTTTCTGTAGCTTGATAGCGATAGCAAGTGTTTGCAAAGAATATTTATGTGTTGCTGAATTGGATGGATGTATATTGATTGTGATATGTATGTGGTGTCCATATCAGTTATATTATAAAAAAGAAATGTGTAATTTGAGAGTTGAAATAACCTTTATCACTTTATGAATCATTTGGAACTTAGAACAAATCAAAGAGTATCGCGGTTCATGAAAAAATAACAATTAGAGTGTATATGAATGTAAAATAACGAGTACCAAGTTTAGATTGATATTCTTTGAGGTCACCAGTGTTAGCATATTAACTCATAAGAGGCTCACGGCCCATTAAACTTTTAGAGTTTTACCATTTGTCTCTATTATATATAGTCGTTGTATATTCTCTTTACTTTATCAATTCAATATTACAAATCTGTCAATCGGTGTTTAGTTTTTACATGGTATCAAGATCATTGAATCCATAATATGTGTTCGCTTGTTTGCACTTTTTTTTTGATGTTTGGTTGTGGTCAGCTGAAATATACACTCACGTTATGCATGTAAGTTTTGTTTTCATTGCTACAAATTGATTAGATAATATATCTGATTTATATTAAGTTGACGGGGACAGGGATACAACTTTGACTTTCGCATACACATGTTTACAAGCTTGAATTGTTTATTTGTGGGTTCCATCCGCTTTTGACTTTTGCAACGAAGCTAGCTGCTGGATGCATTTGTTTGTTTGTATTTGATTGGTTTGGAACAGAGGTATTTGCAATTGACTTATTTTGGGGGTTCATTTATTAGTAGGGGTGGAAACAGCTAATCCTGAGTTTGTCAAATCTCGAGCTCGGATCGTTTATAATTATAAAACTCAAGCTTGAGCTCATCTTTGTAGGGTATATAGCACATGCACACATCACTATACAAGCAAAGAACACAAATAAAGCTTTCAGAAAGTAAATCGACACAAGAAAAAATGTGGTATTCACGACTAGGGTAGTCGTGACAGTCTACGGGGTCAAACCAGAGAAATATGATTATTGAGGTATGCACAAACACACAAAAGAAGTTTACAATTACATTGAGGCGGTATATATAGGTTTGAAAACCCAAACCCTAGCTTTCTCCCCAAGATAACAACTTAGGGGCCGGAGTAAATCCAACTAACTCTATAGGGGCCAAGCCCATGCTTCCACTTACAACCCAGGAGCCTTTGTCTGCTTGATAGAGCCTCTGAATGAAGTCTTTTGTCGAAGCCTCTGTTAAAGCGTCAGAGCCTATGTCTCACCTAACAAAGTTTTGCCAATCTTATTCTGCTTGTTAAGAGTATGATCTTAACGAGCTACTGCATACACATAGTCCTACCTTTGTATGCTTTGTAGATTAACTTCAGAACCTATATCAGTCTCCACAACTCAACAATCTCTCACTTAGAGGCCGACATGTCACTTCAGTGCTCTCCGTCTCAAGTAACCTCTATAAATTTCAAACCATCTTCCATTTACAATTCTATTGCTCTAACTTTTATGTACCGTCGAACATACGAAACACGCTACAACTAACCAAACACAGGCTAGGAGACTTTCGATACAAGGTATCCTGAACTAACATCATTCAACTGGGAATAACCTCTCTATCTGGCTCAATGTTGAACTTCGATCATCAGTTATCTCGGAATCCAGTTGAAGTTGTGTAGAGCCTCAAGTTCTATGTTGTCACCACCTTGGTGAACATATCTGCGTGATTCTTCGTTTCACGAATCTTCATCAAAGACAAGGTCCATTTACTTACCAATTCCCGGATATAGAGATATATTATCTTAATGTGCTTTATTCGACCGTGAAACATTGGATTCTTCGTGAGATGAGTAGCACTCTCGTTGTCACAATACAGAACACACACTCTCTCTCTCTCTCTGGTCCTGTCTAATTCTTCAAGAAAATTCTTCAACCATACCAACTCTTTGCCAGCCTCTTCAACAACTATATACTCGGCTTATGTGGTTGATATAGTAACACACTTCTAAAGTCTATACATCCAGCTAACTGTTGTACCACCTAATCTGAACACATAATGTAGGATCCCAATATGTCTAAAGAATACATCAAATAATAAGAAGGTTTTAGAGAGAGAAAGAGAGGAGAGCTACACACACTAAGGGCATCCACTATAATGAACCTTTAAAAAGGTTTATACAATTAATACATCATTAATTTACAAAGTTTTTCATATTATAAACCTATTGCTACTATGGATAAACATATTCAAAAAGCTTTTCATATCATAAAACACAATCAACATTTAAAAAAAATTAAAAAAATTAAAAAATAGTTTAGACCTCTTAAAGATCTTAGACCTTTTCATTCCACCTAGGATTGAAATGGTTGTTCACTATGGTTCACAAATTTATAGACCTCTTCAAAACTGTTTAGACCTATTCATGAACCACCATAGTATATGCTCTAACTATATGAAATGTGAAATGATATTATGAGCTCCCACCCCTCTCCATTGCTTGGAGAGGGTATATATATATCCTTACAAAGGTCACGGTTGGGCCGGACTTAGGCCTAGACATGGACTAGCACTACACATCTTCCTAACGTAGCATACCTAAGCCCGTAAGCCCTTTACTAGTCTATTATACATTACAAGGTTCGTTTATCTACTAATGACCACAACTTCTAAATCTAAAAATCTCCCCCAATAGGTGGTCATTTATCAAATGATAATTCTTGAGTCTTTGCTCTTGAATCTTCAGAATATTTAGTTCTTATTACTCAAGCATGAACCTAGTTTGTGTAATAGACTTGCTTGATTCATTTTTCCATTCATGCTTTATGATCTTTAGTAGGATCTCTTTCATTTCTTGCCTTCGATTAACATCTTCAAGTGTTATCCTTACGTCTTCTCTAACATACTCATACTTTTTGTATTTAGTCTTTGGTCTTCACTCTTATGTCTTTCCTCATATCATCTATGAGCTTCATCTTGACTTGTTCTCAACTTTCTTGAATTTCATGTAATTTTTTGTTTTGATTTTCTTTGTCTTGAACTTGATGAGGGTGATTCATATGAGTATGAGTATGTGGATCTGAAGATATTGAGTTGTTGATGTATATGGTGGTGTTGTATCTAAAACGATTTCCTTCGTCAGTACCTGCAGAGTCACAATAAGGTAGGTAATGATAAACTTCGAATTTATGAAGATCATTTTAAAACTCTTGAGAGATCTCATTGAGTTAATCCGTTAGGTATTAGTACCGATTTATCATGGTTTCCAATTGATCCTTATGGACTTTCTCAAAGAATTATTCCACTACGATTGTTTTGGATGAAATGACTTGATTCCATTCATCTTAGGTTGGTAGAATTAACCTCCCTTTCTGTTAGGACCGTTATAAATACATTGGAAAAATCCATGTATAGACCTACGTCATTAGGAATCGATTCAAAAAAGGAATCTCCTTAGTAAGGTTTCCAGCTCGAAGTTCCAGGTAATTCTTACGAATTTCCCCATATGCCGTTCCTGAACCAGATGCCTCACGTATGCTTACAATGATTCAGGTAAATCGCTAGAGTGCTCATAGGCATTTCTCCATGATTGTAGACCATTTACCACCATATAAGAATTTCCTGGATCCGTAGATTCAAGTTAACACTATGCTTAATCCATAAAGAATTAACTAAGTGACTCACTTTCAGTTTTGTCTTATATTGTCATTGGCAGGTTTTTCGTTCAATGATCATGAAATACCATTGTGAGTACCACTATAAACGTTCTGGCAAGATTACAAGGATCTGCGTAGGACTCTCGTACAACTTGTGTTCTTATTTCTGTACAACAAGTGTATAAATTGACATTTGTGTCCTATGGAGATTTTATAATTTGATCTCATTGGCTCTAGACTCTATTAGTACGCTTTGGTTTTAGTGATCAGAGGCTGGAGTAGACCGCCCGCTGTTTCAATACCAACATTCTCGGAGTGAGAAATCGATAGATAACGTGTGTAATCTCTGTGAGAAATGAAACAACATTCTTTTGAGAGAAACTTGAGTAGTTGAGAAGGGTTGTGCATTGCATCACTGGGTCCATGATGTCAGTCTTTAATATCAGAATCATTTTTGTGATAACTGATAGCATATGTATTGACACGGTTTGTAAAACCCTAAAATCTGAAAACGTGTAAAAAGACAAAAATGCCCCTATGATATTAAAAACTAAATAAAAAGTTATTAAAGTACCAAATCAATTCCGAACTTCTGGAAATAGACAAGTTATGATACCAAATAATTTTGACAACTCCATTTATCAATTTTACAAGTTATAAAAATTACCAAAATACCCTCATTGAACCGAATAGAATTATAATTGTTATTATGATTATTTTAAATAAGGAAACATGGTGCAAAATGGAAGATATCAAATCAAATAAATGTGCCAACCAACATACCAAAAATTCTGGTCCAATCCTCCCCATTTGACTCGGTTTTCCATAATTATTTAGCAAACATTCCTTTTCTTTTATTAAACCCTAGCCGATTGAAACTAATCACACACACAAATTCATAATTCATTCATCCAATTTTATAAAGCTTGGAGTACATTTTTATGGTGATCTTTAGCATCAAGGGAAGGCTAGAAAAATATGTTTGAGGCTGTAGGCTGCTTGGTTCGATCGTGGCAATTTAATCCTAGTCGCTAGTTAAAACGTAAGGTAATTAACCCATAATTCATACGACCTCTATAAAATCTATTTTCCATATTTCTCATGATCCTCACATGATGTATACTATGTGAAAAATGTTTCCAAAGTGGTTTGGTCATGTTTTTGGGCGTGGTGATTTATTGGTGTCGATAAGAAGAAACCGTGTAACACAAATTCACAATCGTCTATCCGTTCGTTCTATAATTATTCTGGTATTTTTCTAAACTTCTACTAATCCTATATAACGTATATAAAATGAGAAAATCAATCCATGCAACGTATATAAATCGTATGATAATTATTGTAATCGAAACCCTAAAAACACAAAAACTCGACATAAAATAGATGCGATTTTTCTGGACTTTCACTATATTTTTCGTGGCTTCTATATACTTCATATAACCTGAGAAAAATGATCCTTTGAATTATTTGAGTCGAAATCGTGATTTGTGGAATATTGTTTATATCGGGTCTAAAAAGAAATAAAGAAAAATATGAAAAACCTAAGAACAATTCGAATTAGAGTTTTCATGGTTAGATCTGGACTTTTAATGATGTTTAATGATATTAGAATGATTTCTTAATGTTTTGGATAATTAGGGTTTATTTTGATATAAAAATGTATTTACCGATTGGTTTTATAAAATTAAAGGGGGCGTATTGTAATTTTTTAAAAGTCGTGGACCATTTTCGTAATACTCTATATATCAAGGGTAATTTGAATAAAATATAACTTGAGGGTGCTATTTGTAAAATATGGAAGTTTTGGAATTAAAATGTAAATTGTTAATTATGTTTATGTCGAATTAGAATTCAATTAAGATGAGGGACTAAAAATGTAATTTCTGGAAACTTAAAGGTTCACGGTGTAAATAATATTATGAAGGGTGAAAAGTGTAATTTTGAATACTTAAGGGCGAAACGTGTAATATTGATTATATGAGTGTCGATTTGTAATAATTATACTAAAAGGGGTTGTTTTGTAAATAATTAAACTTGGAGGTTATAATCGTAACATTGGCTATTTAAGGGTTAAAAAGGATAAGTTGTAATATTTGCATTATAAACCTTTAACTTTGATGTAAGGACATTTTAAACCCTAAAATATATATATATATATATATATATATATATATATATATATATATATATATATATATATATATATATATATATATATATATATATATATATATATATGTGTCATTATTAACCCTAATTATCATAGCTTGCTAAAATAAACCCCATCTCCATAATTATGACTTAACCTATTTTTTTTATAATGATAAATCTTTCTAAAAATGGAAACTTGCTAAATTTGGAAACCTGCTAAAAATAGAAAGTTACTTAAAATGGAAAGTCAAGAAAAATGAATAATTAAGAATCAGTAGTAATTCTCTTCTACTCCTTTAGGTGTGAAGGAAGAGGTTTTGATCCGCATCTGTGTCTTCTATTTCGTATTCGTGTTTGCATTCGTAATCAGGTACAGATATTCTGCCCTTTTAATAAGGTGCCTTCGGTTTCTTGACACTGGTTTGATTTGACCTTGACCTCTGCTGTGAACCTTTGGCATTTGAACCTTTGACATTTGAACCTTTGATATGAACCTTGAGATTCGGACTATGACTATATGAACCTTTGCTTTGATATGAACCTTTGACCTTTAACCCCAGTTTGATACCCGAGCCAAAATATGTTCCCTAGCCATGAAGGTAACATGGCCGTGTCTGTGATGCACCACTGGCATGACTAGTGTGTAGCCCTAGTGATTTGGTTACACCGTCCCCATTATGATATGATATGCGCGCTTTATGATTTGTTATGGCCAATATGATTTGTTTGGGGGGCGAATGGATGCATCCTAGATATGTTCTGTTTCTGTTATGTTATGATATGATATGGTGACTGAGGATGGGTGCAATCCACTTCTTTCACAAAATATGGGAGCTGATCACTCCAACTGATACATGAGGACACCCCTCATATTATCTGTTTATTTGAGAGGCATCCCCTCTATATGATTATGATATGATATGATATGATATGATATGTTATGATATGGGCTCGTGGTGGATGACTGTCCTAAACCTTACTCTTTATTTCCTTTTCCTATATCTCCTTCATTATGATATGTCTGTTCATTTCCATTTGATTTTTGTTTCCGTTTATTATATATCTGTTCACTGGGCTTTTTAAGCTCAGCCGCATTTCTTTTCCTGCGGCAGGTTTTAGTAGGAAGCCAGGAGCTTGGGTTTGCTTTGGGATGAGAGATTAGCTTATGAAGACGATACCTTAGTTTTAGTATTCATTTATGTATGACTATGTAGATTTGGCATATTTTACTTTGTAGCATTGTAAACCATTTGTATTATGTAAGTCGTATGTTATGCTTGCCTTTGATATGTCACCATTTACGTGACACTTCTACCCTTGCCGGGTTGGGGTGTTACAATTATGGTATCAGAGACAGGTTTACGACTTGTAGTACATCTACCCTTGGCCTGTGTAAGTTAGGACCCCTAAGTTTCCACTGTAGGCGCTCGTAGGATAACCTTTGCGAAGTTACGTAGGATTTTCCCATAGGAACATAAGTCATAACCGGTGAGGAATGGGTAGTCTAGGACATCCATGTGAGTAGTATTTGCTTCCGCATCACTCTGAATCTTGGCTTTGCCTTTAGTCATGCCTTATAAGAACGTTGTCGCAGAAGACGAGGAAGTCTTACCTTCCGTCATTTGAATGATGAACGTTGTATGTTAACCAATTTCCTTTAGAAGGATTTGATGTTGATATTTGTCCAGTACGGAATTGTTATCTAAGCATGCTGATGCTAATAACTGATATTCCATACATCTCAACTCTGACAGTTAAACGATGTTCGTATTGCTATAGGTGCACACCCTATCATTCCTATGTTATAAGCTAAACAAGATTCCAATCTTTTGAACTGTTCACGATTCTAACCTTCAATTTGATATATTTGACCTTGATATATTTTAATACTCTCCCATCCCACACTTTGATGAACCATGTACCTGAATTTGATATGTGAACTATCCGTATGATTTGACAACCACATTCGCTCTGAGAATCCGTTTCCCTTTGGATGTATTTGACTTTGAGGTCTCTTGGCTATGGATTGGTGGTTTTTGTAAAGCTATCATGGACTGCAATATTTGAAATGCGACCTTTAACAATCTGCTTCACCATATTTTGATATGATATTCTCAATCATTTGAATCTGTTAAGATTATTGTTGCTATGAAGCACATACTCCGATCTCTTTGATTTCCAATTTTCTCCTAACACCTGTTAGTATCCACTCTTGGAAAGCTCCGGCACTTGAAAGTTTGTGGTACGAATTTTTGGTGTTTCTGATGAACCTTTTGAGATCCGTTTGGGAAGTAAAGTTTGCATTGAACTAATCTGAATTTGGCGAAACCACGATACTGAAGAAGTTGAGAGATTGTAGGAACTGATGGAATATGAGTTTGTTCACTTCAGTGATCTCTTGAATGCTCCTGTTGGTTTATGAAGAAGAAAGAGAGAAGTGTGCGGCGGCACACCGACCATCGTGAATGTAACTGTAATCATTATTCCATTTCCGCGTATCAATATTTGATTTGTTCTATTTTTGAAACTCCGTAGCAGACGACCTCATTTGAGTTTGAAAGACGGAAGAAGCAACCACAAGAACATCTGAGAAGGAAGTTGATTAGTTGAGATTAAGTTCTGCGAAGCATTACAATTTGATTTGTGGAGAGAAAGATTTGTGATATGAAGTTTTTCCCTAAGAAGATTTCCTAAAGTTGCTTAGTACCCGTGTGACCACTATGAGTTTGAATGATGTCAATTGTATTGGCTAGAAGATTCATGTTTTCGCAAGTATTCGGACAATTGTCATAGTATGACAGTATGTTTGTGCTCAGAGACGAACGAGGAACACGTTGACCATTTTTAGTATGAAGTGAACCGACCCTTTGTTCTAGAAGAATAGATTTACTTAACGATCAGAGATTGTAGCAGTTAACACCACCAGGTATCCGATGAGTAAAGAGCTTCCACGAAAAGGACCAAGACTGAAGACCATTGTCAGAGTTAGAAACCTTGTAGAAGATGTGCAGAAGAGGTTCGTGACAGGCGTTACCAAGAGAGAAGCATGTGAGGAGAAGACGGACTGATATGAGACTCGATTATACCTTAAGTAGCACGTGGAGATTTCAGTTGGGCATCAAGACGACCAGACCGTAGAAGATGAGCTTTCAGCACATAAACCAGGAAGTCCACAGCAGTTTGAGTTGGTGAATTTTGAATCATGCTAGAAGACTTGTAGGAGACACGCAACCATGTTTCTCTAGTCATTTTAGTTGTACTAAGATGAATTGAGAGCTGAAGCAGACTCGCAAATGGAGGAATGCAAGGTGATCACGTCAGAGATTCACGCTACCATACCGAAGTGTCCGGAAGGAGTGTCGAAGACTTGAGGAACCAGACTCAAGTTTATGATTTCCTTTTCACCCTATGATCGTATGATTAGACAAGAGAGCGACTACTTGGAATTTGAAAAGATTCGAGATCATGAAATTGAATGGATGAAATTTTGTAGTAAACGTTTGGATTTGGAAGATTTGATTGTTGTAAAGGATGAAGATATTGAAGACGTAATTCATTTCCTCTTAGACCACTTAAGTTTCCGTTACCTTTCGATAGGATCTTTTGAATGAGCCTTACCCTATTAGAAATTCCGTTCTGTGTTCGTTATGCATTTGTTTGGAGGATGGTTTCATTATGAGAAGGATGATGAATTGTGGAAGACCTAACGTTTCGACGACGAGTTTCATTTTGAGGTGTACACATTCCGTTACGCTATTTGTACGGTCAAATTCCTCCGATTTAGAATCCGTAGTGATGTTTGTTTTGGACCAACCTTAGGAGGTAGAAAGACTGATAGGTGGTTAAGATAAGTAGTTCTGTTCGCGACTTGAGATAAAGTATGACCATCATGATGGTATACTCATATGATGCTGGTATTATGACGAGTAGCTAACGTGATAATACTTACGTCATATGACGTACCCTTATTGTGTTCATAGGATATTTCGAGGAGTATTTTAGAAACCTTATAATGTTGATAGGAGATGTGAGAATTTTTGCATCTGTAAGATTTAGGTTCATTCCACCTATACGCTTAATCTGTTCGCCGTTATACGATCTGATACGTTCGATTCTTGACACGCATTTGTTGATCCCTATACTTCTGACAAGAATCATAAGATCTGCTGTGAAGTTTTCTTCCATTTGATGTCACCAACAATCTATGTTTTGTACGATCTCATGTGATTTGCTTAATCAAATTCTATGGACGGCATATCCGTCAAAATCCTATGTATTCCTTGTATCTCTTCCGAGAGAACGCGATAATCATTTGTCATGTTGGATATGATCTTTGCAATCTGAAATTCAGTATAGTATGTCTTTCTGAGATACCGAAGCTATCTTAGATCGACAACGAAGAGTCATGAGAAACAAGTCTTTTACATTTCCGTTCGCTGTCCATTGTGTCTTCTGTTTCGTTTCATTTCCGATCGTTGGGATTTTTCATTTCCATTCGTAAAGATTCTTTGGAAGAACCACCCAGAGCGGGAGGCTACCTGGGAAACCGAGGAATCAATACGAGCTAGTTATCCGCATTTTGTATTCTGATCTGGTACGTCCCTATTTTGTTTTCGATCCTTTTCACTTCTGATTCTTTGCAAATTTCGAGGACGAAATTTTTCTGTTAGAGGGGAAGAGTTGTAAAACCCTAAAATCTGAAAACGTGTAAAAAGACAAAAATGCCCCTATGATATTAAAAACTAAATAAAAAGTTATTAAAGTACCAAATCAATTCCGAACTTCTGGAAATAGACAAGTTATGATACCAAATAATTTTGACAACTCCATTTAACAATTTTACAAGTTACAAAAATTACCAAAATACCCTCATTGAACCGAATAGAATTATAATTGTTATTATGATTATTTTAAATAAGGAAACATGGTGCAAAATGGAAGATATCAAATCAAATAAATGTGCCAACCAACATACCGAAAATTCTGGTCCAATCCTCCCCATTTGAATCGGTTTTCCCATAATTATTTAGCAAACATTCCTTTTCTTTTATTAAACCCTAGCCGATTGAAACTAATCACACACACAAATTCATAATTCATTCATCCGATTTTCTAAAGCTTGGAGTACATTTTTTTGGTGATCTTTAGCATCAAGGGAAGGCTAGAAAAATACGTTTGAGGCTGTAGGCTGCTTGGTTCGATCGTGGCAATTTAATCCTAGTCACTAGTTAAAACGTAAGGTAATTAACCCATAATTCATACGACCTCTATAAAATCTATTTTCCATTTTTCTCATGATCCTCACATGATGTATACTCTATGAAAAATATTTCCAAGGTGGTTTGGTCGCGTTTTTGGGCGTGGTGATTTATTGGTGTCGATAAGAAGAAACCGTGTAACATAAATTCACAATCGTCCATCCGTTCGTTCTATAATTATTCTGGTATTTTTCTAAGCTTCTACTGATCCTATATAACGTATATAAAATGAGAAAATCAAGCCATGCAACATATATAAATCGTATGATAATTATTGTAATCGAAACCCTAAAAACACAAAAACTCGACATAAAATAGATGCGATTTTTATGGACTTTCACTATATTTTTCGTGGCTTCTATATACTTCATATAACCAGAGAAAAATGATCCTTTGAATTATTTGAGTCGAAATCGTGATTTGTGGAATATTGTTTATATCGGGTCTAAAAAGAAATAAAGAAAAATATGAAAAACCTAAGAACAATTCGAATTAGAGTTTTCATGGTTAGATCTGGACTTTTAATGATGTTTAATGATATTGGAATGATTTCTTAATGTTTTGGATAATTAGGGTTTATTTTGATATAAAAATGTATTTACCGATTGGTTTTATAAAATTAAAGGGGGCGTATTGTAATTTTTAAAAGTCGTGGACCATTTTTGTAATACTCTATATATCAAGGGTAATTTGAATAAAATATAACTGGAGGGTTCTATTCGTAAAATATGGAAGTTTTGGAATAAAAATGTAAATTGTTAATTATGTTTATGTCGAATTCGAATTCAATTAAGATGAGGGACTAAAAGTGTAATTTCTGGAAACTTAAAGGTTCACGGTGTAAATAATATTATGAAGGGTGAAAAGTGTAATTTTGAATACTTAAGGGCTAAACGTGTAATATTGATTATATGAGTGTCGATTTGTAATAATTAAACTAAAAGGGGTTGTTTTGTAAATAATGAAACTTGGAGGTTATAATCGTAACATTGGCTATTTAAGGGTTAAAAAGGATAAGTTGTAATATTTGCATTATAAACCTTTAACTTTGATGTAAGGACATTTTAAACCCTAAAATATATATATATGTGTCATAATTAACCCTAATTATCATAGCTTGCTAAAATAAACCCCATCTCCATAATTATGACTTAACCTATTTTTTTTTATAATGATAAATCTTTCTAAAAATGGAAACTTGCTAAATTTGGAAACCTGCTAAAAATAGAAAGTTACTTAAAATGGAAAGTCAGGAAAAATGAATAATTAAGAATCAGTAGTAATTCTCTTCTACTCCTTTAGGTGTGAAGGAAGAGGTTTTGATCCGCATCTGTGTCTTCTATTTCGTATTCGTGTTTGCATTCGTAATCAGGTACAGATATTCTGCCCTTTTAATAAGGTGCCTTCGGTTTCTTGACTCTGATTTGATTTGACCTTGACCTCTGCTGTGAACCTTTGGCATTTGAACCTTTGACATATGAACCTTTGATATGAACCTTGAGATTCGGACTATGACTATATGAACCTTTGCTTTGATATGAACCTTTGACCTTTAACCCCAGTTTGATACCCGAGCCAAAATATGTTCCCTAGCCATGAAGGTAACATGGCCGTGTCTGTGATGCACCACTGGCATGACTAGTGTGTAGCCCTAGTGATTTGGTTACACCGTCCCCATTATGATATGATATGCGCGCTTTATGATTTGTTATGGCCAATATGATTTGTTTGGGGGGCGAATGGATGCATCCTAGATATGTTCTGTTTCTGTTATGTTATGATATGATATGGTGACTGAGGATGGGTGCAATCCACTTCTTTCACAAAATATGGGAGCTGATCACTCCAACTGATACATGAGGACACCCCTCATATTATCTGTTTATTTGAGAGGCATCCCCTCTATATGATTATGATATGATATGATATGATATGATATGTTATGATATGGGCTCGTGGTGGATGACTGTCCTAAACCTTACTCTTTATTTCCTTTTCCTATATCTCCTTCATTATGATATGTCTGTTCATTTCCATTTGATTTTTGTTTCCGTTTATTATATATCTGTTCACTGGGCTTTTTAAGCTCAGCCGCATTTCTTTTCCTGCGGCAGGTTTTAGTAGGAAGCCAGGAGCTTGGGTTTGCTTTGGGATAAGAGATTAGCTTATGAAGACGATACCTTAGTTTTAGTATTCATTTATGTATGACTATGTAGATTTGGCATATTTTCCTTTGTAGCATTGTAAACCATTTGTATTATGTAAGTCGTATGTTATGCTTGCCTTTGATATGTCACCATTTATGTGACACTTCTACCCTTGCCGGGTTGGCATAGGTATTACACGGTTTATGCCCTAAGTGTTTAGAGGGTTTTCATTTCTTTTAACCCTTTCATAACTTTTCTTTTTCATTCTTTAACCCCTTTAATGCGTATCACGTCATCCTTACTATCATCATAGTGTGATTGTTCCGATGATAGCTCATGAAAATGACAACATTATTCCCATTTCTCGTTCTTCTTCCTGGCCTATGAACTTTTTATTCTATCCATGGAGTCCCTAGGTAGGTCCCCCCCAGCTCTGGCTAAGCCATGGGATAATACCTGACCTTAACCACCCTATATTTCCTTTGGTTGAGTTGGTTTGGTATAGATCGTAGTCATTAAAAACCATTGCAAAGACATTTAAAGTGTTTAAATAATCAACCAGTTTTAACACTTTGAACGTTTTCTTCTTTAGAAACACTCCCCCTACACATGTGCATAAATCTTTCAATTAAAGGTTTTGCATACGGAGGAAAGAGTACACACTTTGAGTTAAGACATTTCAAACAATTATCTTTTGATCACATTTTATCCCCTTAAAAAATAGCATATCTTTGATATCTATTTGATTAAAGATATGTCAATTTGGAAAGAAAGTGGGGAGAAAAGTTATGCATGATTTGTTTGAAACATTTTTTTACTCCCTCTCAAAATTAGCATACTTTTTATAAATTTAAACTTTTTAGAGTTTGAGGGAGTAAAGTTTGAAATCTTAAGCAAAATTTTGAAATTTTTTGAAAAATCTTTTGAAATTTTTTGGATAATAGAATATTCTATTTGAAAGAATGGGTCGTGAGCTGATGTGTTCAGAATCCATTGTCTTGAGCTAAAAATTTTGAATGTTTTGAAAAAATTGCTCAAGACCGAGAAAATTTCTCTTCTCGTTGTTAGGATAAGTGCACTGATGCATATACTTTCCGTTATTTGAAGAAAAAGTCCTGGTCAGAAGTAATTAAAAGTCATTTTGACATCAAATTAGACAACAACCTTTGGAACTCATCTAATCGCGGCGCCAACGAGTTTAGAAAAATTTGAAAACCATTTGAAAGTTATGTCAATTTGATGTAGTGAAGCTGAATTCCAACGAGGACTAAAAAACGGTGTTTCATTTTGAAATAAGACTTGTGGAATCAACGAAGATTTAAAACTATTTTTCTATTGCCATTTTTTTGAGAAACTCGGTGTCTCTTTTGGACTTTTAAAACTTAAAGACGAAGATTTCCATCTATTGTCGAAACTCAGTGTTTCACATGGAAAATTTGTTTTTGAAATAAATGGAAATGTAGTAATCTTTTTTCCCTAGCAGAGCCATTCTTGTGTTGCAGCGAAAACATTTCTGATTTAGAATACATGAAAGGTTTTGAATGACTCTGATTTGGTTTCCACACTTGCTTACCAGTGTAAAACGAGTGTGTGGTGTTTGAAAAACTTTATTTTTCACTTGTGAAAATCTGACTTAAAAACCTTTTGAGGAGTAAATGTTTCGGTTGTTTGAGGTTTCTTTGAAAACTTTCGTCCTTTTTGCAAAGAATATGTTGTAAAGTGAGAAACCCTTTTTGAATAGGTGGACAACGTAGAGGGGGTGAATACATTCCCTTTAAAAACTTGAATCTTTTTGTATCAAATGACCGATCAAGTGTGACGTAATATAAAAAGTGTCAACAACGGTCATACAACAACTATAGATGGTATAAAATAAACTAAAAAACAAACACAATCAAACCATGACACAAACATGATCAACATAATATAAGCAACAAACCACCAAAAAAAAAAAAAAAAAAAACTCAATGCAAATATAAATATAAAGCGATAAATGCTAAAATAAATGTAAAGAGGTAAGTAAAGAAAGCGCAAACCGGACACGATGATTTATAGTGGTTCGGTCACGAAGCTCCTCTTCGCCCTACTCCACTCCCCGAGTACCCAACCCGAGAGTTACTTCACTAATCAACAAGCTCCCTTCTTGGCGAAGAAAACCATACAACGTAGCTTACAATATTTTCCGACACCAAGCTAGATTTCGAGTTCTTCTTCGGGTACAACCAAACCCGTTATGTTTTATGGCCCAACATAACTGTTGGGAATACGTTTTATGTAAAGTGTTGGTCATATTATATGTAATAGGTTGCTTAAATATTAGGTCTTTAAGTTAGTTAAGATGGCCGGCCCTTGTAGAAGGTCCATGGGTCGAGCCTTAAGTATTTGATAGAAAAGCTAGGCATTGCCCTAGCAAAGAAACACTATAAATACTATGTATCCTCTCCTTTGGAGAGAGTTGGTTATTCATATATGCTATTAAACCTTTGTTATTCTGTCTTATGATATAATCGACCACCATTATCTTTCTATCTCTTATTTGTCTCTTATTTATTCTTGTGTTATATCTATTATGGTGACCTAAACAAGTGGTATCAATCGCCAAAAGATCATTGGGTAGTGTCTTTAAAAGTAGTTTGTATTTTTTTTCTTTTTGTACGATTTGCTTTTGTGTCAAAATCTCATTTCTAGCACTTCTCCTTTGCGCTTGTAAAGTGTTAAGAATTCTATAGTGTTTAGGAGTTTGATTTAGAGTAAAAAAGTTAAGTTCTTTTCGCTTTACACTCGTTTTTTTCTCATCGTTTTACTTACTTACACCTTATCGAAATTGCTCAAATTTCCTTTAAAACATTAAAGCTTTAAACTTTCTTATTATTTGGGAGTTTTTAAAGGTTATTGATCAATCGAAACTATTTTAAAGTTGTTTTTCATTGAAAAAACAATACTTTTGAAAACTGTACTTTTATTGCAATTCAAGTTAAGGGTTCATTGAAATTCAGACTTAAGGGTTCATCGCAATTCACACTTGAGGGTTTATCGCAATTCACATCAAGGGTTTATCGCAATTCGACAAAAGCTCTTCATCACGATTCACAGTTTACTCAGTATATTTCTAGCTTGTATAAGCTTGTGAAAATACTTCGACTTTGTGGAAATCTCCTATCTTGTATAAGTTAGTGAGATACTATCGAAATTGCACATTGTCATCGCAATTGCAATAACTTATCGAAATTGCAAATTGTCATCGCAATTGCAATAACTCATCTAAATTGCAAACTTGCTGTCGAAATTGAAACTCTCATCGCAATTCATTTGAAGTTCAAGTTCCATCGCAATTCATCAAATCCATCGCAATTGGAAAAACAATCATCGCAATTCATCAGCTAGTGAACTGTGTTTATCGCAATTGGACTATCAGTGAACAGTGCTTATCGAAATTGAAAGTGAACTGTGTTTATCGCAATTGGACTCTAAGTGAATAGTAATTATCGAAATTGAAAGTGAACAGTACTTATCTAAATTCCTATTCAACCAAAACCAAACTTCATCTACTACAACACACTTCTCAGTTGTCTTCAAAAGATCCATTTTAACAAAACATAAGTTAAACAATCACAATCATGTCTCAACCACCTTATTTCAACTACTTTCCTCAGCAGTATCCTTAGCAACAATATTATTCTCAGCAACAATAGTATCCTTAGCAACAACAGTATCCTCAACAACAACCATATCCTCAGCAACTACAACCCATACAACCACAACTATTCTTTCTACAACAACAATTCCCTCAACAACAATCATACCTTCTACTACAATTTGCTATGCAATCATTAACTACATTTCCTCCTCTATCTAAAGAACCACAATGGTTTGCTCAAATGTATGCGGCAATCAGTAGCCAACAATCAATTCATGAAGCTAGATCACTTGAAAGACCTCCAATGCTCACTCCTGGAAATTATGTTCAATGGGCAAGTCGATTCTTTAGGTTCATCGAACTCCGGAAACCTCATGGCAAATATTTGAAGAAGGTTATACTTGAAGGTCCTTTCCAAATGCCAACAACAACTGTTCCTGGAGATCCACAAGCCATTCCTCCAAGACCTGAAACTGTTACCACCCTTCCTGAGAATCAAGTAACAGCAGAACAAATTCTTCACCGTGAAGCTGATAAACTTTCAATGGAGTATATTGCTCTGGGTATACCTAATCCAATTCTCCGAAGCGTTGATGCTCAGAAAACGGCAAAGGACATGTGGGAACATATACATCTCTTGATGGAAGGCACTGAACTTAACCAAGAAGACATGGAATCCAAACTTTATCTCGAATATGAAATGTTCATGATTGATCTAGGGGAGACACTTGAGTCTTATTATCATCGATTCACAAACATCATTAATGACTTGGACAGACACAACATCATCTTGCCAAGGATTGCAATCAACATGAAGTTTCTCAATTGTCTAGGTCCTGATTGGCAAAAGTATGTCACACTTTTTCGTCAAGTCAAAAATCTTCATAATGTTAAGTATGGATTGTTGTATGACTATTTGAAGCACCATCAAACCGAGGTTGACAAAGATCGAGCTATGCGTGGCATGCTTACACCTTCAAATTCATTAGCACTTATGGCTCAATCCTATTGTGCTCCGTATCCACAACCTAATCAGCCTGCTTACCCTCAACAATCACCTTCAACCCAAATCGTTCCATATGATTCATTACATCAATCAACTGACACTCAACTAGTTTCATACAACAACTCAGATTCCATGTTCTACACACAAACAAATAATGAGGACGACGATGCATTCAACTCACTGAATCAAGGATTTGCTCTCATTGCTCGAGCCTTCAGCAAATTCTCAAACAAATCCAACAATCGTCTTCGTACTTCATCTAACACAAGGAATCAAGCTGTTATACAAGATGGACGGGTGGAAGTAGAGAATCGTACTTATGGACGTCAGATGGGATCTGGAGGTTACGCGGGTAATTAAGGAAATGGACAAGTGTTTAACACAGCTGGTGGAAATAGGAACAATGCAGGTTCTCCTCAAAGAAGAGTTGAAATTGTTGAAACTAGAAATTCATCAAATGCGAATACGAGAATCAGGTGCTACAACTGTAATGGAAAGGGTCATCTGGCTAATGCATGTCCAAAACCAAGAACAAGAGGCAGCGTTTTTCACAAACAAGCATTACTTCTTGCACTTAAGGATGAAGCTGGTGGAAATCTCACTGACAAAGAAAAAAGTTTCATGGAAAATGCTTACTCAGATGATGATATGGAAGACTTGGAAGCTAATGCAGCAGTTATGTTGATGGCAAACATGCAGGAACTTCACATGAGTGACACAGGCCCAGTCTATGATACAGATGGCTTGTCTCAGGTACCCGATCCAAATATATATCTCATACATGAATTGGTATCTCCATCTGCATCTACGTCAGACAAGCAGCAATTTATTCAAGACGATTCATTGCTAACTCTTCAAGAAGGTGATCAAATTAACCCTGTTGTTACATTTGATGATTCAATTGAGGACCTTAACAATGATCAACTTAAACAGATTGAAACTTCGTCTGATCCAGATCCAGAACTCATGACCTTGCTTATGACCACCCAATCCCAAGTTGAGAAATGTAATGAAATCAACCGTAAGTTAAAAGCCACAATTGCATCATTAACTGCGGATCTTGAGTGCTCTAAAACACAACTCAATAATTTTGAAACACAAGCTAAATGAGAACAAAGTTTCGAAGTTTCTTTTCAAAATGCGTACGTCAAAGAACAAGAGTTACAACATCAACTACGAGAGTTAGTCACTTACAAAAATAACTTGGTTTCTCAAATGGAACAAGAAAAATTTGAATTCAAACAACAAGTTAAAACATCTCAATTCTGAACTTTCAAAAACAAAAATGGAATTGTCAACTTGTCAAGCTAGTTTTTCTGAATATAAACAAGTGTCTAGGAAATGAATTGATTCTTATCTTGATGAAATCATAGATTTGAAAAGAAAATTAAAAGAGTTTCAAAAATTGTTTACAAAACTGGTGAATATGTAACAACAATTCAAAAGTTTACTTTAAAGCAAAATCCCCAAGGTTATGGTTTTGCTCATGGTGATGATAAACCAAATTTTCTAAACAGAGTACTCAAGGAAAATCCGAAGTTGTATAGTGCAGAACATTTCTTTGATGATTTAATTATGGGTGTTCTTGTATATAACTGTGAGGAAGAACAGGAACAGAAAGACAAGAGTCAATAAAAAATGAGCAATGTTAAGTTTAATAAATTATTTGATTACTCAAAATTGCCTCATATTTTTGACACTTTTGTTCCTCAAAAGAAAAAAACAGAACAACCATGGTTTATCACTCAAATTCATGAATCTACTTCTGATGTTGGTCCTGTTAAACCAGTTGCACAAATAAATGGCCCTTTACCATCCTCTGGTGACACTCAACCATTACTAAAACGTTGCCTTGTACTACGGTATTTTGACACGTTTATGGAAGAAATCAAATTTTTGGCACAAGTAATTGAACGTAATTCTGAGATAACTATTTCAATTTTCAATATGCTTATGCAAAAGAACAGAGACAAATTTTTCAAACACAATTTTTACCTCATGTCCAACATTTGTGTCTTTGTGCAACACACTAGGAACGGGAACTACGAAATGAAGTGTCTTCTAATGATGAACATTTTCAATACAACTGAAAATTCAATTTTCAAACAAAAACGTAGAAACAAAATTCTTCAAAATGAAGCAGATCGACTCTTGGAAAATGTTTTCAGTTCTGACATTATCTCGGTGATCATGAATTCTATTTATGAGTCTTGTAATTCTGTGCTTATTGCTGACCATAATTCTGAGGATGAAAAGTTGAGACCCGAGATTGAGATTTTAAAAGCTGATAATATGAGAATCATTCAACAAAATGATGATGTTCAGAGTCAACTTTCAAAAGAGATTTTTCAACTAAAACGGAAACTTCAATGGTGTGAGGCTAAAAGCATTGATTTTGAATTAGCCTTACAATACCAAAAAGAAAATCTGGGTTTTGAAAACAATTTGTCATCAAAAGTTAAAAATCTTGATGATGAGAATGCAGTCTTACAATGTCAATTGCTCAAATATGAAAAAGAAATTGAGAATTTAAAAAATGAATACAAAAAAATTTATGACTATTTGAAAAAGACTCGGACTCAACTTTTGAAAGAAAACGATGACTGTAGGAAAGACCGTGAAGCCACTGTTCGCTTAAATAGAGAAATTGATATGAGATTACAGGATCAAAAACACATCATCGTTGAATTACAAGATAAACTCCAATTACAAGAAAAAGGAAAATCTATTAACACAAATGTGATGGCACCAGGAATGTACAAGCTAGACACCACATCTAGGCAGAACGTTACTAACACAAATCAGACCACTAATTTGATTCCTTCCACTTCTACAGGAATAATCACCACTACTAGCGTTAGCAGATCAAAGCTTAAGAGCAACAAAGGGAAGAATAGGATCTGGCAACGTTGAAGCGGGAAACTAGAAGCCCTAGAAATAGAATATCATCTTAGGAATTTGAATAAAACGCATGTTGCTTCTGATTTAGATTCGAACTTAAAAACTTGTAATTCTAATATCGATGTAACGAATGCTCAGACTTTGATTGTTTTAAACGTTAATGCTTCTTGTGTTTTTTGTCGTAAAAGCATGTTATCTGTTGATCATACAAAATGTGTTGCAAAATCTCTTTTATCTCGTAATCGGAAAGTTACAGCTGGCAATACCTCTAAGCCCACTAATGCTTCTAAGTCTGTGCTAGGAAAACCGCCAGTTGTAATTTCTCAAAATGCCTTAGATACTCCCATAGTTGCGAATACAAATCCTTAGATAGTGCAATCACCTAGCGAATTCACTAAGACAAAAGTACGAAATAGTTGGACATGGCAACGTTGGTTACAAAGGACACCTAGTTTTAAATGGATAACTAAAATTGTTAATGTGTGTTCTTCTAACCTAATGGAACCCACAAATTATTTGGGTTCCACCCTTAGCATTATTCCACCTTCGTCGTCTTTGTGTGATGCATGTGATCCAAATCGTTCTATGGATTGTTGATAGCGGCTGTACCTGACATATGACAGGCAATCTAAAACTGTTAGTAAACTTTGTTTCAAAGTTCATTGGCATAGTCAGATTCGGGAATGATCACTTCGCTGCTATCATGTGCTATGGAGATTACATCAATGGCAACATCGAAATTAGTCGTGTGTATTATGTCGAAGGCATTGGTCACAATCTTTTCTCAGTCGGGCAATTCTGTGATGGGGATTTGGAAGTAACATTTAGGGAGAAAACATGCTTCGTTCGTGATTTACATGGAAATGATCTAATGTCAGGCACTCATGGAACAAGTCTTTACACAATCTTAATGTCTGATATGATTGCTTCTTCTCCAATATGTCTGCTCTCCAAAGCAACTTTGACAAAATCATGGTTATGGCACAAACGAATTTCTCATTTGAACTTCAAAACCATGACTAAATTTGCACGTCACAAGCTAGTCGACACTCTTCCACGATTCCGTTCTTCCAAAGATCACTTATGTCCAGCATGTGAACAAGGAAAAAAGCACTCGTGCACACTTTCCCTCTAAAACAGAACCCAGTACTGATCATGTTCTACAACTACTTTACATGGATTTGTGTGGCCCGATGCGCGTGCAGACAATTAACGGCAAACGCTACATTCTTGTAATCGTTGATGACTACTCTAGATGGACTTGGGTTTATTTTCTCAGAAGAAAAGATTAAGCTCCTCCTATGAACATCATCTTTCTCAAGAAAATACAAGTTCAGCTTCGTAATACGGTCAGAAAAGTTAGAACAGACAACGACATTTAATTCAAGAATCAAACTCTTCGAGTGTATTTTGAAGAAGTAGGAATTTGTTAGGTCACTTTAATAGTATAACACAAGCTTATAGTAACGAGAGTGATGAGAGAGATGAAGAGAAATGGTCGGACTAATTCACACGATAGAATGACAAAAGGTTCTTAGCATAAATGAAATAACCAACAATATAAAGAGTATGTTACATGAGTATATATAGGGATGCTTAGCTAGGGCATCACCTTAAACATTCTTTCTAGAAAACTAAAGCTAGGCCATGGCCCATGGACCTTCTACAAGGGCCGTGGCATCAATAACAAATATAAAGGCCATAAACTTAGCAATCTATTACAAATGATTGACCAATACTTGATATTAATGAAATGTACTCCCAATAATCTCCCCCTAAGGATTGGTCATCAAGTTTGCTTGACGTCTTCTTTGCTTCATAGGCTTTGACGTCTTTCGTATCTTTGTTCTTTGTTCTTGTTATATGTGATATGGTAATATTGTGATCTGCCTTTCATTAACGTATTCAATTCCGGTGTCATTACGTCTTTTCCACCGTGCACATACTTCTTTTGACTTTGATCTTTATGCTTCAAGTAATTCTCATTCTTTAGCTTCGATCTTTGACTTTTGAACGTTTGCTTTGCTTTGATCTTCGTGAGAACTTTCTTTGTGAATTTAGTATGAGCATGATGGTTATGGTGGTGGTAGAACTCCTGGTCTCCATATATACCTGCATGTAAACAGTTAGCAATAAAGCATCCGACACTTACAGGTTCGGACTTCGAGATTGTAAACAGCATAGTGTGAAAACTTTCTCTAATCCTTGCCAAGGCCGTTCCTGAATCGGATGCCCCCAAGAGAGCTTACATAGATACACCGAAGTGTATCAATAATTCAGGGTGAGTCGCTGAAGTATACCGAAGTATCACTCCACGACTGTAGACCGATTGAAACCACTGTGAACACTAAGCGTAACCCACAAGAAATTACCGAAGTGACCTGCTGTTAGGGCTGTTTGATGTAGACCCTGGTAGGAATTTCCACTCAATCACTGAGAATCACAATAGTCAGTTCCCTCATGAATGTTCTTGGCAGATTGCTAAGATCTGCATAGGACTCTTGTTATTTACAACTGGTGTCCTTAATGTTGAACAACCAGTGTAGAAATATTAAGTGTTCCTAAGAGATCTTTTGATGTATCTCGCGGCTCTAGACTCGATTTAGTGCATTTTGGTTTAAGTCGTCGGAGGCATGGAGCAGAGTGCCTCCTTTTCAATATCAACTTATCTCGGAGTGAGAGGTCGATAGATTATGAAGGGTTCTCCGTGAGAAATGAAACAAGTATCTTTTGAGAGATACTTGAGTGGCTAGAAGGTTTAGTGCAGTGCGTCACTGGGTCCATGACGTCTTTGTCTTCAATACCGGTGTCACCTTAGTGACTACCAGTAGCATATGAATTGAACCCGGTTTCTGCCCTAAGGTTGAATATTTGGAGGGCTATTTCTTTTCACCCTTTTCATAACTTTTTTTTAAATTCTTCAACCCCTTCTTTCTCATTTTTTTTCCCGATCATACCTAAGGACTTCTAGTACTAAGCTATTGGTATTGTCCATGGGTAGATCCCTCCGGTTCTGGCAGATCATAGGACATGTTTCTTAATCTTAGTCACCTTATAACTCCATGACTATCCTAAGTTGCCATAAACCATTTATTTGAAAAATCTCTCAAAGTGTTTATGATTATAAAACATATTTTGTTCACACCTTGAGAGTTTTGCTTTTTCAGAAATACTCCCCCTTCATATGTGCTTATAAGTTTTTAAGATAAATTTGCAAATGTTGGGTGGAGTTAGCACTTTTGAATTGATTGATTTTCAGTGAATATGACCGATTCGAGACACGCTTACATCACTAGTTAGACTAGCTTGAAATTATTACCCGTTCTGGTCATATTCAAAGAAAATCTCTCAAAATGGTACACTCTACTCAGACAAGTCCTATTCGAGACACGTTTACATCACTGGATAAACCAGCTTGAAATTATTACCCGTCCAGGACAAGTCCTTTTGATTACTAACAGTTATGTTCCGTCAATTCATTGGGTAAAATCTGAGTCGAGCTCATGCGAGATTTCATACTTTAATCACATATTTTAATCACATTTTTCTTTCTCCCCCTCAAAAATAGCATATTGATGTTGTTTTTGGAAAATGTTAGATTAAAATATACTTTTTGAGGTTTATGGGAAGAATTCAACAAGAACTTTTTGTTTTAGAACAAAGATAAGTTTCAAGTACTCCCCCTCAACAAGTGAAATCACTTTTAGAGGTTTTAAACACGAGAGGGAATACTTGTTCTTTTGAGCAAAATTTTGAAAAACTTATCAAATTTTTTTGATTAATTCTACTCAAAAGTAAGAAGGTTTTGCTCCTTATATTAGGATTGAGGCACTAAAGCGTACCTCAGGGTCATTTCTTTACAGGTACGGGTTGTGCACTGATATCTGTACACAAGCCATATTGTATCACAAGCAAGTATAATTATAAGAAAATCCAACTCTTACATCAATTCGTGTTTCTGAAGACAGTGAAAACTGGATCAGGTCTTTGAAAATTCCTGATCGGGAAAGATGGTCTTCCTCCAACGTAGCTTTCAAGTCACCTCATCTGGTCTCTATGAACAAGCCTTTTCTCTATCTTCAGAATAAATTGACGAACTTCTCGTAGTTGAGAAGCTGTCCACCTGCTAGACCTGTATAGCTCCCGATCTCTCACCCGGATCACTAACCCATCACGAACTTTCTTGAGCATGTGGTCGCAGAACTTGTGAACCTCTTTGTATCCCATGAAGCAGTTGATGGAGAGATCACTCTTGTAGACAAAGCCGAAGGTTGGATCTTTCTTCATGGTATACTAGGGTTTTTGGTTGATCTCAGGAAGATGTAGAAGTGGTGCGGTTAAGTTAATCTTCCTTTGATAGTTCTCGACCCCAAGTTGCAAGTCTTCGACGCATTCTTGGATGATCTTTCTTCTGATGTAGTATAGCAGTGAAGTGCTTAACGCGTATGTAAGATCGGTGGAGAAATGATGTATCTTCCCTTGAACCTTGATGAGATACATGTCTTCAAGATCGTTGAGGTTCAAATCCGGGAAGTCTGCTTCTGAGAATGTGTACATCTTCTGATCTTGTCTTCTAACCCTGATTTTATGTAGAAAGGTATAATCATACCTCTTTTCCGCTTCAATGCTAACCACAACAATTATCCTGAGATCACTCATCACTGGAGTTGGAGACTTTTTCGTGAGTTTGTTTTTGTACCATGTTCTCCTTTTCTCATTCCAGTGATATATTCCCAGTTGCGCATCTTGATCGTACAACACTCTGTTTGTAACGAAGAGTCTTGTAGTTGTTTCTTCGATGGCAGGTTGTGGACAGCTTGCAGCAGGAATCAGGGTTATGGAAGTTGCATACTTGGGTTGACACTTGTTGCCGTGCAAAAGAAGTTCCAGGTCATTGTTGAAGAAGAAGCTGTAAGGGACAGCAGGTTGGTCTGAAGTTCCAATCACCGGCAAAGGCTTTGTCCAATCCGTAACGTATGGTTGTTTGTGTTGAGAAGAACTATCAATCACATACGTGTCCAGATTAGTCCAGCTGAAATCACTAGACATTGCTCGTGCAATGTTTTACAGGTGATATTTAAGTTCAGCTGCACTAGAAGACCTATCTTTCAGCAAGTTGAAAGCATCATTCTTGATTCGATGAAGTTCTCCTTTTGTGAGCTTTTTGATTCGTTGGTCACGTTTGAGTTTTTGTGTGAACTCAAGTGTGCGTCCATCGATCATGGAGTCATCATCGACATGTGGTTGAGCACTGACTAGTTGATCAAACCACTCATTCCCTGAGTCGTATCTTCGTCCAGCCATGAGACAACAGTTGTCCTTTTGGTTGTTGACTTCTTTCCATGCTTTGACATTTTTGCTTTTGACTTGGGTGGAGAGTCTGGTTGATCTTGTTGTTGTTGGAATTCATCATCTTTAGTGAACTCTGTTGATATAAATAATGCCTACAAACATTACTAATACTTATTGATATCTCTATGTTTTGATAATCACAAAATGTAAACTCATTAAACATAAACTTATTAAACAAACAAGTATTTAGTTGTAAATATTCATTTCAACAACTCAATCACTTAAGGTATGAATAAACAAATGCTTAATGCATTACATGATCAAAGGAACATTTTCTTAATCTCTAGAATTTTTATAAAATGTAACAAACTTTTTATATCTTTTAGAAAAATATTTTTGGTAATAAATAAAAAGGTTTAATCTATTATAAATTTATGAATTCAATTTTTCAGCCAAAAATGGTAAAAATGTTCCAGAAAAACCTTCCCCACAAAAAGACAAATCTGAGCAACGTTCCAGTTGGGCGGCCCCCTTAATTTTACTAGGCGGCCCCCTTAATTTTAAGGGGACCACCCCCCTATTTAAGGGGACTGCCCCGCTCCTCTAGCCCCTCAGATTTGCCTATAAATACTGGTTCATCTCTGGACTTTTTCCGCACCTTTTGCACCCCCAAACCTTCTGTTCTAAATCTCTTCTAATCCTTTCTAAATCCTTTCAAAATCCTTTGATCATACATTCTTAAGCATTTGTTTCTAAGTGATCCAAGCTTCTACCATTCAAGTGCAAAAGAAGAATACTCCTTCAACAACTAGAGAAGAAGTATTGCAACTTAGTATCATCTTGTTACCTAAGTTGTTTGTGTAATCATTCATTCATTTGTGTATAAGTTGTGTATATTTGTTAGATAGGAGTGTGAATAATTGTTTGGGATAGATTAGTGTGTAAGTAGTGAAGTTGTGAAGAAGTTAAGGTGTGTAAGTAGTGAAGGTGTGAAGAAGTAGAAGAGTACATAAGTAGAGCTAGGTTGTGAAGAAGGTGTGAAGTCTTAGTAAAGAAGTTGTGAAGAAGTCGTGAAGAAGAAGTTGTGAATAAGTTGTGAGATTGGTTCTAGCTACGATTAGAACCCGACATCTAGCTTTGTGTCGTTAAGCCAGTGTAAGCTAAAGTTGTGTAAGGTTTTCTCCGCCATAAGGGAGCTTGTTGACATAGTGAAGAAAACTCTCGAGTTAGGTGCTCGGGGAGTGGAGTAGGGCAAGGAAGGTGTCCTTGTAGCCGAACCACTATAAATCTCTTGTCTCGCGGTTTGATCTTTCCATCTCTATATTTCATTTCATTTCATTACCTTACTTGCATCGCTTATTTATATTTATATTTGTTCATATTGTTCAAGAGTTGAGTTCACATAAATTCGAATCTAAGTTTTAGAAGTAAACAAAGTTTTCATAATAAAAATTAAAAAGACGTAAAACTATTCAACCCCCCCCCTTCTAGTTTTCCACAATTGGTATCAAGAGCCACGTCAAACAAGATTTTTAAAATAAATTGTATTTTAAAACTTGAAACGATCTATGGAATCAAAAAAATATTTAGAAGGGCAATCTATGCAAAGACCACCACTATTTGAAAGTGATGGTTTTCTTTATTGGAAAAATAGATTCGAAACTTATGTGAAATCAAAAGATCTTGATCTTTGGCATGTTATTACCCATGGTGATTTTCCCCCTATTCAAAATAATCCTATAACTAAAAGAGATGAAATTGTACCTTTTGAAAAACAAAATGATGATTTGAAAAAGAAACTAGCAAAAAATAATGAGGCTAAAATGGTTATTTATAATGCATTACCACGTAAGGAATATGAACGAATTTTTATGTGTCAAACCGCAAAAGAAATTTGGGATTCTCTATTAATCACTCACCAAGGTAATAGTCAAGTCAAAGACAACAAAATAGATCTTCTTGTTCAACAATATGAACAATTTATAATTCCTGAAGAGGAATCTATTGATAATGCATTTGCTAAATTTAACACTATTATCACAAGTTTAAAAGCACTCGATGAGACTTTTTCTAGTAAAAATTGTGTAAGGAAATTTCTTAGGGCATTACATCCAAAATGGTGCGCGAAGGTCACGACTATTGAAGAATCGAAGAACTTGATGACGTTATCGCTTGATGAACTTATCGGCAACTTGAAAGTCCATGAAGAAATTATAAAGAGAGACTCGGAAACGGTCAAGAGCAAGAAAGATAAAATAAAATCACTTGCGCTAAAAGTCAAAAAGGAAATTAGTGATGATGACGATTCAAGTGACGATAGTGAAGACGAAGAATATGCAATGGCCGTAAGAGAATTCACGAAATTCTTTAAGAGATGAGGAAGATTCACAAGACAACCACGAGATGAAAGAAGATCGCTTCAAAGAAGTAGGAATGATAACTACGGGAAAAGAAAGTGCTTTAGATGTGGAAGTCCAAACCATCTCATTGGCGAATGTCCGAAGCCACCGGGTTATGATTACCAAAGTGCCTTTGTTAGAGGAGCATGGAGTGATAGCGACAAAGATGAAGCGGACAAAGCAAACGACGAAAAATGTCTTGTAGCTCAAGCTACCAATGAAATATGCCTAGGAATAAATTTGGAGCCTGACGAATGGATTAAGGATAGTGGATGCTCGAAGCACATAACGGGGAATCGCAAGCTATTCTCCTCTTACAAGCCTTACAACAGAGGTAACGTTATTTTCGGTAGTGACTTTCGTGGTAAAATCATTGGCAAAGGTACGATTTCTCAAGACTCTCTAACTATTGAAAATGTTGAGCATGTAGATAATTTAACATACAACTTGCTTAGTATAGGACAAATATGTGATAATAAGTGTAGAGTTACCTTTACCGATAGAGATAGCGAAATAGTTAAGGACGGAAAGGTCATAGGTAGAGGAATTAGGAAAGGTGGCGTATATGTCATGAAACTAGGAAATAAACCGGATGATAAAATATGTCTAACAACCTTAGATGATAACTCTACATTGTGGCATAGGAGATTAGGTCACGCTAATATGCAACAAATACAATCCCTAGCCTCTAAGGAATTAGTTAGAAATTTGCCAAACCTAAGATATGATCAACATTTTTGTGATGCCTGTAAAATAAGAAAACAAGCACATGCTAGTCATAAAGCTAAGAACATAGTCTCCACTACTAGATGCCTAGAATTGTTACACATGGACCTTTTTGGTCCATCCGCTGTGCGGAGTTACGGAGGTAAACGTTATACCTTGGTAATTGTAGACGACTATTCACGATACACGTGGACTAGATTTTTAAGTGATAAAACCGAAGCCTTTAATAAGTTTGAAATATTTAGTAAAATGATTCAAAACAAACTAGGATGTTATATAGTATCTATTAGGACGGACCATGGTCGGGAATTTGATAATGAAGTGCAGTTCGGTAAATATTGTGATTTAAATGAAATATCTCACAATTTCTCCGCTCCTCGTACTCCACAATCAAATGGGGTAATATAAAGAAAGAATCGTTCCTTGCAAGAAATGAGTAGAACAATGCTAAATGAACAATCTATCCCACAAAAATTTTGGTGTCACGCCGTAGATACATCAACATATATAATAAATAGAGTTTCAATTAGTCGAATATTAGGAAAAACCCCATATGAGCTGTTAAGAGGTAGAAAACCTAATCTAAATTACTTTAGGGTATTCAGGAGCAAATGTTTTATTCTCAATACAAAAGATTACCTTACTAAGTTTGACCCTAAGTAGTACGAAGGAATTTTTCTAGGATATTCATAGAATAGTAAAGCTTATATAATACTTAATAAACACACTATGAAAGTAGAAGAATCATTGAACGTAACATTTGATGAAACTCCACCACCACCTAAAACATTGCCTCTAGAAGATGATGACCTAGTTGAAGAAGAAGCTATTGAGGTTAGTAAAACTAAACCCTTAGGTGATGATGATGAAAATATAACGATAGGAGAAAACAAAATAGTAAATATTAAGGAATCAAAATCACATCCATTAGATAATGTAATAGGAAACCTAAATCAAAGAACACTTAGATCACAAGCTCAAGATAAAAATAACTTATTTTGTTTTCTCTCAACAATAGAACCAAAGAATATAAATGAGGCTTTAAAAGATGAAAGTTGGGTAATGGCTATGCAAGAGGAACTAAATCAATTTAAGGCAAATGATGTTTGGGAACTAGTCCCAAATCCCATGAACATGACCATCATAGGAACCAAGTGGGTATATAGAAATAAGTTAGATGAAAATGGAATTGTTACTAGGAACAAAGCTAGGTTAGTTGCCCAAGGTTATAATCAACAAGAAGGAATTGATTATGACGAGACTTATGCCCCCGTTGCTAGATTAGAATCTATAAAAATATTACTTGCCTATGCATGCGCCCTATACTTTAAGTTATTTCAAATGGACGTGAAAAGTGCATTCCTTAACGGTTTTATCAATGAGGAGGTATACGTGGCACAACCTCCAGGATTCATTGACTTCGCAAAACCTAATTATGTTTATAAACTCAAGAAAGCTTTATATGGACTCAAAATAGCTCCTAAGGCTTGGTATGATCGATTAAAAGCTTTTCTTATCAAACATGATTATTCCATGGGAATGGTAGATAACACTCTTTTCACTAAAAAGAAAAGCCCAAATCTCCTCATTGTCCAAATATATGTTGATGACATTATATTTGGATCGACTTGTCAGGATATGTGTGATGAATTCGCCAAAATCATGCATGATGAGTTTGAGATGAGTATGATGGGTGAACTAAATTTCTTTCTAGGATTACAGATAAAACAATTAGAAGATGAAATATTTTTTAATCAATCTAAGTACATTAAGGAGATGCTTAAGAAATTTGGATTAGAAGACTCTAAGCCTATGAAAACACCGATGTCCACAGAAATAAAACTCACAAGAGATGAAGAAGGTGAGCCCGTAGAAAACACTAAGTATAGAGGAATGATAGGTAGTTTATTATATCTAACGGCAAGTAGACCGGATATCATGTTTAGTGTCTGCCTTTGTGCTCGCTTTCAAGAGGATCCCAAAACCTCTCACCTAGAAGCGGTTAAGTGTATCTTCCGATACATTAAAGGCACTATACACTTAGGATTATGGTATCCTAAGGGATCGGGCATAGAAACCATCGTCTATGCAGATTCGGATCATGCGGGAGACTACGTGGATAGAAAAAGCACTAGCGGTATTTGCACGTTTATGGGATGTTGTCTAACATCTTGGTTTTCGAAGAAGCAAACCGCTCTTGCTATTTCTACTACAGAAGCCGAATATGTAAGCGCTGGAAAGGCATGTCAACAAGCATTATGGATGAAACAAGCTCTCGTAGATTATGGCATTAGGTTAGATAATGTCCCAATTATGTGTGATAATAAAGGTGCTATAGACTTAAGTAAGAATCCCGTACAACACTCTAGGACTAAACATATAGAAATACGTCACCACTTCCTTCACGATAACGTTCAAAAAGGAAACATATCTATAGAAAAGATTGCATCGGAAGATAACATAGCAGACATATTCACTAAACCCCTTAAGCGCGAACTCTTTAACCACTTACGTTTAGGCCTAGGAATGATGGAACAAATTGACTGAATTTTCTGCACTTTTAACAGATTTTTCATCACCAGATGGGCAGCCCCCTTAATGTTATAAAAGCAGCCCCCTTAATTATTAAGGGGACCGGCCTATCGTTAAGGGGACCGACATCTGTCTGTGAAATTTTAATTTCTTTCTTTCTTCCCTCCTCTCATCTGTGTCTAGGAATCTGTTTTGCACAAAATTAAAGATTGGGAACACTATCTTTTGCATAAACATATTTATACAAAAACCAATCTATTTTATTCAAATCATTCTCACATCTAGGAAAACACATGAAAACCATTTTCCTTGCATTGTTGAATCATGCCAAAAACATTTTTCTTTCATGCATAAAATCTCACATGAATTATCAAAATATATAATCTAATATATATCTTTGATATTCATAAACAAAATCAAATCAGTGAGACTTTGGATTGTTTCTTAAGAAATTTTTGCGTATAGGAGTCGAAACAATCACATCTCCACATTTGTTGCATATAGGCACACACTAGAAGAAAATTACTAATCACCTCTCAACATTTGTTCCATCACCAATCCCTTGTTAGTTTCTAGTGACCTTGCTCTATGATCCTTGCTCTATATGATTACTTGTTTTAACATTATTAATTGCTAGATAGAATTTCTTGCTTGCTTATTTGTTTAATTAATATGTCTTGCATGGATAAGTATTTATATATTGCATTCTTTCTTGCCTCAAAGAGTTGGACTTGCCCAAAACCAAAAACTCAAAACATAGCCTCTCTTCCCTATTCCTGCAGAAAAACCCAATTCTGGAACCCTAAACATCACCAGATGGGCGGCCCCCTTAATTCAAAAGGCGGCCCCCTTAATCATTATGGGGACCGGCCCCTAATTAAGGGGACCGGTCATCTGATGGTCGGGTTCACATAATATTTTTTCTGCTTTTTTAGCCTATTTCATCCTATACTTCCCAAAATTCACAAACATATATTGTCCTAAACCCCCCACCAAAACTTATCTTCCTAAGCCATATCAATCCTCCACTATAAATAACCCCATTCATCACCATCTTCACTCATCTCATCATGTCTTCTCCCATCAAACCGAAACCAAAAACCTCAAGGTTAGCAAGGATGACCGTAAAACCCACATGGAAAAGAAAACCTAACCCTCATAACAAGTCCATCTCAACAAATGATGTGGCTAGACAACCATCTCCTCCATCCTCATTTGTTCCCAACTACTCTCAAAGATCTAAAGCTCATTCCATTGAACCATTCTACAAACCCTATCATATTGGCCAAACATCCACATTCATTCCAAACTACACTTCTAAACCTCAAACCAACTTCCATGAAACCTTCGAAAATCCTCATCATTTTGGTCAGCCATCAAACTTTACCTCAAACCACACACCCTAATTTCATCCATTCCCACCAAATAATCAAATCCACATTCCCTCGGAAAGGCAAAAGTTTCATGAAGAGCTTAACCAAATCCACGATCTTAGTGATCTCCTTGCTATGCACCTTACACAACGCAACAAGGGCCAACCTCCATCCTCACCCTACTCAAACTGCTTACCCCACTCTCTCAGCTTAGATCAAGTCATAAACCACACCCACTATTGCCCTTGTTCCATCTTCCTTCAAAAACAAATTCTCCACTTAAGTTAAGATATTTCTTGGATCGAATATCTACTCACTCGTCCTCATCCTATTCCTCCACTAAACCGATACAACATCGTTAGATCCACCTCATCCTCTCCATTTCCCTCACCATAAAATAACTAAGCCCTATTCCCATGCTTTCTGCCCCAAAATAAAAACCCTCACCCTTTTGTGTCGCAAGCAAGTCCAATCGCTCTCTTTGGAAATATTAGGACTATTTGCATATTTTATTATGTTGTAATCGTTTTGCTTTAAGCAAATTATGTGATGTAATGATGACTCATGTGTTATGTATGATCATCTTAAATGTTTGAATAAATTAGTTGTTTGTTCTAAATATTTTTGCTATGCATATATGTCTTGTGTTCCTAACTTGTTTTTGCAGCCAAGATTTCCATAGCTCGTCTCCTTGGTGCCCTCGAACGAGGGGGAGTATACATCAAGGGGGATCTCTAGTTTCCGTCAATATTCCTTATTGAATATGGTCGGCTTAACCTTTTTGATTCTACAAAAAGGGGGAGAAGTGAATATAAACTCACTAAATACTTGTCCAAAGATAAATTTCTAGATTTAATGAGTTTAAGTTTTATAATCATCAAAAAGGGGGAGATTGTTGATATAAATAATGCCTAAAAACATTACCAATACTTATTGATATCTCTATGTTTTGATAATCACAAAATGTAAACTCATTAAACATAAACTTATTAAACAAACAAGTATTTAGTTGTAAATATTCATTTCAACAACTCAATCACTTAAGGTATGAATAAACAAATGCTTAATGCATTACATGATCAAAGGAACATTTTCTTAATCTCTAGAATTTTTATAAAATGTCACAAACATTTTATATCTTTTAGAAAAATATTTTTGGTAATAAATAAAAAGGTTTAATCCATTATAAATTTATGAATTCAAATTTTCAACCAAAAATGGTAAAAATATTCCAGAAAAACCTTCCCCACAAAAAGACAAATCTGAGCAACGTTCCAGTTGGGCGGCCCCCTTAATTTTTCTAGGCGGCCCCCTTAATTTTAAGGGGACCGCCCCGCTCCTCTAGCCCCTCAGATTTGCCTATAAATACTGGTTCATCTCTAGGCTTTTTTTGCACCTTTTGCACCCTCAAACCTTCTGTTCTAAATCTCTTCTAATCCTTTCTAAATCCTTTCAAAATCCTTTGATCATACATTCTTAAGTATTGGTTTCTAAGTGATCCAAGCTTCTACCATTCAAGTGCAAAAGAAGAATACTCCTTCAACAAATAGAGAAGAAGTATTGCAACTTAGTATCATCTTGTTACCTAAGTTGTTTGTGTAATCATTCATTCATTTGTGTATAAGTTGTGTATATTTGTTAGATAGGAGTGTGAATAATTGTTTGGGATAGATTAGTGTGTAAGTAGTGAAGTTGTAAAGAAGTTAAGGTGTGTAAGTAGTGAAGGTGTGAAGAAGCAGAAGAGTACATAAGTAGAGCTATATTGTGAAGAAGGTGTGAGGTCTTAGTAAAGAAGTTGTGAAGAAGTCGTGAAGAAGAAGTTGTGAATAAGTTGTGATATAAGTTGTGAGATTGGTTCTAGCTACGATTAGAACCCGACATCTAGCTTTGTGTCGTTAAGCCGGTGCAAGCTAAAGTTGTGTAAGGTTTTCTCCGCCATAAGGGAGCTTGTTGACATAGTGAAGAAAACTCTCGAGTTAGGTGCTCGGGGAGTGGAGTAGGGCAAGGAAGGCGTCCTTGTAGCCAAACCACTATAAATCTCTTGTCTCGCGGTTCGATCTTTCCATCTCTATCTTTCATTTCATTTTATTACCTTACTTGCATCGCTTATTTATATTTATATTTGTTCATATTGTTCAAGAGGTGAGTTCACAAAAATTCGAATCTAAGTTTTAAAAGTAAACAAAGTTTTCATAATAAAAATTAAAAAGACGTAAAACTATTCAACCCCCCCTTCTAGTTTTCCACAAACTCAAAATGGTGCACCATTGCTGTTAGTCCGGAGCCAGAAGCCTTTGGTGGTTGGTTGGCTGTTGTGGTTGCTGAAGGTCTGACAGGTTCTTGGGGTTGAAAAGAAGGGCCTCCGATACTGTTAGTGCAAATATTACGATATTTAAACTAAACGATTTCTTCGGTTTTAATAAAGACAAACTTGTAACTTGTAATACATAACGTAAAATGTGCAAGTTACTTGTAAACACAAATCATCAATGCATACTTACATCAACACCTTCTGACGTCTCAAGTATGCTTCAACGAAGTCGTAGATTTCCATCCCGACATAAATCACTCAAGGTATGGACAAACAAATCTACTACTTGACAAATGATTAAAGGATTATATTTTTCTAAACTTCACATTTTTAATGTGACAAAACATTTTTTTCAAAAATATATTTTACAAATTATTTTTGAATTAAAAAGAAATGTTTTATTTTGAAAAATAAGTTTAAAAATCCCAACAGTCAATTTTCCCCCCAAAACAGCTCCAACATTCCCAAATAAACCTTCCCCACTAAAGACAAACGAAGGAGCGTCCACGGTACCACTAAAGTACCGACGGCTCCACTAAATTTAGTGGAGCCGTGGGTCTGTAACGGCTAGTTTTTCCCTTGCCTATAAATAGTGGACCATTTCACACTTCCAACTTGATTTTTCCAGTCATTTTTCTCTGGTCTAATCCCTCCTCACTTAGAACACTTTATTTGATCATTGATCATTTAAAGAGTCTTAGTTTGTTTAAGAGTGATCCAATCATCCATTCAAGTGATCCTCTTCATTCCTCTTGATTAGCAAGAGAAGAACACAAAGTATCCAAGTAGATACAAAGTGTTGTCATCCCTCTTGATTAGCAAGAGAAGAACACAAAGTATCCAAGTAGATACAAAGTGTTATCATTCCTCTTCATTTGCAAGAGAAGAACTCAAGGTATCCAAGAAGATACAAGAGTTGTAGTTGTTTGGTCTTGTAACATTTGTTACACTCTTGATTGTATCATAGCATACATCAAGATCATTTTTCTTTTGAGAGTTTGTGAGAGAAGATCATTGTGATCTTGTCAAGATCTTGGAGATCTCTTGAAGCCATTGGGCTTGTGTGATTGATCAAGTGGATCAAGGGTAGATCGGGTAGATCGAGTCAAGTGGGAGTAGATCATTGTGATCTTGTCGAGATCTTGGAGATCTCTTGAAGCCATTGGGCTTGTGTGATTGATCATGTGGATCAAGGGTAGATCGGGTAGATCGTGGTAGATTGGTGCTAGCTAAGATTAGCACTCGACATCTAGCTTAGTGTCGGAAATAGGATAAGCGACGTGTAGATTGGTGCTAGCTAAGATTAGCACTCGACATCTAGCTTAGTGTCGGAAAACAAGTTAAGCGACGTGTACGGTTTTCTCCGCCTGAAGGGAGTTTGTTGATTATTGAAGTAACTCTCGAGTTGGGTACTCGGGGAGTGGAGTAGGGCGAAGAGGAGCTTCGTGACTGAGCCACTATAAATCATCGTGTCCGGTTTGCGCCTTCTTACTTATCTCTTTACTTTCATTTTATTCTTTATCGCTTTATGTTTATATTTGCATTGCGTTTATGCTTGTGTGGCTAGTTGCTTATGTTATGTTAATTATGTATGTGTCTTGATTGATTGTGCTTGTGTTGTAGTTTAATTTATTCATCCCTAGATGATATATGATCATTGTTGACACTTTTCATATTACGTCACATTTGATCGGGTGTTTGATACAAAAAGTTTTAAGTTTTTAAATGGAAACGTATTCACCCCCCCCCCCTCTACGGTTTCCACAATTGGTACCAGAGACACGTCGCTCAAATTTTTAAAACAAGTGGTTTTCAAAATTGAGTACGATCCATGTATCAAATTACCCATGAAGGTGATACAAATATGAAAAGTATTTAGTTGCTTAATACTTACAAGTTTTGTTGTTAAGTATACGTTGTCATACTAGCTTGAAGGTTTTCTTAAATTAATAAAAGTTGGTTCTATTCAAAACTGAAATAACAGGTACGGCACCGTTAAATATAACGGACGGTTCCATTAAATATGGACGGTACCACTAAATTTAACGGTACCTTCGTCTGTTTTTCAGAATTCGGTAATTTTCAAAAATTCGTATAAAATCAACCTTAAGTCCGTAGGAGTCGTGCCACCTATCGTTTTAAACGTAATTAAGTCTACTTTCACTTAAAAATACTTTTTGAAAGTGATTGTTAAGTAAAATTTAAAAGTGTCTTCAATTCGTAACAGAGAGTCTTTTCCGGTCATACCGATTGCACAAATTTTTCGTCAAATCACAAAGTGAACATCACACGTTGATGTACTCATGATTTCAAGGTGTTGAACTTGATTAAATTTTTAAATGGGGTGGAAAATAATTCATTTTCAAATAAAATCAAGCTAAGTGTATATTGTTATACTTAATACACAAAATGACGATAAGTATCTTTGTGTGTTTTGCTAAATGACTATTTGCTTTTCTTTGTGTCTTAGTATTGTTAGTTAATAATTTTGTATGCTTATTGTTATCTTTAGTTGAGCTAATTTTATCTATAAGCATAAGGGTATTTCATGCCTTGTTGCTATGTGTCGAATATTAGTTTTTCGGCTTATGCGTCAATAGGATTTAGACTAGACTTCTTGCACTAAGTTGCGTAATTGATTTTGCATTGCATATAGGCATAGACCATTTTTCTTGCATTTGTTGCAAGTATTTAAAATGGTTTAATAACCTTCTTAGGAATAGAAACTAAGTTGGTAGATCATGTGTGTCGAAAGATATTGTCTTACACAATTATTTTTCCAAAGGTTTAAGTGTAAAAAGTATATCACCCCAAAATACTTAACACTTTCATAAAATCCGTAACATGATCTTTAAAACATTACATCATTTTATCTTGTTTGACCATGGGTTGTCTAAACAAGATAAAATGTCATTTTAATACATTAGTATTTAAGTAAAAGAAAATGTATTAAACTTGCATTGATTTAACACACATACAAAATGTTTTAAACATTTAGTATTTTACGTATGTTGTATAAAAATAGTTAAGATAATTATTTTTATACTAATGCGGTGTCGAAAAACTAAGAATATTATACTTAATAATATAAATAGTTTTTCTCAAATAAAAATAAATGACAATATTGAAGTAGCAACTTAATATGTCATTAACCTCACACATACAACTAGTATTAGAATAAATGGAACACACTCCTTAAATTTTTATTTTCTTTTTAAAAGGAGTGATCGTGAGGGTCAAGAAAGATTTCGAGTACATATCAATTCATTATTCAAATTATGATTGATATCATTATTGAATCTAATTGACAAGTTTTCGAGTGTGGACATGAAATTGGAGTCATTATTTGTCTAGCTTCAAGATAACATCAAAATATGATGAAATATATTATCTTGAATCTACATACTCAATCACACTCGATTGTTATGAAAATAATGACATCCACTCAAGACGAATATAATATGCATCGGATCATAACTCACACTTGTGTTGAAGATGTCATATTAAGTCTTCTTGTCCAATGGTTGTGTTCCAAACTTTAAACTAACATGTTTAAAAGATGCCTAAAATACACAACTAAGTAGGATTGACAACTTGGATGTTTCATCCGAAATATACAAGTAATTTACATTGCAATGTAATTGGTAAATGTGTCATTTCCGAAAAACCAAACGCGAGCAAATAAACAACATATGTAAACTTTGCTCATGAACAACTCAACACTCAAAGCCACATGTCTAGTAAAAGTCTCACACATAATATGTTATTAACTATTATGTAAGTCATCAATCTTTGAGAATATCACATGTATTTCTCTTATCAAAAGATTAACAAAAGATAACCTATATCTAATGCATCTTATTTTCTTTGTAACATGAATGGTTATGTTACAAGAGAATACATTGCATCCTGTTAACAAATATAGGATATTAGAGTTGAATAATAACCCAATACAACATGTGTCATTGCATAAACAAGTAAAATTGGTCATGCACTAAAATACTTGTTTCACAAAGCATTCGTAAGAGTGATAAGTTTCCTCTTAGAAAAGCATATTTGTTGAAATATACAATATGTCTCATTTTTAATATAATGCTCACAATATCTATTGAGGTATATAACCTTCACTAGATTCTTTTTCAAGATATGCAATGGAGCATTCTTGAAACACACACGATGTAGTAGGTTCTACATTGTATCACATTAGAGTTTCTCTTGGTTCTAGGAAACCAAATCATGTTAAAATAACATGTAACAACTCAACAAACAAAGATGATGTCCAAGAGATCATAAAATACACCATCTCCATCAAATAACCTCTAAATCTCAAATACGAAATTAAAAACATTTCGCTTGCCTTTGTTAGGAGTTGTGTAAGACATGTCATTCTCTTAACCAAATTTCAAAGTGTGGTTAGTTGAGTCATATTAGGCCATATATTAGCGAAACAAGCTAATATCATCTTCGCTATACTTCGATAGGAAAATATGGGAATTTAAAATTTTCTAACATGAGAATGACTACTGGAGATCCTATCGCACTAGAAATTCAATTTGACCTAACGGGTGAATTGCTTCCAGGAGAGAAGTTGGGTTTATGTATAACCCGTAAAAATGGTCGTGTTTAGCCTTAATTGAGCACCACTAGTGATAGTCTCATACTCATTCTCTAACTTGAAAAATTTTCATTCCTACATTTGACTAGAGATAGTTTACATCGGTGAACGTTATCTCCCGATAGTATTTCATTTTAAACAAGTAGTAATTAGGATCTGCCTTAGCAAACCTAGATTGCTTGCATCCCACATACGTGTTTCAAAATGATAACATGTTCTCATAAGACATGATTAAATGTCTTCATGATCTTAAATGCTAAATGATTATCAAGTTTTGCATGATGTTTGCATTTATTCCTTATGTGCATTTTACATGATTTGCTTGTAAAGTTTGCACCCACACTATATCCTTTTGACACATTAGGAATTAGGTATGCCCATCACTATGAACCCTTAGAAGTCATAGAGTCATACACTAGTGTCAAAACCTATAAGTTAGAGTTGTCGCGAAGTTGTCTTAATTCCCTAGTCATCACTTCGCCTTCTTCCAAGTATACACCCTTTTGTCATGGGAAGGTTAGATACAAACCTAGTAGAACTCAGAGTAGGATTGACAACTTAAATATTTCATCCGAAATATTCAAGAAAGCTTAACTTGCGATCGCAATTGTTAAATGTCATATTCGAAACATCATACTCAAGCCTTTTAACAAAATATGTTAAAACGCTCATCCCAAAGCTAAATGCTAACATCAACCCTCGGGTGACAAAGGTCTCTCGAGTTGCTATATAAGTGATTAGTAGTTCCTTTCATCCTCGTGTGAATATACACGTCTTAAGATCCCAAACCCTACTGCGAATCAGCACCATAGGCCTAGCTTTACATCTTTCAAAACCCCATGAAACACTCACGTGCGAAGCACATTGAAATCCGTAAATCAACCAAACCTCTCCACTGAGAATCCCCTAACCATCTCCATTTAGCTCTAGGAATGATGGAACATATTCCATAAATCTTATGACTATTTAAATATTTCACTGGAAATATTAAAGTCATCCCTCGTATCCCTCTTATGACTACTTGAATATTTTACTGGAAATATTGTAGTCATCTCGTGTGTCTCGTCTCATGACTCTTTAAATATTTCACTGGAAATATTGAGTCATTCTTTAAATCCCTCTCATGACTATCTAAATATTTGACTGGAAATATTAAGTCATCCTTCACATCGCTCTAATGACTACCTATATATTTCCTCGGAAATATAGAAGTCATCTCTTCTCGTCCAGTACCGTTCAAAGAATTTATTAGGTATAAATTCTTTCCTCGTGGCGAAAAGTCTCACTAAATCAGCGAGATTTATTCGTGAAATCCTCTTAAATTCCAATGACAACTTAAATATTTCATCCGAAATATTTAAAGTATATTTAATTTGCGAAATGCAATTAAATATCATCTCTTGTTCTCGATCAACGTTCACCGAATCCCGTTGGATTCATTCATAAAGGAATTTATTTGGTATAAATTCTTTTAATCTAAAGTCCAGAAAAATCACAACATATGTGAAATTTCTTTGTCAAAAATCTTGCTTTCAATTCTCACCAACACTATCAAAACCCACTCGATGTAGTCTTAAACCAAAACCGTCTCCTATCAGAATAGATTCTATCTATCATCTGATTCCTTAGCCTTTTCCCTTTCACTTCCGCATGGTACTAAACACTACCAATGCTTCCGCATCCCACTCACCTTCCACACACCTCAAGCGAAGAACCGCTAGGATATGTTGAGATAACCCTTCTTCATCAACATAGATAACCCCACTAGAACCTTATCACTAACCTCACAAACTTGAAGATTTTATCTTCTTAACCCTTAGGATATCTCCACATGATCACATGCCTCATCATATGAATGTTCTATGAATATTCACAATGATTGAGAAGAGCTACGTGACTTCAAAGGTGAAGTTTATTGTATGCTATCCACCACTAGTCATGACGTTACTAAGCTCATCGCTTCCATCAACGTCTGTTCTCCTCTTTAGTTTTTCTTTTCACATCTTGTCCGGATGGTCATAGATTAAGGGGGAGCGAAAACACACTCATATAGTCTTTCACCAAACACTCTCAAGAACACACAAATGTGGTTCTTATTCCCCAGGAAACTTCCCTTTAGCTGCCCAGAACTAGGCTGCACAAGAAAATTCATGACTTCCAGGTCACGGTACCGTTAAATAGGCCACGGTACCGTTAAATTTAACGGTACCGTGTGGTATTTAGTGGTACCGTGCCTATGTTTTATGAATTTTCACTGTTCCCTCCTGATCCCTGCATCCCTAACCTCAAACCTGCAAAATTTTGCAAACTCACATACACCCTAGGATTCCCTCACTACACTATAGGACTCTATCACCAACGTTAGTTCGAATCCCATAACTCTTGCCTATATAAGGCCTCACCATTGCAAGCTTATCTTGCATCTCATCTTCAAACCTCACATTAACATCTTTCATCATCCCACTCACACCTTTTAGCTACACTTCACTCTTGACAGTGACAGTTAGTCTAAGAACCTTCAACCCATAGATCATCACACTCAAACCTTACAACCTTTAACTCATCGATCATCACACTCAAACCTTACAACTACTCCTTACTTTGGATAAGTGATAGTTAGTTAAATGACCTTCAATCCTTACAATCACACAAAACTCTTCATGCACCAAATTATCTCTAACACACAACTAGGATCATCCAAACTAGAAACCTAGGACCTCGTTACCTCAACCCCGTTAGAGATATCCACCAACAATCCTGTTAGGATCACATGCACCTTTTCTTTTTCCCTTTTGAAATATATCATGCATCTCATTGTCAGTGCAAACGATATATTAATCTAAACCATCCTTTCCCACCTTTCCTCAAAGGGCAAAACCAACATCTCCAACCACATCATCATCATCCTCCACTTTTAGGATTCCCACACCCTTACCTCCGCCAAGTACATCACAACCTTTAGCTCTCACACTAACCCTATCACCATCAACCCCTTTTGAACTTGGCACTAACACATCATCCTCATCACTATCACCATCACCACAACCACTAATGGGTCATCCCATTATTTATCCCCTACAACCACATACCCCAAGTTGTCCTTGTTGTCACCACAACCAACACTCTCCCACCTTATGGAATCATTTCCATTCGCATCTAGGTGCTTATCGTTCACATTTTCATTTTTTGGTACAACCCCTATCGAGTCTACTTTATGGCACGACTTGTCATAATTGTAATCATTTAGAGTATGTCTAATCAACAAACTATCCTTAACATCAATCATCTTAGGTAGATGATTATGTTGTTCAAAAGGTTTGTTAGAACTTGCCTTCCCAATGACAACTTGGAAGAAGTCAATTTGTGTGTCAGTCAACGAACGAATCTCGTTCTTGTTAGTGTGATTGATTGAACAATTATATAATAGGTTTTCGGTCGGGTTGTGACTCTTACGTGTTCACATAGTTTAACCCATGCATGTCTTGCTATGTGTATTCTATCCCTATAATGTTGCCCCTATACTATTATATATTATGTTGCACGAAGCTAACCCTTGATGTAGGAAAAGCCTTTGTAAGAATTTGATCCATGGATCCGCTAGTTACAAAGGTAAATAAACAAGGGGATTCAATTACCATAGGAGAGCATTGAGCTAGGGGGAGCTCGGGGGTATTTGAATACATAGCATGGAGTCGTCTTCACAAGTGGTGATAGAAGACTTCACTGGGATGATGCAAGCTCGCCTTTCGGGGGAGAAAGGATAGTAGTGCAATAAGGGGGAGTAGGGAGTGAATTCAAGGGAGCGCTCGAGGCAACTACCTTTTTGATTCGACAAAAGGGGGAGAAGGGAGTGTAAACAGGTAACTTTTACATTTTACTATGTGTTACGGTTTACATATTTGTCATCATCAAAAAGGGGGAGATTGTTAGTGCAAATATTACGATATTTAAACTAAACGATTTCTTCGGTTTTAATAATGACAAACATGTAACCTGTAATACATAACGTAAAATGTGCAAGTTACTTGTAAACACAAATCATCAATGCATACTTACATCAACACCTCCCGACGTCTCAAGTATGCTTCAACGAAGTCATAGATTTCCATCCCGACATAAATCACTCAAGGTATGGACAAACAAATCTACTACTTGACAAATGATCAAAGGATTATATTTTTCTAAACTTCACATTTTTAATGTAACAAAATATTTTTTCAAAAATATATTTTACAAATTATTTTTGAATTAAAAAGAAATGTTTTTTTTTGAAAAAAATGGTTAAAAATCCCAACAGTCAATTTCCCCCCCAAAACAGCTCCAACATTCCCAAATAAACCTTCCCCACTAAAGACAAATGAAGGAGCGTCCACGGTACCACTAAAGTACCGACGACTCCACTAAATTTAGTGGAGCCGTCTGACAATTAGTGGAGCCGTGGGTCTGTAATGGCTAGTTTTTCTCTTGCCTATAAATAGTTGACCATTTCACACTTCCAACTTGATTTTTCCAGTCATTTTTCTCTGGTCTAATCCCTCCTCACTTAGAACACTTTCTTCGATCATTTAGAGAGTCATAGTTTGTTTAACAGTGATCCTATCATCCATTCAAGTGATCCTCTTCATTCCTCTTGATTAGCAAGAGAAGAACACAAAGTATCCAAGTAGATACAAAGTGTTGTCATCCCTCTTGATTAGCAAGAGAAGAACACAAAGTATCCAAGTAGATACAAAGTGTTATCATTCCTCTTCATTTGCAAGAGAAGAACTCAAGGTATCCAAGAAGATACAAGTGTTGTAGTTGTTAGGTCTTGTAACATTTGTTACACTCTTGATTGTATCATAGCATACATCAAGATCATTTTTTGTTTGAGAGTTTGTGAGAGAAGATCATTGTGATCTTGTCGAGATCTTGGAGATCTCTTGAAGCCATTGGGCTTGTGTGATTGATCAAGTGGATCAAGGGTAGATCGGGTAGATCGAGTCAAGTGGGAGTAGATCATTGTGATCTTGTCAAGATCTTGGAGATCTCTTGAAGCCATTGGGCTTGTGTGATTGATCATGTGGATCAAGGGTAGATCGGGTAGATCGTGGTAGATTGGTGCTTGCTAAGATTAGCACTCGACATCTAGCTTAGTGTTGGAAATAGGATAAGCGATGTGTAGATTGGTGCTAGCTAAGATTAGCACTCAACATCTAGCTTAGTGTCGGAAAACAAGTTAAGCGACGTGTACGGTTTTCTCCGCCTGAAGGGAGTTTGTTGATTAGTGAAGTAACTCTCGAGTTGGGTACTCGGGGAGTGGAGTAGGGCGAAGAGGAGCTTCATGACAGAACCACTATAAATCATCGTGTCCACTTTGCGCCTTCTTACTTATCTCTTTACTTTCATTTTATTCTTTATCACTTTATGTTTATATTTGCATTGCGTTTATGCTTGTGTGGCTAGTTGCTTATGTTATGTTATTTATGTATGTGTCATGGTTGATTGTGCTTGTGTTGTAGTTTAATTTATTCATCCCTAGATGATATATGATCATTGTTGACACTTTTCATATTACGTGACATTTGATCGGGTGTTTGATACAAAAAGTTTTAAGTTTTTAAATGGAAACGTATTCACCCCCCCACCTCTACGGTTTCCATATATACTCTTTGGTTTCTTTGCTTGTGAGTTCGGGTCTGGGTCTTCATCTTCTCTTGGACGTTTACCTTTGTCAGCCTCAGCTTTGCATGACTCCTTCAATATGCATGTTAGCCTTTATTGCCTCAGAGATGGCAATTTGCTCAGGAGTTGGTGATGTAAGACTTGTTAAGCTTTCAAACAGTTGAAGTTGAAGCTCTTCCAAAGTTGGTTCTTTTGGCTTCGTTGGTTGGGTTTGAAGGACAAGTGGAACTGTAGCCACAATATTCGTGAGAAGACCTTAGATGTTCAGCTCAAGATATTCTTTCACCTTCTTAGATGTGATCCTAGGAAAGTACTTCTTAAAGTATTCTTCAGTGTTGCCCTTGATCGCAGTGAGCATCCTTTCTTGAACGTCATCTGAAAGGAATTCATCAACTCGAGCTTCGGTGTTTTGAAGTTCGTTCACTTGTCCAGCAAGGCCGGTGACCATATTTGTCAAAGTTTTGATTTGGTCACAAAGCTTGTCATCTTTCTTAGCTCTTGCAAGCTTCACGGCCTGCTTCACCCTTTTTGAAGCTTGGGAGATTGGTTTCTTTATTGACTTGATTGTTGTTGTTTGTGTTGGTGGTGGTGAAGAGTGTGTAGATGATTCAGGATCTTGTTTTTCTTTTGGTTGTGATGTTTGCTGAGAGGCTGGAGGAGTATCATGGGTAATTGGAGGAGAGTGTGGAGGAGTGGTTGAAGGTGTTTGAATGTATTCGTCGGCTTCCTTCTCCTCAGCCGTTATCCTTGCCAACCTTTCTTCCTCCTCTTTTTTCTTCTTTTCCAATTCTAACTCTTAAGCAGCTTTTCTGATAACTTCATCATCAACAAACACATTCTCTGTATCATCATCCTCATCCATGTCAAAATCTTTGGCCTGTTCATCTTCATCCTTTTCCTTGTCATTACCGGGTTGATTAACCGGATCTGAGAGAGGTAGTATGACTCCTTCTGCACCTCCAGACCCACCGGGTTGATTAACTGGATTGATGAGGGTCTGGTCTTCATCAAAATCTTTGGCGATTTCCTCATCTATTCTCATTTGTTCCTCAAGCATCTTCTTCTTTCGCCTCTCTTCATCAGCTTTAAATGACTCACTACTTTCATCCAGAGCAATCTTGGTAGCTATTTCTTTCTTGTAGATTGTTGGTTCTTCATCGGTTTCCATGTCAGAACTGGATCCCTCTTCTTCAACAGTCTTTTCTTCTTCAGGTTCAGGCTTAGCAATCTTGACTGGAACTCTCCTCTTGGTGTATTTAGGAGGCCCTAGTTTAATCTTCTTTGAAGTGCTAGATGTTCTTTCTGACTTGCTACCTTCTTTGGCTCGAGTCTTAGCTGGAGCAGGCTCATCATCATACTTGCCTAAGCCGACATGTCCCTCATTGAACGCTTTATCATATTTAATGTATGCTTGCGTTTTCTTTATCTTGTCAGTCAGAAGAGATTCAGGAAGTCTCATCCCTTGTTTTCGTGTGCTTCCTTTTGGGATGTAGACTTGACTAACGGTTTTGTCCATAGCAAATAAGTGCTTCTCTTGGTCTTCTAGACGTCGAGGGATGTCTTCATTGTCCTCAAGTAGATGGTAGATGATTAGCTTGGTATATCTTACAAAGGGGATTTTGGTGAATGGTTTAAGATAGTGTCTCTGAATCTGAAAGACTATGTCATCCCAGATGAGTTGAGCATAGTCTATTTGCTTCTGGTTCACTGTTCCCCAGAAGATTTGTAGGTGAGAAAGACAAGGGTTCTCATGACCACTGTCTCTGCCGGAGACTGATCGAGCCAAGATATAATAAATGGTTCTCTATGGTTGTGGAATGAGCTTGGCTTCGACCTTGGAGAATCTTTTAAAAGGCTTGTCTGGTTGTACATCATAGCCAATCTCCATTAGGAAGTTGAGAACGTCTTCTTCTGTTGGAGTAGGATAAAACTTCTTGGCTGTTGCAGGAGCTTCTGGTAGAAGTAAAGCTTTGCGGAGATAGTTTACATCAACAGTTACTTCCTTTCTATCCAGTGTGCAGGTAAAAGATTCTTCTCCTAAGTCTAGCTTGATGGTTTGCCACATCTGGTGAATATAAAATTCGAGAATGGAAGCAGACTTGTCCAGCATGCTCCTACACTTGTGTACTTTGAGGATTTCAATGGAAATTTGACATGTTGGTTCAGCACACTGTTGTTCTTGCCAATTTTCACATTATAGTCTTGTGAAAAGGTGTTTTCTTTGGTGAGCATTGGGAGTGGTTGTTGTGCAGCCATTTGAGATATCTGAAACATCAATCAAAACAAATTTGCAGGATACATGAAGGTTAGAAAATTGTTAATCTTGTTATCATTCATGTGACCATTTTGTTGCTTAATTGATTTTACATGTGTTAAGATTATAAATATTGCAATTTTCATCTTTGGACATTGTGTGGATTTCCTATTAAGACTAATTTACTTTATTGTCCATTAATCAATTTTGAAAACATGTGATTCATATGAATTTCAACAAAGTTAGACCTAATTGCGACAATTTTAATGAATTGCGACATATTTATATAATTGTGACAATTTTGGTCAATTTTGATGATTTTTTGAATTCCGATGGATTTTTGACTTACGATGAAAATTTGTTCAATTGCGAAAAAAAATCTGAATTGCGATAAGCCATGTCTAATTGCGATGAAAGATATGAATTGTGATAAACTTTGCCCAATTGCGATAAAAAAATGTGAATTTCGATAAATTTTGTGCAATTGCGACAAATTTATGCAATTCCGACAGTTTCGCAATTCTGACAAGGTTTATCCAATTCCAACAGATATTGTAATTTCGACAATTTCTTATACAAGAAATTCCGATAAACACTGTAGACGTACATTTTGTGAATTCTTTATCGAAATTGGTTTCCTGTCCAAATATAAATCAAATCATGAGTCACAATATGATCATTAAGCTCATTAAAAGACATCTAAACACCGTTTAACTAAATTGAATGCGTATCTTTGCAATTCCGACAAACCCTAAACTCAGAATCATCGGAATTCAATTTAACATGTTAGATGTTTGATTGTTTGATTCCAATAGTTTCCTATAATGTTTCTAGGTTCATTGGTCTGTATTTTAACACTTTTTATCCATGAATCAATAAGATTGAACCTGGTCAAGTTCTTCTTAAACCCTACATGTCGAAATTGATTCAAACATGTTTCTGGGTGTGATTCGATGATTAAATCATGTTTAGGACAATGTTCTGACAATATCCCACCACACAAATTACACTCAAACATATCCAATCATTTTTCCCCAAATTATGCGTATGAACCTAATTTGATAATTCATCAATTCGAGTTTCTGGGTATAATTAAGCACTCATATCATGTTCAGAACATGATTCCGACCATATCCCACCATAAAATTAGGCTTAAATACTTAAAATTATTTTAACCCAATTCGACTTAAACCCTAATTCAATTTTATTCAATTTAGACAATTTAAGCCGTTGGATCACAAAATCCTTGAAAACCGTGTCTTATAATTATCTAAACATTGTATAAACACTCACAGTTTTGAGAAATCTTGAACGGATTTGCAGATTGATTTGAGGTCGTTGATTAAGATTGGTGAGAAGTAAATGTGAGAGTTAATATAATTTCCGATGCAGTAAATACATTGAAAAATTTGTTTTTGTTAAACATTTAAGTTTCAACTTTGTCACATTAAGTACCTTAACGGCATAACTTTGCATCAATGTCCCTTACTCACAAACTTTAACAAGACTTGATGTAATTTTGACAATAACAATTTTAATACACCCCCTTGACTTATGAGTATTAGAAAATATTTTAAGATCAAGGAGGGTATCACAAGGATAATATTACCAACACATTTTAAAACAACATCTTTTAGGAAATATGCAAGTATAAGTTTTAAGGAAAATTTAAAATTTGAATTTCATGCTCCCCCTCAACACTTGTTCGTAAAGAATTGGTAATCTGTTTAAATAAACAAAGTGTTGATGGAAATTTTGTACTTACAATTTTTCTTTGACAAAAGGTATTTACAAAAGAGGTTTTGGTGTTTGACTTTCTTAGTTATGATGAAGAAAGTTTTGTAAATCATTTGGAGTCAAACACCTCATACCAATTTGTTGAACTAATTCCACAAATCTTGCATGAGGCAAGGCTTTGGTGAATAAGTCCGCTAATTGGTATTCAGTACCCACAAAATATAATTCAATAGTACCCTTTTCAACATGCTCTTTGATGAAATGATGTCGAAGTGCAATATGTTTTGACTTCAAATGTTGAACTGTGTTGCATGAGATGGCAATGGCACTCTTGGATTCGCAGTACATGGGAATCTTATTAAACATGTAACTATAGTCCATCAGCTGTGATCGCATCCAAATGACTTGAGCATAGCATGCTGACATGGCTACATATTCTGATTCTGTAGATGAAAATGAGGTGCAATCCTGCTTCTTTGACTGCCAAGATACAAGTTTGTCTCCTAGAAACTACATTCCCCCAGATGTACTTTTGCGTGTGTCTAAACATCCTGCATGATCAGCATCTGAAAAAGCTATTAGTTCAAAACCAGAATCCTTCGGATACCAGATCCCCAAATGGATGGTTCCCTTTATGTATCGAAGGATTCTTTTAACCTCAAAGAGGAGTCTTTCAGTTGGTCGTGACTGATAACGGGAGCATAGATATACAGCAAAAACTATATCTGGTCTGCTGGCTGTTAGATACATGAGGGACCCAATCATACTATGGTATTTTTTAGGGTCAACTGGTGTACCATGTAAATCAACATCCAGCTTTGGGGATGATGCAGACATAGGTGTGTTATAAGTATCACAACTTGTCATGCCATGTTTCTTTAAAATTTCAAGTGCATACTTGAACTGGCTTAGAAAAATTCGACGGGGTGATTGATGAACTTGGAGTCCTAAGAAGAACGTAAGTTCACCCATCATGGACATTTCAAAATTTTGTTTCATTAGTCTTGCAAAAGCATTTGAATATTTTTTGTTTGTTGATGCAAAAATAATGTCATCGACATAGATTTGAACGATTAAAATGTCCTCCCCGTGTTTTTGAATAAATAAAGTCGGATCCAATGAACCTTTACTAAAGTGATTAGCAAGCAAGAAAGCAGTTAGTTTATCGTACCATGCCCTTGGGGCTTGTTTAAGTCCGTAAAGGGCTTTCTTGAGTCTGTACACATGAGTGGGATGGTCTGGATCAACCAATCCCTCAGGTTGACTAACATAAACTTCCTCACGTAATTGACCATTCAGAAATGTCGTTTTCACATCCATTTGATAAATGACCATATTCTTGCAAGCAGCGTATGCCAGAAAGATACGGACAGCCTCAAGCCTAGCAACTGGAGTAAAGGACTCTTCAAAATCAATTCCTTCTTGCTGAGTGAAACCTTTAGCTACCAGACGCGATTTGTTACGAATCACTGTGCCTTCTGCATCTAACTTTTTTTTCCAAATTCACTTCAGTCCGATGACATAGACCCCATCTGGTCTTTCTACCAATTCCCGGGCTTCAAGACGTTTGAATTGATCGAGTTCTTCTTGCATTGATTCAATCCAATTGTCATAAGTCATGGCTTCTTTAATGTTCTTTGGTTCAGCTTGACTAACGGTAAGAGCATAAATGCATGTTTCACCATCCGTGTGAAGTCTCTGTCATGTCATGAATGGATTCTTTGGATTACCAATCACATTTATTAAGGGATGATCTTTTGTCCATTTGTGTGTTGAAGGGTAATGTTGAAAAGGATTGTGCATATTAGACAGATCCAAGTTGCGTGTAGACGACTCTGCAATATCGGAAATGGTTGGAGCCGGAGCAAATGGATTAAAGAAGACATTTCTGTCATAATTTGCAGGGGCGGGTACTTCTTGTTGTTGTAGATCTTCAGCTGCAATTTCAGTGTTGGAATCGGTTTGTTCTAGTGTTGATGTAGATTCAAGTGGAGGTGCATCTGTAGCAACAGCTGTTGTTGTAGTAGCATGTGTATCAGGTACTGGATTATGATCAGGTTGTGCAGCGGAACTTGGTGATACATCTGGTGCACGACATGAAAAAGAATCATCAAACAGTGGAGCAAACAAGGTTTCCAATTCTTTACAGTTAAGTGAAAGAGGTGCAGTTGGTTGATTTGGAAAATTTAGACGGTTGGTTGCGGGTCCTAAGCTATTTTGCTCAGAAGCCATTTCAGTAAGCTCATCGAAATTAGCATGAATAATCTCATGAATTTCTCTAGTGCGACGATTCCAGATTCCAAAACCTTTGGAGTTCTCACAATATCCAATGAAGATACCAATGTTAGCTTTGGCTTTGAGTTTTCGAAAATCATCACGATCATTATTTGGGTAACAAAGGGCACCAAATACATGAAAGTAATTTATGTTCGGTTTTCGGTTGTGAACAATCTCATAAGGAGTTTTGTGATGCCGTTTGGTGATCATGCAACGGTTTTGGGTATAACATGCAGTTGAGACAGCTTCTGCCCATAGGTAATCTGGTAATTGAGCATTGATTAACATCGTTCTTGCAGCTTCCACTAACGTCCTGTTGCGTCTTTCGACAACTCCATTATGTTCTGGACTTCTTGCGATGGATGTTTGATGTTCAATTCCCACTTTCTCAAAATAAGCTCGAAGAGTTTGATTTTTGAATTCAGTTCCATTGTCTGTTCAAACTTTTCTGACCGTATTACGAAGCTGAACTTGAATTTTTTTGAGAAAGGTGATGATCATTGAAGGAGCTTGGTCTTTGCTTCGGAGAAAGTAGACCCAAGTCCATCTGGAGTATTCATCGACAATTACCAAAATGTAGCGTTTACCGTTTATTGTTTGAACACGCATAGGGCCACATAAATCCATATGAAGTAGTTGAAGAACGTGATCTGTACTGTGTTCTGTTTTTGAAGGGAAATGTGCACGAGTACTTTTTCCTTGTTCACAAGCTGGACATAAGTGATCTTTTGCATATCGAAACCGTGGAAGACCATTGACTAGTTTGTGACGTGCAAGTTCAGTCATGGTTTTGAAATTTAGATGAGATAGTCATTTGTGACATAACCATGATTTTGTAGAATGTGCTTTGGAGAGTAGACATATAGGAGAAGAAGCAGTCATATCAGACATTGAAATGGTGTAAAGACTAGTTCCACGTTTTCCCGACATGATATCATTTCCTTGTAAGTCATGAACGAAACAAGTTTTCTCCCGAAATGCTATTTCCAAATCCCCATCACAAAATTGACCAACTGAGAAAAGGTTGTGACCAAGTCCTTCGACATAATAGACACGACTAATTTCGATGTTGCCATTGACGTAATCTCCATAGCGCATGATAGCAGTGAAATGATCATTTCCGAATCTGACAGTGCCGATGAACTTTGCAACAAAGTTTACTAAAAGTTTGAGATTGTCTGTCATATATCGGGAACAACCGCTATCAACAATCCATAGAACAATTTGAATCACCTGCATCACACGAAGACAAAGAAGATGGAGTGATGGTAATGGTAGAACCCGTTGGGTTAGTAACACAGTTATTAATCACTTTAGGTAGCCATGTAAAACTAGGTTTCCTTTGTAACCAACGTTGCCATGTCCAACTAATTTTAGCTTTCTTCTTAGTGAATTTGCTAGGTGATGGGATTGTCTTAGGAGTTGTTTTCGCAACTATGGGTGTGTCTATGGCATCTTTAGAAACTACACTTGGCAGTTTTCCTAGCACAGACTTAGAAGCAATAGTTGGCCTAGAGGGAATGCCAGATGTACGTTTCTTGTTGCGAGATAAAAGAGATTTTGCAACACATTTTGTATGATCACCAGATAACATGCTTTTGTGACAAAACACACAAGATGCATTAACATTCAAAACATTCAAAGTCTTAGCATTCGTTACATCGATTTTAGAATTACAAGTTTTTAAGTTCGAATCTAAATCAGACGCAACATGCATTTTATTCGAATTCCTAAATTGATCTTCTACTTCTTGGGCTTCTAGTTTCTTGCTTCTACGTTGCAAGATCCTATTCTTCTGTTTGTTGCTCTTACGCTTTGATCTGCTAACGTTAGTAGTGGGGACTATTCCTGTAGAAGTGGAAGGATTCAAATTAGTAGTCTGAGGGGATGTTTGCCTAGGTGTTGTGTCCTTTTTGTACATTCCTGGTGCAATCACATTTGTGTTAACAAACTTTCCTTTTTCATGTAACTGAATTTTCTCTTTGAGTTCAATGATGATGTGATTCTATTGTTGAATTTTTGAATCAAGTTCTCTATTTAAACGAACAGTATTAATACGATTTTGACAAACTTCATCAATATCCTTTTCATATTTGAAAATTTGACTTTTTAAAATAGCATTTTCATTTTTAAGATTCTGAACTTTGGATGTGTGACTGTTCTGAAAGGACATTGTTTCATTTTGACTTTACAATTTTAACTCAAAATCAAGATTCTGAGTTTGACACCATTGTAGCTTCTGATTGAGCTGCAAATTTTCTGTTGAAAGTTTACTTTGCACATCATCATTTTGTTTTATGATTCTCTCATTTTCTCTTTTTAAAGTCTCAATTCCACGTCTCAACCTTTCAGTGTCAGCAGTGTGATCATCAACAAGCATAGTATTGCAAGACTCATAAATCGAATTCATAATCACAGAGATAATTTCAGAACTTAGAACATCTTCCAAGAGTCGATCAGCTTCATTTTGTAAAACTTTGTTTCGACGTTTTTGTTTTGAGAACGCATTTTCTGTTGCATTGAAAGTGTTCATCATGGATGTTACTTCTGTTTGGAGTTCCTGTTCCCAGTGTGTAGCACATAGACGCAAATGTTGAACATATGGTAAAAATTGTTTTTGAAAAATTTCTCTCTTTTCTTTTTCATAAGGAGATAGAAAAGTGGAAACTGTTATCTCAGAGTTACGTTCAATTGTTTGTTCTAAAAAATTGATGTCTTCCATAAACGTATCAAAATATCTAAATACAAGACATCGTTTAGGTAATGGTGCAATTACACCAAAAGTTGGCAGATGACCATTTATTTGTGTCACTGGTTTAACAGGACCAACCTCAGAAGAAGATTCATGAAATTGCATTACAAACCATGTTTGTTCTGATTTATCTTTTTGAAGAACGAAGGTGTCTGAAATATGAGGCACTTTTGAATAATCAAATGGTTTATTGAACTTAATATTGCTCATTTTTTATCGACTCTCTTCTTCCTGTTCCTGTTCTTCCTCACAGTTATGTGCAACAACACGCATAACAGAATCATCAAAAAGATGGTCTGCACTATACAATTTTGGATTTTCCTTGAGTGCTTTGTGTAGAAAACGTGGTTTGTTATCACCGATAGAAAAACCATAACCTTGGGGATTTTGCTTTAGAGTAAACTTTTGAATTGTTGTTACAGACTCACCAGTTTTATAAACAACTTTTTGAAACTCTTTTAATTTACTTTCCAAATCTACAATTTCATCAAGATAAGAATCAATTCGTTTCCTAGACACTGGTTTATGTTCTGAAAAACTAGCTTGATAAGTTGACAACTCTGTTTTTGTTTTTGAAATTTCAGAATTTAGGTGGTCAACCTGTTGTTTGAATTCTAATTTTTCTTGTTCCATGTGAGAAACCAAGTTGTTTTTGGAAGCAACTAATTCTCGTATTTGATGTTGTAAATCTTGTTCTTTGACATAAGCTTTTTGGAAAGCAACTTCAAAACTTTGTTCTCGTTTTTCTTTTGTTTCAAAATTTGTGAGTTGTATTTTATAGCACTCAAGATCCTTAGTTAATGATGCAAAATTTTCTTTTAAGTTTCTGTTGATCTCATTGCATTTATCTATCTGAGATTTTTGTAAGTCCAACTAGGATTGGGTGGTCAATAGCAAGGTCATGAGTTTTGGATCTGGACCGAGCGAAGGTTCATTTTGTTCAATTTGATCATTGTTATCGTCATCAATTGGATCATCAAATGAAAAAACTGGGTTAATTTGATCTTCATCAAATGTAACAACTGTGTTCATTTGTTCATCTTGTTGAGGAGATAATAATGAATCATTTTGAACAACTTGCTCCTTGTCTGATGCAGATGCAGATGGTGATACAATTTCATGTATTAGACATGTTGTTGGATCAGGTACATGAGACAGACCGTCAATATCATATACTGGGCATGTGTTACTCAAGTGAAGTTCCTGCATGTTGGCCATGAGCATCACAGCTGCATTTGCTTCCAAATCTTCCATGTCATCATTTGAATATGCAATTGCCATGAAGCTTTTCATAAACTCATAACATCATCTACATGCTACATATATGATCAATAGTATATACATGTTACATTCATATACATTTACATGTTACATTCATTTACATTTTAATTATAAATTTGGAAAATGTACTATGACATCATGGCATGCATCACATTGAAATCATTAGAAGATTTTGAAGTTCATATGAATATCTTGGTACGATATTTACACATTGAAAAGATATGGAAATATATTTGGTTAAATTTGGTGAAGATTTTTGGAGATTTGCTGTCAGGCTCCCACGGAACCAAACAGCAACACGGACGGATCCCTCAATTTGGATCCGTCCCATCCGTGGCTTGCTAAGGCAGTTGGCCTATAAATAGCAAGCCACACATTTATGTTTTCTCATCAATCATAAGCATAAACAACATCATTCATTCTTTCATTCATTTCTAACCCATTCATATTTCATATTTCATTTTTAGTGATCTCTCTTTGTAGCAAGAAGATCAAAGCATCACAAGCTTTAACAAAGTGTTGCAAGACTTGTTAGATTAGTTACTATGTGAATTTGTTGTTTTTCACACATCATTGTTTGTACCAAACAATCATATGTGATCGATAGTATTTTAGTCCTCAAAATACATAAAGAGTATCGGGAGTGGTTGTACCCTTGTAAAAGAGCTCGATATTTAGCTTTGTACCGAAAAAAGTGTAAGCGACGTTTGTAAAGGTTTTCTCCGCCGAGAAAGGAGCTTGTTTCTTAGTGAAGAAAAACTCTTGAGTTAGAGGCTCGAGGAGTGGAGTAGGGCAAGGAAGAAAGTCCTTGTAGACCGAACCACTATAAACAACTATGTTGTGGTTTGATCGTTTCTTCTTTACTTGCATGTTATATATTGTTTATTATTTGCATTAGTTGAAATCACGTTAAGTATTCAAAGCAAAAGAATTTTAAAACGGTAAAACTATTCAACCCCCCTTCTAGTTTTCCACAATTGGCATCAAGAGCTACGTTACACAAGATTTTTAAAATATATTGTATTTTAAAACTTGGAACGATCCATGGATTTTGAAAACTTCAAAGAAGGGCAATCTATGCAAAGGCCACCACTATTTGAACCAAATGGTTTTATATATTGGAAAAACAGCTTTGAAACTTATGTGAAATCAAAAGACATAGATCTATGGTACATTATTATAGAAGGTGATCATAAGGCTATAATAAAAGATATATCAAGTGGTCGGGATGAGGATACTTCACTTGCTCGTCATAGTGATGAGCAAAAGAAGTTGATTGCCAAAAATAATGAGGCTAAAATGATGCTTTACCTAGAAAAGAATATGAAAGAGTCTTTATGTGTAAAACCACAAAAGAAATTTGGCAATCTTTAATTATCACTCATCAAGGGAACTCACAAGTCAAGGATAACAAAATTAATATTCTTGTTCAACAATATGAACAATTTGTTATCCCTGAAGATGAGACCATTAATAGTGCATTTGCTAGGTTTAATACTATCATTACTTCTCTTAAAGCACTTGATGAATCTTTTTGCAGTAAGAACTTTGTAAGGAAATTCCTTAGAGCACTCCATCCAAAGTGGAGAGCAAAGGTGACGGCCATTGAAGAATCCAAGGATCTTTCAAGCATGTCACTTGATGAGCTAATCGGAAATATCAAAGTTCATGAGATGGTAATGGAAAAAGATTCGGAAATAGTTAAGGGTAAAAAGGAAAAAGTCAAATCCATTGCCTTAAAAGCTAGAGTAGATTCAAGTGATGATGAAGAGTCTAGTTCGGGTAGCGAAGATGAAGAATATGCCATGGCCGTAAGAGATTTCAAAAAGTTCTTTAGAAGACGAGGAAAGTTCGTAAGACAACCCCGAGAAGACAAGAAATCCTTCCGGAAGGACCGTGATGACAAGAAAGGAAAAGGAGAAAGAAAGTGTTTTAGATGCGGAGATACAAGTCATCTAATAGGAGAATGTCCTAAGCCACCCAAGAACAAAACTCAAAGAGCTTTTGTAAGTGGGGGTTGGAGTGACAGTGAAGATGATGGCGAAGAGCCTAAGAATGACGAAGTTGCTCTCATGGCTCATGACTCAAATGAGGTACATTCTGACTCATCTTATTCTTCTATTAATGATTACACCTTGCAAAAGGAATATAACAATCTCTATGAACTTAGCTTAAAAATCATTAACAAAAATAAGTTTTTGAAAACCAAAAAGGAATTTTTAGAAAACGAAGTTTATGAGTTAAAAGAAAAAGGTAAACGATTAGAAAAGAGTAAAGCTATTGAAGAGGTATGTGTATCATGTCAAGAGCTTAGACTAGAATTAGAGAAACTTAAGATCACACAGGATGCACTTACCAAACAAAACTCTAAGTTCAAAAGGTTTGATAAAAATATTAGTTGTGTAGATGAGATAATGAAAATTCAAAAATTACCTCATGATAAAATTGGACTAGGTTTTATGAAATTAGGAGACTTAAGTAGTCTAAAGAAACAAGCCGTAAAAGTAAAAGAAACTGTTCCAACAGTCTCAGAAACCCACGGATCAGACGGAACCAAAACCTTGGTTCCGCCAGTAGTTGAGAAGGGATCCGTGGGAACTGTTGCTGAACAGAAAGCTTGCATATCGGCTCGTACAGAGTTCGTTAAAGTCACAAGGAAACCTAGTACTAGCTCAACTGTAAATAAACAAAAACCAGCTGTTATTATAGGAATAAGACAAGCTAAAAATGAATTTAGAGCTAAAACTACTCAACAAAGACCTAGGATGACTATTCCCAAACGCCCCTTTCCAAAAAGCAACTACAACACACAACCTCATTATCAAAATAGTTGGAACCCAAACTTTCCTAGGAATTATCAAAGTCCCAACTACATGCCATGGAACCCATATCCACCATTCCCATACATGAATCAAGTTAATGGGATTTTTAACCCAAATGGACCCATGAGATATTGGGGACCAAATGCTTGAGTTTTTCTATAACTTAGGTATGCTTGAAAGTCGGTTTGGAACCTGACGAGTGGATAAAAGATAGTGGGTATTCAAGGCATATGACAGGAAACAAGAGCCTTTTCTCAACCTACCAAGAATATGACGGAGGTAATGTTACTTTTGGTAGCAAGCTTAAAAGCAAAATCGTCATAAAAGGTACTATCTCTCATGACTCTCTCTCTATTGATGATGTTGCTCATGTTGATAACCTAGGATTTAACTTACTTAGCATTAGCCAACTATGCCGTAAAAAGTATGGCGTCCTTTTTAGTGAAAACGGAAGTAAAATACTAAAAGACGGTATAACCATAGGTAAAGGTGTTTTGAAAAATAACGTATACGTTATGAAAATAGATAAAACATCTAAGGATAAACTATGCCTCACTTTTCTAGACGACAACTCAACTCTTTGGGCATAGACGCTTAGGCCATGCCAATATGAGACTCATCCAATCTCTATCATCTAAAGAACTCATTAGGAACCTACCCAAGTTGAAATATGACCAACACTTTTGTGATGCTTACAAAATTGGGAAACAAGTTCATAATAGCCATAAGGCTAAAAATATGGTGTCCACATCTAGGTGTCTAGAACTTTTGCATATGGATTTATTTGGTCCATCCGCTATACAAAGTTATGGAGGCAACTTCTACACTTTGGTCATAGTAGATGATTATTCAAGATACACTTGGACTAAATTTTTGAAAAGTAAAAATGAAGCTTTTGATAAATTCGAAATTCTTAGTAAGAAAATTCAAAATCAACTAGGAAATAGCATTGTGTCAATTAGAACAGACCACGGTCGTGAATTTGATAATGAAACTCAATTTGGAGCTTTTTGTGATGCTAATGGCATAACACATAACTTTTCAGCTCTGCGTACTCCTCAGTCAAACGGTGTAGTAGAATGTAAAAACCGAACTCTCCAAGAAGTGAGTAGAACAATGCTAAATGAACAAAACATACCACAAATTTTTTGGTGTAACGTCGTTGACACATCCACGTATATCTTAAATAGAGTTTTAATAATACCATTTTTGAATAAAACTCCATATGAACTATATAGAGGCAAAAATCCTACATTAGATACTTTAAAGTTTTTGGAAGCAAGTGCTTCATTCTAAACACTAAGGATTATCTCACCAAATTTGACCCAAAGTCTTATGAAGGTGTGTTCCTTGGATATTCGAAAAATAGTAAAGCCTATATCGTTTTGAACAAAGAAACCTTAAGAGTCGAGGAATCGTTGAACGTAACATTTGACGAAAGTCCACCTCCCTCTAAGACATCACCTTTGGTAGATGATGACTTAGTTGAAAGTCAAATGGTTGAAAACCAAGAGAATCTAGATAATGACAAGGAAGATGATCTATTAAATAAGGAAATAGTCAATATCAAAGAATCTAAAAGTCATCCATTAGATAATGTCATAGGAGAAATTAATGAAAGAACCTTAAGATCAAAAGTCCAAAACCAAAGTAACTTCTTTTGTTTTGTTTCAACCATTGAACCCAAAAATATAAATGAGGCTATAAAAGATGAATCTTGGGTCATAGCAATGCAAGAAGAATTAAACCAATTTGTTAGAAATGATGTTTGGACATTAGTTCCTCAACCAAAATGTCAAACCATAATTGGAACGAAATGGGTCTTTAGAAATAAAATGGATGAAAATGGTGTAGTGTCTAGAAACAAAGCTAGGCTAGTAGCTCAAGGCTATAATCAACAAGAAGGTATTGACTACGACGAAACTTTTTCTCCGGTTGCTAGGCTCGAGTCAATTAGAATATTACTTGCATATGCATATGCACATGACTTTAAACTTTTTCAAATGGATGTCAAAAGTGCATTTCTTAATGGTTTCATAAATGAGGAAGTGTATGTTGCACAACCTCCCGGCTTTGCCGACTTTGAAAAACCAAATCATGTCTACAAACTTAAAAAAGCTTTATACGGACTTACGCAAGCACCAAAAGCATGGTATGATCAACTTAAGACATTCCTAGTTGAACATAAGTATACCATGGGACTAGTAGACAACACTCTTTTCACTAAGAAAAAGGGATCACATATTATCATAGTTCAAATATATGTGGATGATATCATATTCGGATCAACTTGTCAAGAGTTATGCGACGATTTCTCAAAAATCATGCATGACGAGTTTGAAATGAGTATGATGGGTGAACTAAACTTTTTCTTAAGCCTTCAAATAAAACAATTAGAAGATGAGATATTCTTTAACCAATCTAATTACATCAAAGATATGCTTCAGAAATTTGGTCTTGAAGACTCCAAGCCTATGAAAACACCTATGTCCTCGGAAACTAAACTCACCAAGGATGAAGAAGGTGAATCCGTAGACAACACTAAATATAGAGGAATGATTGGTAGTCTACTCTATCTCACAGCTAGTAGACCCGACGTTATGTTTAGTGTTTGCCTATGTGCTCGCTTTCAAGAAGATCCTAAAACATCCCATCTTGAAGCTGTTAAACGAATATTTAGATACATTAAAGGTACTACACACTTAGGATTACGGTATCCCAAAGGAACGGGTGTTGAAACTATAGTGTATGCCGACTCAGACCATGCCGGTGACTATGTCGATAGAAAAAGTACAAGTGGTATTTTCACTTTTGTTGGACATTGTCTTACCTCATGGTTTGCAAAGAAACAAACAGCTCTAGCAATCTCAACAACAGAAGCCGAGTACGTGTCAGCAGGAAAAACATGTCAACAAGCTCTGTGGATGAAACAAGCTCTCGTTGACCACGGAATTCAACTCAATGACGTCCCTATTCTTTGCAAAAACAAAGGAGCTATCTGTAACACCCCAACCCAGCAAGGGTAGAAGTATCACATTAATGGCTTCATATCAGATCAAACAAAGCACACATTCAATAGTAATACAAAGATTCTCAAAGGTTACAAATGAAATACTGAATACACAAGGATACAAAGGAAACAAAAACTAAATACTAAATCTGCAAATGCAACCCTTCTAATGACTTCTACTTCAGAATAACTATCAAGGGCTTCTAAGTCCAAAAGTCTCTTCACTCTTACCCAGCTTTCAACTAAAACCTGCCGCGGGAAAAGAAACGCGGCTGAGCTTAAAAAGCCCAGTGAACAGATATATAATAAACGGAAATGAAAGTAAACGGAAATGAACAGAAGTAGCATAATGAATAAGATGTAAGTAAAGGTATAAAGAGTAAAGGTTTAGGACAGTCATCCACCACGAGCCCAGAATCATATCATATCATATCATATCATATCTTCATAATCATATAGAGGGGAGACCTCTCAGATAATCAGATAATATGAGGGGTGTCCTCATTCTTCAAACCAACTAATATGAGGGGTGTCCTCATTCTTCAAACCAAATAATATGAGGGGTGTCCTCATTCTTCAAATGGAGTGATCAGCTCCCAGGGGTGTGAAAGGAGTGGATTGCACCCAGCCCCAGTCACCATATCATATCATATCAAAGCATATCATATCAGAACATATCTAGGATGCATCCATACGCCCCCCGAACATATCATATTGGCCATATCAAAATCATATCATAGTGAGCTCATATCAAATCAAAATGGGGACGGTGTACAACATCACTCGAGTACACTAGAGTCATGCCACTGGTGCATCAATGACATGGCCATGTTACCTTCATGGCTAGGAAACATATTTGGCTCGGGTATCAAACTGGGGTCAAAGGTCAAAGGTTCATATCAAAGCAAAGGTTCATATAGTCATAGTCCAAATCTCAAGGTTCATATCAAAGGTTCATATGTCAAAGGTTCAAATGCCAAAGGTTCAAATCATAGGTTCAAACCAGAAATCAAGAGGTCGAAGGCACCTTATTAAAAAGGGCAGAATATCTGTACCTTGTACCGCACGTGCAAACATATCTAGAAATACAAAGATCGGAAGTAAACTCCATCTTCAGCGAATCTACACGAATTTATGATCGTCTAGTTAATAACTCATTTTAAATCAGATTACTCATTTTAGTCGGCTTTCTATTTTTTTGAGACTTCTATTTTTGTAACTTTCTATTCTTATCATGTTTTCTGCTTTAATAACGTTTAGGGTAAAATGCCTTTTAGAAATTTTTAGCCTTAATATGATGAATACTTTAGCTTAGGGTTAATATGACACCCTTAATAATTTTAGGGTTTAACGTGTCTAAAAGTAAAGTATGGGGTGAGATATGAAATTTGGTGAAATAAGGCTAACATGTCTCCAACAGCCAAAAGAAAATGATACACCCTCACTGTCCTATGATATTGGATTTGAAAGAAGACATAAAAAGAAAACTAACCCATGTTCTATATTTAACTCGACAACAAACATACACACCCACACGCTTTATACCACACACAACATATGACTACAGCCCTACGTGCCCTACACACCTTCATGCACACAACACATTTACTTTTATAGGTTTTATATATTATACATGCATGTTTAATAGTCTTCTTTTACATGAATACCACAGCACCCAAATGATCATATTAAAGACAACAACAAACACACTAATGGTAGCATGTCCAGCGAGCAAAACACACATTATATACGTATGATCATAATAGTTCGTGATACATGTGATTACATTAGGTTATACATGTAGTAAAGATGTCGAATGGTTGAAGCACAAAAGAAGATGATGATACCTATAAGGCTGACTCCATCGAGACCAAAGAAACCAAAAGAACCCACGAATAAAACCCTTTCGAACCCAAACCCCACGCGATCACACCACCTTCAAAACTCGAACCTTTTATTCGTACAACAGCCACATCCCAAAACTTGAACAACCAGGTACAACCGCCAACTCGCGAACCGTCAACGAAACACAACCGAAGCCAACTTGGAGTACTCACGTACACGTATAAACACCGGTACGAGCACCGAGATTTGTCGGGGTAGGGGAACCCATACCCCAACGTACACAGCCACATGTACACGACCACCACTCGTACAATTTCCAACCACCATCTGGACTCGAATGTACTCTAGCAACATCAACGCGAACCCTTTGTATTCCTTGGGAGAACCATGGGAATAATAGGCTGTCGATTGTTATTGTGGTGTTAGGGTTTTTAGTGTGAGGTGAAAATAGGATATTCGGTTTAATATAAATGGGAGTGGAGAGCTTTGTTTGCCGAGTTTACAGGAGTAATTGATGACCATATCTCTTCCATATCCTTTAAATATTCTCTCCGAATTATTTAAGTGAGGTAGGGTACATGAATTTAGGTAGAATTGGTCCTTTTTATGGTTTATTTAAATGTGTGATGCTGTTTATGAATTATCAAATATAATCGGCCTTGTCGAACTTGTGTTATTCTAAGCTCAAAGTGATCCATGACAACTACAAGGACCTAACTTATTGCATTTATATTGTTATTATAGGATCAAAATGAGTTGTATTACTATCTTTATGGGTCGGTTGAATATTGTATACAAAGAAGAAGATATTTGCGATTTAGTGTACAAAAGAAATGACTACACATGCTATTATGCGTTTATCACTTTGCATAAAATACTCATTGTTTTCTTGAGTGGGACCTTAAGTGTTTTGAGTGTAATTGGTTTACTATAATCGAATATGAATATGTTGTAGCAAGTACAAGTATACCGAGACCTATATTACACATAAATGGTTTCGTCTTTGCAATGGACTCAAATGATCGAGTTAATGACAGATGTGATTTTTATTAATGTGTTATTCTTAATAGTCATATACCTGATATACATTACATTCCATATTTACTTTGATGTAGGCATCAATAAGAGTGAGAGTTTCTAGCTTTAGTTTTATTTTGTGCTAATATAAATAGTTTAATTATTTTGTACAACGTAACTCTTAATATGAGGTAAACTTTATATTTATAATATGTGCTTAGGAAAAATTCAAATTTTTATGAAAAAAAATGATGGTCCGAATTTTGGGTTTTACAACTTCTTCCCCACTAAAAGAAAATTTCATCCTCGAAATTTGAAATCGCAAAGTTAAACTAAGTCGTAGCAAGTCGTAAAAGATCATCACAAACATTCTCACGCCCAATGAGGTTCTTCCAAAAGATCTTCAGACCAAAATAGTTCTCATGACTCAAATCAAAACGAGGCGGGTTCAAATTTCCCAGAAGGAGACAACAATTAGGTTGACTCAGAACAAAAGGTCCATACAACATAAAATGGACGATAGGTGAATCTTCAGGAAGCTCATATGGAATACAAACAAGATTTCAAATCAAATTGACTGAATCCATTGAAGAGAGCTCTACAAGGGGTTTCAAGATATATAACTGAGGTCAACAGAATACAAAACGAGAGTCTAAAGTCATCCTGATATCTAATGAACCTAAAGTCTCAGTAATCACGGTTAACCCGACGGAGATCAAATTCTAAGCTTCTTAGGTACTCCTCAAGATATCCTATGACCACAACAAGTGCACGTTATATGATGTAAGTATTATCACGTTGGCCAGGCGTCATAATACTGGCATCATATAAATATGCCCTCATGATGGTCATACTTTATCTCAAGTCGTAATCAAAACCACCTATCTTAATCCACCTAGTATTTCAACAGTCTCAGAGGTCAACAAAATCAAATGCCATCGTCAAAAGAGAAAACAAAACTATTCGCAAGAGTATCAAAATCCCATATTGCCTAGCAACAATGAGACACGCCGTCACAAGCCTCATATCTTCCACAATTCGCCAAAATCTCTCAAAACAAAGCCATCACCGAACATACGAAAAATAAACACGAAACTGAAATGCTTATATGGAACTTAATTCATAAGAGGATCTTATTACTATATAACAAAACATAAGAGGGTCAATGGAACTGGAAATTAGTTGCCAAGAACTTCGGCCTTCATAGAATCAATTCTTCCAAACATAAAGGGTCTGTTTCAAAATCCGTTCGTCCAACACATCCAGTCTCTTCTAGTCCGATTAATTTGTCTTCGTCTATCCATCAATCGGGAAGTGAAACCAAAATCGGAAACTTGTGTCTGGTTCGTCGTGCCTCCTGCAGCTCTTCTTGGAGTACTGTGGATTTCTGGCACGATCTTTGAATCTCTTCATCCTCCAGTCTGCTTCCGTTCTCAATTCATCTTAGTACAACCAAGATGAATAGGGATGTTAGACTGCATGTCTTCATCAGCTCCAGGTTTGCCGTCTTGACTAGATTTTCTTCTTCTGCATTGCCAACACTTCTGTCTTGTAGGGAACGTCTTCACTCTTCAGGCTAGCCGCCGTTGTTGTCAACTCCAGGTCATGCAGTGAAATAATTCTTCTGATATGTCTCTAGTTGTCCTAATGTATATGAGAACCTTCTGTGCTGTAAAGGAGTATAACTGAGTCTCTTTCTGATTCATCCCAAAGATTGTCCCGCCCGAGGGTATGGAAGCTAACTTCTATTTCAATTTTTCCAAAACTCCATTCTAAATCAAACTAAGCTGTTTCTCTCTGTTCACGAAATTTCTCAATGGTATCCTAAGTTGCAAACATCTTCCAGAATTCTTCTGCAATGTTCAAAAGGTTTCAGTTCTCCTTTCCGTTATCGGTCTTGACCATTTGGTGATAGTTTTTAAAGCTTGCGGGATTTAAGGAGATATCCTCAATTAAGAACATCGTTGTCTCAACAAATATCAATCTCACAGAATGCACAAATGACCGACGAATTTTCTAACGAAGTGCAAAAATGATTTTCATGCTCTTCCTCGTCTCCGAACGTACTATTAAGTCATACAATGACCATTTGTCTAAGTACTCACGAGAAAACATCATTTATCAAATTCGTAAAATAGTCAGAACTTTTGCTAATACCATTAGCGTTACTACCCGTCATAGCAGTCGTTTACGAATACGAAAGGCGATTCCAAGAATAAAATTAATTCATCAGAAGGATACTTCGCGCTCTGAAATTAAACAAACACATAGTCGTTTCAGGGAGGATGAATATTGGTTCTTAACAGTGATACGGTTCCGCTATCTCCAGTCGCCATCCTTCTTTATTGCGAAAGAAACTAAAACACGCCCAGAATATACACTTAGGTAAACTCACTTCCTGGTCTTCGGTTGCTGCTCTTCCTGGTTTCTCAAATCAATTTATATGATCCCGGACACATCTGAAAGACACCTTCGCTTGGTGACTAGACAATCTCTCGGTATCATGTCAAATCCTACTTCACACTCCAATGGGAGCCTTGGTGGTTAAACCAGGAATCATATTCAGAAAACTCAGGGTGCCAAATAACTCTCAAGATAAGGTTCGTTCATTGGTGTACGAAATGGGTTCTAGGAAAACTTCATAACCGCGAAATTAACACACGAGTCTCCAGAGTAATAATGATAGCAGAGGGTCTAACAATCGGTAATCATGGTAGGGAGTTCAAAATTGTTGCAAACGTTAACAGTGAGACATAGAAGGGAAATTTTCGATATTTGAATGCTCAATCAACCACTTCCTTGTCAGAATAAAATCGAGGTTAATTATCTAAAGAAAGACGGATCACAAATCAAATCTTTATCATTTAAAAGTGAGGGGGAAAATTTTTATACTTGTGGTTACACACCACAAGACCTCTCTTAGGAATAGAGATAGGTGAAATGAAATCAAATAGTGTCGGAAGATTCATAGATACTTCTCAAGAGGAAGAGACACATAAGCGAATACATCGAGTATGTCAGCGCCATGGAGATTCTCAGAATGACCGAAGAGGCATCAAAATGATTAACGAAAGGATCAAAGATCAGAGTCAAAATCTAAAAATAAAAATCAATTTGTGTCAGTCAATTCCTATGCAATTCTTAATGCCTTCAAGATTTAATCAGGTGGTGGTGCAAAGCATACGCTTTCACTTTCCAAAAGTGGTATAACCAGGATCTAACCAAAAGCAAGGCACGAATCAGAGTGATGCGGAAGCAATGATATTTAATCAAATGCCTTATCGTCTACCCATTCCTCACCGGTCAAAACTTAGGTTCCTAAGGGTCAAATCTTAAGGCAAATTTTCAAAAGTTGTCCTACGAGCGCCTACAGGGAAAACTTAGTGGTCCTAACTTACACAGGCCAAGGGTAAATGTATTACGAGTCGCAACCTGGCTCTGATACCATAATTGTAACACCCCAACCCAGCAAGGGTAGAAGTATCACATTAATGGCTTCATATCAGATCAAACAAAGCACACATTCAATAGTAATACAAAGATTCTCAAAGGTTACAAATGAAATACTGAATACACAAGGATACAAAGGAAACAGAAACTAATTACTAAATCTGCAAATGCAACCCTTCTAATGACTTCTACTTCAGAATAACTATCAAGGGCTTCTAAGTCCAAAAGTCTCTTCACTCTTACCCAGCTTTCAACTAAAACCTGCCGCGGGAAAAGAAACGCGGCTGAGCTTAAAAAGCCCAGTGAACAGATATATAATAAACGGAAATGAAAGTAAACGGAAATGAACAGAAGTAGCATAATGAATAAGATGTAAGTAAAGGTATAAAGAGTAAAGGTTTAGGACAGTCATCCACCACGAGCCCAGAATCATATCATATCATATAATATCATATCTTCATAATCATATAGAGGGGAGACCTCTCAGATAATCAGATAATATGAGGGGTGTCCTCATTCTTCAAACCAAATAATATGAGGGGTGTCCTCATTGTTCAAATCAAATAATATGAGGGGTGTCCTCATTCTTCAAATGGAGTGATCAGCTCCCAGGGGTGTGAAAGGAGTGGATTGCACCCAGCCCCAGTCACCATATCATATCATATCAAAGCATATCATATCAGAACATATCTAGGATGCATCCATACGCCCCCTGATGCGTGGGATTGCGCCCTCGCAGTAGGTTTTACCTCTTCAAGGAATCTCAAGAGGCTTGCAATCCCCACCAGGCAGTGTACCTGACCGATGTAGTATAGTGAAGTGGCAAGTACCGGGGGATTGATCGTTCAACTCAAAGAATAGTGTTCGTTAGGATTGAAATTAATCTTCTAGGTCTAAAGGTGAGGGATGATTCTTTTTGTATTTTTATATTTTATGGAATGCAAGTAAAAATCTCTGGTTTTGGAAGAAGGGGCGGAATTAGTTGCTAATCAACTAACCCAAAAGCTACTAATTAAACTAATGTGCAGGAAAGTAAACTAGGGTTCTACAAGGGAAGTGAAGCGTATCTACCTATGATGTATTACTCCTTGCTAGCTATCCAATTCTACCTATTGAATTGTCACACCTTGTTTTAATTGACGGGTTGTATTCCTTAATACCATTCGTGGGGTGGCGTACGTACTTCCCCAACTCTATAAGCTCCTACTTCACTCCTATGTCGAGCCGGCTAAGAAGCTCCTAACATGGGATCACTAGAATTCGCTCATGCATTAAATACAACCAAATAAACCTAGTACGCATTGGTTCATGTTTCTTAAGACGTTCAAGCAAGTTACCGTATAGGAGGTTAGCCAGTTTTCTTAAGCCTAACATCGATATCACCCAATCAAACAAGAGACAATAGGAAACAAGAATTATAAGCTAAACCAATTAGATCTATTGAAGTGTCACACCTTTATTGATGACGATAGACACATACATCAACAAGGAATCAATAAGATCTAATTAATTATATACAAGTTTCACACAATCATAAGTAGACACAAGGTGAATTAGCAAAGCATGATCAATGAAGGGCAAACAACCACAATAATGAAAGACATAATTAAATTAGAATCAACAAACCAATATTTGATGTTTATGAAGTGATTGAAACCCTCTAAGTTGCTGGAAAAACACCTACCTAAACCCTAGAATCGGACTTAGGGTTTAGGGCTTACAAATAATGAAGTTGTGAGGTTATATTTATAGGCATTTTTCTGTCGGCCCGATCTGACGGCGTCAGACTTAACACGTGACGCCGTCACGACCAATTTTTCACCAAATTACAGATCTCTTCGTCCTGAATCCGTGGCCTTTTGAATCACCTAAATCCGAGTTCGTATGAGGATTTTATGGCCAAAACAGTAACAGCTACTCCGCGCGCGAGTTGTGATTGTCTTGATTAACTTGTGGCGGTTTCACTAAGGTTCCTTCTCGTGTAAGAATACTTTGACGCCGTCACTCTATATCATCTGACGTCGTCAGGTCTATGATCCTGACGCCGTCACCTTCAAAAATCCTCTGGCCCGTCTCTCTTTAACTTAACACTTGACGGCCTACATCCATTAACACGTGACGCCGTCACCCTTTAATTCCACAAAACCTTCTGGCGCGTCACGTGTAAATTCATATTCATCCTTTTGCCAGTACGTGATGCCGTCACCTACAAAGCGTGACGCCGTCAAGCTCTGTTTCCAGCTTGATTTTGGAGACTTTGCCGTTTTCTTCACTTTTCGCTCCAAAAACGTCCAAAATGCTTCCTTTTCCAGATTTCTTCTCCAAAGTACCTAAAATGACAAAAGGAACGATTTAGGGCAATATTTGATCAAATAATCACGAATTAGGGCTTAAATGACCCCCTAAAAGCGGTACACTTTTCGTCTCATCAAATATCCCTACACTTGGGATTTGCTTGTCCTCAAGCAAATGAGCTTTTCCACCAATCAAAATACAAGTTAGGGGTCATTTAACATTAATATAAAAGTAATTACAACAAATGATCGTTCCACCTTAGTCAAAATAAGCACGGAAATTATACACTAGCACCTCACAATAAGTGTTTGGATACTCTCATCCCTCGGGTGTCATCAAAATAAATCTCATAAATGAAAACGGATAATATCTCTCACTACCTGTCATAGCAAATAGATTACCATAGGCTTGGGAAAGGATCGAAAACCTCCTCCACTAGGCGTAAGCACCAAAGATAAATTATCAAAGAGGGCTTTTAAATGGGTTATAACGTTAGGTGTAGGGAAAAGGAAAACACGGTTTTGTTGGATAAAGGATATTTTACTGGTGGCGAGTTAAAAATCTTGATCAATTACATGTACTATACAATGTTGCTAAGCCAAGACTAGACTCAATCTTAAGCTAAAAACAAAATAACAAAAATATAAGATAAATATAAAATGAAACGGGATGGTAGTCCGTATGTTTTTTTCTATTTTTCATTTTCTCATTTTTTTTGTGTTTTGTCTTGATTTTTTCGATTTTTTTTTTTTTTTTTTTTTTTTTTTTTTTTTTTTTTTTTTTTTTTTTTTAGACATACACTTTTGCCCTACCATCCAAAATAATACATCATAGGGGCATTGCATTCCCCTTACACTTGAACTTTTACATAACTTTACAAATACTAATCTAATGACTCGAATTAAGATAATTGAAAAACTTGGAGTACTTTTAAAACTATTAGCACATATGGGGGTAATAAATGATGTTCTTCCCCATTACTCCATTACACTAGTACTTTACCCATGAGTCCCAATCGTCCCAAAACAATATGTACAAGGATATGACTCGACTTAGCAACCATGTAATCAACTAGATAATTAACTTGGGTTTAAACAAATGTTGTAACAATAATGCACTAAAAATGAGTGCATACAAGGTAGGCTAAGGCGATTTGGGTGTACATTTAAGTGGGGTGTAACAAATTCTTCCTTTAAGTAAAATGCTTAAAGGTCGAAACGAAAAGATAGGCTCTGAGGGGTGTACTAGGGGTATCGTGTACTAAAAATGAGTACAACGCAAAGGGGTGTGGGAGAATTACTTGACCAATGTAGCCAATGTAATTATAACAAAAACACAGGTGTAAAACAATGGGTTAATCCTAATGCCTCTTATCATGTAGTCAATCCTAACTACACGAATGTAGTCTCACTAGCGGTCTCGGTATGCATCACAAACGCAAGTTCTAGAATCTATAAACTACCGGTACACTCATAAGCACCAACAATGAATGCTTTTTCCTAAAGATCTAAAGGCGAACCTCACATATTTGGGGTGGAAATTTTTGAGTGGTATGGTTTTTGTGCTAGTCATACAATTCCCTATCCATGAGACGCTTATTAAAATCAAAGTTTCACTCCTATATGTTGTAAAAAAATTTAAATTTGGTGCTAAAATTGCCCTAACCAATATTTCTCTTGGCTTTATTACACATTCACTATTAAACAAAACAAAAATCAAGCGAAGTTGTAGTCTCTAAGGCATCCTAATTTACCCTCCCTACACTTAATCCGAACATTGTCCCCAATGTTCTAAATAAAAGATGTAAAAGTAAAATTAAATGAGAATGGAAGAAACTAATACTCCCCTGATTTGCTCGGTATGGATGATGTGATAATATGGTTAAATCTCCCTCCAAGAGAATGAACATGATAAGCTTCACTCCAGAAATATAATCATCCTCTTGATGTGTTGCACGTACATCTTCTTATCCAATAATACCTGTAACCAACAAACACAAAAACCAAAGCATCAAACCGAACAAAGAAAAACCACAACTAGATGTATTTCCTGACTTAGAAATAAAAACAAAACAAAGCAATAAAAGGATAGGATACTTGCGGGATGACTTACAAATAGGGACTCATAAAACATGTCCACAAGTATTGACACATAAACAAGATAGAATACATGCTAATCATGAATTGTGAATTTTCCATGTTCGAATTTTGTTCTTTTTAACAAAATATAAACTTCCCTACACTTATCTTTTTGTAAAATACCTTTATATGCAATTAAGACGAAGTTAAGAACAAAATAAAGCATTTTCACAAATTATTCAAAACATGAAAATTTAACAATTATGATTAAGCATATATGACACAAACAAACAAATAAAATAAAAACATCAAACAATTAAAAACATGGGTTGCCTCCCAAGAAGCGCTTGTTTTTGTTCGAGTCACGAGCCTGACTCTACCCTTATTTAACAGAAATAGGGGAGGTTTTCCCTACACTTAGGATTAAGTGCGGGTGAAAGTAGCGATACACACCCTTAGGGTGGAAATATGCCACGTGAGGTGAAGGGGGTGAGTGAATGGCTTCCTTCATCCTAAAACTACCCGGATAATAAGGGTTGATGGGTGGGTAAAGATTGCGGTTCCGGTTCATCAACACTAGGAAATTCCCTAGAACTAAGAGTAAGGTTATCACTAAAAGTATTCAAACCTATATCCTCTAGTTGTGCTTGGTCCAAGGGTTCTACCTCCATTGGGATTCCTAAAGTCTCTTCTACTTCTTCCGGGTAAGTCACGGGCGGTGTGTGTGCCTCAAATGATGGTAGGACTTGTGGGGTATTTAGCGGGCTTATGTTACTTACCTCATCATTCCTTGTGTCAAGATCACCTATGTGTTCATCCTGTATTATGGTAGTGCCTAACCATGACATGCAACTAGGTGGCTCAACTCTACCCTCATCCCCAAACAAACTTGTTTCATGATCCTTGAAATTTGTGGTCAATTGACTTGTACTAACATTTGTTGGGTTGTCTACTCTATAATAATTTTGGGCACAATCTTCTATGGTATCCCATGCTTCTTCAGCATTTAATTCCCTAAGGTCCCTATCGGTAAAATCGTTAATGCACATTTGGTCATATCGGTCGACGCGATCGTAAAAGATTTGGGTTAGGGATGCTAAATCGAAGCTATGATGAGGGACTATTCGGAGTAAGTTTTTAAAACGAGTCCATGCATCATATATGGGTTCATCTCGATATTGGTTGAACATCAAGATGTCATTAGGGGCAAATGGATTTCGTGGTCGGTAGTATGGTGGGTTCGCGTACTCCATATTGGTGAACGGAAGAGTCAATGGAAAGGTTTTTACGAACAAAGACAAGAAGAAAAGATAGACTACTAGAAAGCTAACAAAAAGAAAATAAAAATCCCACTAGATAGGAATCTAATGAGTAGACCAAATAAAAATAAATTTCAACCTAAGCAATAACTACTCCCCAGGCTACGGTGCCAAAAACTTGATGCGTGGGATTGCGCCCTCGCAGTAGGTTTTACCTCTTCAAGGGATCTCAAGAGGCTTGCAATCCCCACCAGGCAGTGTACCTGACCGATGTAGTATAGTGAAGTGGCAAGTACCGGGGGATTGATCATTCAACTCAAAGAATAGTGTTCGTTAGGATTGAAATTAATCTACTAGGTCTAAAGGTGAGGGATGATTCTTTTTGTATTTTTATATTTTATGGAAAGCAAGTAAAAATCTCTGGTTTTGGAAGAAGGGGCGGAATTAGTTGCTAATCAACTAACCCAAAAGCTACTAATTAAACTAATGTGCAGGAAAGTAAACTAGGGTTCTACAAGGGAAGTGAAGCGTATCTACCTATGATGTATTACTCCTTGCTAGCTATCCAATTCTACCTATTGAATTGTCACACCTTGTTTTAATAGATGGGTTGTATTCCTTAATACCATTCGTGGGGTGGCGTACGTACTTCCCCAACTCTATAAGCTCCTACTTCACTCCTATGTCGAGCCGGCTAAGAAGCTCCTAACATGGGATCACTAGAATTCGCTCATGCATTAAATACAACTAAATAAACCTAGTACGCATTGGTTCATGTTTCTTAAGACGTTCAAGCAAGTTACCGTATAGGAGGTTAGCCAGTTTTCTTAAGCCTAACATCGATATCACCCAATCAAACAAGAGACAATAGGAAACAAGAATTATAAGCTAAACCAATTAGATCTATTGAAGTGTCACACCTTTATTGATGACGATAGACACATACATCAACAAGGAATCAATAAGATCTAATTAATTATATACAAGTTTCACACAATCATAAGTAGACACAAGGTGAATTAGCAAAGCATGATCAATGAAGGGCAAACAACCACAATAATGAAAGACATAATTAAATTAGAATCAACAAACCAATATTTGATGTTTATGAAGTGATTGAAACCTTCTAAGTTGCTGGAAAAACACCTACCTAAACCCTAGAATCGGACTTAGGGTTTAGGGCTTACAAATAATGAAGTTGTGAGGTTATATTTATAGGCATTTTTCTGTCGGCCCGATCTGACGGCGTCAGACTTAAACACGTGACGCCGTCACGACCAATTTTTCACCAAATTGCAGATCTCTTCGTCCCGAATCCGTGGCCTTTTGAATCACCTAAATCCGAGTTCGTATGAGGATTTTATGGCCAAAACAGTAACAGCTACTCCGCGCGCGAGTTGTGATTGTCTTGATTAACTTGTGGCGGTTTCACTAAGGTTCCTTCTCGTGTAAGAATACTTTGACGCCGTCACTCTATATCATCTGACGTCGTCAGGTCTATGATCCTGACGCCGTCACCTTCAAAAATCCTCTGGCCCGTCTCTCTTTAACTTAACACTTGACGGCCTACATCCATTAACACGTGACGCCGTCACCCTTTAATTCCACAAAAACCTTCTGGCGCGTCACGTGTAAATTCATATTCATCCTTTTGCCAGTACGTGATGCCGTCAAGCTCTGTTTCCAGCTTGATTTTGGAGACTTTGCCGTTTTCTTCACTTTTCGCTCCAAAAACGTCCAAAATGCTTCCTTTTCCAGATTTCTTCTCCAAAGTACCTAAAATGACAAAAGGAACGATTTAGGGCAATATTTGATCAAATAATCACGAATTAGGGCTTAAATGACCCCCTAAAAGCGGTACACTTTTCGTCTCATCACCCCCCCAACATATCATATTGGCCATATCAAAATCATATCATAGTGAGCTCATATCAAATCAAAATGGGGACGGTGTACAACATCACTCGAGTACATTAGAGTCGTGCCACTGGTGCATCAATGACATGGCCATGTTACCTTCATGGCTAGGAAACATATTTGGCTCGGGTATCAAACTGGGGTCAAAGGTCAAAGGTTCATATCAAAGCAAAGGTTCATATAGTCATAGTCCAAATCTCAAGGTTCATATCAAAGGTTCATATGTCAAAGGTTCAAATGCCAAAGGTTCAAATCATAGGTTCAAACCAGAAATCAAGAGGTCGAAGGCACCTTATTAAAAAGGGCAGAATATCTGTACCTTGTACCGCACATGCAAACATATCTAGAAATACAAAGATCGGAAGTAAACTCCATCTTCAGCGAATCTACACGAATTTATGATCGTCTAGTTAATAACTCATTTTAAATCAGATTACTCATTTTAGTCGGCTTTCCATTTTTTTGAGACTTCTATTTTTGTAACTTTCTATTCTTATCATGTTTTCTGCTTTAATAACGTTTAGGGTAAAATGCCTTTTAGAAATTTTTAGCCTTAATATGATGAATACTTTAGCTTAGGGTTAATATGACACCCTTAATAATTTTAGGGTTTAACGTGTCTAAAAGTAAAGTATGGGGTGAGATATGAAATTTGGTGAAATAAGGCTAACATGTCTCCAACAGCCAAAAGAAAATGATACACCCTCACTGTCCTATGATATTGGATTTGAAAGAAGACATAAAAAGAAAACTAACCCATGTTCTATATTTAACTCGACAACAAACACACACACCCACACGTTTTATACCACACACAACATATGACTACAGCCCTACGTGCCCTACACACCTTCATGCACACAAAACATTTACTTTTATAGGTTTTATATATTATACATGCATGTTTAATAGTCTTCTTTTACATGAATACCACAGCACCCAAATGATCATATTAAAGACAACAACAAATACACTAATGGTAGCATGTCCAGCGAGCAAAACACACGTTATTTATGTATGATCATAATAGTTCGTGATACATGTGATTACCGCAGGTTATACATGTAGTAAAGATGTCGAATGGTTGAAGCACAAAAGAAGATGATGATACCTATAAGGCTGACTCCATCGAGACCAAAGAAACCAAAAGAACCCACGAATAAAACCCCTTCGAACCCAAACCCTACGCGATCACACCACCTTCAAAACTCGAACCTTTTATTCGTACAACAGCCACATCCCAAAACTTGAACAACCAGGTACAACCGCCAACTCGCGAATCATCAACGAAACACAACCGAAGCCAACTTGGAGTACTCACGTACACGTATAAACACCGGTACGAGCACCGAGATTTGTCGGGGTAGGGGAACCCATACCCCAACGTACACAGCCACATGTACATGACCACCACTCGTACAATTTCCAACCACCATCTGGACTCGAATGTACTCTAGCAACATCAACGCGAACCCTTTGTATTCCTTGGGAGAACCATGGGAATAATAGGCTGTCGATTGTTATTGTGGTGTAGGGGTTTTTAGTGTGAGGTGAAAATAGGATATTCGGTTTAATATAAATGGGAGTGGAGAGCTTTGTTTGCCGAGTTTACAGGAGTAATTGATGACCATATCTCTTCCATATCCTTTAAATATTCTCTCCGAATTATTTAAGTGAGGTAGGGTACATGAATTTAGGTAGAATTGGTCCTTTTTATGGTTTATTTAAATGTGTGATGCTGTTTATGAATTAACAAATATAATCGGCCTTGTCGAACTTGTGTTATTCTAAGCTCAAAGTGATCCATGACAACTACAAGGACCTAACTTATTGCATTTATATTGTTATTATAGGATCAAAATGAGTTGTATTACTATCTTTATGGGTCGGTTGAATATTGTATACAAAGAAGAAGATATTTGCGATTTAGTGTACAAAAGAAATGACTACACATGCTATTATGCGTTTATCACTTTGCATAAAATACTCATTGTTTTCTTGAGTGGGACCTTAAGTGTTTTGAGTGTAATTGGTTTACTATAATCGAATATGAACATGTTGTAGCAAGTACAAGTATACCGAGACCTATATTACACATAAATGGTTTCGTCTTCGCAATGGACTCAAATGATCGAGTTAATGACAGATGTGATTTTTATTAATGTGTTATTCTTAATAGTCATATACCTCATATACATTACATTCCATATTTACTTTGATGTAGGCATCAATAAGAGTGAGAGTTTCTAGCTTTAGTTTTAGTTTGTACTAATATAAATAGTTTAATTATTTTGTACAACGTAACTCTTAATATGAGGTAAACTTTATATTTATAATATGTGCTTAGGAAAAATTCAAATTTGTATGAAAAAAAATAATGGTCTAAATTTTGGGTTTTACACTATCGATCTTAGTAAGAATCCAGTTCAACATGCTCGAACCAAACACATAGAAATCCGTCATCACTTTCTTCGCGACAATGTTCAAAAAGGAAATATCTCAATCGAGAAAGTATCCTCAGAAGACAACATTGCAGATATCCTAACAAAACCTCCTAAGAGAACCATTTAATCTTCTTAGACTTGGTTTAGGACTAATGGAACCAAACTTGTAGTTAAAACCTTAGCTTAACCAAACACGACAAAAATAACCAAAACCCAAATTGGTCCCAAGGAACCATTTGACATAAAGGACGGAACCAAATATTTGGTTCCACCCTATCCGTGGGTTCCTGGGTTGGTTTTTAAATATATTAAACAAACACTCATTTTCTCATTCCCACAACACACAAGTAACTGAAAATCGCCCCATAGCACACCATTCTCAGAATTTAGGCATTCTCCTTCAACAAATTTGTGCTCTAATCCACACTGTAAGTTTCCCAACTATATTTACACTCCTGATCTGAGTCTAGGGTTTCTATTTCTTGCAGAAAACCAAAACTTGGGGATTATGCATCTTTTTGATAAATCATTAAGTATATTTGCTAAATTGCATAACTAATCATGTTTTCCTTAGTTAGGAATTGCATCCTGTAAGACATTATCATAATTCACTAAAAACCCCATGTCAATTTTTTTGTAAAAAGCTTCTCACTATTAGGAAAAATGATTTTTCACATTGTTTATACAAATAAAAACGTTATGTTTAAAACATCATTTGCATAATGTCTCTTGAATGCTAAAGGAAATACATAACTAATATGTATTTGCGGGTACGTTCAATCGAAGCTACTTTGAATTAGGAGCATTTGGGTTATCTCTCGTTTTGTTATAAAATTTGCTAAATAAAATTTTTATGCATTAAAAAGAGTCGAGATAACTACACCTCCACATTGTCCTCATATAGGCACACACTAGAACATTATATCTAAACTCCCGTTAGTTTTTAACTAAACTATGTAATTTTTGTATCTAGGATCAATCATGCCTCCCGCGACCTTCTACGACTACAAGGATACCCTAAACTACCTTCCAAAACACCATAAAACTAAGGGACTTACACCGGCACAAGTGAAAATCTTTAAGGCCTTAGAGAAATGATATGTCCACGAGGGTAGAACCATTGACCCTTCCTTTCTAGAAGGAATCAATATTCGCCAAGAACTAGCTACCATTCACTTTGATGGTCTCTTGGACATTAACGAACCAATATGTCCTAGATTTGTATTAGAGTTTTATGCTAGTGTCATCCTCATCACAAATGATTATGGTCTCATCTCTATCCAATTCAAAGTCAATCAAAGTGACTTCAATATTCTCCTTAACCAATTTGCGGAAGTCCTTGGAATTCCGTGTGAAGGTACTTACCTTTACTCGGATAAATGGTCTTTGTCAATTCTTGATTCTATTGTTGATCGTATGCCTCCATACGACACTCCTTTGACCCCAAAAGAGATAATCCGAGACCATCTCTTCCTTCCTAGAACTTCCAACACTAGAACCACCCAAAAAGGAAATGAAGTCAACCGAGACCCGTTTGGCATGGAGCTAAATGAACTTAGGCCACAATTCAAAAAGTGGGTAGAAATTCTTAGAGCCAATGTCTTATGCACCATAGGGAATCGAGACCATATCAATGCTTGCCTATGCTACATGCTTTATTGTTTGTCAACTCATCAACCTTTCAACCTTGCCTACTATGTCGCCAAAAGGACGGCAGACATACCAATGTTAGGAACCACCGCTCTTCCATACGGGATGCTTCTCACTCATCTTTATAGAGCCTTTGCACCTATCCCTCCAAATGCTAGAGGTTTTTGCCCCGACTACTCCTTTGTTAACCACATTTTTGTACCCTTGAGTGATACGAGAGTAGCTAAAACACAAGGAAAACATCCTCATCCACCCATTTCCTCTTCATCATCATCTATGAGCGAGGATGATGGACTCCCAAATTCTAGGCTTCCACCTCTCGAATATATGACACAACTTCCGACCATTGACAATCAAATGGAAGAATTTAAGTAAACAAGAGGGATGTTTAAATGCATCGGGAGATTCCTAACGAAGATGAACAAGAAACTAGATAAGCAATGAGAGGTTTCATGAGTGCTTGGTACAATTGTTTTTAACAATGATGTGATGTATTTTTATGATCATAGGATAATAACTTATCGTTGAACAATTATGTGAACTAAAGTTGTCATGCAGGGAGATAACATTATTATGTTATCAATTTTCTATTTTTAAGCCACTGTTTGGCACAATTCATATTATTAGTAATATCATTAGCCCCGGTTTGATTTATATGCTTACATGTGTTAATACATGTCTTTTTGTTATTGTTCAATCACAACTAATTAATTACACATGTTTTAGGAAAATTTACGGGATTTGAATAGGATTCGGGCCCTCAAAAAACCCCTCTGTTTACATTTTTTGCTCGGCGGATTGGGTGGAACCAATAATTTGGTTCCGTCAGTTCAAATTTTTGGTGCCGCCAAAAATTGCCTGACGGATTTGGCGGAACTAAATTCTAGGTTCCGCCTGTGTTACTGTTTGGTTCTACCATTCAACAGCTAGTTTTTTAAATTTTCGTTTAATCCCGCACTCTAGTTCACCCATTCTTGTTATTAGGATTCTTTTATTGATAATACCTCATATTAGGATCATCTTAGATCACTTAGATCAATAGGAAAAACATTTCCCACCAAAACTTGAAATTTCAAAATTCCTCTCAAGTTACCTTTTATAACACCCCCAAAATCAGGTTTAGCAGGAGCATACATGTCGCTGGGGTGCTACTCAATTGGTATCACAACACAAGTTCAAAGAACGGTTTTTCACCACAATCATTTAGAATAAAGTTCATTAACAAAAGTATTAGATTTACATTATTAAATTTTTGTACGGAAATAGGCCCATAAAATAAGTACAGCAGTCCCCAAACAAATATCAGAGTGTCTTGATCCTATAACCATGCCATGTCATGCCAAAAGCCGTCAAAGGTGAGCTGACACATTGAGAACCTGAAAATACATGCTAAAACGCGTCAAAACGAGGTTGGTGAGTTCATAAAGTTTAGTTTAAAATGTAAAGCATTTGAATAAAGATTTCCCAGCAAAGGCATTGTAAATCCACTCAGTCCCAAGTCCCACCCATACAAGACTTGCAACCTGTGTGTTTACAACCCACTGCCAAATAAGATTAGGTTTAGGTAAACAAAAGTAATAGATGGACCACAAGAGTTAAAGTTGGTTTGACCAATACATTCGGTTATGTGACTAATTCATTCGGTCAAGTGACCAATCTATTCGGTCATGTTACCAGTACATTCGGTTAAGTGACCAGTTCATTCAGTTATGTGACGAATTCATTCGATAATGAATGAATAATCGTTTAGAGTGCTTGTGTCCATGGGTAAAAAGAATTAAGTATGAAACAAGTGAATATACAACGCTTTCGAGTAAATATCAAATTCATAAGTAGAGCAAGTAATGATTTGCGTAAACAAGTAGCATATTCAAGTAAAAAAAAGTATTGCATTTAGATAAAAACGAGCATGTATTCTCCCCCAAAGTATTTCAAAACAAGTAAAATAGGGGCCATGAACTCACCTGGTACAACTGATATGATGACAAAAAGCGAAGTATACGAATTTGAGGCTCGGTAAGCTACTCGCAACCTAATATGAATGATGTGATTTAGGGCATTGAATGATGTCGTGCATGCAAGTTCATACTCTACTTTATCACTTGTGCATGTTGTTGAAATATTTATTTTCGAAATATAGTTGCGTTAAATTGATCCTTTATTTAGAAAATTACCCCTTTCAAAAACGTAACTGGTTTATCACATGATCACATTTTAGTCGTCATCTTAATAAGTATTTCAAAAGTCTCTAACGTACCTAAAAGGTATATATAATGTTCTATTATTTCCGTTTTCTTCATTTTAGCCGAAATGTACTCAGAAAGGTCCAAAAATCAAATCCAAAAATCCTAACAGCTTTCTAATAGAGAAATAATAGGCTGTCAACGTAAATGTTGACGTAAACTTTCTTTTGGCCATAACTTTCGCGTCATAGCTTCGTTTCTTAAGTTTGACCTATCCCCGCGAAGGTTTTTAAGTATACTTTAGGCTTTTCGAGGTCTTGGATAGTCTATACATCTTTTAACCTCAGTTTTCATCTCTTAAAATTCGGGACAAATTCATTTATTTTCTGAAAATGTAGTTTTCGTCGTCTAAATTGAAAATAGCGTATCTTTTTCGTTATAAGCCCGTTTTAACTCATTCAAGCGGCTACATTTTTGTTATTAAGTATATTTTCTATATTTCTAGCCTAATAATGCCCTAGAGCTACTGATTTTTCCAGTTTTTATAAAATGGGACAGATTGTTTATCAAAAGTGTCAAAAACTATATTTCTAATCTTCTAGCCATTTTAACCACTTAACCACAACTTCAATTCTAGTCCTAGATCCTCCATCAACTTCTCAACACAATAACAATGTTCCATCCATAAGCTTAACAATATTCTAAGGTCCATGAAATACTCATCAAGAATGTTTAAATACACAAGTTTTTTAAAAACCAAATCTTTGTTAAAGGATCATTGTAAAACTTTATCAACATGTACCAAGAGATAATTAAGTATACACTTAACTAGCATAAGACATAAAGAAAACATGAAATTTAGTAGGATTACTTAAAAAAGAAATTAGTGAAATGTGAGTTATGAAACACTAGATTAACCTCAAGATCTATGCTTCAAATCCTTGCTAGAATGCTCTAAGGGTGTGTTTTGATAGCCTTTGAATTAGACCATTAAGAGGAGAATAATTGAATCGGTCAGTGCAGATTGTGTTTGATAAAATTATAAATGGCGCTGAACCAATTTGAGATCCTCTGGATCGTGCAGGGCCAAGTGAATGCAAAATCATTCAGTTTCTCACTTGTCCCTATTTTATCCTCTCCTTTTTTATCTTTTAATAACAAGACAGTAACAACCAACAATCGGACTACGATCCCATCCATCAACAACCAACAATCATCAATGATTTCAAGCTACAACAATTTAACCAGCAACAACCACTAAACAACAAATTACAACAGCGATACCATCGTCAAGATCTTAAACAATAACGAAATCCAAGAGGTTGAGGGACAAAACCAAACAATGCGCAAGACTACCTCCTCGAAGTCCGATATAAACCCGTCATCTATCTTTAAGAACACAAGAACTTCAACCAAGATCGGAGTAACTGTTACAAGCGGCGGTTTCGAGGTTTGGGTAAAAAAAACACAAATAAAGATTGATTTGTTTATGCTTGTGGCTGAGAAAGATATAAAAGATAGATTGATATTGGTTTTATTTTCTAGTGAGATAGAAAATTTGGCAAGATTGGGGAAGAATCAAATATGGTTTGGTGGTGTGTATGATTTCTCACATGTCTCTGACATCAACTTCTTTATAAATATTTAATTCATATTCCCTTTTCATATATATATATATATATTTTTTTTTGCGAAAATAAATATTTTTCGTACAAATGTGTTAAATGAAACTAGTGACGGTAGTGAACAAGTGACGAAATGTTCACGTAAGTCAATAATTTTGTGTTGAAATTAATATTTATACAATAGTAATTGAAAAATATTAAAAACATCACCGACATTGAGTTAATAACTTTTTTATTAAACGGTTTATTTTGTTCAATACAAAATCAGATAGAAGGTTAAATTGGTAATTTCAGGCAACTCAGATTGCTCATTCAGAACAAACCTCAAACAATCATTTTCACTCAGAATCAGGTTCACTCAGCATCTTGGAATCATTCAGCAGCTTTGATTCATTCAGCACTAAATCATATTTTTTTATCAAACAGCCCCTAAGTATACTAGATCTTAACCACAACAAGTTTCTCCTCTCCTTTGCTCAAAGAGTGGGTCGAATTGTAGTATAGAATGGGTAGGATTATTTAGTTTTTTGGCTAATAGAAGTGAAATGTAAACTAGTTACTTGTATTTATACTTGAACTTGTTCAAACTTTGAGTAGTTTAGTCAAGTTTCATCATTTTATCTAGGGGGGGGGGGGGGGGGCGGTCATGGGTGGTCAAGGGGAAAATATGGAGGTCAAGCCTCCAAATTGAAAACCCTAATTAGTTCCATGTTTTAGGGATTTAGGTGACTCATTAAATGAGCATATGAAGTTTTGTCTACCTAATTTATTTAGGACCAGGGGGCGGCAAAAGGGTAGAATTAGAATTAGATGAGTAGTTTTGATACAAAAGTGTATATATTGTATGTATTGGGTGTTAAAAATATGCATTGGGTGTTAGTTTGGTGATCAACGAAAGTTGTATGTAATTAAACGTAAGTTATAAAGAATTTACCTTGAGCGTCAGGAAATATTTTTGGAACTTTTGTAATCTTTTTGGAAGTATAAAAATACATTAAAAATATTCGTTGAGAGAATTGGGTATACCGGGTGTTAAATTTTGAATAACGAATATAGTTTGCCGCATTGACAACCGTAAGTAATTTAAGAAAAAAAAAGGAAATTGTTTTAGAGTTTAAAATTGTGAACTGGAGTATGGGCAAGATACCAGAGTGTTGTGGATTAAATATAGTCTAAATTCATAGTGTTCAAGAGAGTTGTTCCTAGTTTATGTTTATTTAACCAAATAGTTATACGTAAAAAGTGTTCTTGTAAAATCTCAAAGTCGTAAATTGGAGTTTGAAAATAAATGTTGACGTGGAAAATTATGGGTTGCTACACCTTTCTCCACCAAGCAAGGATCCCTCAAAATGGTTCCTTGCCATCCATGGATCAATCACATCATAAGATTTTGCACTCACCACTATGCATTAACTGCATATCTTCTTCATTTCACTCAACTCAATCTCATTGGATTGACTTTGATGATTTGACGAGCTTCTCTTCCACTTCCAAATCATTAGAAACCACCATTTTTGTGTGGAAAACTAGAAGGGGGGTTGAATAGTTTTACGTCTTTTTAATTTATAAAAACTTTTGTTTACTTTTTAAAATTTCGATTCTATCTTATGTGAATTCAACTCTTGATCAATATGAACATATATAAGCAAATATAGATAAGTAATGCAAGTAAGGTAAATATAATGAAATAAGAGAGAGAGATGGAAAGATCAAACCACAACACGGAGATTTATAGTGGTTCGGCTACAAGGACACCTTCCTTGCCCTACTCCACTCCTCGAGTCACCTACTCGAGAGTTTTCTTCACTATGTCAACAAACTCCCTTATGGCGGAGAAACCTTACACAACTTTAGCTTACACCGGCTTAACGACACAAAGCTAGATGTCGAGTCCTAATCGTAGCTAGAACCAATCTCACAACTTAAACACAACTTCTACATGACTTAATCACGACTTCTTCATGACTTCTTCACAACGGCTTCACGACTTCTTCACGACTTCTTCTTCACGACTACTTCTTCACAACTACTTCACAACTACTTATTCACAACTATTTCACAACAAATTTACAACACTACTACGTAGTTACACTTAGATCTACTTATCACAACTACACAACACTTTACACAACAACACAATTGAATGAGGTAAGTAATAACACTTCTTCACTAGTTGAAGTAGAGTTCTTCTTTTGCACTTTTAGTGGTGGAAGCTTGGATCACTTAGAAACCAAAGCTTAAGAAAATATGATCAAAGGATTTACAATGTTTAGAATGAATTTAGAACAGAAAGTTTTAGTGTGCAAAAGGTGAGTAAAAGTCCAGGAGAAGACTAGTATTTATAGGAGAAAAATTGGACAGCTGGAAGTCTACTGGAGCGGGGGCGGTCCCCTTAAATAGGGGGCGGTCCCCTTAATAATTAAGGGGGCCGCCTAGTAAAATTAAGGGGGCCGCCCCTTCTGTCCGTTGGCCAATTTTGTCCTTTTGTGGGGAAGGTTTTTCTGGAACATTTTAACTGATTTTGGTTAAAAATTTGAATTCATATTTTTATAAAAGATTAAACATTTTTATTTAATGCCAAAAATGTTTTTCAAAAATATATAAAATGTTTTTAATGTTTTATAAAAAATCTAGTTACAAAGAAAATGTTCCTTTGATCATATAATGCATTAAGCATTAGTTCATTCATATCTTAAGTGATTTGAGTTGTAGAAATAGATATTTACAACTAAATACTTGTTTACGTCACAATTTTCCGATTAATGATTTTACATTTTGTGATTATCAAAATGTAGAGATATCGAAAAATATTAATAACGTGTTTAGGCATTATTTATATCAACAATCTCCCCCTTTTTGATGATTACAAAATCTAAACTCATTAAATCTAAAAATTAGTTTTAGACAAGTATTTAGTGAGTTTACATCTATTTCTCCCCCTTTTTGTAGAATCAAAAAGGTTAAGCCGACAAGTTTTAGAATCAAATTTGTCGGGACGAGAACTCCCCCTTGATGTGTACTCCCTCTCGTTTGGGGACACCAAGGAAACGAGCTATGGAACGCTTGCAAAAAAAAATGTTAGAAGCACAAGTATATGTAACAACAATAAGCAAGCATATAAGATCATTCATTTAATAAAGGTGTTGTGAATAAGTACACAACCAAAAGATTACAACGTGAAGCATGCAAGCATACAAACAAAAACTACTAATGAAACTACATAATCATCTTAGAGGCACATGGTCTTCCATGGAGCTTGCTTACAAGAAGGGTTTGAAAAATTATTTTTAAGCATTGCATATGCTTAATTGGGTGAAAATGGAGGTGGTGGTGGTGTAGTGGGTGAAGGAGGTGGAGGAGGTGGTGGTTGTTGGTTGGCAATCATGTGTTCAAGAGATGAAAACATGTAGTGTATCTCATCTCTAAGACCAAAGATTAAGGTCCGGTTATGGACGCAACAAAGACAATTATCACCATGGGCTTCAAGCATTGCCCAAGCTATAGGAAAGAATGGTGGTGGGGTTGGTGATGGTGAAAAGTGAGCATCAAGAGGTGTGATGGGTGATAGGGAAATGGCAAGTTGGGTGTATGAAGGTTCTTGAGTGGATGGTGGTGATGATGCTCTTGGTGATGATGTTAGGTGATTGTGGATGTAGTCATTTATGGATGAGGTGGATGGAATGGAGGAAGATGAAGCTCCATGGGTGGATGGTGTTTTTGATGGTGCATTTGGTGCACTTGGGGATGAATTTTGAGGTGGTTGTGATGGAGTTTTGATGTCATCTTGGGTTAGGTCTATGAAAGGTTGTTTTGGTGGTATGATAACAAGTCTTTGTTTCCTTGAGGTCTTAGAGATGGAGGATTTTGGTGATAGCATTGTGGATGAAAATGGGTGTTTGATGAAGGTGATGGTTGATGAAGTGAAAGGTAATTGTAAGGAGGGTTTTTATATTGTGAAAATGTGGTTGATTAAGGCAAATTGTGGAGGTTTTGTGGTAATATTCCAAGTCCAGTTCGTGCATTAAGGGTAATGGTAGCTGGGGCTAGGTAAAAGTGGTCACAAGATGCAAAAGGAAACAGTAAAATTTACTGTCCAGATGGCCGGTCCCCTTAATTATTGGGTGGCCCCCTTAAAAATTAAGGGGACCGCCTAAGTAATTAAGGGGGCCGCCCATCTGGTGAATTCCCAGGCGACCAAATTTGAAAAATTTCCAGAAAAAGGTCATTTTTAGGGTGTCTTTGCAGCAAGTTCCATTTGGATCATGTACATCAAGAATGATTAAATATTATCAATTGCATATTAAAATGAATAATATACATATTTAAGACTAGAAAAAAAATCATATTAGAAGCATAGTCATATAATTTCAAATAAACTAGTAGCTTAGTTCTAATAAGTTTATCATCTAACATAATAGAAGTCATAGCAAGCAAATAATAATATTACATATAAATGTCTAATTATAACACCGATGATAACTAACGAAACACTCATCAAACAAGTCTATTTCTTCTTCTTTCCAAACATCCTTCCGAGTGTCTTTCCAATAGACTTGAAACCGCCTCGTACTTCTTGACGCATCTGTTGTGTGGTGTTGAGTAGTTCGGTTTGTCTTTCATATAGCAGTTCGTCTGTTCGTTCGGAAGGAGAAGGGACTTGATACTCGGTGTAATCAAGATCCGAAAGATTTTGAACGAAGGTCCTAGGTGATGGGGTACTAGCATGTGTTGTGCCCTCCTCCTCATCATCATCATCATCATAGTCTCCTTGATGTGATGTGGAACCACGAGGTGGAAGTGAGACAGATTTACGAGATTTTCCTTTGTCACTTCGGGAGCGACGAGCACGGACACGAACAAGTGGATTGAGGACCGGTAGAACAGACTCATAGAGTGGACTCCGAAGCTGTGGATAGTGTTCCATGATATCATTGTAGAGACGGGTGAGAAACATGCCATACGGAAGATTTGCATTACGAGTGTTTTTGGCGGACATGATACGGTAGACAAAGAGATATGCCAAATTGTACGGCTTTTCAGTAACGATACAATTCAACATGTGGAGTATGCTCGCCGTGACATGATCACGGTGACCACTGGTACCGAACGCATTCTCACGAATGAGTTCTTCCCAATGTCTCATGTCGCTGCGTAGCTCCTTGAGAAGGACTTGGTTTGGAGTGATGTCAACATCTTTTGATTTGATCTTTCGACTAGTCGTACCACGAGCTAGTCCAAGATATTGACGAATCTCTTCAGGAGATGGAATCTCTGAGTAGTAAGGACCCTGTTGAGGTCGATTTTCCTCAAGAGACGAGAGGTCCCACTCATTAGAGAAGACGGCTTGACCGGAGAAGGGGATTCTTAGAATTTGCCCGAATTAAGCAAGAGTAAGAGTGATGAATTGGTTTTGAATCATGAAGGATATGAGGATATACCCATTGGGATCGGTTTGTAACATCACTTGACTATAAAAGTCGAGGGCAAACCGGGGAATGATTGGCTCATTTATTTTGTAGAGACAATCAAGGCCAACGTTGGTGAACATTCGTTCGATGAAGTCGGATTCATAGAACGATGGATGGACAATTCTTCCTTCGTGAATGTTCCTATCCTCAATGGGACGATAGAAACAAGCAACAGAGGGAGCCATGCCCGGAGTGGAAGAGACTTTAGGAATGTATGCTTTTGTTTTTGAGACATCGCCAACTGTCACTTTGGGCATTTTCACCTATACAAGATAGCAACAAAAAAATAAGAAAATGACATGCATATATTAAATATGCTACCTATGTGGAACGTAAACATACTTCGACTCTAAAACTTAAATCCTAAGAAGTAGTTTACAATGTTCCTTAGTTTTAATTTTTAACTCGCTTGAAATGTATTTTATGATGTTAAAGAATAGTTATAGGGACATTATGACAAGAAATCAACAATATCCTAACTTTCTTTTATACGTCATAAGCTACTTTGAAATGTGGCTAGACAAACATTGGATTGTATATCTAGCTATTTCTTATGAGTGTTTATGTTAAGTAACTTAGATTTTGACTCAAAAATTTCTTTTAAAATGTTGTGCCAAACGCTCCTTTAAATAAGAAAATAACTAGTAAAATTTCAATATACATATGAATTATGTATCTTGATGACTTAAAACAACTAATTGCATGTTTATAAACTTGACAAGTAGTTATGAACTTAATTTTGATTAAATTTTGATGATTCTAGCTCCTAATCCAAACACTCTCTTATATTTAACAAAAAAACATTTTTTATGATTTGAAAAATATATTTTTAGTATTTGTGAGTTGTAACAAACCAATGTGATTAGTTTTAACAAGTGTTTATGGCATAATTCAACAATATGATTAGTTTTGAAAAAAGAGTGATTAGTTTGACATAATGGTTTTATTAATTACTTAGTTTCTAGGTTGATTAATCATTCTAATCCTATGGGGAGCATTTGATTACAACATTCTTAGACTTAATTTCAATAAAATTTAAGTTTGGAAAAAATTTAGCAAAAGACCTAATTAAGATTAGACTCAAAATTGAATGAAATTAGATGAAATGTGTTTTGGAAAACTTACAAAATGTGTTGCTAATCGATGTATAGATGTTTGCCCTTTGTGAAATTGACCCGAATTGGTGATAAGATGATGGATTTGGGATGGCAGTTCGTATACAGCAGAGTGGGAGTGAAGTGAGTTTGAAAAATGGGGTGTTTGGCAAAGTTTTCAAGGAGAAAATTCGTTTTTGGCGGCAACAGTAGGCCGGCCCCCTTAAACATTAAGGGGACCGCCCCCGTTTACTAGCCGGTCCCCTTAAACATTAAGGGGGACGCCTGCCAAATTTTCGAATTACATATTTTTGTTTCTGACGGCAAAATATTTATATGTATATATTTATAATATATCAAAAATACGTTTATTTGGCACGAAGAAGGAATACTTGACATATTTTATTAACATTTCGTTAATAAACTTAATCTTGATAACTTTGGACAAAATGCTCAAGACGTCAAGTCGACAAGAGGTTTAAGGATTGGGAAGAAATGTGCGTATATATATATATATATATATATATATATATATATATATATATATATATATATATATATATATATATATATATATATATATATATATATATATATATATATATATATATTAGTATTATGTGTAAGTGTGGGATGTTGACTGGAGTCAAGAAATGATGAGGTAATGACTGAGATAGGTGCTGGCGATGACGGGAGTTTGTTTCATCCATAGTTTATTTGACTCGACGGTCAAAGAGCTACTTCTACGTTAATCCACTTAACTCACTTCTCTTCATCACCATGAGTTATGTAACAGTGGACATGGAAGATTTTCGTGTTGAACGTTAGAGTTCAAAAGAGCCAAAGGGGGAAGAAAAGGTTCGAGGACGAACAATTTCTTTTAGTTCTAGATAGTCAACAAATGACGTATCTAGGTTATGTGCGTATATATATATATATATATATATATATATATATATATATATATATATATATATATATATATATATTATGTATAAATAGTAGTATAGGTATATATAAGTATATATGTATAAGGAAAAATCTACAAACTAACATACTAAGCATAAAAGATTAATGGGGCATGCAATTGGCTAGTTCATTTATCTACGCATATAATGGTGAGCATGAAAGAGTGGCGTACCTTTTGGTCATCAACATGTGGTCTTCAAGTTCTTCAAAGAGTATTAACTTATAAAAGTCAATTACGAAAGAGAAAATGCCTTTCCCGATGAGTATGCAATCTAGCCACTTGGTCCCCATGATCTCATTTGTCCAAATTTGTTTGGCTCAAACATGATTTGCAATTGACTCGGATGCATATATGGTGGAAGTATTCCCCAAGGATTGTAGCTTGGTGGATTTGGGTAATTCCACATTGGGTAACTATTATTATGACGGTTTGGTATATTTTGGTTTCTCTTAGGTTGAGGAGTTTTAGGCCGAGGGTGAGGACTAGGTGGTCTTCTAGGTGGAGGTGTTTTTTGACCTTAACCTTGGTTTAGAGTATTTTACTTCATTTTTTAAGGATGGTTTATAAAAGGTTTTTACTTCCTCATCACTAGCTATGGGTATTTTTCTATCTTTTATAAGTATATACTTAGGTTTTGACTCTAAAGGTTTTTGCTCACTAGTTTCACATTCAAACTTTACATTTTTAGTTTGACTATTTGAATCCTTAGTTGAATTAAATCCTAATCCGGTTTTATCACTTGATACTCTTTGAATACTTATTATTTCCCTAAGAGAATTACTACTATTTTCGAATTTGTTAAGCCTACAAATTTCCTCCTTAAGTATTTCATTTTCATTTTTTGTTTCTTGACATGTTTTACATTCAAGAATTTCTTTTCCCTTTTCTAAGTTATGTAGTTTAATTTTTAATTCTAGTATTTCTTTTTCTAATTGATTATTAATGTGTTTTAGTGATTTATTTTTAGTCATTACTTTTTGGCCTAATATACATAACCTATTATATTCGTTATCTAGGTCTTTTTCATCTAATGATAAATTTTCATCACTAAAGTATTCGGTTTCGGAACGTAACTCACTTGATGTCTTAGCCATAAGACACTTCTCCTCTTTTGTGGTTTCTTTCTCGTCTTCTTCACTGTCACTCCATCCTCCTCCAATGAACGCCTTTTGGTTTTGCTCCTTTGACATCATAGGGCATCTTCCAATGAGATGATTTGGATCACCGCATTTGAAGCACTTCCTCTCGCTCTTGCTACCTTTGTCGTCTTTGTTTCTTTGGAGTGTTTTCCTTTCGTCATGTGGTTGTCTAACGAATCTTCCTCGTCTTTTGAAAAACTTCTTGAAGTTTCTTACGGCCATGGCATATTCTTCATCATCACTTTCGGAGGTTGAGCTATCCTCGTCACTTGATGCTTTCCTAGCTTTCAACGCGATTGACTTGCTTTGCTCTTTCTTTCCTTTGACCATCTCGAAGTCTTTCTTGATTATTGCTTCGTAGACTTTCAAGTTGCCAATCAACTCGTCAAGTTGAAGAGTTGACAAGTTCTTTGATTCTTCAATCGCCGTAACTTTAGCCCGCCACTTTGGATGAAGAGCCCTAAGAAATTTTCTGACAAAATTCTTACTAGAAAAACTCTCATCAAGTGCCTTTAAACTTGTGATGATTGTGTTAAACCTAGCAAATGCATTATCAATTGATTCCTCTTCCGGAATCGTGAATTGTTCATATTGTTGAACAAGAAGATCTATTTTATTATCTTTGACTTGACTATTACCTTGGTGAGTTATTAGTAAAGAGTTCCAAATTTCTTTTGCGGTTTCGCACATAAAGATTCTTTCATATTCTTTACGTGGTAGCGCATTATAAATAACCATTTTAGCCTCATTATTTTTAGAAAGTTTTCTTTTTAAATCATCACTTTGTTTTTCAAAAGGTACAATTTCATCCTTTTTAGTTTCAAGATTATGTTGAATAGGTAAAAAATCACCATTAGTAATAACATGCCAAAGATCTAGATCTTTTGACTTCACATAAGTTTCGAATCGATTTTTCCAATATAAAAATCCATCACTTTCAAATAGTGGTGGTCTTTGCATAGATTGCCCTTCTAAATATTTTTCAGATTCCATAGATCGTTTCAAGTTTTAAAATACAGTTAATTTTAAAAATCTTGTTTGACGTGGCTCTTGATACCAATTGTGGAAAACTAGAAGGGGGTTGAATAGTTTTACGTCTTTTTAATTTATAAAAACTTTTGTTTACTTTTTAAAATTTCGATTCTATCTTATGTGAATTCAACTCTTGATCAATATGAACATATATAAGCAAATATAGATAAGTAATGCAAGTAAGGTAAATATAATGAAATAAGAGAGAGAGATGGAAAGATCAAACCACAACACGGAGATTTATAGTGGTTCGGCTACAAGGACACCTTCCTTACCCTACTCTACTCCTCGAGTCACCTACTCGAGAGTTTTCTTCACTATGTCAACAAACTCCCTTATGGCGGAGAAACCTTACACAACTTTAGCTTACACCGGCTTAACGACACAAAGCTAGATGTCGAGTCCTAATCGTAGCTAGAACCAATCTCACAACTTATACACAACTTCTACACGACTTAATCACGACTTCTTCACGACTTCTTCACAACGGCTTCACGACTTCTTCACGACTTCTTCTTCACGACTACTTCTTCACAACTACTTCACAACTACTTATTCACAACTACTTCACAACAAATTTACAACACTACTACGTAGTTACACTTAGATCTACTTATCACAACTACACAACACTTTACACAACAACACAATTGAATGAGGTAAGTAATAACACTTCTTCACTAGTTGAAGTAGAGTTCTTCTTTTGCACTTTTGGTGGTGGAAGCTTAGATCACTTAGAAACCAATGCTTAAGAAAATATGATCAAAGGATTTACAATGTTTAGAATGAATTTAGAACAGAAAGTTTTAGTGTGCAAAAGGTGAGTAAAAGTCCAGGAGAAGACTGGTATTTATAGGAGAAAAATTGGACAGCTGGAAGTCTACTGGAGCGGGGGCGGTCCCCTTAAATAGGGGGCGGTCCCCTTAATAATTAAGGGGGCCGCCTAGTAAAATTAAGGGGGCCGCCCCTTCTGTCCGTTGGCCAATTTTGTCCTTTTGTGGGGAAGGTTTTTCGGGAACATTTTAACTGATTTTGGTTAAAAATTTGAATTCATATTTTTATAAAAGATTAAACATTTTTATTTAATGCCAAAAATGTTTTTCAAAAATATATAAAATGTTTTTGATGTTTTATAAAAAATCTAGTTACAAAGAAAATGTTACATTGATCATATAATGCATTAAGCATTAGTTCATTCATACCTTAAGTGATTTGAGTTGTAGAAATAGATATTTACAACTAAATACTTGTTTACGTCATAATTTTCCGATTAATGATTTTACATTTTGTGATTATCAAAACGTCGAGATATCGAAAAATATTAATAACGTGTTTAGGCATTATTTATATCAACAGAAACCCCCATTTTTGTATGGTTAACATCAAATCCAAACACACTCTTCCATAAATCTTGGATTCTATAAATTAGAAGCTTTAGGATGATCATTTCTCATACCTTCACCATCACTTCTAGTAAAATTTCTTCATATCTCAACCATTTTCCCCACAATGACATATTCAAACAACTCATCATCATCATCATCATCAAGACAACATAGAAGAACTGCTAGGATGAGTGTCAGACCATGTTGCTTTGTCAACCTCAATTCCTCATCCTCAGACTCATCACCACTAAACATCTCATCTCCAATCGATAATGAGAACTTCCTCACCTTGTCAACTCCAACACCTCCACATATCATCATCACCACTACTCCACCAACAAAAACACCAGTGGCCACTACACCACCTCCCGCACCATCTCAATTACCCAAATCACCATCACCTCCTAGATCTCCAAAATTCCAACCTATAGAGTTGTTTGCCACACCACCCACCTCTCTACACCCCTACTTAGAAACCTTGGAAGACCTACCTCCAAGATCCACCAATCCACCACCAATGCCATTTGAGGTTGAACCTTCACAACAACAACCACTACTCTTCCACCCTATTTATAGGGACATCCATGGTCCTCTCTACCGTGATCAAGCTCCACCACAACAACCTCAACCTCAACCATTCTCACCAACCTCAACACTCCAAGGCATTGACGAGTCAATGTGGATTGAACCTCCACAAACTCAAAATCAAATAAATGAGGAACTTGACCGCCTCTATGCCTTTTCCAACATGGTGGATTCCCACCTCAATGAAGCAATGGATCTACAATCCACATTGCTTTCATCCATTATGTATCCACCAAATCCCAACCACCAATCAACTTATGTTCCACCACCACCACCACCAACAAACAAACCTACACTTCCACCAAACTTCCCTCGCCATGGTTGCCCCATGTGCGAAAAAACCGCTCATCTCACTCAACGAACCAACATTTTGGTTCATGAGCTTCAAAATGAGATGAGGTTCATCTTGAACCACATCCTTGAGCGCCTCAACGCTCATTCTCACCCACCGCAATAGATGCTCGCACTAGGAGCTTTTTATCTTAGGATTTTTTTTCTTTTATAGGATTTTTATTTTATGACTCTTTTTTTTTAAAGTTATTTTCCACTTATTTCCTTTGTAGCATCTCCATTTGTGACTTTGGTCACAAATAATTTTCTAATGAAAGATGTTTGTTGATGTTTGTGTGTTGATTGTGATCACTTATTGTGCATTATATGGTTGGTTTGAACTACTTATCAACTAATCTTTGTTTTGTAGCTCTCATTATTCATGCATCATTATACTTGGTTGGTTTGAAATATTTACAACTGACCTTTGTTTTGTAGTATTCTTCATCCTTGCATCATATACTTTGGCACCCTAACAAAGGGGAGTATTGACCAAGGGGAGATAATCAAGCACTAACCTTTGTTTTTGTAGCTTTCTTAATTCATGCATCATATACTTGGCACTCCAACTAGGGGGAGTATTGTCCAAAGGGGAGCTAATAAAGCACTCAAAATTCATGCATCATCGTACTTAGCACCCCAATTAGGGGGAGTATTGACCAAGGGCATTGCACTACATTCCACTATGCATTTCTTCTTTTTGTTTCGACAAAAAGGGGGAGATAATATTAAACTCATACATCACATGTTTTATACAATTTAAAATGCTTAAATTGATTTTAAAAATTGCATAAAACTAGTATAATCTGTATTTTTAAAAGACTTGCACTCTATTTATCTCATTGCTTAAAAATATACTTTATGTTTTGTCCTCAACAAAAAGGGGGAGATTGTTAATACAAATATCGTCTAAAAAATGTTACTTATATTTTACAATCTTTGCTATATTTTGTTAATGACAATTATAAACTTTATTTAGCAAAGCATAAATATAGTTAAGTCTTTTACATATATAGTAACAAGCTTTTGATAAACTAATAACATCATCTACATGCTACATATATGATCACTAGTATATACATGTTACATTCATATACATTTACATATTACATTCATTTACATTTTAATTCTAAATTTGAAAAATGTACTATGACATCATGGCATGCATCACTTTGAAGTCTTTAGAAGATTTTGAAGATCATATGAATATCTTGGTAAGATCTTTACACATTGAAAAGATATGAAAATATCTTGGTTAGCTTTGGTGAAGATTTTTGGAGATTTGCTGTCAGGCTCCCACAGAACCAAACAGCAACACAGACGGATCCCTCAATTTGGATCTGTCCCATCCGTGGCTTGCTAAGGCAGTTGGCCTATAAATAGCAAGCCACACATTCATGTTTTCTCATCACTCATAAGCATAAACAACATCATTCATTCTTTCGTTCATTTCTAACCCATTCATATTTCATATTTCATTTTTAGTGATCTCTATTTGTAGCAAGAAGATCAAAGCATCACAATCTTCAACAAAGCATTGCAAGACTTGTTAGATTAGTTACTGTGTGAATTTGTTGTTTTTCACACATCATTGTTTGTACCAAACAATCATATACCTCTGTAGTAATCGGTACATAAAGAATATCAGGAGTGGTTGTGCCCATGTAAAAGAATTCGGTATTTAGCTTTGTACTAGAAAAAGTGTAAGTGACGTTTGTAAAGGTTTTCTCCGCCGAGAAGGGAGCTTGTTTCTTAGTGAAGAAAAACTCTCGAGTTAGAGGCTCGAGGAGTGGAGTAGGGAAAGGAAGAGAGTCCTTGTATAACGAACCACTATAAACAACCATGTTGTGGTTTGATCATTTCTTCTTTACTTGCATGTTATATATTGTTTATTATTTTCATTAGTTGAAATCACGTTAAGTATTCAAAGCAAAAGAATTTTAAAACGGTAAAACTATTTAACCCCCTTTTAGTTTTCCACAGAATGTATGACATTGAAAGTTCATTTGCTTTACGATGAAGTATTTGCTCTGCAGTAAGTTGAGCATTTGGAATAGGGGTCATAGTTGCTTCTCTTGGATGAGTAGCTGTTGGATCTTCAGGAACCGTTGTAGTTGGCATTTGGAATGGACTTTCAATTATAGCCATTTTCATATATTTTTCATGTGGTTTCTTGAGTTCTATGAACCTTAAGAATCGACTTTCCCATTGAACATAATTACTAGGAGTGAGCATAGGAGGTGTGTCAAGTGATCCAGCTTCATGTCTCGATTTTTTACTGTTGATGGCCTCACATATTTGATCAAACCAATGTGGTTGTTTTGCAGGAAGTGGGAAAGATTGCATTGGTTGTTGTTGATATGGTTGTTGTTGATGGGATTGTTGCTGTGGAAAGAAATGATGTTGTTGCATGAATAGTTGTTGTTGAGGATACTGCGGTTGCTGAGGATACTGCTGTTGATAGTAGTTGAAATAAGGTGGTTGAGACATGATTGTGATTAGTTAACTTGTTTTGTTATGGATCTTGTAGACAATTGAGAAGTGTGTTGTGAGTTATAAAGTTTGGTTTTGGTTAAGTTTGAATTAAAATGATTACTGTTCACTTCCAATTCCGACAAACACTGTTCACATTCAATTCCAACAAACACTATTCACAGTTTGCCAATTGTGACGAGTTCACTGAATTGCGACAAAGTTACAATTGCAATGGATTTATCCAATTCTGACAAAATAAAGTGAATTCCGACAGAACTTGGTCAATTCTGATAAGCTAGCTGAATTGTGATGAACTTTTCAATTTCGATGAATTATCTGAATTGCGATGGAACTTGGCAATTCCGATGATTTCTCACTAACTTATACAAGATAGGAGATTTCTTACAAGTTGAAGTATTTTCACAAGCTTGTACAAGCAAGGAATCTACTGAGTATACGATTCCGATAAACCCATGTTCTTCAATTCAAATAAACCCTTATTGTCTTATTCCGATAAACCCTTTTATACTGAGTCGCTTTGGATAAAAACGTTTAAAAACACTTAAATGATAAGAAAGTTTCAAGCTTTAATGTTTTAAACGAAATTTGGGCAATTTTGATGAAATGGAAATAAGTTAACTGAATGTAAAACTAAAACATTTTCTTTCACCTTTTCCTTTCTTGTCATCACGATCCTTCCAAAAGGATTTCTGGTCTTCTCGAGGTTGTCTTACGAACTTTCCTCGTCTTCTAAAAAACTTCTTGAAATCTCTTACGGCCATGGCGTATTCTTCGTCTTCACTACCCGAACTAGATTCTTCATCATCACTTGAGTCTCCACTAGCTTTATGACCACCTTCTATAATAATATACCATAGATCTATGTCTTTTGATTTCACATAAGTTTTGAAGCGGTTTTTCCAATATTTAAAACCATGTGGTTCAAATATTGGCGGTCTTTGCATAGACTGCCCTTCTTTGAAGTTTTCAAAATCCATGGATCATTCCAAGTTTTAAAATACAATATATTTTAAAAATATTGAGTAATGTAGCTCTGATACCAATTATGGAAAACTAGAAGGGGGGTTGAATAGTTTTACCATTTTAAAATTTATTTGCTTTGAGTACTTCGTGTGAATTCAACTAATGTAAATAATAAACAATAAACAATATGCAAGAAAAGAAAGAAACGATCGAACCACAACACGATTGTTTATAGTGGTTTGGTCTACAAGGACTCTTTTTCCTTGCCCTACTCCACTCCCTGAGTTTCCAACTCGAGAGTTTTTCTTCACTAATCAACAAGCTCCTTTAACCGGCGGAGAAAACCTTTACACGTCGCTTACACAATATTTCTGACACAAAGCTAGATGTCGAGTTCTTTTACAAGGGTACAACCACTCCCGTCACACTATGTATTTTGAGGACTAAAATACTAACCGATCACTACAGAGGGTTTATGATTGTTTGGTACAAACAATGATGTATGAACAATAACAATTCACATAGTGACAAACTAACAAGCCTTGCAACGCTTAGTTGAAGCTTGTAATGCTATGATCTTCTTGCTACAAAGAAGTTTACTAAAATGAAATGTGAATGAGTTGATATGAATGAAAGAATATATGATGTTGTTTATGCTTGTAAGTGATGAGGAAACAACATAGAGTGGCTTGCTATTTATAGGAAAAAAGCCTCAGCAAGCCACGGATGGGACAAAACCAATTATAGGGTTCTGTCCATGTACCTGTTTGGTTCCGCGGGGACCTGACAGAAAATCTCGAAAAATATTTATCAAATCTACCCAAAATATTTTCATATCTTTCCAAGGATTCATTGAGTAAAGATCTAAACAAGATATTCATGATATCTTCCAAAGATCTCAAAGATGATGCATGCCATGATGTCATAGTACATTTCCATTTTTAGATTAAAATGTATATGAAAGTAAACTTGTAAAATGTATATACTAGTTAGGTGATGTTTTAACTTTGTGTTTATGAAAGACTTGTGACTATATATGTAAAAGACTTAACTATATTTATGTTTTGCTAAAAATAAAGTTTATAATTGTCGTTAACAAAATATAGCAAAGATTGTAAAATATAAATAACGTTTTTTAGACGGTATTTGTATTAACAATCTCCACCTTTTTGTTGAGGACAAAACATAAAGTTTATTTTTAAGCAATGAGATAAATAAAGTGCAAGTCTTTTAAAATATAGATTAAACTAGTTTTATGCAACTTTTAATTCAATTTAGAATATTAAATTGTATAAAATGTGTGAGTTTTGAGTTTAATATTTTCTCCCCCTTTTTGTCGAAACAAAAAGAAGAAAGGCGTAGCGGAATGTAGTGCAAACCCGAGCTTGATTAGCTCCCCCTTCGGCAATACTCCCTCTAGTTAGGGTGCCAAGTATAAGATGCATGGATTTTGAGTGCTACAAAACAAAGCTTAGTGATAGATAAACCAAACCAACCATATATAATGTGTAACACAATCAAAACTTAATAAATATCACAACCAACACACAAATAATCGAACAACATTCATTTAAGTAAAATTCATTTTGACAAAAGTCAAAATGATGGGACAAAAATGAATAAAAGTCCTATATCTAGATGAGGAAAATAAAAAAATAAAAGTAACATAGAAATAAAAATCCTAAGAAAAATAGAAAAAATAAAGTCCTAAGATGTGAAGCTCCTAATGTGACCATCTATTGTGGAGGATGAGAAAAAATGTTGGGACGCTCGAGGATGTGATTTAGAATGAACCTCATCTCGTTTTGGAGTTCATGAACCATTATTTTGGTTCTTTCACTAAGATGATCGGTTGTTTCATACATGGAGCAACCATGGCGAGGGAAGTTTGGTGGTAGACTAGGTTCGTTTGTTGGTGGTGGTGGTGGTGGTGGTGGAACATTTGTTGATTGGTGGTTGGGATTTGGTGGTATGTTGTGAGCATTGGAGAACAAGACTTCTTGTAAATGTATGGCTTCTTGAATGTGGGAGCCTATCATGTTTTTGAAGTTGAGAAGACCATTCATTTCATTATAGCTTGGTGGGTTAATCCACATGGATTCATCTATTTCCTCAAAGGTAGGGAAATATGATTGAGATTGTTGTGTTTGAGCTTGTGGTGGAGGTTGATCATGATGTTGATGTTCTCCATAGAATGGCCCATGGATATCCTTATAAATAGGATGAAAGAGTAAGGGTTGTGGTTGAGATGGTTCACAATCAAATGGTAATGGTGGTGGATTTGTTTATCTTAGAGGTAGGTTTTCTAAAGTTTCCAAAAACGGGTGTGGAGAGGTTGGTGGTGTAGTAAATAGTTCTAAGGGTTTAAGTTTTGGAGACTTGGGAAATGATGGTGATTTGGGTATTTGAGATGGAGCGGGAGGTGGTGTGGTGACTACCGGTGTCTTTGTTGGTGGTGGAGTTGTTACGATGATAGGTGAAGGTGTTGGAGTGGTCAAAGTGAGAAAGTTTTCATCATGGATAGGAGATGAGATGTTGAGTGGTGAAGAATCTGATGATGATAAGTTTAGGTTGACAAAACAACAAGGTTTTACACTTATCCTTGCAGTTCTTCTAGGTGGTCTTGAGGGTGGTGAAGAGTTGGTTAATTTTGTCATTGTGAAAAATGCTTGAGATATGCAAAAATTCACATGAAATGGTGGTGAAGGTGTGAGAAATGATCATCCTAGAGGTGCTAATTTATAGAATTCAAGATTCATGGAAGAGTGTGTTTGGATTTGATGTTAAACCATACAAAAATGGTAGTTTCTAATGATTTGGAAATGGTAAAGAAGCTTGTCTAATCATCAAAGTCAACCCAATGGGGTTGAGTTGAGTGAAAGAGGAAGAATATGCAGTTAATGCATTGCAATCAGTGCAAGATCTTTGATGTCAGTGACCCACGGATAGTAAGGAACCAAATTTAGGGATCCTTGCTTTATGGAGAAAGGTACCTTGAGTGGATTTTTGAAATTTCAAATTTTGGTGGGAAATGGTTTTCCTATTGGTCTAAGTGAGCTAGGATGATCTTAATATGAGGGAATAGAAGTAAAAGTATCCTAGTAACAAGAATGAGTGATCTAGAGTGCGGGATTAAAAGAAAATTTAAAAAATTTAGCTGTTGGCTGGCGGAACCAATCGACAACACAGGCGGAACCATGAATTTGGTTTCGCCTTATCCGTCATGCTAATTTTAGCGGAACCAAAATTTTGGATGGACGAAACCAAATTTTGGTTCTGTTCCATCCGCCAGGCCAAAAAAGTAAACAGAGGGCAATTTTGAACCCCCGAACCCTGTTCTAATCCCGTAAATTTTCCTAAAACATGTGTAATTAATTAGTTGTGATAGGAAAATAACAATAAAACAGGTATTAACACACATATCGATATAGATCAAGCAGGGGCTAATAATTTCACTAATAATGTGAAAAAATGGAATAATGATAACATCAAGATGTTATCTACCTGCAAGATACGGTTAGTACACATAAACGTTCAAAGTTAAGTTATCATCCTAAGAAACAACAAATACACAATACATCATTGTTTTAAAGCAAATGTACTAAACGCTCATAAAGCCTCTCATTGCTTATCCAATTTCTTGTTGATCTTGGCGAGGAATCTTCCAATGCACTTGAACATTCCTTTTGTTTGCTTGAATTGTTTCAATAGATTTTCAATGACCAGAAGTTGTTGGAAGTAGTTAAGAGGAGGAAGCCTAGAGTTGGGAAGTCCATCATCCTCGCTCATTGATGATGATGATGAGGAAGTTGGAGGATGATGATGTTTTCCTTGAGTCTTTGCTACTCTCTTATCACTTAATGGTACAAAGATGTGATCAACAAGAGAGTAGTCAGGACAAAACCCTTTAGCATTGGGTGGAATGGGTGCAAAGGCTCTAAAGAGACGGGTGAGAAGCATCCCGTAGGGAAGAGCGGTGGTTCCTAGCATGGGTATGTCAGCCATCCTTTTGGCAACATAATAGGCTAAGTTGAAAGGTTGGTGGGTTGACAAGCTATAAAGCATGTAACAAAGACAAGCATTGATGTGATCACGATTACCTATGGTACACAAGACATTAGCCCTAAGGATTTCTTCCCATTTTTTGAATTGAGGCTTGAGTTTGAAGTTCTTGTAAGGAAAAGATGTTCTCGGATTATTTCTTTGGCAACTAGAGGAGTATCGTATGGAGGCATACAATCAACGATTGAGTCAAGGATTGATAGGGACCATTTATCCGAGTAAAGGCATGTACCTTCACATGGAATTCCAAGGACTTCCGCAAATTGATTGAGAGGTATGTTGAAGTCATTTTGGTTTACTTTGAATTGGATTGACATGAGACCATAATCATTGGTTGTGAGAACTACACTAGCATAAAATTCTAAGACAAATCTAGGACAAATTTGTTCGTTGATGTCTAAGAGACCATCAAAATGAATGGTTGCAAGTTCTTGACGAATGTTTGTGCCTTCTAGAAAGGATGGGTCAATGGCTCTACCCTCATGAACGTAACATTTTTCTAGAGCCTTAAAGATTTTGACTTGAGCCGGAGTAAGACCCTTAGTTTTGTGATGTTTGGGAAGGTAGTTTAGAGTGTCTTTGTGGTCATAGAAAGTTGCGGGAGGCATGATTGATCCTAGATACAAAAATTACATACTTTAGTCGAAACTAACGAGAATTTAGATACAATGTTCTAGTGTGTGCATATATGAGGACAATGTGGAGGTGCGGTTATCTCGACTCCTTTTAATGCATAATTTCTTTTAGCAAATTTTGTAACAAAATGAGAGATAACCCAAACCCTCCTAATTTAATGTGGCTTCGATTGAATGTACCCGAAAATACATATTAGTTACGTACTTCCTTTATCATTCAAGAGACATTATGCAAATGATGTTTTAAACATAACGTTTTTATTTGTATGAACAATGTGAAAAATTATTTGTCCTAATTGTGAGAAGCTTTTTACAAAAATTTGACATGGGGCTTTGAGTAAATCATGATAATGTCTTACAAGATACAATTCCTAACTAAGGGAAACATGATTAGTTATGTAATTTAACAAGTGTACTTCATGATTTATCAAAAAGATGCATAATCCCCAAGTTTTGGTTTTGTGCAAAAAATAGAAGCCATAGACTCAGGATCAGGAGTGTAAATGTAGTTGGGAAACTTAGAGTGTTGATTAGAGCTCAAATTGGTTGAAGGAGATGCCCAAATTTTGAGTGTAATGTGTTATGGGATGAGTTTGACTTGTTTGTGTGTTTTGGGTATGAGAAAGGAGTGTTTGTTTCATATATTAAAAAACTGACCCAGGAACCCACGGATGGGGCGGAACCAAATATTTGGTTCTGTCCTTGTTGTCGAAGGGTTCCTTAGGACCTGTTTTGGTTTTGGTCAGTTTTGTCATGTTTGGTCAAACTAAGATTTAAGCTAAGATTTTAACTACAAATTTGGTTCCATTAGTCCTAATCCAAGTCTAAGAAGATTAAATGGTTCACGCTTAAGAGGTTTAGTTAGAATATCGGCAATGTTATCTTCTGAGGATACTTTCTCGATAGAGATGTTTCCTTTTTGAACATTGTCGCGAAGGAAATGATGATGGATTTTGATGTGTTTAGTTCGAGCATGTTGAACTGGATTTTTACTGAGATCAATAGCTCCTTTGTTGTCGCAAAGATGCAGATGTCGTTAAGTTGAATTCCGTAGTCAACAAGAGCTTGCTTCATCCAAAGAGCTTGTTGACATGCTTTTCCGGTTGATACATATTCGGCTTCGGTTGTTGAGATAGCGAGAGCCGTTTGTTTCTTAGAGAACCATGAGGTAAGAAAATGTCCAACAAAAGTAAAAATAACACTTGTGCTTTTTCTTTCAACATAGTCACCGACATGGTCCGAGTCAGCATACACTATGGTTTCTACTCTCGTTCCTTTGGGATACCATAATCCTAGATGTGTAGTACCTTTTATATATCTAAAAATTCGTTTTACATCTTTAAGATGTGATGTTTTTGGATCTTCTTGAAAACGAGCACATAGACAAACACTAAACATAATGTCGGGTCTACTAGCCGTGAGATAGAGTAGACTACCAATCATTCCTCTATATTTAGTGTTATCTACGGATTCACCTTCTTCATCTTTGGTAAGTTTGGTTTCCGAGGACATAGGCGTTTTAATAGGTTTAGAGTCTTCAAGTCCAAATTTCTTAAGCATGTCTTTTATGTATTTAGATTGGTTAAAGAATATCTCATCTTCTAATTGTTTTATTTGAAGACCTAAGAAAAACTTTAGTTCTCCCATCATACTCATCTCAAACTCGTCATGCATGATTTTTTAGAAATCGTCACATAACTCTTAACAAGTTGATCCGAATATGATGTCATCCACATATATTTGGACAATGATAATATGTGAATCCTTTTTCTTGGTGAAGAGAGTGTTATCTACTAAACCCATGGTGTACTTATGGTCAACTAAGAATGTTTTAAGTCGATCATACCATGCTTTTTGTGCCTTAAGTCCGTATAAAGCCTTTTTAAGTTTGTAAACATGATTTGGTTTTTCAAAATCGGTGAAACCCAGAGGTTGAGCGACATACACTTCTTCATTTATAAAGACATTTAAAAATGCACTTTTGACATCCATTTGAAAAAGTTTGAAATCATGTGCATATGCATATGCAAGTAAAATTCTAATAGACTTGAGCCTAGCAACTGGAGCAAAAGTTTCATCGTAGTCAATGCCTTCTTGTTGTTTATAACCTTGTGCTACTAGCCTAGCTTTGTTTCTAGACACTACACCATGTTCATCCATTTTATTTTGAAAGACCCATTTTGTTCCAATTATCGTTTGACTTTTTGGTTGAGGAACTAATGTCCAAACATCATTTCTAACAAATTGATTTAACTCTTCTTGCATAGCAGTGACCCATGATTCATCTTTTATAGCCTCGTTTATATTTTTGGGTTCAATGGTTGAAACAAAACAAAAGAAGTTACTTTGATATTGGACTTTCGATCTTAAGGTTCTTTCATTAATATTTCCTATGACACTATCTAATGGATGACTTTTAGATTCTTTAACTGTAGAACCAATATCTAACTCTTCTAGGATTATAGAAACAATGATTATATGCACAGCGGAATAATAATAATAAGAACACAATCAAAGTTTCTTAACAAGGTTTTTCTAAATAACAAGAACAATGATCCTCTATGGATCTATATCACACCCACTAAAGGTGTTTTTCCTGGAGTGTTTTTCTCTCAAGAAGCGTACATAATACTAAAGATATTTGTTCCTTTTATACACAAGGAACCTTAATACAATAATAAATAAAAATATCAATGCATATCACTACCTAAAATAGCTCATGCATATCCTAACAAACAAATACTAAAGATACGGATTCACTATATCTGTAGAAATAAGCCTTCAGCAGAAACCATGTCATCAGCAGAAACCATCTATAGCTTTAGCAAGAACCTGTCAGTAGATCTCTATCAGCAGGAACTTCCAAATTTCCCAACAATCCTCCTCTAATCTTGAATTTGACATGGTTAAGTTCAAGATTCTTGATAGATCTCTAACACTTCAGAATAAGAGGATTGTAGTCGAACATCATCAGCAAAGAATCAAAGGAACCATATCTCTATGAATGGCAAAACTTTAAACTTCAGGTCTTTGCAGCAACAAATGACATAATGTACATCAAAACAATTTAGTTTCAGACTATTCTCATCACATCCAGGTGTGTAAACTCCTGTGAGAGGTGAATCATTGAAAATAATGGATTTGATGTCTCTTTACCAATAGCCATCACTACTGGAGTAGCCAAATGTTTAAGTTCAAAAACTATGGTACACTGATAACCATATGATTTTTAGCAAATCATCAGCTATAAACGGATTTGAGATGTCTTTACCTGTAGCCGTTTGCTCAGGACTAGCCAATCCTTTGGTTTCAACTGAACCTTGGTGAATTGAATACCAAATGTCTTTACCACAAACCATACTTTTGTGGACTAGCCAATTCTTTGGATCCCATAAAGGGTTACATCCATGGTGAATTGAGAACCATTTCAACTCTCAGAACTTAATCATGGGTGAGTTGAAGTACCCTATAGCTTTGAGCAAGCTATTACAGCTATCAACAGATTTGATTATCACACCAGAGCCGTACCCTCATGGTGAGTCAACTTTTTCTTGTCTATGAGACATGGTAAGTTGAATACCATTTGATGTGTTAGTGCCAAGACCAACACTGTACCTGCAAGGTGTTGTTCTCAAAACACACAAGTTAGCACAAACAATATACAAAAAGATTTTTTTTTTTTTTTTTTAACTAACCAGCAGAATCCGAACAGCAGGAACAGTATTACCAGCAAAAACGGGAACACAGTCAGCAGGAATGATAACTATCAGCAGGAATGATACAAGCATAACCGAATCAAAATAGCGTAGCAGCTGTAACAAAAGTACCCAATTGCGTTACCTCCACTCACGACAAAATCCATGTGCAGAAAACAACAGCCACATATATTGACACAAAAGGTCAACAACACCAGCACCTCCGTTTGATAATAATTGAATAATCAAACGAGCCTTAACTTTCCACTTAATAAACTCAGCACATGTCAGATCAATTAATTAGCCATAGAAATCATTCTGATATTCATCGATCAGTCAACATCAGAAAAAGAATTGTAATTTCCAAGCATGTTTGATCAAATTACGCCTCAAGTGACCCCACATTCGAATAATATCCAACCAGTAGTACAGCAGACAACAGCAATTCGAATAAAATAGTCTTCATTGATCAGTAATCCCACAATGAATTAAAATTCATTATCGAATATGAGGTATCAAGCCCCACAAAGATTAGTAAGAGACCAATTTAATATTCAACAGCAGCAACCACACTCTTAATAATAAGAAGCAACAAATTCACCAGCTGCATTATTTTAGATAGTGAACACAAAACAAACTAAAAAAAATGTTAGTTAGCACAAAATATACAACAATAAGCCTCCCCTTAGGCTTATGCCTCCCCTCAATTAGTGCACCTGACAAGGACTATTGTTCTTGGGTACCCAGAATGAACCTTTCCTTTTATTTGTCCAAGAACAACCTGTTGAGGGCTTAACACCAGTATCCCATCTTGTGCCCCTTAGATACCTTGGGTCATAGAAACCAGGCCAAAAACCATTCTGAAAGTAAGTGCTAGTAGGTATGTAGAATGGTCTAGCAACATGTCTTTTCCAATGAGCTGGAAAAGATCTACCAGCAGAATTGCTGGTCTTATGAGTTGCTTGTGGAATATATGGTGGTATGTCATTAACATTTTTCCACATTGGTCTAGATTTGTTTTGACTAGCACACACACCCATTCTCTTCTCATGAAAATCACAATCCTTAATGAGATGAGACTTACTACCACACATAAAACAAGTTTTCTTCTTAACATTACCAGCCTTTTTATTAAAACAACCATTCTTATTACAAGAAGTCCTAGAATTGTATGTATTCTTATCAGATTTATTACAAGTGAAACTAGGTAAATCTTGAACAACAATGGGATCTTGTTTGGGTGCCCTAACTTTGGATTCAATCTCAACTTTACTCTTGGATGTGGAAACACTAGAAGTAGAAGTAAAGGAGGTAGACTCAGTTGAGATGGACTCTGAGCTTTTAACATTAAAAACACTGGGGGCAGAGACATTGACCTTGGAAGACTTGTCATTTGAATCACATGAGGCATAGTCAGTAGACTTACATTCAGGGTCTGGCAAGTCACTTGACTTTTTGCCATATAGATGGTGTGATCCATCAAAGTCCTTTTGAGGAGAGCTAGGCATAAACTCACCTCTAATAGGTCCAGGGACAACATGCAATTCTCCTTCCTTAACAAACTTAACAGGAATTTGATAGTCTACAGGTTCAGGGTCAAAAACACTATACTCATTAGGGTCATAAAATTGATCTTTCCCTATGTAGTCACCAAACCTTAAACCAAGTTTAGTTTTTACAGACATAGAACTATTAACTAGCCTGTTTAGATTTTTAGATGATTCTTTCCATTTATCAAACCTAGCCAAGCTATTGTCTAGTTTAGTCTGCAAGTCCTGTTTTTCTAACACTGCCTCAGCTCTTTCTTTCTCAGTACGCTTTAAATCAATTCGAGTACATTTTAAATCTCTTTCTAACACCCTTATCTTTTCATCATAAGCAAGCTGATTCTTTTGAAACCAAACCTTTTGTTTTTCTAGAGTTTTTAAAGCCTGTTTCAAAGACTCAACTTCTACGTAACATTTATTATATTTAGGTTTCAATTCATCATATGCCTCCTTAAGTTCATTATATCTTTCACTAAAACCAAAGACACAATTATGTACCTGAGAGATGCCCATCAATCCAAAGTCTCCAGTCACTTGTGTACCATATCCAGCAATCATCCCATAGACTTGTGTAGTTCCAGCATTAGTTACATTTTCCTCACCTTTTGTCTCATGTCCAGCAACCATTTCCCTCACTTGAGTGGCACATCTTTCCTTATCTTTTCCTTCATCTTGTGACCAGTCTACCCTAGAATGAATAGGTAGGAAGTTTCTAACCTTCATGATAAATGTCTCCAAAGAATCATCAGATCCAAATGCAAATGAAGTCATTTTAGGCGGGTTTAAGCGAATTGTTTCAAAGGTTTCTTCTTCAACTACTAATAGCAGGGAGCAGCAGAACCAGTTCCACACTGACTGACACTTGCAGAATATAATGATCAAGTCCCACAAAATTTATATCTCCAATCAATGACAAAAACCCACTTGACCAATTAATACACGAACAGTATCCCACAATTAATAATAACTGACAAACAAATCAATCAAAATAAAGCCACAAGCGACAAGCAAGAAGGTCAACAATAGCAGCTTTGATCAATTAAATATCCGTCCGACCCCACAATCATCACCGACCAATTCAATTCTAAACCAAAAACTGATCCACAATATTGACCGACCCCACTCAATTGAATTAATTGAGAATCAGTAGGTGACAAATGAGTAAGTGACAAACCCTTTATTGTATGACCAATTAATTCGCCCAAATAGAAACACGACAACTAATAGCCAAACATCGACCAATTTAATTGTAGTATGAGGTAATTAAATCAGCTCCTCAATTCATCACACAAAGAAAAATATTGTATATCGATACCCTTTTATAAAAAAATAACGATTACCTCAGTTGACCAACAAACAGATCCAACCTGCTACTGACTTCAAACCCAGATCTGCTTCAGCCGCGAATCTCCTCTTCTTTCACAGATAAAACCTTGTTGAATCCCTAGATCTCAAGAGCACGAGGCTCTGATACCACTTGTTGAACCTTCGACCTTGATAGATCTTTGAGCACTCTTGGATCGTTAGTAATGTTTATGTAATCACAAACACACTAATAGAAAGTCTCTAACACTTGTATTTTAAAGCGGAAATAAACACAAGCAAGAACACAATCAAAGTTTCTTAACAAGGTTTTTCTAAATAACTAAGAACACTTTGATCCTCTATGGATCGTTTATTAAACTAAAACTTGTTTTTCCTTTTCTCGTCCATATTACATAATAACGTGTTCCTTTTATAGATAAGGAACCCTAACTAGGTCTCACTAGAAACCCTAAACTGTTTCACAAGAAACATATATTCTAATAACTAAACAAGATATGCATTATCACTTCCTAAATAAACTCATGCATATCCTAACTAATAACAAAATACGCTGAATATCTATATCAGCAGAAACACACTCCGCAGAATCTCTACTTCCGCAGAAACACTCTTCAGCAGAATCCAACACTTCCGCAGTAACCATCAGCAGAATTCTTCCTTAGTAGAATTCCCAACAATCCTCCCCTAATCTTGAATTTGACATTGTTAAGTTCAAGATTCTTGATAGATCTCTAACACTTCAGAATAAGAGGATTGAATTCCGAACATCAGCAGCAATGAACCAAATGAACCACATCTCTATGAATGGTAAACTTTAAACTTCAGGTCTTTGCAGCAACAAATGACATAATGTACATCAAAACAATGTAGTTTCAGACTATTCTCATCACATCCAGGTGTGTAAACTCTTGTGAGAGGTGAATCATTGAAAATAATGGATTTGATGTCTCTTTACCAATAGCCATCACTATTGGAGTAGCCAAATGTTTAAGTTCGAAAACTATGGTACACTGACAGAATTCCTCAAAAAAAAAAAAAAAAAAAAAAAAAATTGCTGGGAATTTTGGAAGTTCCTGCTGATAGAGATCTACTGACAGGTTCCTGCTGAAGCTATAGATGGTTTTTGCTGATGACATGGTTTCTGCTGAAGGCTTATTTCTACAGATATAGTGAATCCGTATCTTTAGTATTTGTTTGTTAGGATATGCATGAGCTATTTTAGGTAGTGATATGCATTGATATTTTTATTTATTATTGTATTAAGGTTCCTTGTGTATAAAAGGAACAGATGTTTTTAGTATTATGTACACTTCTTGAGAGAAAAACACTCCAGGAAAAACACCTTTAGTGGGTGTGATATAGATCCATAGAGGATCATTGTTCTTGTTTTTTAGAAAAACCTTGTTAAGAAACTTTGATTGTGTTCTTATTATTGTTATTCCGCTGTGCATATAATCATTGTTATTATAATCCTAGAAGAGTTAGATCTTGGTTCTACAATTGGTATCAGAGCCTCGTGCTCTCGAGATCTAGGGATTCAACAAGGTTTTATCTGTGAAAGAAGAGGAGATTCACGGCTGAAGCAGATCTGGGTTTGAAGTCAGTAGCAGGTTGGATCGGTTTGTTGGTCAACTGAGGTAATCGTTATTTTTTTATAAAAGGGTATTGATATACAATATTTTTCTTTGTGTGATGAATTGAGGAGCTGATTTAATTACCTCGTACTACAATTAAATTGGTCGATGTTTGGCTATTAGTTGTCGTGTTTCTATTTGGGCGAATTAATTGGTCATACAATAAAGGGTTTGTCACTTACTCATTTGTCTCCTACTGATTCTCAATTAATTCAATTGAGTGGGGTCGGTCAATACTGTGGATCAGTTTTTGGTTTAGAATTGAATTGGTCGGTGATGATTGTGGGGTCGGACGGATATTTAATTGATCAAAGCTGCTATTGTTGACCTTCTTGCTTGTCGCTTGTGGCTTTATTTTGATTGATTTGTTTGTCAGTTATTATTAATTGTGGGATACTGTTCGTGTATTAATTGGTCAAGTGGGTTTTTGTCATTGATTGGAGATATAAATTTTGTGGGACTTGATCATTATATTCTGCAAGTGTCAGTCAGTGTGGAACTGGTTCTGCTGCTCGCTGCTATTAGTAGTTGAAGAAGAAACCTTTGAAACAATTCGCTTAAACCCTCATAAAATGACTTCATTTGCATTTGGATCTGATGATTCTTTGGAGACATTTATCATGAAGGTTAGAAACTTCCTACCTATTCATTCTAGGGTAGACTGGTCACAAGATGAAGGAAAAGATAAGGAAAGATGTGCCACTCAAGTGAGGGAAATGGTTGCTGGACATGAGACAAAAGGTGAGGAAAATGTAACTATTGCTGGAACTACACAGTTCTATGGGATGATTGCTGCATATGGTACACAAGTGACTGGAGACTTTGGATTGATGGGCATCTCTCAGGTACATAATTGTGTCTTTGGTTGTAGTGAAAGATATAATGAACTTAAGGAGGCATATGATGAATTGAAACCTAAATATAATAAATGTTATGTAGAAGTTGAGTCTTTGAAACAGGCTTTAAAAACTCTAGAAAAACAAAAGGTTTGGTTTCAAAAGAATCAGCTTGCTTATGATGAAAAGATAAGGGTGTTAGAAAGTGATTTAAAATGTACTAGAATTGATTTAAAGCGTACTGAGAAAGAAAGAGCTGTGGCAGTGTTAGAAAAACAGGACTTGCAGACTAAACTAGCCAATAGCTTGGCTAGGTTTGATAAATGGAAAGAATCATCTAAAAATCTAAACAGGCTAGTTAATAGTTCTATGTCTGTTAAAACTAAACTTGGTTTAGGGTTTGGTGACTACATAGGGAAAGATCAATTTTATGACCCTAATGAGTATAGTGTTTTTGACCCTGAACCTGTAGACTATCAAATTCCTGTTAAGTTTGTTAAGGAAAGAGAATTGCATGCTGTCCCTGGACCTATTAGAGGTGAGTTTATGCCTAGCTCTCCTCAAAAGGACTTTGATGGATCACACCATCTATATGGCAAAAAGTCAAGTGACTTGCTAGACCCTGATTGTAAGTCTATTGACTATGCCTCATGTGATTCAAGTGACAAGTCTTCCAAGGTCAATGTCTCTGCCCCCAGTGTTTTTAATGTTAAAAGCTCAGAGTCCATCTCAACTGAGTCTACCTCCTTTACTTCTACTTATAGTGTTTCCACATCCAAGAGTAAAGTTGAGATTGAATCCAAAGTTAGGGCACCCAAACAAGATCCCATTGTTGTTCAAGATTTACCTAGTTTCACTTGTAATAAATCTGATAAGAATACATACAATTCTAGGACTTCTTGTAATAAGAATGGTTGTTTTAATAAAAAGGCTGGTAATGTTAAGAAGAAAACTTGTTTTGTGTGTGGTAGTAAGTCTCATCTCATTAAGGATTGTGATTTTCATGAGAAGAGAATGGGTGTGTGTGCTAGTCAAAACAAATCTAGACCAATGTGGAAAAATGTTAATGACATACCACCATATATTCCACAAGCAACTCATAAGACCAGCAATTCTGCTGGTAGATCTTTTCCAGCTCATTGGAAAAGACATGTTGCTAGACCATTCTACATACCTACTAGCACTTACTTTCAGAATGGTTTTTGGCCTGGTTATTATGACCCAAGGTATATGGGGGGAACAAGATGGGATACTGGTGTTAAGCCCTCAACAGGTTGTTCTTGGACAAATAAAAGGAAAGGTTCATTCTGGGTCCCCAAGAACAATAGTCCGTGTCAGGTGCACTAATTGAGGGGAGGCTTATTGTTGTATATTTTGTGCTAACTAACATTTTTTTTAGTTTGTTTTGTGTTCACTATCTAAAATAATGCAGCTGGTGAATTTGTTGCTTCCTATTATTAAGAGAGTGGTTGCTGCTGTTGAATATTAAATTGGTCTCTTACTGATCTTTGTGGGGCTTGATACCTCATATTCGATAATGAATTTTAATTCATTGTGGGATTACTGATCAACGAAGACTATTTTATTCGAATTGCTGTTGTCTGTTGTACTACTGGTTGGTTATTATTCGAATGTGGAGTCACTTGAGGCGTAACTTGGTCAAACATGCTTGGAAATTAAAATTCTTTTTTTGATGTTGACTGATCGATGAATAGCAGAATGATTTCTATGGCTCATTAATTGATCTGACATGTGCTCAGTTTATTAAGTGGAAAGTTAAGGCTCGTTTGATTATTCAATTATTATCAAACGGAGGTGCTGGTGTTGTTGACCTTTTGTGTCAATATATGTGGCTGTTTTTTTCTGCACATGGATTTTGTCGTGAGTGGAGGTAACGCAATTGGGTACTTTTGATACAGCTGCTATGCTATTTTGATTCGGTTATGCTTGTATCATTCCTGCTGATAGTTATCATTCCTGCTGACTGTGTTCCCGTTTCTGCTGGTAACATCATTTCTGCTGGTAATACTGTTCCTGCTGTTCGGATTCTGCTGGTTAGTTAAAAAAAAATCTTTCTTTTTATATATTGTTTGTGCTAACCTGTTTGTTTTGAGAACAACACCTTGCAGGTACAGTGTTGGTCTTGGCACTAACACATCAAATGGTATTCAACTTACCATGTCTCATAGACAAGGAAAAGTTGGCTCACCATGAGGGTACGACTCTGGTGTGATAATCAAATCTGTTGATAGCTGTAATAGCTTGCTCAAAGCTATAGGGTACTTCAACTCACCCATGATTAAGTTCTGAGAGTTGAAATGGTTCTCAATTCACCATGGAGGTAACCCTTTATGGGATCCAAAGAATTGGCTAGTCCACAAAAGTATGGTTTGTGGTAAAGACATTTGGTATCCATATTTGGTATTCAATTCACCAAGGTTCAGTTGAAACCAAAGGATTGGTTAGTCCTGAGCAAATGGCTACAGGTAAAGACATCTCAAATCCGTTTATAGCTGATGATTTGCTAAAAATCATATGGTTATCAGTGTACCATAGTTTTCGAACTTAAACATTTGGCTACTCCAGTAGTAATGGCTATTGGTAAAGAGACATCAAATCCATTATTTTCAATGATTCACCTCTCACAGGAGTTTACACACCTGGATGTGATGAGAATAGTCTGAAACTAAATTGTTTTGATGTACATTTTGTCATTTGTTGCTGTAAAGACCTGACAATTCAAGTTTTGCCATTCATAGAGATATGGTTCCTTTGATTCTTTGCTGATGATGTTCGACTACAATCCTCTTATTCTGAAGTGTTAGAGATCTATCAAGAATCTTGAACTTAACCATGTCAAATTCAAGATTATGTCATTGGAGAGACGAACTATGTATTGGATACCTGTAACCAATTGGTATCAGAGCACTCTTGGATCGTTAGTGCCAAGGTACAGTGTTGGTCTTGGCACTAACACATCAAATGGTATTCAACTTACCAAGTCTCAAAACGCTTCTCTGATACCACTTGTTGAACCTACGACCTTGATAGATCTTTGAGCACTCTTGGATCGTTAGTAATGTTTATGTAATCACAAACACACTAATAGAAAGTCTCTAACACTTGTATTTTAAAGCGGAAATAAACACAAGCAAGAACACAAATAACTAAGAACACTTTGATCCTCTATGGATCGTTTATTAAACTAAAACTTGTTTTTCATTTTCTCCTCCATATTACATAATAACATGTTCCTTTTATAGATAAGGAACCCGAACTAGGTCTCACTAGAAACCCTAAACCGTTTCACAAGAAACATATATTCTAAAAACTAAACAAGATATGCATTATCACTTCCTAAATAAACTCATGCATATCCTAACTAATAACAAAATACGCTGAATATCTATATCAGCAGAAACACACTCCGCAGAATCTCTACTTCCGCAGAAACATTCTTCAGCAGAATCCAACACTTCCGCAGTAACCATCAGCAGAATTCTTCCTTAGTAGAATTCCCAACAATCCTCCCCTAATCTTGAATTTGATATTACAAAACAATCTGCATGAAGAAACAATGCTAAAACATGTCATCACAAATAATAAGCTGCACATCATAAATCTTTTTCCCCTTTTTGTAATCATGCAATAGGGGTCTTGTGCAACTCATAAATGCTTCCCCTTAAGTGATGCATGTAGATGGTTAAGTATTTTTGACCAATAAGCTTCCCCTTAAAAATATACTAACCATCTCATGAATCTCGGACTTTAATCGGCTTGAAAGTGAAAGAACATCCTCCTCTCTCATGTAACTGTTGCCTCAGCCGGCGATCTACCTCAATCCTCTTTGCATCTCACAAAAAGGGTGAACTTGTTACATAATTGATTAAAATGTCTTTATCTGATTTAGCACAAACAAGACATGTTTATTACATATCAGTTATGGATTGTCGTCCCGGACGTTCATTACCCACAACCGCACATTTGATCCCAGATCAAACCCTATAATAATGCATGTGGTCCCGGACCTTCCACGACATCATTACGTTATATACTAAACAACCTGTAAACACCAAACCAAATCAATAAAAGTAACCAAGCCATAAGCATCACATTGTCCAAGATCCAAGGGCGTTTGAGGACCTACTAAAATATAATATATATATTAAAACCAGCAGAAACGGAATCCACCATCACAAGCAGCAGAAACCACCAGCAGGAATCGATCAGCAGAAACCAAATAATAATAATAATTTTTTTTTTTTTTTTTTTAAATTAAAACGAGCAGCAGAATCCGAAGCACTACCAGCAGAAACAGTTTAAGCTTAGCAGCGGTATCAAAGTGCAGCAGCAGAATCATAATAGCATAGCAGCAGAATAAAAACCAATCATACCAAGAACTGATCCATCATCAATCATACCTCATGACAAATCATAATCAATGCCACTGACCCCACAATCATGCTCCACAATCAATTAACGACACACAATTGATCCATAATAACAGTACGAGGTAACCGACCCAAGAACAATGATAACATATTAATATACTTCCATAAGCAACAAAATAAATCGTCCCCAAGAATTAATTTACCACAACAAATCATCCAATTACTTGCACCAATCACGTTCATAATAACCCACGTGATATACGAATCAGTCAATTGACTCTTAATATAATAATCAAATAATTCGTACGAGATTTAGTTTAATTATCACATCACTCCACTTGCGACAATCAAATTAAATACGAGGTAAATAATTATGGAAGGAGCCAATCAATACAGACTTAAAATGACGATTACCTCACAACCAATAAACTGATCCAACCTGCTACTGACTTGAAACCCAGATCTGCTTCCTTCGAACTGCTTCAAAACTGCTCTTCTTCGACAGATAAAAACCTTATAAAACCCTAGATCAAGAACCACCCGCTCTGATGCCAAGTGTAGAAACCAAGATCTAGCCCATCTAAGATTATAGTAACATTGATTGATATGCACAGCGGAAACATAAGAACAAGAACGCAATTAATATTACTTAACAAGGTTTTTCTTTATTGAACATAAAAATAAAAACCTACTACAAACTACTAAACACGCTCTGAGCGTTTCAATCGACTCTCATTGGAGAGACAATCTATAAAATCAATGAGTTTATAACCTAGACGCCAACCCTCTTTATATAATAGAGGGAGGTTACAAACCCTAGCTTACTAAGAAAGCTAACTATTAACTATTAGGTCCCTATTGTTTCTTCTTTCTTCATTCTTGCTCGTGAGTTTTGTAATCATCAAATCTGTAATTCCCAACATTAACATTGACAATTTATCTATTTAATAGTGTTGTTCCCTTAGCACACCGAGTAATAACAATTAAGTTAAACTAAGTGAGCTTATGACTGAGATCAATGCAAAGAATATTTCTAACAGTTATAATATGTGAATAAAAAAACAAAATATTTTTCAACGTTTAAATTCTTATTAGAAATAATTCCAAGAATCTATTACCCAAGTGTTTTGCGGAACAAACACTTGGGATTGAATAGACAAGGGTTTATGGTGTCTCCTATCGAAACTCAAGTTTTGCTTGAGTAGTAACAATATACCCACTGAGCTATCTCAGTGAGTTGTATACTCTTTGTAGCAGAGAAGTTACTTTGTAAAAGTTCTAAGCTTTCAATATTCAAAGCACACATAACTTCTCTCCATCTGATCTATTTATACACCAGTAATCTAAGTATAAGTGATTAAAATATTACAAGTTGTTGAGGTAGCGTGTCTGACAATTACAAATAGTAATTGTCATTTTCAAGAACCAATAGGAATGGGCTAATAAGACTTTGGGAGTTGTTAGCTGACACTCCATGACTTTTAGCCGCAATAGGGAAGGTTGGTATCTGACAAGATAAGAGTGTTTGGTCTGACACTCTTATCTTCTCAGATCTTTCCCTTTTGTTCTCGCCTATTCTTCATGCATTGGTTCCTCAGTCTTCAATCACTTTAATGTTGTTGAGGAGACTAGGGTTCAGTGAGTTCTTGTCCAACACTCACTAAACCATCATCTTTTTCTTTGGCTTAAGTTCTACTCAGGGAGTACCGCCTTGCTGAGAAGTGTATCCTTCTTCTTGAATTCGCCTTAAGCATCCTGAAGATGACTCACTGAGAGACTGTTCTCTCAGTGACTTGAATTGTTCTCGGTTTTAGTTAAAACTTGGTTAATTTGTGTTCAAATCTTGTTTTAAGTATTATTGGGTACTGACGAACCCAACAATCTCCCCCTATTTGAATATAAATTATTTCAAGTGTTTTGATCAATAATGAGTGAGCTAATGACTTCTACTCATACTGAATGTACTAGAATGTAAATAAGGACACTGAAATAATAGAAGCATCATCTTATTGATATCATTACAAGTCCTATCAAAACTAAGTACAAAAAGGTGGTGGTGGTGGTAGTCAGGCAGATTCATCAGTTCAACTTAATCCAAAGGGCTTCAAGCTTAGGCTTCTTTGACTGCAGTTCTTGTTGGTCAGGGTGCTCTTAGATTTTCCTTTTCAGATCTTGACAAAACCTCGCATTTTCAGAAGTTTTGAGTGGGGAGGCCATCATTAGAAAGCCAAGCATGGCTTTGATCCCTGATAGATCAATATCACTCCATCTCTGAAAGGCTTGGTCACCGAACTCATCAATGAAGAACATACCTCTCTCAGGTTGTTCAATGACCACATTGTTCCTGAATGGAACACCTTCAGGGAGAGCCCTATTACAGTCAAGACCAGGAACCTTGATCTCAGGCTCAGCTTCAATCTTCTTTCTCTTTCTTGAAGAAGACTGAGAAGGGGCAGGCTGTTCAGCTGAAGCAGGAAGAAGAGATGGAATACCAAGTTCCTGAGGTGCTGCTGCCAATCTTTCTCGCTAATATTGGACCCAACTCATCCAATTCAGTGATCCCGAAGTCAGCGAATCTGAAGGGGGTATGAACATCAAAGTTTCTCATGTCAGCACCTCTGTAGACAGTTACAGTGGCAGGCGTGGTGTTTCGATGAATCTTGACATCAGTGATTGGTTCTGGTTTCAACCTGTTTGTCATGATCCACTGATATCTCTTAATCCTGTTTTGCCTGATCTCTTCAGTCCTTTTCATTCTTTCTTCCCTTCTTTGCCTGAGGGCAGCCATTTCAGCATTCTGAGCTTCCACAAAGCTCTTGCCACCTTTCCTTTTAGCAAGGTCTTTTGCCTCAATCCCAATCTTCTCAGCCTCTTCACTTGCAACCTGAATGAGAGCAAGCTTGTTCTGCCTTTCATCTTCAGCAGCTTTCTTTGCTGCCTCCTCTTTCTCTATGTGAGCTTGAATTTCAGCATGAGTGAGAAGTTCCATTACCCCATTGATTTCATAAGGAACCCTGACTGGTTCATCAGGGTCTGGCCTTCTTTCCTTGGAGGCAGGCACCAAGATGGGCTTAGGTTCAGTGGTTGTTAGAATGCCCTTGCCTTTGTCTTGGTAGGATGAAGATGTGGTGGCTTCAGGATTCTCCCCCTCAGTGTGAGAAGGAGGTTGTTCTTGTTCAGGTTGTGGAGGTTCTTCAGTGACATTCTCCCCCTCAACTATTTCTTGACCCATAGTGAGAGCAAGAGTTGGTTTGCTCACTGAAGTTGAGGGAGCTTGACCTTTGAAGGCCTGATAAATCTCAGTCATCATGGACTTGATGTCTGAGGTGTCCTCCTGAAGAGTTGAGACCTTAGTCTCAAGAGAAGCCTGAGAAGCTTCTAATGCAGTCATCCTTGGCCCAAGATTCCAAGCCATGGAGGAATAAGATGATGCCAAAGAAGCCATGTGGGACTCCATAAGACCCAGGGAAGATCGGATGGAGTCAACTGAAGAGTTGAGTCACTGAAGATTTGAGGATCTCAGCACAGTTACCAGCTCAGTCAACTGAGAAGTTTGTTGCTGGTAAGTTTCTGAAGCCTGAAGAACTTTTTTGTTTAGCTCAGGGTCATCTTTCACTGACTCTTGAATTGTTTTAATGCTCTTTTGTAAGTTGGTGAGAGCCTCGTTGAACAATTTTAAGTTGTAATCAAGATTCGTCAGGGAGAAGGAGATATATGACATGTGCTCATTTTCATCATCATGATGGGCTTCCACTGATTCCTTCAGGTTTACATAATGAACAGCGGCTTCAGTGTGCTGGTCAAACATTTCTTCAGTCAGACCTTGGAAGAGAGCCTTGTTGGTCTTGAGCAGGAACTTGACCAATTGTCTCTCAGTGAGAGGAAGAGTGTTGTCATACTTGGTGAGGATGTTGTCAGTATCCGAAGAACCAGCAGCTTGAGGTTCTGATTCTTCACTTGGATGTGGAGATGACTGATGTGATTGTTTAGAGTGTTCAGATTGTACATCAGTTTCCATATCCTCACCTGCCTAAAAAATTTCCTCTTCACTCTCTTCCTTGAGCTCTTCATCAGACTCAAGAAGAGCCTGAAAGTCCCCCATGGACTCAATACCCAAAAATTCAACCGGCTCCTCTTTATAAAAAGACTAGCCTTTGGTTTGGCCAGGTCCTGACCCCGTTGTCATAATAACTGAGTGGGTTTGCTTAGCCTGACTAGCCATAATAACTGGGGTAATACCAGCCTGGCTTTTGGGGGCAGTTCCTGAGTGAATGGATCCGCCTGAGGGGTTGATGGGTTCCATATCAGCGGGTTGTTTCTTTCCCTCTGACTCTTTGTCCCCCTTAGCACCTTCAACTACTGATGGGTGCTTTCCAGTAGTATCACTAGGTACTGATTGTGATGATTGATGGACCCTCTTCCCAGAAGGATTATACAGTCTTTTTTGGGGATTTAGGATCCTTAACTCCCTGAGATCTTGAGTGTGATTGATCAGGAACGTTAGCAGGATGTGATTGTTTGTGGGTCCCCTTCCCAGTAGGATAGTGCTGTCCTACTGAGGATTTAGGACCCTTTTCTCCCTCAGGCCCTGAGTGTGATTTATCAGTTCCTTCATCGGAATGTGAGAGGTTGTGGGTCCCTTTCTCAGTGGAGTAGTGCTGCCCCATCGAGGATTTAGAACCCTTTGCTCCCTCAGGAACAGATTGTGATTTGTCAGTTCCTTCATGGGGATGTGAAATGGTGAATGTTCCTGATCCCTCAGACTTGCGTATGTCAGTGGGAACATGTGGAAAGGGTTTGCCCGAGGACACTGAGGATGATTGCTCAGTGCCCTCCGTTGGCCTTTGTTTTGTGGTCAGGAGGGTCTCTGTAGTGGGTGTCTCAGAGGTCTGGGCCACATTTAACCTCTTTTTAAGGTTTAGTTGGTTTTCGGCATCAGTCTCAGTGGCAAGTGATTTGGGTTTAACCACCTTACTAGACTGACCCTTCTTAGTCTTCTTCACCTTCTTTGTAGGTGAAGGTACTGGAGAAACAGCGTTCTCCCCCTGAATCACCTCCATCTATAGGTGGTCAGGGCAATGGGTGTTACCTCAGGGATGCCACTAGAAAAATTGGTCTTATGCAAGACGCCAGGCTTTGTGCCTTCGACGTTAGACATTTCATAGTCAGAACCAAGAAGGTCCTGAAGCACATAGGAAATAAACCTAGGGTAAGACAAATGTTTTTGCCTAGATTTTCCTGAGTGCTTGGCAACGAGGTTGATGCGTGTGCGTTTGCGTTGCTCTAATTTTTATCCACGGTATGTCGTTGTGGTTTTAGCAGTATTCAAGTTTTAAATTTATATTTAGCCGACTTATCAATAACACACACTTTAACGAGCAGTGTACCCGGTCAGTATGAATATAATGGTAAGTAGAGTGTCGATAACTAAGAGTGGAATGTATTATCTAGTTATTCTAATCAGTATTTTAATATCTTAAGTTAGCTATACAACCTAATCTAACGCAAAGGGGGTTCAGCCTGAGAGACTGGCACGGTTTGGTTATGATTAAATATAAACTAAACTAATAGGCATGAATCAGCGATTAGCACACACGTACACAGATAAATACATGAGACAATAAGAAGACATGTCATGATAATTAAGTAGCTTGTCACTTGTTTTATTGCTAGTTTTATATGAAGGGTATAGTTCGATGCGACGCACCGAGAGTTAAACCTTTCTCGTTGGCTCTAATCTTATCGGCGAGTAAACCCTTAATGATCACTTATGTCTATCCTATTTATTAAAGACACGCTGAAACAAATAGGCGAGGAAGGGGCATGGCGACCCAAGTAATGCTCAGCTAGACACAGAGGTTATCAATGCACTAATAAAAGTCACCAAAGACATCAACATATAAACTTTAATTAATGGGAATGAAATTTTAAGGGGTGCCCATGGTTTTCCGTAGTCACATGGAATCGGCCCATCAATCCTGATGAATTAAAGTGTACTATTACAATTAAACAAAACTACTTAATGAATTGAATACATGCAGGACCTTCTTACAGCTCTTGTATCTTCGTTCAAGGTGTGTCTTGTGCTGCTAATACGCCTGACTTCGTCCTAGGGTTTCTGTCTCTCTTCTGAGTTAAGCTTCGTACTCCGTATCTTGCACACAAAATTCGTCTGACTTTGGGGTATTTATAGTTTTTGTCTGAGGGTTAGATGCGGCGCGTTGAATAAGCAGATGCGGCGCATTGACTTAACTTCGCGTGGGGTCCAAGATTAATATATTCAGGAATATTCGTATACCGCCTTAAGATGCGGCGTAACTCCATTTCTCTATGCGGCGCATGTCCTTTGCTGTCTTGGATCGTAACTTGTGAAATCTTGATAGTGATGCGCCGTATGTTAGAAGTAGGATGCGGCGCATCTGGAGCAGAATGATCTTGATCTTGTGCATTTCAATAGACTTTTAACTTCTTGCTTGTTTTGCTCCATAATTAGTCCAAAATCGCCAAGTTTCACATAGTACTTGTTTTTACTTGAGAATTACAAAAGTAAACATTAACGTATCAATTCTCACAGATAATATAATAAAACAAGTCAAATAAATAGGATAAATGATGGTAATAAAATGTACTTATTTGAGTTCATCAAATATCCCCCCACTTGAACTTTACTTGTCCCCAAGTAAACCTTAGAATTAATCTTATGAAAATGTATCCTAAAAGAGATTAGGATTTATTTTTATATTTAAGCATGTATTCATTTTGTCATAATCACACAACCAAACACTTAACGAATTAGTAATAAAATAAAATATTTTGATAAAAGTAAATCTAATCGTTTAACTGTCCAGTCGTGACGAATATTCTATCATAAACTTGGCAAGTATACACATCTCCCCCACTAAAGCCAAGGAATAACAAGTCTAAAGCGGTAAAACGGGTTTGTTGGTTAAGGGTTAATCATTCTTCTTAATCTCTACCGATCTCAAATTCCAGAAAAGGAGACAAAAGCACAAATACATGATCGAATCCACGAACACGATACTTGCAATTGCTCAAATCCTTAACTCGAATAGGCTAAAGATAGGACCAAGTAATTTTTACCAATAATATTATATCAAAAAGGGCGACAAAATCATAAATACATAGCCGAATCCACGACTACGATACTTAAGATTGCTCAAATCCCTAATCTCAATAAATCAAAGGTTTGGATAAATAATGATATAGGGTATGGATAATATTTGGGATACAAATTGGTGTAAAATGAAAAATAAACAAAACAGATAAATTAAAATCCTAAGTGTGGTAAATTGCTTTCCCAACCATCCCATGAATAAGACTCTTATCATTGAATAACTCACGCTTTAACACTTGAAACACACGCTTTAGGTAGACACGAATTATACTCAACAAGATCTCAATCAAAGAATAAACCTTAGTTGGCGTTCCCATAATGACCAACTCCCATTCAATCCATAAATATAATATATAACAAATAGTGGTGATATCGACCACTTAATACAAAACTTTGCATAAGTTGGTTAAAACAAACATCCAACTTTTCCTTTTTCTTTTCTCTTTTCTATTTTTTTCGATTTTTTTTTTTTTTTTTTTTTTTTTTTTTTAACATCAACATATAAATGTGTAAAATTTCACAACTTTTCTATCACCATTTTTCCGGATAATTTTTTCCATAATTTTCATACTTTCAGAAATAACTGTAATAGCGAAAGTAGTAAACACACGAAAAATAAACTCAAAGATATACAATATCTACTTTCACTCCAATTGCATTGTGCAATTTCCTGACTCAACCAAAGATAATGAATTACGCACGCGAACACAGGTAATGTAAGGAAACACACTTTGCCTAAAGCAATTAACCAACCACGGATTTTAATCTACAGGGTAGGCTAAGGTGTAAGGGTGTAACGAAACATTATAACAAAGGTGTAAGAAACGAAAGGAATGGCTCTGAGTGTTTTTCTAGGGGTATCTTACTCTGAAAGTGAGAGTAACAAAAGGGTTTATACGGGGGTTAACTAACCAGTGTAGTTAGCTAATATCACATAACATATAAAGGCTATTTGGGTGTAATCCTAGAAATTTACCAATTTAGACAAGTCATTCCAATTATGTAAATAATACTTATTATGGTGGTCTCGAATAGTATACAAGCCAAGTTCTAAAGTTTACAAGTCACCGGCACACTAATAGATTTGTGAATTTTGAAAAGTTCACAATTTTTGAAAATAATGTTATGTGTGCAGCTGTGTAATTTAGACTTTAAACAAAAACATGCTAAAAAATTTTAAATTTTGATATATTAAGCACATTTTAAGCATATTTTGAAAAAGTTTAGGACAAGTAAGTGTTCTAATTCTCCAATCCCCCCACTTAAGATAAACAGCGTCCTCGTTGTTTGTATCAAAGATTAAAAACTGGAAAATAAAAGAATTAGAACAGAAAAACTCCCCTGAGATTTGCTCGGTATGATCCTCCATTTGTATAAGAGCAAAAATCAACATTCTTGTGGATGAAAACGTTTAAGCTTCATAGATGATGTATCCACAGGAAATGCAGGAATCTATAATACCATCAAGACTTTAACACACCTGAGTTAAGAAGGTTCAAACTTGCATAATACATTAGTAGTTAGTAAAAAAATAAAACTGAAAAAATTAAACTGAAAATCATCAGGTCAGTCGATACGCCGTATCTTATGGAAGAAGATACGCCGTATCGAGCCTGGAACAAATACGAATCAGAATAAAAGATGCGTCGCATCCTTAACCAGGGATGCGCCGCATTAAAATACTGACAGAAAGTTTTAAAGTTAAAAATAAAAATGCGGAAAATTAAATAAGATATGACCAGTGCAGGCGATGCGTCGCATCTTAGGATTGAGATGCGCCGTATCTTCTGCGGGCCTGACTGACTCGACACAGAACAGAATAGTAAAAATTCTCCGGGTTGTCTCCCGGTCAGCACTTGTCTTTATTCCAGAGTCTTCAAGTTAGACTCACGTTCAGCTCCTTAATACCGATCACTGAAAGAGTCGGAAGCATCGCGCTCCCTCATCGCCAGTTCAGTAATATTGAACACTCCTTGCTCGTCCTTAATTTCCACGCCGTTCTTCTTTAATATCTGTATAAATAAAGTTCTGTCCCTTTCGGGCAGAGATGACAAAATAACAGACGGGAAATTCTTATTATTATAGAGGCACAAATATGCAAGGTGGGGTGGTAGTTCAATAAACACATCATTATTCAAATTTGTATTCTCAACTATCCTCCTACGTTTGTTAATTACTACGCAATCATACCACTCATCATCAGAATCATTAACAATATCGCGCCTAAGTTCGGTAGGTACATTAAGGTCAATAAATTCCTCGAAGTCTTCATGATTAGGATTAGTTGAGTTGTTTTGAATCAATGTTTCTCCCATAAGCCAAGCTTCAAGATCGAGGTCCATACGTTCTCTTAATCCTAGCACATAGACGCCTCTAATTATGCTTTTAGCAGGATCTTGGCACTTATAGACTAGTTTATTATTCCCTACCTTTAATAAGATTTTTCTTTTAAACACGTCAATCTTAGCATGGGCGGTAGACAAGAAAGGTCTTCCAAGGATTAAAGGAATCTTAACATCCTCGGGCATATCTAATATAACAAAGTCTACAGGGAAAACAAACTTCTCAATCTTAACTAGCACATTTTCGGCAATCCTTTCAGGTCGTTTTACCGTTTTATCAGCCAATTTAATAAGCAACTTAGTTGGTGCTAATTTTCCTAGTCCTAGGGTAGTGAATGTCTTAAGGGGCATTACACTAACGCTAGCTCCTAAGTCAGCTAACACATTATTGAAAGATATATCATTAATTGAACAAGGTAAAGTAAAACTTCCTGGGTCCTTTTCTTTATGAGGCAAGGCATGTAAGTCGGTTGCAGAGTTCTCTCCTTTCATTGTAGCCTTGATCTCCTCTTCAATCTTTGTCTTCTCTTTTAGTAACCTTCTTAAACTGATTGAAGAATTAAAGAAAAATTCGAGTTTTGCAACATCATTACCATTCATCGATCTTTTAAGAAAAGGAATGTTAGGCGTGACTTCCTCCGTGGTGCTTATGGCCTTGACATGATCTCTTGGGTTGGTTTCAGTTGAGCTCGGTAAACTTCCGTATCCCCTTTCTTGAAGAACCTTGCTCATTTGTCCAATTTGTTGTTCCAATGCTTTGATCGAAGCTCCTTGATTTCTTGTAATAGTATCTGTTGAGGCTCGGATTTCTTTAATCATAGCAGTGTTCTCTTCATGTCTTTTAGCAGCATCGGCCATAATTTGCTTTAGAGTGTCATACAAAGTCTGCCTCCTTTCTTGATAGGTGGGATTAAAGTTGTTCTTTTGATAATATCCCGGAGTAGCTTCCCTAAATCTTCCTGAAGGTCAGAATGGTTGTCCAAATTGTGTGTAGTATGCTTCTTCAAACGTCTCACTTTCATTCTTATTAGGGCAATCTTTAGTGTAGTGAGGTCCTTCGCATTTTTCACATCCAACTTGGGCAGCATAAACTTTCTCATCACGCTTCTTCATCTCTCTACTAATTTTATCCAATTGAGCTTGAATAGCAGCAAACCCGTCAAAATTAGTGCTGCTCTTAGATCTAGTAGAGGTCCCATCGTGCCATTTTTGAGAATGATCAGCAGCTTCTTGGATAGCTTTCCTAGCATTGGCTGCACTCATTTGAGGCACAGCTCCCTTAGCATCCAAGATTTGTCTAGTAGGCACGTCCAATCCTTGATAGAAAAATATTATCTCCTGCATTGGACTTAGATAATGTTGAGGGCATTTTATCAATAAGTCTTTAAATCGTTCCCAAGCTTGATAAAGAGTTTCATCAGGCTCTTGCTTGAAACTGTTGATAGCCTCCATCTTTTTAGCTGTTTTAGCAGGTGGACAATATCTTTCCAGGAATTTGCTCTTCAAATCTTCCCATGTTGTGATTGAACTAGCAGGTTCATTCCTTAGCCACTTAATAGCAGCTCCTTTAAGCGAAATTGGAAAGATTCTTAGCATGAGTTGATCGTCAGAGACTCCTTCTGTAGTAAACAAATCTGCAATCTCGAGGACCTTTTCAACATGTTCTTTAGCATCTTCATGTTCCGATCCACTGAAAGCATTTTCTCTTAGCTCCTTGAGAAACTGACCTTTCAACTCAAATTTTGACTTTTTATCAAACTTTGGTCTAGCAACTCCTGAAGTGTAATCAGCACGGGTTTTGTTCGTGTATTCCTCCATAGTAGTATTTTCCGCCATTTTTTCTGTTTCTTCTTCCTCTTTCTCTTCAGAAAAGTAATCAAGCTCGAACGAACTTGAAATATCAAAGCTTTTTGTGTTGAAAAGCCTTTTAAGCGAATGAAAGGCTCGTTCAGGATCTTCGAAAGGTATAATCAAGTTCTTAGTAGAACTCCTGGTCATGCACTTCCTGAAACTATCACAAAAGCATCAGTAGGGTATGTTCAAGAAAGTAATATATCAGAAAATCAACAACGAAAACGGAATACGAAAAATAAAAGTTACTGATATCTGCAGACGATGCACCGTATCTTATAATCGTTAAAATTTAATCAGACTAATATTCAGAAAGCAGGTACGCCGCTTAGAATTTAGAATGCGCCGTATCAGTTTAATTATCAAAAATCAACGTATCTAATTTTAGCAAATATAACCGATTTTTGATTCAGAAGATGCGCCGTATCGATAAAAATCGATGCGTCGTATCTGTTTAATAATTCGAAAACTGTTTTTAATTAAAATAATAGATACGCCGTATCTGCTAAAACAGATGCGTCGTATGGCGTTATCGTTTAGAAAAATTTCTTATTAAAAACAGAATACGCCGTATCTTGGGGAAAGATGCGTCGTATCGAATTTATTAAACGCGTTGTATTTTATAAAAATTAAACGCAATACGCCATATCTATGAAAATAGATGCACCGTATCGTTTGAATCTGCACAGTACAACGATAGCAAAATACAGAAAACAGAAAAAAAAGAAAAAACAAAAATAAAAACAAACGAAAAGAAACAAAAATAAAGAAAATAAAAACACACAAAACAGAAAATATGCAAATAATACAATGAATGCAATTTAACTAATATACAACGGGGTTAGCGGTTAGAATCAAAAAATTAAAAAGAAAAGAAAAACCTAATTAAAATACTAATCAAATTAACAGATAATAACAATTCACTCCCCGGCAGCGGCGCCAAAAACTTGGTGCGTGTGCGTTTGCGTTGCTCTAATTTTTATCCACGGTATGTCATTGTGGTTTTAGCAGTATTCAAGTTTTAAATTTATATTTAGCCGACTTATCAATAACACACACTTTAACGAGCAGTGTACCCGGTCAGTATGAATATAATGGTAAGTAGAGTGTCGATCACTAAGAGTGGAACGTATTATCTAGTTATTCTAATCAGTATTTTAATATCTTAAGTTAGCTATACAACCTAATCTAACGCAAAGGGGGTTCAGCCTGAGAGACTGGCACGGTTTGGTTATGATTAAATATAAACTAAACTAATAGGCACGAATCAGCGATTAGCACACACGTACACAGATAAATACATGAGACAATAAGAAGACCTGTCCTGATAATTAAGTAGCTTGTCACTTGTTTTATTGCTAGTTTTATATGAAGTGTATAGTTCGATGCGACGCACCGAGAGTTAAACCTTTCTCGTTGGCTCTAATCTTATCGGCGAGTAAACCCTTAATGATCACTTATGTCTATCCTATTTATTAAAGACACGCTGAAACAAATAGGCGAGGAAGGGGCATGGCGACCTAAGCAATGCTCAGCTAGACACAGAAGTTATCAATGCACTAATAAAAGTCACCAAAGACATCAACATATAAACTTTAATTAATGGGAAAGCAATTTTAAGGGGTGCCCATGGTTTTCCGTAGTCACATGGAATCGGCCCATCAATCCTGATGAATTAAAGTGTACTAATACAATAAAACAAAACTACTTAATGAATTGAATACATGCAGGACCTTCTTATAGCTCTTGTATCTTCGTTCAAGGTGTGTCTTGTGCTGCTAATACGCCTGACTTCGTCCTAGGGTTTCTGTCTCTCTTCTGAGTTAAGCTTCGTACTCCGTATATTGCACACAAAATTCGTCTAACTTTGGGGTATTTATAGTTTCTGTCTGAGGGTTAGATGCGGCGCATTGAATAAGCAGATGCGGCGCATTGACTTAACTTCGCGTGGGGTCCAAGATTAATATATTCAGGAATATTCGTATACCGCCTTAAGATGCGGCGTAACTCCATTTCTCTATGCGGCGCATGTCCTTTGCTGTCTTGGATCGTAACTTGTGAAATCTTGATAGTGATGCGCCGTATGTTAGAAGTAGGATACGGCGCATCTGGAGCAGAATGATCTTGATCTTGTGCATTTCAATAGACTTTTAACTTCTTGCTTGTTTTGCTCCATAATTAGTCCAAAATCGCCAAGTTTCACATAGTACTTGTTTTTACCTGAGAATTACAAAAGTAAACATTAACCTATCAATTCTCACATATAATATAATAAAACAAGTCAAATAAATAGGATAAATGATGGTAATAAAATGTACTTATTTGAGTTCATCAGAGGTCTCGGAAGATTATTCCTCCGATATCAATCTTTGTTCCTTCCAGGAGGCTGAACAACATCAATTGTTGTGATGAGTTCAATTGCTCCGTTGAGGATTTATTCCCCCTAAGGACCTGAATGACAAATGTCATCAGGATCCTCCAGACTGGGTGGAACCAGGTTTTGACTAGTGGAGCCTTTTCCAATAAGGCTCCAGCAGACTCATCAGGACGTCTGAGGTCATGAGGTCCTAGAAGGATTAATTCATTCTTGACCTCTTAATCAGTGGGATTGGGCTCAAAAGCCTCAGCAAAATCAAGACCAGTAGCCTCGATGAAGGTGTTGTAATCCAGGGAAAGGGGTCTTTTCCCATTCATTACTGTGAATGTGATGATGGATTCTTTGGTGTCTTTTGGGCAAGTAGCCACAGCGGTACACCAGAATTCCCTCAGGTAGTCATGGTAGATGACTGAGGGGGTCTTGGTAAATGCCTTTGCAAGAAAATAGTTTTGAAGATATTTCATAACGTTCTTGTAGGCTGGGAACTTTTGTGGATAGGAAAAGTTTCCCACCACATTGTTCTTGGTGAGGTATACACCCTCCAATGTGAAATCCATATTAGGGGCGTATGTCACAGCTTTAGAATAAGCCATATTTGTTGGTAAGTCTGGTAACAAAGATGGTTTGGGATTTCTTAAAGCTAAGAACACACACTATTAGTTTTGAGAGAAAAAATGGGCAGAATTTGCTTAAAATTTCTAATAGACGTGTGTGCGTTCTTTTTGGTTGGGGTATTTATGGGGAATTGAAGTGGAGGGTACTTTAGGCATTAAGCAAATTTAATTTATTCAAAAAAATTATTGGAAACTGTTTTGAATAAAATGATTTGGGATCCGCATTTAATGCCAACACTCCACTTTTCCCTGGTTTGGCGCAACAGTCAAGGTGAACAGTTGAGCAGTTCTGCAAAAGTGTAATTTGCAGAGATGAGTCATCACATATCTGTAATGTGATTGGAGAGGCATTTAATGCCAAGTGGGAATGTGGTGGCCCAGAGGTGGAAGCCAGAAAGGCAAAAAGAACAAATATTCTTATATTTAATAAGAATTCAGTTACCAACCTCGGACATTTACTAACTAGATACTTAGAGCATTTAAGTTAGTATTGAATGTCCTTTTTCAGGGCCCTGAATGAGTTTTCATTCAGTGATGGTTTTTCAGGGACTTGGGATTAGTCACTGATGATTCAGGAATATGAAATGATTCCTGAGCTACAAGGATTCAGGAACTTGGGTTTAGTTCCTGAACCTTAAAGATTTCAGGAACTTGGGTTTAGTTCCTGGGGTTGAGGATTCAGTGATTTGTTTTCACTGATGTACACATTGAGTCAGGGACCTGAGGTTTTAAGAATTTACACTTCAGTTGGAAGGATTCAATCAGTGTACTGATTCTCGATATCCAACATTCCTAATTCAGCTTTCAGTCTTGTGAAAGTTGGTTCATCCAAAGGTTTGGTGAATATATCAGCTAACTGATATTCAGTAGGGATGAAGTGTAATTCAATGTCACCATTCATGACATGGTCCCTGATGAAATGATATCTAATATCAATGTGTTTTGTTCTCTGATGAAGAACAGGGTTGTTTGAGATTGCAATTGCACTTGTGTTATCACAAAAGATGTGTACCATCTTATACTGAATTCCATAGTCACTGAGTTGACTTTTCATCCAGAGTACATTTGCACAACAACTAGCTGCTGCAACATATTCAGCCTCAGCTGAGGACAAGGCAACTGATTGTTGCTTCTTAGCACTCCAACAGACTAGTTTCCCACCAAGTATTTGGCAAGAGCCTGAGGTGCTTTTTCTGTCCATGTTGCATCCAGCATAGTCAGAGTCTGAGTATCCTTTAAGATCAAGGCCTGAGCATTTTGGATAATATAATCCAAGGTTTAGAGTACCTTTCAGGTACCTGAATATCCTTTTCACAGCAGTGATGTGTGATTCTCTTAGGTCAGATTGATATCTGGCACATAGACATACTGAGAATTGAATATCAGGCCTTGATGCAAGTAGATTCATCAGTGATCCTATCATTCCTCTAAAGAGAGTTTGATTTACTGGTTTACCAGTGAGATCAGGACCAAGGTTGTTTGGGGGAACCATGGGAGTCTTGACTGAGGCACAGTCACTGAGATCATACTTTTTTAGTAGGTTCTTAACATACTTCTCTTGACTGATAGTGGTTCCTTTATTAGTCTGCTTGATCTGAAGACCAAGGAAGTAGGTTAATTCTCCCATCATGCTTATTTCAAATTGCTTAGCCATTAGTTTTTCAAATTGTTTGCAAAGCTTGTAACTTGTTGAGCCAAAGATGATGTCATCAACATACGCTTGTACTAGTATGACATCAGTATTTGTCTTATAGATAAACAATGTGTTGTCTATCTTGCCTCTGACAAATTTGTTTTGGATCAGAAAGGCTGAAAGAGTTTCATACCATGCCCTGGGAGCTTGTTTCAGTCCATAAAGGGCTTTATTAAGCTTACAGACATGATAAGGAAACTCATGGCTTTCAAATCCAGGAGGTTGCTGAACAGAAACTTCTTCTTTCAGTGAACCTTTTAAGAATGCACTTTTAACATCCATTTGGTACACCTTGAAGTTCATGTATGTAGCAAAAGCAAGGAAGATCCTGATGGCTTCTATCCTTGCTACTGGTGCAAATGTTTCGTCATAGTCAATGCCTTCTTGTTGATTAGAGCCTTTGGCTACAAGTCTGGCTTTGTTTTTAATGACTATGCCATTTTCATCAGTTTTGTTTTTGAATACCCATTTCATGCCAATGACTGAGACATTCTCAGGACATTTGACCAAGGTCATTACCTTGTTTCTGTCAAATTGTTCCAGTTCATCATGCATGGCCTGAACCCAACTTGGATGTGTAAGTGCTTCTATAACACTTTTGGGTTCAATTGTGGAAATGAAGTCCACAAATAGGCATTCATTGGCTGAGGCTGCTTTTAGACTAGCAGCCATGCTCCTAGTGAGCATGCCTTCAGTAGGCTCTCCAATAATATTGACAAGTTCAATGTCCTGAGACCTAGTCCAACTTTCCTGAGGTCCTGGATACTGATTTGAACTTGTGGAGGCCTGATTGGGTGGAGGGGTTGGTTCTGGAGTAGACACATGATCATTGATTGGATCTTGAGTGTCTACCTGATCACTGAGATTATTTGGTTCTTGAGCATTTTGAACAGACTGATTAATTTCATCAGTGTTTGCATGTGCCTCAACAAACTCAGTGATGGTTGGGTTAGGTAGGTTGTGAGGGATTATGTAATAGGAGAGGTTAGCATCATCTTGATACTGAGTAGAAGGATTGTTTTCAGGAAGATATTCATCAGGAGGATATCTTGAAGAGTTATCAATTTCTATCTCTTCTACTGAGGCAGTTGAGAACCTGATAGCATCAGTGCTCTCATCAAAGGTAACATGAAATGTTTCCTCAATCTGCTGTCTCCTTGTGTTGAACACTCTGAAGGCTTTTGAGACAAGTGAGTATCCCAGGAAGTATCCATCATCAGCTTTTGCATCAAATTTCCCTAAGTGATCCTTGTGATTATGAATAAACACTGGACACCCAAAGACATGAAAGTAGCTGATGTCAGGGATTCTTCCTTTGAATAACTCATATGGGGTTTTCCCATGTCTCTTGACAATGATGGATCTGTTTTGGGTATAACAGGCAGTTTTGACTGCATCAGTCCAAAAATGTTTGGAAAGGACTGATCCACTTAGCATTGTCCTAGCAGCTTCAATGAGTGTTCTATTTTTCCTTTCAGCAACACCATTTTGTTCAGGTGTGTATGGAGAGGAAAAGTTTTGGGAGATACCTTTCTCATCACAGAGACATTCAAGTTCATAATTTTTGAACTCAGTCCCATTGTCAGTTCTAATCTGTTTGACCTTGATGTCATTTTGATTTTCAATGTTCCGGACAATGGACATGATTGTTTCAGCTGCTTGACTCTTCTTGATCAGGAAGAATACCCAAGTGTATCTAGAGTATTCATCCACTATGACCAGAGTATACTTCTCATGGTTAATAGACCTTGGACTGACAGGTCCAAATAAATCCATATGGAGAAGATGTAGGCAGTTCCTGATGGAAAAGTTGGTTTTGGTTTTAAAGGATGCTCTGTGATGTTTACCTTTTTCACAAGCTGAGCATGGTTTATCCTATGAAAACACTAGTGATGGTAAGCCAAGGACCTTGTTTTGTTTTACAAGATTGTTTATGTTTTTAATGTTCAGGTGGGAGAGTCTCTTATGCCAAAGCCAGTTGAGTGTATCAGTGGCCTTAGCAAAGAGACAAGTTCCATCCTGAGTTAGACTGGACATGTCTAAAACATAAACATCTTGTCTTCTTGGTGCAATGAGGACAATTTCCTTATTTGCATTGAAGATGGTTCCTTGCTTATCATCAAACTGGACTATGTATTTTGCATCACATAGTTGACTGACACTGATCAAATTGTACTTAAGACCATTTACATAAGCTATCCTAGTAAAGACAATACCATTGCAGTTTACTGAACCATAACCTGCAGTGAGACATGATGAATTATCAGAAAATATCACTTTGGGTCCTGGTTCTTCCACATATTTGTGCAGACACTCCTTAACACCAGTCATGCTCCTTGAACATCCACTGTCTAGATGCAAAATAGGATTCCTGGCATGCTTCTGCATAAATAGTAAACTGGGTCAGTTCTTTCTAGGACTCCATTTCATGGAGGGTTTGGTTTTGTAGGTCTTTATGAAAGTATTAATTGATTCATGGTCAGTGGTTGAGTGGACTGAGCTACTACATGTTTTGCATTTAGTCGCAGGGGTAGCCTCAGTAGTCTGAGAGGATTGTTTATTCATTCCTCTTCTTGACTGAATGACCTTCTCTTTTCCTGAGGATTTCTGAGTGGAACTTCCACTAGATTCACAGTGTTTGTCAATTTGACAATCCTCATGATGATGGTCATTGAATCCACATAATGGGCAAGGTGGAAAAGGCTTGGCCTTTTGCTTCTGTTTCTGCTTAGAATCAGAAGGGTAGTTCAAGCACTGAGCCTTAAGTCCTAAAAAGTTTGATATGACTGAGCATTTTTTATGATCAGAGGTCCTGTGATCTTCCTTTTCGCAAATCATGCAATAAAGGACTCTATAGCAATCATCAGTGAGATGATTTGTATAGTTGCACAGTTCACACTTTTTCAGGGGTTTTGTTGGTTTGGGTTTGGTCTTTGAGGAAGCTAGTTTTTGTTCCTTCTTTAATTGAGGAGGTTTTTCAGAAGATGCAATCTTCTCACTTAGCTTCCTGACCATTTCAGTCAACTGATCAATTCTTGGATCAGGACTTTGAGTTGCTACTTCAGAAAGGACTGAAGTTAATGAGTCATCAGTATTTTCTGAGACTTCAGGGGGTGGTCTACTTAGGAGGATTCTACCTTTTCCTGATCTCTCCTTTGGAGAGTGTGGGGAGTAGACCAATGGTGGGAGGTCTGAGCTTGGTGCAGCACCCTGAAGGGTATTTAGTGGAGGGAGTGGAGGAGTTGATTCTGATTCAGGCTCACTGATTGGATCAGAAATACTGAGTTGGTCAAAGAGTCCAAGCATACCTTTCAGAGCCTGACTTTCAGGGAGCAAGATCTTTCCAGTCTCAAAGTTTGGCAACTTACTGATTGGGTTATCCCTGACAATCCAGTCATTTGACTTGGGTTCCATCTCTTGCTCAAAGGATATGCCAGCTGGAACAAAGGTCATTTCACTGGGACTCTCACTGGAGGTTTCAGTGAGGTGGTCAATTCCTATAGTTATCTTAGGAATTAAGCCCACATAATCAAAGACCTTAGGGTTCTTTTTGGTCCAGCTTTCAATAACAACCTTTTCTTTCTTAAGTTCTGTTTGAAGGGCTTGGTTTTGTTTCATAATTTCAGTGTTCTGAATTTGTAGAGTAATAGATTCTATTTTGGCTTGTTTCAGTGCAAGCAGTTCATCTCTACATTTATTCATTTCTGACACAATATTTTTATATTTTGAAAACAAGTTAAGCCTTTGTTCCTCAACAAAATTTAGATCAACACAAATATAATTCATGTAAGACTGCCAATCAGAATCATCATCCATAGAAAGTAAAGTATTTACCTTCTTCATGGTGATGTTGACCTACTCTCCATTTCTAGCATGGCTTTTTCCAACAGCCACCTGATCCTCTTCAGAAAGTGCCATCAGTGCACTAACTCTTATTTCCTCATCTGAGGAAACCTCTTCTTCATCCCAATCATATGGTTCAGCTACTAATACCTTGTTCTTTGTCTGAATAGGTTTAGATGTTTGAGCAGCCTGAGACAATATGGGGTTAGTTTCAAGAAGTGCAAGTTTAGCTTTGACTTTCCTATATTTTGTTTCAAAATCTTTTTGACCCTTGTTTTGAAATTGTTGGGTGGACTGAAACATTTTAGGTTGAAACTTGCTAGTTCCTGAGGAACTGTTTCCTGAGAATTCGTAAGAGGGTTCTGAGATGGTTTTAGAATAACAGTCCCTAGCAAAATGACCCTTTTTACCACATTTAAAGCATTCAGTGGTCTCATTTGCTTTTGGTTTTGTAAACTTGGACTGATTTCTTTTGATGAAACGTCTTGAACTAGCAAGGAGTGACCTTTCTTGGAATTCCAAGTTCAATTCGTTCAGGTACTCCTCACCAGTCCTTTCATCAACTTCTTCTTCAGAATCCTCTTGAAAATCCTGCACAACACCATTAGAATAGAAAGCAGTTGATATGGGTGTGGAGGTTAAGGCCTTTTTGGACTCAAGAGCTTTTGAGTCAGGGTATCTCCTTGAGATCAAGTTGTCTTCATAGACAAACTTCCCATAAATTTCAGGGAGCTCAAGGGTCTAAATGTGGTTAGCATTCCTCAGGCCTTGTGAGAAGTTGAGCCACTTCTCAAGGAGACTGTTGACAAAGCCAACATTAGTCTCATGCTTAGATAAAGTTACACCATCATTTGACAGCTCATTTATCAAAGTCTTGTATCTGGTGTAGGTCTGAGAGAGACTTTCAGAGTCCTTTGCCCTGAAAGTATTGTACTCAAGTTTAAGGTCCATGACCCTATTTTCCTTGGTATCTGAGGGACCCTCAAAGCTATTTACCAAGTCATCCGAAGTTTGCTTGGCTGTAGAACAGTTGATGACTGATTCCATTATATCGTCAGGAAGACATGATATAAGGATGCTTTTCAGGCGATGGTCCTGATTGACCACCCTCCTCTCATCTATGGTCCATTGAGCTTCAGGCTTAATTAGCCATGCAGCAGTTTTTGGGACAAATGGGCCATCCTTGATACAAGCGATGTAGTAGGGTTCCATCCCAGTTAAATAGCAAATCATACGTTTTTCCATTTGCTAAATTTGCCAGCCTCAAGTCTGGGTACTACAGCAGAATAGCTGCCACCCATTTTATCGACTAACTGGGGTACATTGGTATCAGCCATTTTAGGATCTTGGTTTTAAAAAACCTGGAGCTCTCTGGGTTTTTGAAAGGTTTTATAAACCAGAGGCTCTGATACCACTTGTTGTTCCCTTAGCACACCGAGTAATAACAATTAAGTTAAACTAAGTGAGCTTATGACTGAGATCAATGCAAAGAATATTTCTAACAGTTATAATACGTGAATAAAAAACACAATATTTTTCAACGTTTAAATTCTTATTAGAAATAATTCCAAGAATCTATTACCCAAGTGTTTTGCGGAACAAACACTTGGGATTGAATAGACAAGGGTTTATGGTGTCTCCTATCGAAACTCAAGTTTTGCTTGAGTGGTAACAATATACCCACTGAGCTATCTCAGTGAGTTGTATACTCTTTGTAGGAGAGAAGTTACTTTGTAAAAGTTCTAAGCTTTCAATATACAAAGCACACTTAACTTCTCTCCATCTGATCTATTTATACACAAGTAATCTAAGTATAAGTGATTAAAAGATTACAAGTTGTTGAGGTAGCGTGTCTGACAATTACAAATAGTAATTGTCATTTTCAAGAACCAATAGGAATGGGCTAATAAGACTTTGGGAGTTGTTGGCTGACACTCCATGACTTTTAGCCGCAATAGGGAAGGTTGGTATCTGACAAGATAAGAGTGTTTGGTCTGACACTTTTATCTTCTCAGATCTTTCCCTTTTGTTCCCGCCTATTCTTCAGGCATTGGTTCCTCAGTCTTCAATCACTTTAATGTTGTTGAGGAGACTGGGGTTCAGTGAGTTCTTGTCCAACACTCACTGAACCATCATCTTCTTTTTTGGCTTAAGTTCTACTCAGGGAGTACCGCCTTGCTGAGAAGTGTATCCTTCTTCTTGAATTCGCCTTAAGCATCCTGAAGATGACTCACTGAGAGACTGTTCTCTCAGTGACTTGAATTGTTCTCGGTTTTAGTTAAAACTTGGTTAATTTGTGTTCAAATCTTGTTTAATGTATTCTTGGGTACTGACGAACCCAACAAATAGTTCATCTTCCTTGTCATTATTTAGATTTTCTTGGTTTTCAATAAGTTGACTTTCAACTAATTCATCATCTACCAAAGGTGATGTCTTAGAGGGAGGTGTACTTTCGTCAAATGTTATGTTTAACAATTCCTCGACTCTTAATGTTTCTTTGTTTAAAACAAGGTAAGCTTTGCTATTTTGTGAATATCCAAGAAATACACCTTCATAAGACTTTGGGTCAAATTTGGTGAGATAATCCTTAGTGTTTATGTAAAACCCAAAATTTCAAAATATGCAAAATGACCAAAATACCCTTGTAACTTTAAATTTCAATTAATAAGTACATAAAACACCAAATAAATCCCAAACTCTTGGAAATTAACATCATATGAAGTAAGATAATTTTTGTTACAACATTTTAATATTTTACATGTACAAAAAAAATACTTGTCACACATAAAAATACAATATAGGCCAAAATACATATTTGTATATGTTTATTTAATTGTTAAATATTTAAAATGTATAAATAAATGGATAAACATGCAACTAAACAAGGAAACCTTGCAAAATCAGAAAATTATCTCAATCACAATCAAATTGGCCGAGATTTATGCCATTCTCCCCCCGCCCTCACGGCTTCTAAATAATTTCCCATTTTACACATTCTTTAAACCTAAAATTAAACCAAAAACTCTCTATACTCCATACGAATTTTTGGAGGCTGTGGTTATTTTTCCTAAGTTCCTTGGTGCTAGAAGGAGGCTAGAAAAATAGAAGTTTGAATTATATAGAAGCTTGGTTCGGTTGCTTTTGATTTTTGCTCGCGTTTAGTTCTTGCCGTGAAGAATTAATTTCCCGCGTCTCATTCGATCATCATAAAAACTATCTGGTATTTTTTTGACTCTTCTTACATCATATACAACTTATATAAAATGGCTATAATGATCCATGCATGCTACTCAAGTCGTTTGAATTAAAATACGATCTAAAACCCTAAAAACCAAATAATTTGTAAATTGGTTTTTATGAATTTTGTGTAATTCAATCATATTTTTCTCAGATCCTATTCGTGCTATATAACACTAGAAAAATGATCCTTCTAATTTTTGAATTTTAAATCAACCTTGGTGAATTATTTTTGTAACTGGATTAAAAAGGAAAAAGAATTAAAAATGAAAATCAAATCGTATGAACTAGGGTTTGCGTTTTGATGATGGATCTGGTACAATAAAGGTGTTTTAAGGTTGATTTAATGATTGGTAATGATTGGGAAAAATTTAGGTTAGGGTTTATGCAATTTTGTTTATTACCGATTGAAAAATAAAAAGTGTAAGGTGTGTTTTGTAATTTTTCAAACATGGGGGTTATTTTTGTAAGATGATTTGGATCAGGGATGATTCATGAAAAATATAAAATGGGGGTGTTATGTGTAAAATTTGTAACTAAAAGGTTTAATTGGTAAATTATATAAATTATTAATTCGAATTGAAAATTTTATAAGTAAAGGGACTTGTTTTGTAATTTAGGTAAATTGAAGTTGATTCGTACTAAATATTAATATAAGGGTTTTATTGTGCAATTTTGGAAAATTAAGGGCTTGATGTGTAAATATGATTTTTGAAAGGGTTAAATTGTGATTTAATAAACTATAAGGTGTAAATTGTAATTTAGATAAATAAAGGGTCTATTTTGTAATATTGTTAAAGTTAAAGGATTGAAATTGTAATTATGGATAACTTATGGATTAAAATGAATAACTTGTAATATTTGCACTTTAGATCTTTATCTTTGGCATATTTGCATTTAAAACCTTAAAGTATGGAAAGTTGTCATATTCAACCCTAAGCTATTATAACTTGCTAAAATGAACCCTATTTCCATAATAATATTTAATAAATGACTTAACCTAATTTCTTTGTGGAATTTGTCTAATTATGGAAATTTGCTATTTTTGGAAACTTGCTAAATAAGGAAACTTTCTAAAAATGGAAACTTGCTAATTTTGGAAACCTGCTATAAATGGAAAGTTACTAAAAATGGAAAGCCGACTAAAATGAGAAATCTGATTTGAAGAAGATATTAATAATAAGACGACCATGTATTCGTGTAGATTCGCTGAAGATGGAGTTGTTTCCGATCTTTATATTTCTAGATATGTTTGCACTTGCGGTATAAGGTACAGATATTCTACCCTTTCTCAGTAAGGGTGTCCTTCTCATGACTTTTGATCTTGATTCACTATAGGGTTCCCTAAGCCATTGCTATGTTCCCTTATACTTTGATTCGTTCTTCATGTTTCACTTACATCTGTCTATATTGGTTTGATTATGATCTGAGCCTTTTTATTTGGGGCTTTCTTATTTAATCTATGCCTTTGCTATGTTTCCCTTGATTTGTGAACCTTGATAATGGAACCTTGCCATGTTCCCTTGATACTTGATATGACTCGTTCGTCACCCTGTAACATGAATATTTGAATCACTTGATACTTTGAAGGTTCATTTGATTTTGATAACTGGATGTGAAAACCTTTCTTAATTATATATGAAAATGTTTGAGAAAAGCTATTTTAAAAAGATGCGATACTACTTTTAAATGAAAGTTACTTAGAGTTTTTAAGACTATCTTTATGAAAACCGTTTTGAAAGACCATTTTTATGAAAACTATTTTGTAAGATCATTTTTATGAAAACCATTATTGAAAGACTGCTTTAAATGGACTTTTAATATAAACCTTTTTAAATGAACTGTTGCTATGAAACTTTGCTTTATAAACCTTTGATATAAACCCTTTGCTATGATTCCTTTTGTTTTGACCATTTGATATGAACCATTTGATATGAGACATTTGATATGAACCATTTGATATGAACCTTATGATATAATTGAAATGGAAATTTGACTTGAACCACTTGATATGAATTTTGAACTTGGATACTTGGACATTTGATACTTGACCCTTGACCCACAGTTTGAGACTACGAGCCATAACTAGGCATGAGGGTTTCATGTCCATGTCATTGATGCACCGATGGCATGACTCTAGGGCAGGAGAGTGATGACCTGTCCCGTCCCTGACTTGATTTGATTTGTTATGGAGATGTAGTATTTGGCCACCAGGGGCGTGCGATACACGTCTTTCACATCTTGGGAGCTCATGACTCCACCCTTTGGAGGTATCCCCTCATATTGCGTTTGGTACCGAGGTCTCCCCTCCGTACACCTTGATATTTGATTATTTGATTTGATTTGGGCTCGTAGTGGATTACTGTTTCCTTTACCTTATAACCTTGTACTTAGTATTCCGAGGTCACCCCTCCGGATACATACTTGACTTGATATGACTTGGGCTCGGGTTGGGATTATTGTTCCCTTTTCTCTTATCTATTGTAACTATTTCTTAACTCTTGATATATCCGCATAACCTTTTATTTTTCTTTCTTTCCTAACTCTTGTTATACCTTGCATTGTTTCACTTACTTCACTATCCCATTATTACTGCTTGTTACCTTTATATCTGTTCACTGATCTCTCGTAGCTCAGCCACATTTCTTTTCCTGCGGCAGGTTTTAGTTTGGAAGCTGGGTATGAGTGGAGAGTATCTTGGACTTAGAAGACATTACTAGCTAATTGGATTAGAGATGACTAGAAGAGCTTATATTTAGACTAGTAATTATTGTATTTCTCATTTGTAACCTTGTAGTTTCAGATTTTCCATTGTAACCATTGAAATTCAATTGTATTATTTATGTCATATGCTTGTGTTTGTTCTGATACGTCACCATTATTGTGACATCTCTACCCTTGTCGGGTTGGGGTGTTACAATTTATGGTATCAGAGAAACAGGCTGCGACTCGTAATACATTTACCCTTGACCTGTGAGTTTGGACCATTAGGCTTCCACTGTAAGAACATAGGAGAACACCTTGAGAACTTGCTTTAGGATTTCTTAATATGAACTTAAGTTTTGACCAGTGAGGAATGGGTCGACTATAAGGCATTTGTTTAAGTATCATTGCTTCCGCATCACTCTGATTCGTGCCTTGTTTTGGTTAATGCCTGTTGAGATCACTTTTGGAGATTGAAAGCTTATGCTTTGCACCACCTAAGATTTGAAACCTAATTAAATCTTGAAGGCATTGAGAATTGCATAGAAATTGCCTGACACTATTTGATCCTTATCTTCAGATCCCGACTCTGACCTCTGATCCTTTTTGTTAATCATTTTGATACCTCTTCGGTCATTTTGAGAATCTCCATGGCAATGACGTACTTGATACATTCTGTTATTTGTCTCTTGCTTTTGATAAGCATCTATGAATCATCCGACGCTATTTGATTTCATCTTACCCATCTCCGTCTCTATGAGAAGTCTTGTGGTGTTTAACCACGAGTATAAGAATGTTTCCCTCTCACTTTTGAACGATAAGATTTGCTATGTTGATCTGTCTTTCTTTGGATAGTTAACTTTGATTTTATTTTGATAAGGGATTGGTTGTTTGAGCATTCAAAATATTGACAACTATCCTCCTATGTCTCACCTTTGGCGTTGGAACAATTTTGAACTCCCTACCATGATTACCGATTGTTAAACTTTTGGCTATCACTATTACTCTGGAGACTCGTGTGTTACTTTCGCGGTTATGAAGTTTTCCTAGAACCCATTTCGTACACCAATGAGTGAACCTTATCTTGAGAGTTATTTGGCACCCTGAGTTTTCCGAATATGATTCCTGGTTGAACCACCAAGTTTTCCACCGGAGTGTGAAGTAGGATTTGACATGATACCGAGAGATTGTCTAGTCACCAAGCGAAGATGTCTTTCAGATGTGTCCGGGATCATACCAGTTGATTTGAGCAACCGGGAAGAGCAGCAACCGAAGACCAGGAAGTGAGTTGCTTAAGTGTATCTTCTGGGCGTGTTTCAGTTTCGTTCGCGATAAAGAAGGATGGTGACCGGGGATATGTATTGATTACTGGAAGCTGAACCGTATTGTTGTTAGGAACCATTATTTCTCCACCCTGAAAAGACTATGTATCTGTTCAATTTCAGAGCGCGAAGTTTCCTTTAGATGGAAGTATGAATTGAGGTTATTCTTGAAATCGCCTTCCGTATTCGTAATGACTGCTATGACGGTTAGTGACGCTAATAGTATTAGCTAAAGCTCTGACTGTTTTGTGAATTTGTTAAATGATGTTTTCTCATGGGTACTTGGGCAAATAGTCATTGTATGACTAAATAGTACATTCGGGGACGAGGAAGAGCAGGAAAATCATTTTTTGCACTTTGTTAGAAAATTGACGATCATTTGTGCATTCTGGGAGGTTGATATTTGTTGAGACAACTAGAAGCATATCAGAAGAATTACTTCACTGCATGACTTGGAGTTGACAACAGTGGCGGCTACCCTGAAGAGTGAAGACATTCCTTACAAGGCAGAAGTGTTGGCGATGCAGAAGAAAAATCTAGTCAAGATGGCGAACCTGGAGCTGATGAAGACGTGCAGTCTCACTTCCCTATTCATCTTGGTTGTACTAAGATGAATTGAGAGCGGAAGCAGACTGAATGATGAAGGAATTTAAAGATCGTGCCAGAAATTCACATTACTACATCACATTCCAAGAAGAACTGCAGGAGGCTTGATGAACCAGACACAAGTTCACGATTTTGTTTCACTTCCAGATAGATGGACAAACGAAGACAGATTAACCGGACTTGAAGAGATTGGATGTTTTGAATGAACGGATTTTTGAAACAGACCTTTTATGTTTGGAAGAATTGATTCTGTGAAGGCTGAAGTTTTTGACGACTAACTTTCACTTCCGTTGACTCACTTAAGCTTCGTTATATAGTAATAAGATCCTCTAATGATTTAAGTTCCCTAGAAGCATTTCAGTTCCGTGTTTATTTCTCGTATGTTTCGATGATGGCATTGTTTCGGGAATTTTGGCAAATTGTGCTTGTGGACGGCGTACCTTACTTCTGCTAGGCAATCTGGGATTCCGATACTCTTGCGAGTAGTTTTGTTTTCCCTCTTGACTATGACATTTGACCTTGTTGACCTCTGAGACTGTAGAAGTACTAGGTGGATTAAGATAGGTTGTTTTGCTCACGACTCGAGATAAAGTATGATCATCATGAAGGCATATTTATGTGGTGCTAGTATTATGACGCCTGATCAACGTGATAATACTTACACCATATAACGTGCACTCATTGTGGCCATAGGATATCTTGGGGAGTACCTAAGAAGTTTAGAATTTGATCTCCGTTGGATTATCCGTGATTAGTGAGACGTTAGGTGTAACACCCCAACCCAACAAGGGTAAAGATATCACAACAATGGTGGCATATCAGAAGTCACAAAACATTCAATAAATAAAACATCATAAGTCTTAACATTAAATCCAAAATAAGTCAACATGACTTAAATCAAAATGCAAGACAAAATGACTTAAGTACAAAATCCAATATTCAATTGCCTAAACAATGGCATAATAAAATAAATAGAAGTTCAAATGGTAAAGCTAAATAACTAAGGTCGACTCCGAAATAGATCGCTCTCATCCCAAAGCTAAACCCAGCTCCTTGCTTAAGTACCTGCCGCAGGAAAAGAAATGCGGCTGAGCTTCAAAAGCCGAGTGAACAGATATATAGATAACGGGAACAAATAACAGGTAGCAAATATAAAAGCAAATCAGGAATACAAAATCATACCGATACGAAGTCAACATGAAAGGAATGAGAAATGGATCATGAATAAAAGAAAAGAACAAAGTGAATAAGATTTAAGAAAACAAGAACACAGCAATTCATCACGAGCCCAGACGACCGATAATACCATAGCATACTAATATAATAAAACAAACCTGTGTGTAGAGTGATCAGCTCTCCGACAAAGTGAAGGACGTGTATCGCACACACAATCAGTCACCAGATATAATAACTATAACATATAACATATACAGATAACAGGTCAAATCTAGAGTGCACCCATACGCCCCACAGACAAATCAATAATCATAATTATAATGGCCATAGCAAATAATAAATAAGGGACGGAACAGGTCATCACTCTCCTGCCCTAGAGTCATGTCAGAGGTGCGTCAATGACATGGACATGAAACCCTCATGCCTAGTGATTGGCTCGTAATATCAAACTGTAGATCAAAGGTCGGGCGTACTATCAAATAATCTAAATTATATCTTAAGGGTACATGGCAAAAGATTCAAATCAAAGATCACATCGAAAGTTCACAACAAAAAGGGAACATAGCAACGGTATAGGGAATCCTAATAAGGAAATGAATTCTGAAAGAAAAAGGGAATGAAAAACCCTTACTGAAAAAGGACGGAATATCTGTACCTTATTAGCAAAGAAAAAGACAAGAAAGCAAACACGAAGCAGAAATCAGGGCTTCTCCTTCTTCACACCTAAAGAAGTAGAAGACGGAATTACGAATTATTCAAACTCAGATTATTACTTTTAGTTTACTTTTCCATTTTGTAACTTTCCAGGTTTAGTAAGATGTTAATATTCCAGATTAGGTTAAGTCCTTATTTCAAAATCATTATGGAATTAAGGTACCTTTTATCAAGTTACAAAAGTTTAGGGTTTTAATTGTAAATTCATTAGATTCAAAGGTTTAAAATGAAAATACTTTAAGTTACTGATTTAATCCCTATGATACCTATATTTACCAAACAAGTACTTTATTTCACAAATTTACAGAACATCACCTCAGAATTATATGAAGTACGAATTAGACCCTCAAAATTTAGTAATTACACAATTTGTCCGTTAACTTTACAAAACTTACAATTTAAATCATAACTTATTTATAATTACATATCAAGCCCATAAATACTCAAATTTACCCATTACACCCTTAATGACATTATTTACTCAGAATAACTTCATGTTTCCTAAATTTACACTTTTAGTCCCCTACTTTAATTAATTTCAAATCGACACTTATAAATATAATTAATTCATTTTCTTGCAACATTTACACTTAGGACCTTCAAGTTATATTTTTACCACATTCCTACTGACTTATATGACATCACAAAAATATCCCAGAAGTTTCAAAGTTGGCAAAACAAACCCTTATAGTTTTAAGAACAATCCGTATAGACTTTTATTGTACCAAAACAAGCCCTAGTTTTATCCAATCATTATGTTATCATTATACAATCATTAATTACATTAATTACATCAGATCTATTCACATGAACCCTAACCCTAATCCATTCTAGGGTTTATTCTTATTTTCTCTATTTTTCGAATAATCTAATTATAAACAATAATTCGAATCAAATATTATGAGCTTCTATAAATCATGTGGTTATTTTTATAAGCTTATATTATCAGTATAGAACATGTAAAAATTATGGCTACACTCCAGAAAAATCGATTGACACTATTTGGTAATTATGTGTCTTTTAACTCATTATTTTTCGTACGCTTTGTTTAGCTTGCATGATCCATGTTTAACATTTTTAATGAGTTATATACAACATATAGATCATTAGAAAAATGCTAGATCAATTATAGAACGTAAGGATTAGTCGTGGGGTTTTATACCTATCGAGCGCAAGAAATTGGACAAACAATTGTGCTACGATCGAACGAGAGCTTCCACGACCCAACTCTTATTTTTCCTAGCTTGCTTACACCTCAATGGACTCCAGAAAATTGCTAGCTCAGTTCCAGAAAATCGAATGAAGGCTTGGTCGAATTTAGTGTGTGTCGATCTAGGGTTTTCGGAATTTAGGGTTTGTAAAATAAAATGGTTTTGTTTTTGTGCTTTATCAAACCGACCTAGGAGGGGATATATTCTATATTTTCAGCCCAATTTGTTAGCTCAAGATCATACTTTGATTTTGTGTATAACTCCTTAAATTAGTTTTGTACTTATCTAATTAAAATGATTTTACAAAATATATATATTAATTTTATTTAATTAATTTCGGATCATGTATATATGTATATGTGATTTTGTGATTTTTCGACATTTAATATAATGTAATGTTGTCCCAGAAATTCATTTCGTTTCATATGTAGTTGTTTTCATAAGTTTGAAATCAATTCAGAATTGTTATAAGTGATTTTATTAAGTTTTATGGCTTCAAGGGTAATTTGGTCATTTTATAGGTTATCTGAATTTCAGGTATTACATTAGGTTCATTCTACCTATGCGTATACTCCACCTTCGTTCATTGGATATCTGGATGAATTTGGACTCTCGTTTTGCATTCTGTTTGACCTCAGTTATAAATCCTGAGCTCATTGTAGAACTATCTACTGTTGATACAGTTAAATTGATTTGAAATCTTGTTCATTTTCCATATGAGCTTTCCAGAAGATTCACCTATTATCCATTTATGTTGCATGAACCTTTTGATCGGAATCTACCTATTTTGTCTCCTTCTGAGGAAATTGAACCCACCTTGTTTTGATTGAGTCATGAGAAACTATTTGGTTTGAAGATCCTTTTTGGAAGAACCTCCTCGGGCGTGAGAATGTTCGTGACGATCTTTGGCGATTTGCTACGACTTCGTCTAACTTTGCGACTTCAAATTTCGAGGACGAAAATTTTCTTTTAGAGGGGAAGAAGTTGTAAAACCCAAAATTTCAAAACATGCAAAATGACCAAAATACCCTTGTAACTTTAAATTTCAATTAATAAGTACATAAAACACCAAATAAATCCCAAACTCTTGGAAATTAACAACATATGAAGTAAGATAATTTTTGTTACAACATTTTAATATTTTACATCTACAAAAAAAGTACTTGTCACACATAAAAATACAATATAGGCCAAAAATACATATTTGTATATGTTTATTTAATTGTTAAATATTTAAAATGTATAAATAAATGGATAAACATGCAACTAAACAAGGAAACCTTGCAAAATCATAAAATTATCTCAATCACAATCAAATTGGCCGAGATTTATGCCATTCTCGCCCCCCCCCCCTCAAGGCTTCTAAATAATTTCCCATTTTACACATTCTTTAAACCTAAAATTAAACAAAAAACTCTATGTACTCCATACGAATTTTTGGAGGCTGTGGCTTATTTTTACTGACTTCCTTGGTGCTAGAAGGAGGCTAGAAAAATAGAAGTTTGAATTATAGAAGCTTAGTTCGGTTGCTTTTGATTTTTGCTCGCGTTTAGTTCTTGCCGTGAAGAATTAATTTCCCACGTCTCATTCGATCATCATAAAAACTATCTGGTATTTTTTTAACTCTTCTTACATCATATACGAGTTATATAAAATGGCTATAATGATCCATGCATGCTACTCAAGTCGTTTGAATTAAAATACTATCTAAAACCCTAAAAACCAAATAATTTGTAAATCGGTTTTTATGAATTTTGTGTACTTCAATCATATTTTTCTCAGATCCTATTCATTCTATATAAAACAAGAAAAATGATCCTTGTAATTTTTGAAGCTTAAATCAACCTAGGTGAATTATTTTTGTAGCCGGATTAAAAAGGAAAAAGAATTAAAAATGAAAATCAAATCGTATGAACTAGGGTTTGAGTTTTGATGATGGATCTGGTACAATAAAGGTGTTTTAAGGTTGATTTAATGATTGGTAATGATTGGGAAAAATTTAGGTTAGGGTTTATGCAATTTTGTTTATTACCGATTGAAAAAATAAAAAGTGTAAGTGTGTGTTTTGTAATTTTTCAAACATGGGGGTTATTTTGTAAGATGATTTGGATCAGGGATGATTCGTGAAAAATATAAAATGGGGGTGTTATGTGTAAAATTTGTAACTAAAAGGTTTAATTGATAAATTATATAAATTATTAATTCGAATTGAAAATTTTATAAGTAAAGGGACTTGTTTTGTAATTTAGGTAAATTGAAGTTGATTCGTACTAAACATTAATATAAATGGAAATTTGCTATTTTTGGAAACTTGCTAAATAAGGAAACTTTTTAAAAATAGAAACTTGCTAATTTTGGAAACCTGCTATAAATGGAAAGTTACTAAAAATGGAAAGCCGACTAAAATGAGAAATCTAATTTGAAGAAGATATTAATAATAAGACGACCATGTATTCGTGTAGATTCGCTGAAGATGGAGTTGTTTCCGATCTTTATATTTCTAGATTTGTTTGCACTTGCGGTATAAGGTACAAATATTCTACCCTTTCTCAGTAAGGGTGTCCTTCTCATGACTTTTGATCTTGATTCACTATAGGGTTCCCTAAGCCATTGTTATGTTCCCTTATACTTTGATTCGTTCTTCATGTTTCACTTACATCTGTCCATATTGGTTTGATTATGATCTGAGCCTTTTTATTTGGGGCTTTCTTATTTAATCTATGCTTTTCTATGTTTTCCCTTGATTTGTGAACCTTGATAATGGAACCTTGCCATGTTCCCTTGATACTTGATATGACTCGTTCGTCACCCTGTAACATGAATATTTGAATCACTTGATACTTTGAAGGTTCATTTGATTTTGATAACTGGATGTGAAAACCTTTCTTAATTATATATGAAAATGTTTGAGAAAAGCTATTTTAAAAAGATGCGATACTACTTTTAAATGAAAGTTACTTAGAGTTTTTAAGAAAACTATTTTTAAGACTATCTTTATGAAAACCGTTTTGAAAGACCATTTTTATGAAAACTATTTTGTAAGATCATTTTTATGAAAACCATTATTGAAAGACTGCTTTAAATGGACTTTTAATAGAAACCTTTTTAAATGAACTGTTGCTATGAAACTTTGCTTTATAAACCTTTGATATAAACCCTTTGCTATGATTCCTTTTGTTTTGACCATTTGATATGAACCATTTGATATGAGACATTTGATATGAACCATTTGATATGAACCTTATGATATAATTGAAATGGAAATTTGACTTGAACCACTTGATATGAATTTTGAACTTGGATACTTGGACATTTGATACTTGACCCTTTACCCACAATTTGAGACTACGAGCCATAACTAGGCATGAGGGTTTCATGTCCATGTCATTGATGCACCGATGGCATGACTCTAGGGCAGGAGAGTGATGACCTGTCCCGTCCCTGACTTGATTTGATTTGTTATGGAGATGTAGTATTTGGCCACCTAGGGCGTATGGATGCATCCTAGATTTGTTATTTGATTCGAGTTTGTTATATTTGGTGACTGATGGTGTGTGCGATACACGTCTTTCACATCTTGGGAGCTCATGACTCCACCCTTTGGAGGTATCCCCTCATATTGCGTTTGGTACCGAGGTCTCCCCTCCGTACACCTTGATATTTGATTATTTGATTTGATTTGGGCTCGTAGTGGATTACTGTTCCCTTTACCTTATAACCTTGTACTTAGTATTCCGAGGTCACCCCTCCGGATACATACTTGACTTGATACTTGACTTGACTTGATATGACTTGGGCTCGGGTTGGGATTATTGTTCCCTTTTCTCTTATCTATTGTAACTATTTCTTAACTCTTGATATATCCGCATAACCTTTTATTTTTCTTTCTTTCCTAACTCTTGTTATACCTTGCATTGTTTCACTTACTTCACTATCCCATTATTACTGCTTGTTACCTTTATATCTGTTCACTGAGCTCTCGTAGCTCAGCCGCATTTCTTTTTCTGCGACAGGTTTTAGTTTGGAAGCTGGGTATGAGTGGAGAGTATCTTGGACTTAGAAGACCTTACTAGCTAATTGGATTAGAGATGACTAGAAGAGCTTATATTTAGACTAGTAATTATTGTATTTCTCATTTGTAACCTTGTAGTTTCAGATTTTCCATTGTAACCATTGAAATTCAATTGTATTATTTATGTCATATGCTTGTGTTTGTTCTGATACGTCACCATTATTGTGACATCTCTACCCATGTCAGGTTGGGGTGTTACAGTTTATAATAAAGCACTTGCTTCAAAAAATTCTAAAGTAGCCTATTGTAGGCTTTTTGCCTCTATATAGTTCATATGGAGTTTTATTCAAAAATAGTCTTATTAAGACTCTATTTAAAATATAGGTAGATGTGTCAACGGCGTTACACCAAAAATTTTGTGGTATGTTTTGTTCATTAAGCATTGTTCTACTCATCTCTTAGAGAGTTCGGTTTTTACGTTCTACTACACCGTTTGACTAAGGAGTACGAGGAGCTGAAAAATTATGTGTTATGCCATTAGCATCACAAAAAGCTCCAAATTGTGTTTCATTATAAAATTCACGACCATGATCCGTTCTAATTGACACAATGCTACTTCCTAGTTGATTTTGAATTTTCTTACTAAGAATTTCAAATTTATCAAAAGCTTCGTTTTTTACTTTTCAAAAAAATTTTCCAAGTGTATCTTGAATAATCATCTACTATGACCAAAGTATAGAAGTTTCCTCCATAACTTTGTATAGCGGAAGGACCAAATAAATCCATATGCAAAAGTTCTAGACACCTAGATGTAGACACCATATTTTTAGCCTTATGGCTATTATGAACTTGTTTCCCAATTTTGCAAGCATCACAAAAGTGTTGGTCATATTTCAACTTGGGTAAGTTTCTAACGAGTTCTTTAGATGATAGAGATTGGATGAGTCTCATATTTGCGTGGCCTAAGCGTTTATGCCAAAGAGTTGAGGTATCATCTAGAGAGGTGAGGCAAAGTTTATCTTTAGATGTTTTGTCTATTTTCATAACATATACATTGTTTTTCAAAATTCCTTTAGCTATGGTTATAGCGTCTTTTAGTATTTTACTTTCGTTTTCACTAAAGAGGAAATTATACTTTTTACGTCGTAGTTGGCTAATGCTAAGCAAGTTAAATCCTAGATTATCAACATGAGCAACATCATCAATAGAGAGAGAGTCATGAGAGATAGTACCTTTTCCAATGATTTTGCTTTTCAACTTGCTACCAAAAGTAACATTACCTCCGTCATATTCTTGGTAGGTTGAGAAGAGGCTCTTGTTTCCCGTCATATGCCTTGAACAACCGCTATCTTTTATCCACTCGTCTGGTTCCAAGCCAACTTTCAAGCATATCTAAGTTATAGAAAAACTCAAGCATTTGGTCCCCAATATCTCATGGGTCCATTTTGGTTAAACATCCCATTAACTTGATTCATGTATGGGAATGGTGGATATGAGTTCCATGGCATGTAGTTAGGAGTTTGATAATGCCTAGGAAAGTTTTGGTTCCAACCTATTTGATAATTAGGTTGCGTGTTGTAGTTGCTTTTTGGAAAGGGGCGTTTGGGAATAGTTGTTTTAGGCCTTTGTTTAGTTTCAGTTGAACTAGCATTAGATTTCTTTGTGACTTTAACGAACTCTGTACGAGCCGATATACAAGCTTTCTGTTCTGCTACAGTACCCACGGAACCTTTCTCTTCCACAGGCGGAACCAAAGATTTGGTTCCGTTTGATCCGTGGGTTTCTGAGACTGTTGGAACAGTTTCTTGTACTTTTTCGGATTGTTTCTTTAGACTACTTAAATCTCCTAATTTCATAAAACCTAGTCCAGTTTTATCATGTGGTAATTTTTGGATTCTCATTATTTCATCCACACAACAAATATTTTTATCAAATTTTTGAATTTAGAGTTTTGTTTGATAAGTGCGTCCTGTGTGATTTTGAGTTTCTCTAATTCAAGTCTAAGCTCTTGACATGATATACATACCTCGTCAATAGCTTTACTCTTTTCTAATCGTTTAACTTTTTCTTTTAACTCATAAACTTCATTTTTGAAAAATTCCTTTTTAGTTTTCAAAAACTTTTTTTTCTTTATGATTTTTAAGCTAGGTTCACATAGTTTGTTATATTCCTTTTGAAAGGTGTCGTCATCAATAGAAATATAAGATGAGTCAGAGTGTACCTCATTTCACTCTCACTCCAAGCACAACTTACAAAAGCTCTTTGATTCTTGTTCTTGGGTGGCTTGGGACAATCTCCTATTAAATGACTTGTATCTCCGCATCTAAAACATTTTCTTTCTCCTTTTCCTTTCTTGCCAAAAGGATTTCTTGTCTTCTCGAGGTTGTCTTACGAACTTTCCTCGTCTTCTAAAAAACTTCTTGAAATCTCTTACGGCCATGGCATATTCTTCATCTTCACTACCCGAACTAGATTCTTCGTAATCAATTGAGTCTACTCTAGCTTTATGATCACCTTCTATAATAATATACCATAGATCTATGTCTTTTGATTTCACATAAGTTTCGAATCGGTTTTTCCAATATTTAAAACCATTTGGTTCAAATATAGTGGCGGTCTTTGCAAAGATTTCCCTTCTTTGAAATTTTCAAAATCCATGGATCATTCCAAGTTTTAAAATACAATATATTTTAAAAATCTTGAGCAACGTAGGTCTGATACCAATTGTGGAAAACTAGTAGGGGGGTTGAATAGTTTTACCATTTTAAAATTTATTTGCTTTGAGTACATCGTGTGAATTCAACTAATGTAAATAACAAACAATAAACAATATGAATGTAAAGAAAGAAATGATCAAACCACAACACGATTGTTTATAGTGGTTCGGTCTACAAGGATTCTTTTTCCTTGCCCTACTCCACTCCTCGAGTTTCCAACTCGAGAGTTTTTCTTCACTAATCAACAAGCTCCTTTAACCGGCGGAGAAAACCTTTACACGTCGCTTACACAATATTTCCGACACAAAGCTAGATGTCGAGTTCTTTTACAAGGGTACAACCACTCCCGTCACACTATGTATTTTGAGGACTAAAATACTAACCGATCACTACATAGGGTTTATGATTGTTTGGTAAAAACAATGATGTATGAACAACAACAAATCACACAGTGACATACTAACAAGCCTTGCAATGCTTAGTTGAAACTTGTAATGCTATGATCTTCTTGCTGCAAAGAAGTTAACTAAAATGAAATATGAATGAGTTAGATATGAATGAAAGAATATATAATGTTTTTTATGCTTGTAAGTGATGAGGAAACAACATGAAGTAGCTTGCTATTTATAGGCAAAAAGCCTCAGCAAGCCACAGATGGGACTGAGCCAATTATAGGGTTCTGTCTGTGTACCTGTTTAATTCCGCGGGGACCTGACAGAAAATCTCCAAAAATCTTTATCAAACCTAACCAAAATATTTCCATATCTTTCCAAGGATTCATTGAGTAAAGATCTAAACATGATATTCGTCATATCTTCTGATGATCTTCAAAATCTTCCAAAGATCTCAAAGATGATGCATGCCATGATATCATAGTATATTTCCTTTTTTAGATTTAAATGTATATGAAAGTAAACTTGTCAAATGTATATACTAGTTAGGTGATATTTTAACATTGTGTTTATGAAAGACTTGTGACTATATATGTAAAGACTTAACTATATTTAGGTTTTGCTAAAAGTAAAGTTTATAATTGTCGTTAACAAAATATAGCAAAGATCGTAAAAATTAAATAACGTTTTTTAGACGATATTTGTATTAACAATGTGTTTGGTGCTCTTTGTTACCCAAATAATGATCGTGAAGACCTTGGCAAGCTCAAAGCTAAAGCTGATATCGGTGTGTTCATTGGATACTGTGAAACCTCTAAAGGCTTCCGCATCTGGAATTGTCGTACTAGAGTAATAGTGGAATCCTTTCATGCTAATTTTGATGAACTAACGAAAATGGCTTCTGAGGAAAATAGCTTAGGACCCGCAACCAACCGTCAAAAATTTCCTGAACAATCAGCTGAACCTCTTTTGCTAAACCGTCAAGAATTGGAAACCCTGTTTGCTGTGTTGTTTGATGATTCATTTACATGTCGTGTACCAGATGTATCTAATGTTTACGCTCCACCATCTGATAATGTTCCTACACCTGATACACCTGCACCAACTACTACAACCGTTGCAACAGATGCACCTCTATTTGAATCTCCGACAATAGTAGAACAAAGAGCTTCCAACACTGAAAATACAACTGATGATCAACCTGAACAAAAAGTACTCGCACCTGCAGATTATGACGGAAATTCCTTCTTCAATCCATTTGCTTCTGCTCCAACCATTTCAGATATTGCAGAGTCGTCTACACGCAACTAGGATCCGTCTAATATGCACACTCTTTATCAACATTACCCTTCAACACACAAATGGAGAAGAGATCATCCCTTAGTAAATGTGATTGGTAATCCAGATAATCCAGTCATGACACGACAAAGACTTTACACGGATGGTGAAACCTGCATTTATGCTCTTACCGTCAGTCAAGCTGAACCAAAGAACATTAAAGAAGCAATGACTTATGACAACTGGATTGAATCAATGCAAGAAGAACTCTATCAATTCAAACGTCTTGAAGTCTGAGAATTGGTAGAAAGACCCGATGGAGTCTATGTTTTCGGACTTAAATGGATTTGGAAAAACAAACTTGATGCTGATGGAACGGTAATTTGTAACAAATCGCGTCTGGTTGCCAAAGGCTTCATCCAAGAAGAAGGCATTGACTTTGAAGAATCCTTTGCACCAGTGGCTAGACTTGAAGCTGTCCGCATGTTTCTGGCGTATGCTGCTCACAAGAACATCACTGTTTATCAAATGGACGTGAAGACTGCATTCCTGAATGGGCAACTCCGTGAAGAAGTGTATGTCACTCAACCAGAGGGCTTCATCGATCCAGATCTTCCTAATCATGTGAAAAACTCAAGAAAACCCTTTACGGCCTTAAACAAGCCCCGAGGGCATGGTACGACAAACTGTCCACATTCTTACTTGCTAATCACTTTACCAAAGGATCAGTTGATCCTACACTGTTTATTCAAATACACGGGTAGGACATTTTAATTGTTCAAATTTATGTTGATGACATCATTTTTGGTTCAACACATAAAAAGTACTCAAATGATTTTGCAAGACTCATGAAACAAAACTTTGAAATGTCCATGATGGGTGAACTAAAGTTCTTCTTAGGACTTCAAGTTCATCAATCCCTCCGTGGTATTTTTCTAAACCAGTCCAAATATGCTCTTGAGATTTTAAAGAAACATGGCATGACAAGTTGTGATACTTATAATACCCCTATGTCTGCATCATCACCAAAGCCGGATGCAAATTTACATGGGACACCAGTTGACCAAACAAAATACCGAAGTATTATTGGATCTCTCCTGTATCTCACAGCCAGCAGACCAGATATAGTATTTACCGTATATCTATGCTCCCGTTATCAGTCAAACCTAATTGAAAGACACCTCTCTGAGGCTAAAAGAATCCTTCGATACATAAAGGGAACCATTCACTTGGGGATCTGGTATTCGAAAGATTCTGGTTTTAAACTAATAGTCTTTTCAAATGCTGATCATGCAGGTTGTTTAGATACATGAAAAAGTACTTCTGGTGGAGTTAAGTTTCTCGGAGATAAGCTCGTATATTGGCAGTCAAAAAAGCAGGATTGCACTTCATTGTCATCAACAGAGGCAGAATACGTTGCAATGTCAGCATCCTGTGCTCAAGTCATTTGGATTGGATCACAACTCATGGACTACCGCAATTTATTCAACAAAATTGTTGATCCCAGTTGAGCTATTGATCTTGTTAGTTATCTTAGATATAGATCTAAAACAACAAGTATAGAAACTGTTCTTGAAACAATATTAAACACTATGCGGAATCTGATGTTTAATCTTAAGAAGAATAATCAATGAACACAGTCGAATTCTCTTTACAAACACTTCAATATATTAATACGGTTACTCAATAGTAACAGGGTTACAAAACCTTGAAGTGAATCGACTCTAACAATGATACGTATGTAATTCTAACCCTAGAACTTCCTTTTATAGACTAAGGAGTTCTTTACAAGAAACGTATAAGTCTAACTAAATAAGATATATACAAATTCCTTTCCATATTTATCTAACCGACTTTACATACTTGTCACATAAACAGCAGAATACTAACTCTAGCAGTAGAATCTTTATGCCTAGCAGTAGTATCTACTTAGTGTATTTCCTTGATCTTTTCAGCAACTCCAGCAGTAGTATGAAATACACTAGCAGTAGTATCATTGTAACCAGCAGTATAATTCACACTTAGTGAATTTTTCATTTAGCACAATAAGCAGCATTATCATTCTTGAGCAGCAGCATCTTAAATCCCAACAAAAATCCCAATGTACTCTCACTCCAAGAGTGCCATTGCCATCTCCTGCAACACTGTTCAACATTTAAAATCAAAGCATATCGCTCTCAGATATCACTTTATCAAGGAGCATGATGAAAAGGGTACAGTTGAATTATACTTTGTGGGTTCAAAATACCAATTAGCAGACCTATTCACCAAAGCCTTGCCTCATACAAGATTTGTGGAATTAGTTCACCAAATTGGTATGCGATGTTTGACTCCAGATGATCTGGAAAACTTTCTCAAATATCCTAGAAAAAGTCAAACTTCAAAACAATTTTGTAAATATTTTTATCAAAAACAAAATACAAAAAAAAATAATAAAATAATAATAATAATAATAATAATAATAATAATAATAATAATAATAATAATAATAATAATAATAATAATAATAATAATAATAATAATAATAATAATAATAATAATAATAATAATAATAATAATAATAATAATAATAATAATCGATCCTCTCACTCTAGGGGCGAAAATGGCGATTCTCTTAATCATCATGATCGATCCTCTTCCTCATTGAATTTACCACGCATGGATCTTCTTTTATCCTCTTGTACAGGTTTGTTCTTGGTTACGGTTTTTTAGGGTTTGTCTCCTCCATCGATCTGTACAGTTTCTTTATTAGGGTTTTGTTTCGAGACCCGCTTCGGTTTGTTTGTGCTGTGTACGTTTTGTTTCTTCATAGCTGCTGGGTTTTCCTTTGTTTGGGTTGTGGTTATCTCCTTCTCGGTGGATCCCACGCTTATCAGGGTTTGGATTTTATTGTGATCGGCCTGTTTTTAGGGTTTCGTTGTGACGCCCGTTTTGCTCATCACACGGTTCTGGTTGAGAGGTTCGTGCAGTTTTTGGGTTTCGAGCAATTGTTCGGTTTTGGATTGGGTTTCTTTAACAGGTACTGTCATAACTGGTGGTTGTGGGTTCGTTACATTTGTATGTCTGGGCTGTTTACGTAACAGTAGGTCTGTAACAGTGGGTTCCTGCACTTTGTTTTGTGGCTTGTTAGTCTGGGTTGTGGTGGTTTCGTTGCGGGTTGTGCTTAGGGGATTGAAAGCAGGTTGTGTTTATTTCAATACCCCCTACTCGGTTCTGTGGTGGTATACTTCCTTGGTGCTGTTGATTTGCTACTGGTCATTATATCCTTAAAGTTGGTTGTATCAGTTTGTGGTTTCGTCTTCGGTTCCGCGAAAGGGTATTGATATTTTCCTATGCCTATAGTGAGATTTCACTGCCCCTTCGCGGGCCTCAGTGGGTGTCGTGATGGGAATGGAAATGGGCTTACTAAGACTTATTTGATCACACATCTTCGTGATCGACACTTTAATGGGGAGGCGCAAGCTATCACTAGACATTCTCTTGTGTCGGATTTGGCCATTTTTGAAAGGGCGGAGGTTACTCTTAAGCGTATGGGATTGTGGTTATGTGGTGGTTGTTTCAAAACGCATACTTTCCGGGCTAAGTGTCGACATGGTGGGGGTTCTGTTGTGTCACCTCCTGATGGTGGTGATGGTGTGGTTCGGTTCGTCTTGCATGATCTTACCAAACCTCATGCCCCTTCTCATGTTGCTCCTGTTGAGGATTTGGTTTCTGATGAGTTTGGTGGTTTTGATTTACATCTCCTTGATACTCTATTTTCTAAGGGGTTGCGTACTGTCAAATCCATTCCTCCTAAATGTCGTTTAGGGTTTTCTCGGGTTTTGAAAGGAGCCCTTGATAAGGTAGTTTGTTCGCCTGATGACATTTCTTGTTGGGTTGGTTTGTTAGTCTTGCCTCTTTGTTTGCTCAAAACCTTTTGTCCGAGGAGTAATCAAGAGTGTAGGTCTGTTACTAAACGTCAGCGACAGGAAGAGTATATTCTTAATGCCATTTCATCTTGGGGCACACCTGGTGGTAGTTTACAAGTTGTGCGGGAGGTTTTAGCCGAACCCCCCCCTTTGTGGTCTAATACTGATGATGAAAACCTGGACTTGGGTGACCGTAATATCAAGCAGTGTAAGAGGAAGATTTGTGATGGCCATTATACTGCTGCTGTTAGAGTTCTTTCCTCTTCGGGTATTGCGGCTTATGATGATACTACTCTCGCGGATCTAAAAGCTAAGCACCCTTTTCAATCTGCCCCCCTTTTACCAGATATACCTATTGATCATCATCACCTTTTGGCATCTCCTGCTATGGTTCTTGATATGATTAAGAGTTTCCCTCGTGGTACTTCTTGTGGAAGGGATGGTTTACGTGCTCAACACCTTTTGGATTGTTTAAACGGTGCTGCTGTTGCCATCTCTGATGAGTTAGTCGCTTCTATCACCCAGGTGGTGAACCTATTTCTTGAGGGTAAATGTCCAAGGGAGTTGGGAGAGTATGTTGCTAGTGCTCCTCTCACGCCTTTGGTTAAACCTGGAGGGGGGATCCGTCCTATCGCTGTTGGGACTGTTTGGAGGCGTTTAGTCTCCAAATTTTGTGCTTCTATGATTGGCCATTCTTTGGATGGTTATTTTGACGGTTTGCAATTTGGTGTGGGTGTTTCGGGAGGTGGGGAGGCAATCCTTCATGCTGTGAATCGGTTGATTGAAGACCGTGGGGGTGCTGTGGGTTTATCTATGTTGTTGGTGGACTTTAAAAACGCTTTTAATATGGTGGATCGTGCGGTCATGTTACGAGAAGTTCGCCTTCGTGTTCCGGCTATTTCACGTTGGGTGGAATTCTGTTACTCCAATCCTGCTAGATTATATTATGGTGAGCATACTTTGTGGTCGCACCAAGGGGTGCAGCAGGGTGATCCGCTTGGGCCTCTCCTTTTTGCTTTAGTGTTACATCCATTGGCATGTAAGATTCGCGACTCCTTCACTCTTTCTCTTCAAGCTTGGTATCTTGATGATGGTACTATTATAGGGGATACTTTGGTTGTGGGGAAGGTTTTGGAGTTGATTATGATGGATGGACCTAGTTGTGGTTTGCACCTTAATGTTGATAAAACTGAGGTCTTTTGGCCGAAGGAAGACCCAAGGAGCAGGTTTGTTGGTGTTTTTCCCCCTAATATTTCTCGACCTTCGCATGGTGTTAAATTATTAGGGGGCCCCGCCAGTGTGGATTTTGAGTTTAGTAGTAAGCTTGTTATGAAAAGGGTTGCTAAAACTATTGAGCTTATGGATGCTGTTGCTAGGCTTAATAATAATAAGTGTGAGTTGTTGTTAATAATAATAATAATAATAAGGGGTTTGTGTGGGCGATTTTAGGTGATCGTCTCCTTCACCTTCATCCCCGATCCACCATATGCATGCGAACCGTTGATTCAACACTCCTTGTTGGATTGTGGTTTTTAGTGCTTCACTGTTGCTTCATCTTCTTTCTTCTTGTCAGGATCGTAGCCAGTTTTGCTTCCCTAAATCGTTGTGGGGTTTTGTTTGGTTCCCCCAAACAGTTCCTGATAAGGCTTCTTTTGATACGGGTTGTGATCTTTCCCTTCTTGGTTGAGCAGTCCCTTTCCTGGATTTCTGGTTTCTTGGTTGCGTCTTGTCTGTGGAGGAAGGGGTTACTGTTTTGGCTAGTAGCAGGGCCCACTTTTTGGGGTTACTTTTTGAAGGTTGCGTGTTGGGATTGCATTTTGGTTGTAGGGCCCGCTCTTTGCTATTTGTTGCGATTTGTTCTTTTTGGTCAACCCTTGCGTTTGGCTAAATTGTGCTGCGATTAGCTATTTTTAGATAGTGGGCCTAGCGTTTTGGTTGCTTCGTGGGCCCCACATTTCAGAAAAGCAAGGTGGCTGCTGCAATTTGGTTTGTGGACCCAATATTTAGCTTAACCTTGGGTTTTGTTTAATTGTGTAGTGGGCTTTGTTTTTTGTTTGGGCTTTGCGGTTTAGCTTATTTGGTTGCGGTTTGAGGCACCCAGCGGTTTGACTGTGTTCTTGGGAAAAAAAAAAAAAAAAAAAAAAAAAAAAACCTTTTCTATGGCAATCATACGGTTTCATTGTCCTTTCGCGGGGTTAAGTGGTTGTCAGGATGGTAATGGAAATGGGCTTACCAAAACCTCGTTGATCACTCATCTTCGGGATCGCCATTTCAGTAAGGATGCGTTGGCCACCACCAAACTTTCCTTGGCTACAAACCTTGCCGTTTTTGAGGCGGCTGAGGTCACGCTGAAACGCATGGGACTTTGGTTATGTGGAAATTGTTTTAAGACGCATACTTTTCGTTCGAAATGTCGGCATGGACCTGATTTTGTGCCACCCCCTGATGGTGGTGATGGTGTCGTTAGGTTTGTGCTGTTTGATCTTGCCAAACCACAAGTCCCTTCTTCGGTCCAAATTACTCGTGGTGAGGACTCGGTTTTGGCGGAGCATGATGGTTTCGATCTACAATTGCTTGACACCTTGCTCTCTAAAGGGTTGCACACGGTCAAATCCATCCCTCCAAAGTGTCGGTTGGGATTCTCTCGCGTTTTGAAAGGAGCCCTCGATAAGGTGATCTGCACACCTGAGGACATTTCCTGCTGGGTTAGCCTGTTAGCCCTGCCTCTCTGTCTCCTTAAAACCTTTTGCCCGAGGAGTAACATGGAGTGCAGGTCTGCTATTAAACGCCAACGCCAAGAAGAATACATCGCTAATGCCATTCGCTCTTGGGGTACGTCCGGGGGTTGTTTGCAGCTTGTTAGAGAGGTTTTAGCCGAACCCTCCCCTGCATGGGCTAATATTGATGAGGATACTGTGGATTTGGGTGAGCGCAATATCAAGCAATGTAAGAGGAAGATTTGTGATGGTCATTATTCTGCGGCTGTCAGAGTTCTTTCTTCTTCAGGTGTTGCTCCTTATAATGATTCTACTCTCGAGGATTTAAAAGCTAAACATCCTTTCAAGTCTGCTCCAGCTCGGCCTGATATACCGCTTGATCATCATAACCTCATTGCATCTCCTGCTGTGGTTCTTGATATGATTAGGAGTTTCCCCCGTGGTACCTCTTGCGGTCGAGATGGTTTGCGTGCCCAACACCTTTTGGACTGTTTGAGTGGTGCTGCTGTGGCTGTTTCGGATGAATTAATTGCCTCTATCACCCAAGTAGTGAATCTGTTTCTCGGTGGCCAATGCCCTAGGGCGTTGGGTGAATACATTGCTAGTGCTCCCCTCACACCGCTGATTAAGCCAGGAGGTGGTATCCGTCCCATTGCTGTGGGGACCATTTGGAGGCTCTTAGTATCCAAGATTGGTGCTTCCTTGATTGGTCATTCTTTAGATGGGTATTTGAACGACCTACAGTTCGGTGTTGGGGTGTCTGGAGGAGGGGAGGCTATTCTTCATGCTGTGAATCGGTTCCTTGAAGAATGTGGGGATAAGGTGGGTCTTTCGATGTTGCTGGTGGATTTCATAAACGCCTCTAATTTGGTGGATCGGGAGGTTATGCTACAGGAGGTTCGCCTTTGTTGCCCTGCTATTTCACGTTGGGTGGAATTCTGCTACTCCAGCCCAGCTAGACTTTATTATGGGGAACACATCTTATGGTCGCACCAAGGGGTGCAACAAGGCGACCCACTCGGACCTCTACTTTTTGCCTTAGTGTTACACCCCCTGGTTCACAAAATTAGAGACTCTTTTGATCTTGCCCTCCAAGCGTGGTACTTGGATGATGGCACTATTATTGGTGATACCCTGGTCGTGGGGAAGGTCTTAGATCTTATCATGTCAGATGGACCTAGTTATGGCTTGCACCTTAACGTGGATAAAACTAAGGTTTTCTGGCCAACCGAGGACCCCAGAAGCAGGCTCGCAGGTGTCTTTCCGCCGAATATTGCTCGCCCTTTACGCGGTGTTAAATTATTGGGCGGGCCGGCTAGCGTGGACTTTGAGTTTAGTAGTGGGCTTGCTACAAAAAGGGTTGCTAAAACCATCGAGCTTATGGATGCCATTGCTAGGCTTAATGATCCTCAATGTGAGTTGCTCCTTCTTCGTGCTTGTGCCGGTATTTCAAAGTTATACTTCTCTATGCGCACATGTTCTCCCCGGGTCTTTGAGGGTGCCCAGACTTCGTTTGATGCGGCACTTCGTTCCTCTATGGAACGTATTGTCACTGCTTCTGGACCTGGGTTTGGGGATTGGCAGTGGAGATTGGCTACGCTTCCGTTTGAGTTTGGGGGGCTTGGCGTATATTCTGCAGGTGATGTGTTGAATTATGCTTTCCTTGCGTCTAGACTCCAATCTGCTAGCTTACAGGCTAAGCTCCTCCAACAGTCTGGCATAGTGAATCATGGATCTTCCTTTAATGACGCTCTGTGTACTTTTAACGCAAAAATGGAGTTCGACCTCTTAAGTAACCCGAATGAGATCGCTGCCCCCAAACTTATGAAAGAATTGGCAGATATATATTTCACACGTGTTACTAAAATGGATGAATCCTCTTTTGGCCTATCCGCTCGACAGATGGCGCTTTGTAGATCACAACCCGAAGACTACACCTCTGATTGGCTTAGGGTGTCCCCGATATCTGGGTTGGGGTAGACTATGAACGCCAGAACTTACCGGTGTGTTTTATGCTACCGCCTGGGTGTCCCCCTTTTCTCGGTCCAGATGCCGTGCTCTGCTTGTTCCAGGTTTTTTACGGGAGACATTTACGGGGATCATGTTGTGTCATGTGCTGGTATTATTGGTATCAAGCACCGACACAACGTGGTGCGCGACACTCTTGCTGATATTTGCTCTCGGTCTGGGATCTCGGCTCGCAAATAGGTTGACATTGGTCTTTGTGGAGAAAGAGACAAAAGCTTACGCCCAGCTGATATATTGCTCTATTCTTGGGATGGTGGGCAGGATGTTTGTGTCGATTTGACAGGGTCGTCTCCTTTGACGCAATCGGGTATGGTCGATTTTGTGCCAGGACAAGTGGTGGTCGAGGCAGCACAGCGCAAGCATGTCAAATATGATAGCAAATGCGCCGACATTGGATATGGGTTTCTTCCCTTCTCATTCTCTTCCTTGGGGGAACTTGGGAAGGATGCAGCAACCCTACTGAAACGGATCCGAAAGTTCTCAGTAACTCAAGACATCGGATCGCGAGCCGCTGCTCATATCTTTAATAGGATTAGCTTTGCGATAGCTAAAGGAGTGGGAGCCCAGTTAGTATCTCGGCTCCCTTTAATTTCTTGTAAATCTTATTTTATTCTAATGAAGTGATGTTTTTATAAATAAATAAATAATAATTTAAAAATAATAATAATAATAATAATAATAATAATAATAATAATAATAATAATAATAATAATAATAATAATAATAATAATAATAATAATAATAATAATAATAATAATAATAATAAAATATATAAAAATTTCAAAATCAACAAAAAGATTTTACATTTTTTTCTCTTTAAAACAATGCAACATCTTGTTCTTTTAAACAAATTAACCATTTTTTTCCAAACAAGTGTTGAGGGGGAGTATGAAATTCAAATTTTAATATTTTCTTAAAAATTTGTACTTGCATATTTTCAAAAGGATGTTGTTTGCAAAATGTGTTGGTAAAAAATTATCCTCGTAATACCCTCCTTGATATTAAAATATTTTATATTCTCTAAAGTCGAGGGGGAGTATTGAAAGTTGTTTATTGTCAAGGTTATGTCAAGTATTATTAACCTTTCGTGAAGTGGAGGACCAAAATTGAAAAACTTATCGTTAAGGGACCATATAGGTCTAAATGTCAATGTTAAAATTTTTGGTCAAAACCAAGTCTGACCCATCCATTTATTTCACCTGCAATATACATTTAATACCACAGCCACCTCAATCAACGGCTAATAATCATTCGACAAATCCAAGCTTCAAATCTCAAATCCGTAAATTTTTTTATGTTCTTTGAACAAATATAAGAAACGATTTTTGTTATTTTTAAGATCTAACGGCTAAATTTTTCACAATCATTAATTTTGGGTTTAGGATTTTAGTCGATTTGGGTAAATCGATTCTGAGTGTTAGTGGTTAATTTTTGTGGTGGGTTATGATTAATATCAAGTGTTTAATTATACCCAGAAACATCAATTGATGATTTTTTGAATTAGGTTTCATACGTATGAATTGTGGGAAATCATATCAAAATGTTTTAGCCCAATTAAATAGGTGGGATAGTGTTCTAACATGTTAAGTAACATAATTTGACCATCAATTTGTGCCCAGAAACACGTTTGGTACGATAAACTGTCCACATTCTTACTTGCTAATCACTTTACCAAAGGATCAGTTGATCCCATACTATTTATTCAAATACACGGGTAGGACATTTTATTTGTTCAAATTTATGTTGATGACATCATTGTTGGTTCAACACATAAAAAGTAATCAAATGATTTAGCTAAGACTCATGAAACAAAACTTTAAAATGTCCATGATGGGTGAACTAAAGTTCTTCTTAGGACTTCAAGTTTATCAATCCCCACGTGGTATTTTTCTAAACCAGTCCAAATATGCTCTTGAGATTTTAAAGAAACATGGCATGACAAGTTGTGATACTTATAATACCTCTATGTCTGCATCATCACCAAAGCTGGATGCTAATTTACATGGGACACCAGTTGACCAAACAAAATACCGAAGTATTATTGGGTCTCTTGTGTATCTAACAGCCAGCAGTCCAGATATAGTATTTGTCGTATATCTATGCTCCCGTTATCAGTCAAACCCAACTGAAAGACACCTCTCTGAGGCTAAAAGAATCCTTCGATACATAAAGGGAACCATTCACTTGGGGATCTGGTATTCGAAGGATTCTGGTTTTGAACTAATAGCCTTTTCAGATGCTGATCATGCAGGTTGTTTAGATACATGAAAAAGTACTTCTGGTGGTGTTCAGTTTCTCGGAGATAAGCTCGTATCTTGGTAGTCAAAGAAGCAGGATTGCACTTCATTGTCATCAACAGAGGCTGAATACGTTGCCATGTCAGCATCCTATGCTCAAGTCATTTGGATGAGATCACAATCATGGACTACGGCAATTTATTTAACAAAATTGTTGATCCCAGTTGAGCTATTGATCTTGTTAGTTATCTTAGATATAGATCTAAAACAACAAGTATAGAAACTGTTCTTGAAACAATATTAAACACTATACGGAATCTAATGTTTAATCTTAAGAAGAATAATCAATGAACACAGTCGAATTCTCTCAACAAACACTTCAATATATTAATACGGTTACTCAATAGTAACAGGGTTACAAAACCTTGAAGTGAATCGACTCTAACAATGATACGTATGTAATTCTAACCCTAGAACCTCCTTTTATAGACTAAGGAGTTCTTTACAAGAAACGTATAAGTCTAACTAAATAGGATATATACAAAATCCTTTCCATACTTATCTAACCGACTTTACATACTTATCACATAAACAGTAGAATACTAACTCTAGCAGTAGAATCTTTATGCCTAGCAGTAGTATCTACTTAGTGTATTTCCTTGATCTTTTCAGCAACTCCAACAGTAGTATGAAATACACTAGCAGTAGTATCATTGTAACCATCAGTAGAATTCACACTTAGTGAATTTTCCATTTAGCACAATAAACAACATTATCATTCTTGAGCAGCAGCATCTTAAATCCCAACAAAAATCCCGATGTACTCTCACTCCAAGAGTGCCATTGCCATCTCCTGCAACACTGTTCAACATTCAAAATCAAAGCATATCGCTCTCAGATATCACTTTATCAAGGAGCATGATGAAAAGGGTACAGTTGAATTATACTTTGTGGGTTCAAAATACCAATTAGCAGACCTATTCACTAAAGCCTTGCCTCATACAAGATTTGTGGAATTACTTCAACAAATTAGTATGCGATGTTTGACTCTAGATGATCTGGAAAACTTTCTCAAATATCCTAGAAAAAGTCAAACTTCAAAACAATTTCGTAAATATTTTTATCAAAAACAGAATACAAAATAATAATAATAATAATAATAATAATAATAATAATAATAATAATAATAATAATAATAATAATAATAATAAAATATAAAAATTTCAAAATCAACAAAAAGATTTTACATTTTTTTCTCTTTAATAAAAATGCAACATCTTGTTCTTTTAAACAAATTAACCATTTTTTTCCAAACAAGTGTTGAGGGGGAGTATGAAATTCAAATTTTAATATTTTCTTAAAAATTTGTACTTGCATATTTTCAAAAGGATGTTGTTTGCAAAATGTGTTGGTAAAAAATTATCCTCGTAATACCCTCCTTGATATTAAAATATTTTATATTCTCTAAAGTCGAGGGGGAGTATTGAAAGTTGTTTATTGTCAAGGTTATGTCAAGTATTATTAACCTTTCGTGAAGTGGAGGACCAAAATTGTAAAAATTTATCGTTAAGGGACCATATGTGTCTAAATGTCAATGTTAAAATTTTTGGTCAAAACCAAGTCTGACCCCTCCATTTATTTCACCTGCAATATACATTTAATACCACAACCACCTCAATCAACGGCTAATAATCATTCGACAAATCCAAGCTTCAAATCTCAAATCCGTAAATGTTTTTATGATCTTTGAACAAATATAAGAAACGGTTTTTGATATTTTTAAGATCGAACGGCTAAATTTTTCACAATCGTTAATTTTGGGTTTAGGGTTTTAGTCGATTTGGGTAAATCGATTCTGAGTATTTGTGGTTAATTTTTGTGTTGGGTTATGATTAATATCAAGTGTTTAACATGTTGTGAGTGTTTAATTATACCCAGAAACATCAATTGATGATTTTTTGAATTAGGTTTCATACGTATGAATTGGGGGAAATCATATCAAAATGTTTTGGTCCAATTAAATGGGTGGGATAGTGTTCTTACATGTTAAGTAACATAATTTGACCATCAATTTTTTCCCAGAAACACGTTTGAATCAATTTTGATGTTTAGGGTTTAAGATGAACACGTTCAGGTCTCAACTTTTTGATTCAAGGCTAAAAGGTGTTAAAATGCAGTCCATTGTGCTTAGAATCATCATAGGAACTCATTTGTTCCATACACATACACATCTAATCCATTAAACTGAATTTCGACATGAATTGTAATGGGGTTTATCAAAATTGCAAAACTGTGTCTTCAATATAGATAAACTGTTATTGAAATTGTCTAAATGTGTTCATGAATTATGTTGTAACATGTGGTTTAATCAAATTTGGACAGGAAATGAATTTCGATAAAGATTCACAAGAAAATGTATGTCTACAGTGTTTATCAAAATTTCTTGTATAAGAAATTATCGAAATTTCAAAATCCATCACAATTGGATAACTTTGTCGCAATTGCACAATCGTCGAAATTCAAAATTTCATCGAAATTGGACTAAGTTCTATCGAAATTCAAGCTTCATCGCAATTTGTCAAAGTTATCACAATTGTTCAATGTTCCATCGCAATTTGTCAAAGTTATCGCAATTGTTCAAATGTTCCATCGCAATTGGCCAAACTTATCGCAATTGAACAAATCTGTTGCAATTCATTAACCTTGTCGGAATTGGTCATAATTTTATCGAAATTTAGATAAAATCACAAGTTGTCGCAATTGAATGAGTTTCATCGAAATTGAAAATGTTGTAATTGGAATTTCATTGAAATTGAAAATGTTGTAATTGGAATTTCATCGAAATTGAAAGTGTTGTAATTGGACGATAATTACAATTGCTCAAATGTTCATAAAATGTTCCAAAAAACAATGTCAATTTAGCATAACACTAAGTCACAATTTTTTTTTATTTGCAATTTTATAATTATTAGACAAATAAAATCAATGATGCAAGGAATTGGACACATGAATGATCTCAACTTTAACAATGTGCTAACTTTCATGTATCCTGCATATTTGTGTCTTTGATCGATGTTTCAGATTTCACAAATGGCTGCTCAACAATCACTTCCCATGCTTACAAAAGAAAGCACTTTTCCACAAGATTATGATGTGGAAATTGGCAAGAATAACGCACGTGTTGAATTTCACAAGATCAAGTGTGCAGAACCTTCGTGTCAAATAGCAATTGAAGTTCTTAAACTACACAAGTGTAGGAGCATGCTAGATAAGTCTTCATCCATTCCTGAGTTATACATTCATCAAATGTGGCACACAATCAAGCTGGATATGACAGAAGACTCATTCACCTGCACACTGGACAGAAAAGAAATCCCTGTTGATGTCAATTATCTTCGAAAAGTCTTACTTCTGCCCGAAGCTCCTGCACCAAACAAGAAGTTTCATCCTACTCCCTCAGAAGAAGTCGTTCTTAACTTCTTTTTAGAAATTGGATATGACGTACAACCAAACAAACCACTCAAATAATTTTCCAAAGTCAAGGCCAAGTTCATTCCTCAACCTTGGAGGACAATTTACTACATTTTGGCTCGATCAGTTTTCGAAAGAGACAACGGCCATGAGCATCCTCGTCTTTCTCACTTGCAAATATTCTGGGGAATAGTGAATCAGAGACAAATTGATTACGCTCAACTTATCTGGGAAGACATAGTCTTTCGATCCAGAGTTATCACCTCACTCCATTCACCAAGATTCCTTTTGTCAGATTAACCAAGTTACTCATCTACCATCTCCTTCATGACAATGAATACATCCCTCATCGTCTAGATGATCAAGAGAAGCATCTATTCGCAATGGACAAAACGGTCAACAAAATCTACATCCCAAAAGGAAGCACTCGCAAACAAGGGATGAGACTTCCTGACTCTCTTCTTACCGACAAAATCCAGAAAACACTTTCTTATAAGAAATATGATGAAGCATTCAAGGTTGGAAGGGTAGGCTTCCTTCACTGTGAAGTTGAACCCTCTAAAGACAAAACCCGAACCAAACGCGGTAGCAAAACTGGAAGCACGGCAAGCACAACAAAGCAAAAGAAGCCTGCACCGCCAAAACTAAAGAAAAGATACATGCCTGCAAAAGTTGCTAAGCCTGAGCTAGAAGAAGAACAGACTGTAGAAGAAGAGGAATCGGGTTCTGAGACTGAAACCGATGATGAACCAGTGATCTACAGAGAAGACATTGCTACCAAAATTGCTCAGGAAGCCAGTCTTGAGTCACTTGCATCTGATGAAGTGTTGGGAACACATTTCATATTATCAAGTATTGGTCATAGTTTATGTGATAGGTTGCCTTACTATTTAGGCCTTTATGTTTGTTTTAAGGTTCGGCCTATGTAGAAGGCCCATGGGCTGTGGCCTTTTATTTATTTCTTCTATTAGGGAAACGCCCCTTGCTTATGTAAACACTATAAATACCCCTTCTTATTAGGGAGAAGGATGTTGGTTCATGTTAATTCAAAGTTTATTATTCTTATGCATGTTCCATCCTCTCTCTCTCTCTCTCTCTTACTTTCTCTCTCTAGAATCCGTGACTTGTGTGATAGATTTTTGACCTAACAAGTGGTATCAATCGCCAAAGGATATATTAGGTTGTTTTAGATTAGATTTGGGAGAAAATTTGAAGATTTTGGTCTCGCAATCCTTCGAGTTAGAAGGTTTCTTCGAGTAAGGTAGTTGAAGTTCTTCGAGTTAGAAGTGATTCTTCAAGTTAGCCTTCGAGTAAGCTTAGGTTCTTCGAGCAAAACTTCATGTTAGAAGTATTTCTTCGAGCTAGAAGTATTTCTTCGAGCAAGCTTCTTAGAGTAACGATTACTCATAAGTTCTGTTTATATTTTCCGAGTTAGGAAATCAGAACTTCTCCCTTACAATCCTTCTACTAAGGGATTCTATACTCGGTGAAATTTTATTCTTCGAGTAAGGGTTATATCTTCGAGTAACAAAGTTTTGTTTATACTTTCTGAGTTATGAAATCCGAACTTATAAGGATTTAATTTCTTCGAGTAAGGGGCCATATACTTCTTCATACTTTATTCTTCGAGTAAGGAATTGAATCTTCGAGTAACTACTTTTCGAGTAAGGAGCTTTGAGTAAGAACTGAATTCTTCTAGTAAGGACTTAATTCATCGAGTAAGGACTTTTCTTCACATCTTCTACTTAGAGATCTAGACTACAACAACAACCTTCTTTATCCTAAAAGATCCGTCATCCACAAGTTACTTCTACATAATGTCTCAACCACCGAACTACAATTACTTTTACAATCAACAACAGCAGTATCATCAGCAACAATAGTATCCTCAACAACCACAGTATCCTCAACAACAACTCTTCATGCAACAACATCAATTCTTCCCACAACAACAATTCCCTCAGCAACAACCATGTCAGCAACAACCAATGCAGTCCTACCCACTTCCAACAAAACAACCACATTGGGTTGATCAGATGTGTGAAGCCATAAGTAGTCAACAATCAAGACATGAAGCTGGATCATTTGACACACCTCCTATGCTCACTCCTGGTAATTATGTTCAATGGGCAAGTCGATTCTTTAGGTTCATCGAACTCAAAAAACTACATGGCAAATATATGAAAAAGGTTATCATTGAAGGTCCATTCCAAATGCCAACTACAACAGTTCCTGGAGATCTAAATGAGATTCCTCCTAGAGAAGCAACTGTGACCCCTATTCCTGATGCTCAGCTTACAGCAGAACAAATACTTCATAAGCAAATGAACTTGCAATGTCCTACATTCTTCAGGGAATTCCTAATCCAATCTTCCGAAGTATTGATGCTCAGAAAACTACTAAGGACATGTGGGAACACATTCATATCCTAATGGAAGGCACTAAATTGAACCAAGAAGACATGGAATCAAAACTTTATCATGAATATACAATGTTCATGATTGAAGTAGGGGAATCACTAGAGTCTTATTACCACCGGTTCACTAACATCATAAATGACTTGGACAGACACAACATTGCTTTACCCTAGATTGCAGTCAACACAAAGTTCCTCAGTTATCTTGGTCCAGATTGGCAAAAATATGTCACCTTTGTTCGTCAAGCAAAAAATCTACACAATGTATCTTATGGGTTGTTGTATGATTATCTGAAGCACCATCAGTCTGAAGTTGACAAAGATCGAGCTGTTCGTGGTACTTATTCACCTTCTACAACTCCAAACTCACTTGCATTAATAGCTCAATCTCATTTTGCTCCACCACTACAGTCAAACCATGTTTTTGCCCAACAACAACATTACTTTGCTTATCCTCAACAAACCTCATCAACTCTAACTCATTCCATATGAATCGACACCGCCATCAATTGACACTCAACTTGTTCCATATGACAACACGAATACCATGCTCTACACCAATACAAACAGTGATGAAGATGATGCATTCAACTCATTGAATGAAGGATTTGCACTCATTGCTCGTGCTTTCAGCAAGTTCTCCAACAAATCAAACAATCGTCTCCGCACTTCATCCAACACTAGGAATCAAGCTGTTGTACAAGATTGACGAGTTGAAATTCAGAATCGTGCTTATGGAAGAAATGGATCGGGAGGTTACATGGGAAATTCAGGAACTGGACAAAGGTTTAATGCAGCAATTGGCAGTAGGAACAATGCAGGTGCTCCTCAAAGAAGGGTTGAAATAGTTGAGACTGGGAATCAAGGGATTGGAAATACAATGGTTAAATGTTACAACTGCAATGGGAAAGGTCATCTGGCTAGTGCATGTCCCAAACCTAGAACAAGAGGCAGTGAGTTTCACGAGCAGGCACTACTTCTTGCTCTCAAGGATGAATCTGGGGGCACTCTCACTGAGAAAGAGAACAGCTTCATGGCAAATGCATATTCTGATGATGACATGGAAGACTTGGAAGCTAATTCAGCTGTGATGATAATGGCCAACATGCAGAAATTGCACACGAGTGACATAGGCCCAGTATATGATACTGATGGTCTGTCTCAGGTACCTGATTCAACATGTCTAATACATGAAATTGTATCACCATCTGCATCTGCATCAGACGAGGAGCAAGTTGTTCAAAATGCTTCATTATTATCTCCTCAAGAAGATGAACAAATGAACACAGTGGTTACATTTGATGATGATCAAATTAACACAGTTGTTACATTTAATGATCCAATTGATGATAATAACAATGATCAAATTGAACAAAATGATCTTTCGCTTGGTCCAGATCCAGAACTCATGACCTTGCTATTGACTACCCAAACCAAGTTGGATTCACAAAAATATCAGAATGATAAATGCAATGAGATCAATAGAAATTTAAAAACAAAAGTTGCATTATTAACTCAGGATCTTGAGTGCTATAAAATACAACTCACAAATTTTGAAACAAAAGAAAAACTAGAAAAAAGTTTTGAAGCTGCATTCCAAAAATCTTTTGTCAAAGAACAAGATTTACAACATCAAATACGAGAATTAATTGTATCTAATAGTAAATTGGTTTCCAAATTGGAAGAAGACAAAAGTGAGCTCAAACAACAAGTTGAACACCTCAATTCTGAACTTTCAAAAAAAAAAACAGAGTTGTCAACTTGTCAAGCTAGTTTTTCGGAACATAAACATGTGTCTAGAAAACGAATTGATTCTTACCTTGATGAAATTGTCGACCTGGAATGCAAATTTAAAGAGTTTCAAAATGTTGTATTCAAAACTGGTGAGTCTATCACAACAATACAAAAGTTCACTTTGAAACCAAGTCCCATAGGTCATGATTTTGCTCTAGGTGATAATAAACCACGTTTTCTATACGCATCACGTTTTCTATACACAGCACTCAATTATTTGATGAATCTATTGAGCGTGTTGTTGTACATGATTGTGAGGAAGAACAGGAATATGAAGAAGAGAGTTGATGAAAAATGAGTTTTAAATCATATGGTATACCATTTGATTATTCAAAAGTACCTCGTATTTCCAACACCTTCGTTCCTCAAAAAGATAAAACAGAATGTTGGGAATTAAACCAACAGCTAGTACTGCCAGGCTAAATATTTCAACTGTTGGAGAATTACACAAGCAGTACTAACTGCCAGTACAAACAATTTGTACTGTTTATATTCTGAATACGTGTAATATGATAAGCATAGAAAAGATTTAGTGAATATCCTATTTAGTTAGAGTTATACGGATATTATAGTTATCTTGTAAAGGACTCCTTGTTCTATAAAAGGAGATCCTAGGTTAGAGTTTATGTACGATTAATTCATAGAGATTCAAGGTTGTGTAACCCTAGTGATAAGTCAAGATCACTCGTATTATTGATAATACTATTGAATCGTTTTGGTTATTCTCATTTTCTTTATTGTTCATACACATATACATTGTTCCATTCATACAAACAATATTCTTCTAAGTATTAGCTAGTAAATTCCGCGTGCTAGTTAGTATTAATTCAAAGTATCTCTAACACAAGGCGTGTGTTTAGATCCTCTAAAGTGGTATCAGAGCCAGGTTTGATACTTTTGATTTAGAAGAAGAGATGGACATGGAGACTTCTACAACCAATGTTGCTTCAAAGTTACTAATGCTCAAGCCCAATGAATTCGACATGTGGAGGTTAAGAATTGAACAATACTTCCAAGTGCAGGACTATGCACATTGGGAAATCATTAAATAAGAGAATTCATTCAAGCCTACAACCACAACATCAACTGTTGAGGGTAAAGTTGTGACAACTGTGTAGACAAAGCCAGTGAATGTAGAAGAAAGGGTTTTGATGAAGAATGACATCAAGGCAAGGAGTATGCTAATGATGACAATACCTAATGATCAACTCTTGAACTTCAGCAAGTTCAAGGATGCCAAGTCATTATTTGAGGCCATTGTTGCTAGATTTGGTGGGAATGAAGCCACCAAAAAGACTCAGAAGACACTACTCAAGCAACAATTTGAGAACTTCTCAGCAACTAGCAATGAATCACTGGATCATATGTTCAACAGGTTACAGAAGCTTGTAAGCCAACTTGCTATTCTTGAAATTGAAATACCTCAGGAGGACCTCAACTCAAAATTCCTGAGAAGTTTACCATCAGAATGGGCTATGCATGTTGTTGTCTGGAAGAACAAGCCAGACATTAACTCTATGAGTCTGATGGATTTGTATAGCAACTTCAAGATAGTGGAGCAAGATGTGAAAAAGGTTGTTGGAACAAGCTCAAGTACTGGGATTATGGCATTTGTGTCATCTCCTAGTAACTCAAGTCCTGAAGATATGAAGGTTGGTGCAGCAGTTGGTACTGCAAGTTCAAATATTGGTACTGCTAGTACATCAAGCAGTACTAAAGGCATTATGGATGAGACAACTTGATGTGCATTCCTAACAACCCAGCATAATGGATCCATGTTGACATATGAAGACCTTCAAGAGATCAATGATGATGATCTGGAGGAGATGGATATTAAATGGCAAATTTCTCTTCTTAGCATGAGGGCTAGGAAATTTCATCTGAGGACAGGAAAGAAAATTACCATAAACAGCAATGATACTGCTGGTTATGATAAGTCAAAGATTAAATGCTATAATTGCCATAAGATGGGCCATTTTTTAAGGGAGTGTAGAAGGCCAAGATGGAAAGAACAGAAGCTTTGGAAGCAAGACAAGGGAAGTAGAGATCACTGACTCAAGCTCAAAAGCTATGGTAGCCATTGATGGTTTGGGATTCGATTGGAGCTTTATGGAAGAGGAGGAAGCAGCACCTACTGAGATGGCACTCATGGCTTTCTCTGATTCTGAGGTACAAGTTTCTAAATGTTCTAAATCATGTGTTGCTTTAAAAGAACTAGAAACTCTTAGAAAACAATATGATGAACAAAGAATAGAGCTAAATAAGACTATTTTTAATTTAGCAAATCATAAAAGAGGTTTAGCTGTTCTGGAAAAGAAAATTGTTCACTATGAGAGTAATGAGTCTAAATTTGCTGATGACATAGTTGTGCTTAAAAGAGACATATTTTTTAGAGATGCTGAAATTAAGTTTTTAAGAGATGAGTTTGATAAGCTTAAACAGGATACGGAAAACATTCAACTAAGTGTTGAGACACTAGAGTATGCATCTAAAGGTGTCAATAAAATAATTGAATGTCGAATCATCGACAAGGCTAAGTCAGGTCTAGGCTATAACTCTGTTCCACCTCCTTATAGAGGAATACCTACACCTCCAGGTATAGACGTAGAACACACAGGTTTGCCTGAATTTCAACTACCCAAGCTAGAACATGGTACTAAGCCAAAAGATAATGTAATAGTTGACAAGCCTGTAGAAGTAAGTGCAACCTTTGAGAGTGCAAGTGATACTTCACTCACTGAGGACAAGGTATCCCCTAGTAGGAATTCAGATGGTCCGTCCATTGAAGATTCAACTTCTGATGATGATGAGGATGATCAGGTTAAGGTTAAACCTGATAGTGTTAAGGTAGAAGGAACAAGAGTTCCTAAGGTGGTCAATTATAATACTGTTAGGCCTAAAAACAATGCCAAACATGTTAGGCAACCAGTAAGATACTGTGAAATGTATAGAACCACACACAAGCCCAGAGGTAACCAAAGGAATTGGAACAACCTCAAGTCTCACCAACTAGGTGATGACTTTGCCTTTTATAGGAAAGCTTGTTTTTCATGTGGAAGCTTTGATCATCTTGCTACTTATTGCAACAATAGCGTAACTAGGTATTCAAACAACAGGGTGAACTCAGAAAGACTTACAACTCACCCTTCCAATGCTAGAATGATACCTAGATTAGTTCTTTTAAAGTTTGGCCAAAGACCAGTTCATACTGCTAGACCAGCAGTTCATACTGCCAGACCAAATAAGACTTTTTACCCAAGACAAGCAGTTCAAAGTGCAAAAACATTTTTCAAATCTGCACCATCAACTGCTAGAAGGCCATTTCTTAACAAAGCAGTGGTAAAGAAACAAATTTGGAAACCTAAGGTTACAATTGTAAACCCAGCAGTTCATACTGCTAGGCAAGCAGTTAATACTGGTAGTTTTAAAAACACTGCTAAGGGAGAGACGGGCAATGGTATTAATGCATCAGCATCATGGGTTTGAAGACCAATCCAATCCAATGGTGCACCAACTGTTTTGAAAAGATTTAATTATATTGATGCAAGAGGCAAACCTAAGTCTGTGATGGCTTGGGTACCACAAGGAAATTAATTTCCTTGTTTATGTGCAATGTTAGTCATATGCTTATATGTTATGAGACAAGTGCTTTGCACTTTGTTTTTCTTTTTTTGGACTAACAATTGCAGGTTGATTGGAGTTTGTGAATTGAATGCTTTATGTTTTGGATGGTATGGTGCTTTAGAGATTCAAGTGTGTGATCTGTGCACACAACAAATGGTAATTGGTTCACCATGTCTAACCCACATCAAGAACCAACTAGTCCAGGGCAAACAGTTTCTGGTAAAGACTTCTCAAATCCGTTTATGGTTGATAGTTTACCAAAAACTATATGGTTATCAACTCATCATATCTCACAGTGAAGAGTTGACTAGTCCAAAGCAAACAGCTATTGGTAAAGACACATCAAATCCGTTGATAGCTGATAGTTTTCTAAAAACTATAAGTGGGCAGCATTGTTTTTAAATCAATATTAAGTTTATACTGCTCCTTAATTTTTTTTTAAATTAGTACTGCTAGTGCAAAGTTTGTACTGCTAGTGTAAACTTTGTACTGCTGAACTAGCCGTTGGAACTGTTGTGTCAGTAACAGAATTTTTAACTAGCCGTTGGGTAAAAACTGTTATTTACCATATATATAGGGTTTTTGTTTGGATAATTATTTTCTTTCCATATTTTACTCTAAATCTTTCTAAAGATAATTCTTATCCCTTCGCAAAACTCTCAAACCCTAACAGTACATCTATAAAAACCCAATTGGCTTTTCACACTTTGAATTGAACCTCAAACGATCAACTTTCTGATATAATTTGCACAAATAATCATGGCTGTGTTGGAATTTGTTAAGACGCACAATCAAGTTGCCAATTTGGAGAAAACAGAGCAGGGTGATGGACCACTCTTTTATGAGATTGTAGACTTTCTGAATGCATCTCATATAAGGTATGCTTTAACTATTAACCCTACTCTTTTTGTCTCTCAAATCACACAGTTTTGGCAGACTGCTACTGTCATAACTAGTGAAGATGGAGACATAGAAATTCATTCTAAAGTGGATGGCATATCATTCATTGTTACTGAATCTACTATTAGGAGACATCTTAAGTTAGAAGATTCAGATGGTATCAATGACTTGCCAAACACAGAAATTTGGCAAGAAATTGCTAAAATGGGGTATGATACATCCAACCATAAATTGACTTTTCAAAAAGGATGTTTCTCCCCACAATGGAGATTTCTTATCCATACTCTCTTGCATTGTTTAAGTCCCAAAAGAACATCATGGGAGCAATTCAGTAGCAATATTGCTATTGCTCTCATATGTTTGTCAACAAACAGAGTTTTTAATTTTTCTAAATTCATATTTGAGAGTATGGTTAATAATGTGAAGAGTAAAACCAAATTTCTAATGTATCCAAGATTTGTGCAAGCCTTTTTGAATAAGAAAAAGAATCTGTTAAAGAAACATAAGGAAACTTTTCCAAAACCTTGCCTTCAGCAAAAACTCTTTCAAAATATGGCTATGGCAAGTAGACTTTTTAATGGGGTAGTGATACCTCTTTTTCCTGAGATGCTACAGATTGTTCAGGGTGAAGGGTCAGTAAACCCAACTGAGCCCCAACACACATCCATTGTGGTTCCAGAAACAACTCATACACCCCCAGTCACCACAACCTATAGGAGAAGAATCAGAAAGGAGACTATGGTTCCTCAGCCTAGTCATCCTACTCAACCAATTGTAGCAGATGAGGCTATCAATTTTGATTGTATGGGTGGGGCTGACACTACTGTCTCTGGCTTAGTAGCTGGGCAGGCCAGTGTCAACATAACTAAGACCCCTACCATGGCAACATCTAATGTGCCAAGTCCTCAAAGACTTACCACAAGTGATGAAAACCCAAGCCAAATGGAATATATGGGTGGTTTAGGAGTACCTCCTAGTCCAATTAGGGTGGAAACTGAACCTTTGCCCCTTGATTCACCTCTCCTAGCAGGTAATACAACTAGAAGTGATGAGGGCAGCATTAAACTCAATGAATTGATGGAACTCTGTACAAAATTATCTGAAAAGGTGGTGTCTCTGGAGGATGAACTTAAAAGCCATAAGAGAAATTTTGCCTTGGTCTACACCAAATTAGTCACAAGAGTAATGATATTGGAGGATCAAGTCAAGAAGTCCAAGGATAAAAGATCAAAGATGGTACTGTCTACAAGTTCTTCAAGTTCTGAGTCTGATGATGATGATGATTCTCCCAAACAGGGGAGGAAAATGAGGAAAACAAGGAAGACAGGATCACAAACTTAGGGGAGGACATTGGAGTTTGATGAAGAAGGTACTGGTGGTAATGGTCATGAACAAGAAGGTACTGGTGGTGGTAATGAAGATATGGATATGGGTGAGCAAAGTGGTACTGAAGGAACTCAACAACAACAAGGTACTGCTGAAGTAAAGGGAGCAGTACAAACTGCTGAGGTAGCAGTACAAACAGCTAAAGATAAAGGTAAAGTTATTATGGTTGAATATGAGCCACAACCTAAGAAGATCAAGCCCAGAACACAAATGCCGATAGATTATGATGCAGAAGTGGCAAGAAAAGTCCATGAGGATGAAGTGGCAAGCTTTATGGAAGCTAAAAGTATGGAAAAAGAAAGAATGGCTTCTGATGCTATTATTACTCAAGAATCACTTGAAGAGCAGATACAACATCAGATTAATACTGATCAAGTTGTGAGACAAAGAGCCTTAGAGCTGATTGCAGATGAGAGTATAAGTATTCAAGCAAGATCAGCTATACTTGCAGATTTCATTTACTCTAGGAATGAAGAAGTGGCTTTGGATGACATCATGAAAAGTATTAAATCTAGTCAAAAGAGAAAAAGAAAACCAACAAAGGCTTAGATTATAAGTGGAATGAAGATGTATCTAAGAAATCAAGTTGGTTGGAAGGCATTTCAACTGAAGGGAAAATCTAATGAGGAAATAGAATATCTGTACTACAATGCATACAGAAGAGCTCAAATTAAATTTCCTATGGACTCAGAGGAAAGACCTTCAAAAAGAATTAAGGCTGCTGAGAAAGAACCAACATAGAAAGAAGAAGCAAAAGTAGAAAAAGTGAAATTATCACAAGTGCAGATGAGTAAAATGTTAGTCACAGTGCCAGAAATTCTACATGTTGATCCACTTCAAGCAAGACATCCTATCATGGATTGGGAGATCTACAGAGACAAATTTGGAAAAGCTTGGAAGTTTACTAGAGTTTGTGGAGAGTCAACAGTCTGCAAGAACTTTGAAAATGTGGTTAGAACTTGTGATAGAGAAGGTTTGGACACATTGTGGAGAGTAGTTCAAGAGAAGCTCAGTACAAAGAAGAAGACAGATGTGAAAGAGCAAGAGATATGGGTTTAATTTAAGAGACTATATGAGTGTAGGATCGAGTACTTCGAGCTTGATTGAGCTTGGTATAAACAAGAACCTCTGCAATACAAGTGTTTATGCGGAAACTAAACAGCAAGTATTATAAAGAAGAAAACTCTAAAAGAACAATGATCCTCTATGGATCAAACTATTGAACTAAGAATCGTTTATTGAATATTGAAAGATGTTCAATGTGTACATAAACTCATAGACGGGTTTATCTTTTATACTAACAAGATCACCTAACCCTAACCCGTTCTACAAGAAAACGTGTAAAGAGATTAACAACAATCTCTTCTAAAAATAAATCATAACAAACATTCTAAATATACGGATAAACAAATAATACTATCCGCAGCAACAACACTATCGGCAGGAACAAGATAACACTGTCGGCAGCAATGAGCTTTCAGCAGGAACCAAGCTATCGGCAGGAACCAACTTTACACTATCGGCAGCAACAATGAACTCTTATTTCCCAGAGATCCTAACAATCCTCCCCTAATCTTGAGGTTGACTAGGTTAACCTGCAAGATTCCAATGTGATAGAGCTTTCATAAACTCAGGCTTGAGGACTGCGACTTAGCAGCAACAATAAGAAGTAACCAGCAGAAACTGCAATAACTTCAAGATCCCAACTTCTATAGCATCCAGCAGCAACTTCAATAGAGCAGCAGGAACATGAAATCTTCTTCAAAATAGATTTACTGGTCACCATAACATCACTTGAACTTGGCTGCTACTAATGACAAAATGTACATCAAATCTCTTTAAGTTTCATACTATTCTCATCACATCCAGGTGTGTTAACTCCTGTGAGAGGTGAATCATTGAAAATTAATGGATTTGATGTCTCTTTACCAATAGCCATCACTACTGGAGTAGCCAATGTTTAGGTGTGTTAGACCATGGTACATTGATAACCATCTGATTTATTAGCAAATCAGCAACTATAAACGGATTTGACTTGTCTTTACCTGTAGCCGTTTGCTCAGGACTAGCCAATTCTTTGGTTTCAACTGAACCTTGGTGAATTGAATACCAAATATGGATACCAAATGTCTTTACCACAAACCATACTTTTGTGGACTAGCCAATCCTTTGGATCCCATAAGGGTTACATCCATGGTGAATTGAGAACCATTTTCAACTCTCAGAAATGAATCATGGGTGAGTTGAAGTACCCTATAGCTTTGAGCAAGCTATTACAGCTATCAACGGATTTGATAATCACACCAGAGCCGTACCCTCATGGTGAGTCAACTCTTTCTTGTCTGCAAGACATGGTGAGTTGAGCACCATTTATTGTGTAGGTGTAAACACCAACACTGTACCTGCACAAAAGTTAGTATACAAGTGCTATTTTTTTTTTTTTTTTTTTTTTTTAATGAACTAAGAATCACACCAAAATACTCCAAAAGAAAATAAGAAAAGAAAATAGAAAGAAAGAAATGAAAACTATACAACAACAACAAGAATAATCCTCCCCTTAAGCTAGAACGAAAATAAAAGACAAATGAAAGAAAGAAAAGAAAATAAACAAAAAGAAAAATAATAGAATTTTTTTTTTTTTTTTTTTTTTTTTTTTTTTTTTTTTTTTTTTTTTAACAGCAGTAGAATTCGAAGCTACCAGCAGAAATGGTGTATCAGCAGGAACGGGAACACTGTCAGCAGAAATGAAGCACTATCAGCAGCAATGAATGCAGCAGCAATAAAATTAATGCAGACCAATTCTTCAAATCCTTAACTCATCTACTGACCCCACATCCAATCAACTGTACAAGGTAAATATTCGAGAACACCAATGACAAAGTGACAAATCAATATAATTGACTGGTCACTTAAATATTCACCCCACAATTGAAATGAATCCACTTGATACATTACACGACACAGCCCAATTGCTGCAAAGTTTATCACCTCATAGACAGTATATGACAACTCACTTCAATAGCCAATCAATTGCTCAGCCAATCAAAACAAATCCACCACCCGAAAAATATCAATTTATACGCAGTGACAATCTTTATAATTAGTGCAGCACGCTTTACACATAACCCATTGCATCAATAAGGCAATTGAAAAACCCATTTTCAGCAATTAATATCTTAACCTCACGTGCACCCAATTCATGATGTCACATACGAATGAATTAATCCCTTTAAACACTTTCATTGACCAGCAAACCTTGACCAATAAATAATTTGATTGCCCATATTGACCAATTAAATCCATTCACTAGATATGAGGCAATTAAACACCTCAAGTGAATAATTTAATCCATTAATCCATGTGATGTGAGAATGAGATTTATTAACATCCCACAGCAGCAGCCCCACACAGATCAGTAATAGACCAATATATTCAACAGCAGTAACCACTCACTTAATAATAGGAAGCCACAGATTCACCAGCTGCATTATTTTAGTTAGCGAACACAAAACAAACTAAACAAGAAAAATGTTAGTTAGTACAAAATATACAACAATAATAAGCCTCCCCTTAGGCTTATGCCTCCCCTCAATCAATGCACCTGACAAGGACTATTGTTCTTGGGAACCCAGAATGAACCTTTCCTTTTATTTGTCCAAGAACAACCTGTTGAGGGCTTAACACCAGTATCCCATCTTGTTTCTCCCATATACCTTGGGTCATAATAACCAGGCCAAAAACCATTCCGAAAGTAAGTACTAATAGGTATGTAGAATGGTCTAGCAACATTCCTTTTCCAACCAGTAGACTTGGTTTGACCAGCTGGAACTGGTTTACCAGAAGGAACATGTGCGGGTCTAAAAGGCCTACCAGCAGGAACAGGTACTGGTCGATTTGCATTACCAGAAGGAAATGCATTTGCTCTAGGGACAAATGGGGGAATGTTCTCTACATTTTTCCATACTGACCTAGGTTTTTGTTGTTCAGCACACACACCCATTTTACTCTCATAATAATCACAATCCTTAATTAAATGAGAATAACTTCTACAAACAAAACAAGATTTCTTTTTAATCTTTTTGTTCTTTCCATGTCTTGTTTTATTACACACAAAAGTCTCACTACCATTACTTGAAGGAGAACTAATTTTAATAGTATTAAGAGAACTTTTGTCAAAAGAGGCTGTTTGATTAGAAATGGGTTTATCATCAGCTACATTTATGGAGAAGTCATGGGACTTGGGTGTGACAGACTTATCACTTGAATCACATGAGACATAGTCTGTGGACTTAGATTCATAGGACTTGTCACTTGTAGAACAAGAGACAAAGTCATCAGTTTTACATTTAGAATCAGATAAGTCTTTTGACTTTTTGCCATATGTCATGTGTGACTCATCTAAGTCAATGTCAAGGTCTGAGTGAATAGGGACAGGTTTAAACACTCCTCTTATAGGAGGAGGAACAGCATGCAATTCTCCTTCCTTGACAAACTTAACAGGAATTTGATAGTCTACAGGTTCAGGGTTAAAAACACTATACTCATTAGGGTCATAAACTTGATTTGGCCCTATCAGGTCACCGAACCCTAAACCTCTTTTAGTTTTAGTAGACATAGAACTATCAATTAACTTGTTTAGGTTTTTAGATGTTTCTTTCCATTTATCAAACCTACCCAATGTATTATCTAGTTTAGTCTGCAACTCCTGTTTCTCTAACACCACCTTAGCTTTTTGAGACTCAGAATATTTAAGCTCATTAGTGGTGTTTTTCAAGTCCCTCTCTAAAACCCTTATCTTTTCCTCATAAGCTAACTGATTATTTTGGTACCAAACTTTTTGTTTTTCTAATGTATTAACAGCATTTTTATACGCTTTGACTTCAACAAATAATTCATTATATTTAGGCTTCATTTCATCAAAATCTTTCTTAAGTAAAGCATATAAATCATGACAACCAAAATGACACTTTGGTACCTGAGATGAAAAACCCATCAAAGCAAAGTCTCCAGCCACTGAAATCTTGAACTCCTGGACCTCCTGCTTGAGCATGGACTTCTTGAACTCATCATTCTCTAAAAATCTGGTTTTTACAGCACGCCAGATCTTCCTAGCATCATCCAGGTGTTTAAAATCACCCATGTGGTTTGCTGGGAGAGCCTGAAGCAAAAGAGTTCTTGCTTTGGTCTCCCTTTGCACAGCAATCTGCTCCTCAGCTGATACAGGTGGAAGTATGATTATGTTCCCCTCCTGATCTCTCCCAATACTCTTCTTGCTGTTCCCATTAAGAATAACATTCCAGAGGTTATGATCTCTGTTGGAGATCCATTGTTCCATCTTCTTAGCCCATTTCTCATATTCATCAATTCCGGATGAAGTCATTTTATTGTGGCTTAAGAGAATGGTATGAAAAAGTTTCTTCGTTGACAGTAACAGCAGCAATCAGCAGACAAATTAATCAAGTAGCCGCAGCAAAATTATAATAACCACAGCAACAATACACGATAATACAGTCCCACACTCAAAAATCAATCCCTCTCATGACGTTGACCAATTAATATCAACAATTATGTCAAACTCACAACAATAATTAATAGTCAATAGAACAAAACGAATTAAATACTGCTTCTTTCCACCCACGTGCGTCTAGTGTTGAATCGAAGACAAAAAAGAGTCCATAGCAGCAATTAATTGCCTCGCTTATTATATTCAATCAAACAAACCACTTAAATTGTACTGACCGACGAGATAATAAATGAAGTACGAGGTTTGTTCTAATTAAATATTCCAACGTTTATGAATGACCAGTCGAATCAATCACAGTACGAGATATTATCTTCTCTTCAAATAATGGAGTACCCACCACACAAAAATTGTATAATCAGATACAATTTTAATATTCGCTCGTATTGACCGCAGAATTGATTTAATTCTTTGACGCTACTTACCTGAATTAATTTAAAACCACCAACATCACCGGATCTGCTAAAAAAAAATTCGATTACCTCAAAAATTAAAAACCACCAACATCACCGGATCTGCTCCGAATCTGCTATTACCCCAAAACTTTTTCTTCTTTATCAGAGATCCTCACCAGGCTCTGATACCACTTGTCGGATCGAGTACTTCGAGCTTGATTGAGCTTGGTGTAAACAAGAACCTCTGCAATACAAGTGTTTATGCGGAAACTAAACAGCAAGTATTATAAAGAAGAAAACTCTAAAGAACAATGATCCTCTATGGATCAAACTATTGAACTAAGAATCGTTTATTGAATATTGAAAGATGTTCAATGTGTACATAAACTCATAGACGGGTTTATCTTTTATACTAACAAGATCACCTAACCCTAACCCGTTCTACAAGAAAACGTGTAAAGAGATTAACAACAATCTCTTCTAAAAATAAATCATAACAAACATTCTAAATATACGGATAAACAAATAATACTATCCGCAGCAACAACACTATCGGCAGGAACAAGATAACACTGTCGGCAGCAATGAGCTTTCAGCAGGAACCAAGCTATCGGCAGGAACCAACTTTACACTATCGGCAGCAACAATGAACTCTTATTTCCCAGAGATCCTAACAATGAGCCATATCCTACATATGTTTATTGGAATTTTCCTTATTATGATCTGACTACATCATGGGAGTTTTATAGTACTTGCAATGTACATCATTTGTCAACACAGAGTAGAGTAGATATATTCATGTTAGCAGAATTGGAGTACCACTAAGTTATGAGGTATTAGCTGTGATGGTTTCTTTAAAACTCAGATGTGAAGAACATTCAGAAGTGGTTAAAGATTTGATTCAAAGGATATTTGATCAGTATGAAAGGAAGAGACATAAGCACGGAGGAAGAAAAGAAGATGAAGTGTTTGGAAGAATCCCCCCATCATCTACAAAGTTTAATTCAGGAAGAAACTTAGTGATTTGGAGAGAAATCATAAGTTTAGGGGAGGATTTTTGAGAATTAAACCAACAGTTAGAACTGCCAGGCTAAATGTTTCAACTGTTCGAGAATAACACAAGCAGTACTAACTGCCAGTACTAACAATTTGTACTGTTTATATTCTAAATACGTGTAATATGATAAGTATAACAAAGATTTAGCGAATATCCTATTTAGTTAGAGTTATACGGATATTACAGTTATCTTGTAAAGGACTCCTTGTTCTATAAAAGGAGATCCTAGGTGAGAGTTTATGTATGATTAATTCATAGAGATTCAAGGTTAAATAACCCTAGTGATAAGTCAAGATCACTCGTATTATTGATAATAATATTGAATCGTTTTGGTTATTCTCATTGTCTTCATTGTTCATACACATATACACTGTTCCATTCATACAAACAATATACTTCTAAGTATTAGCTAGTAAATTCCGCGTTCTAGTTAGTATTAACTCAAAGTATCTCTAACACAAGGCGTGTGTATAGATCCTCTCACAGAACAACCATGGTTTGTTATGCAAATTAATAAATCTTCTTCTGAGGTTGGTCCTGTTAAACCAGTGGCACAAATTAATGGTCCTTTACCAACTTCTGGTGTAATTGCACCATTACCAAAATGATGTTTCGTACTTAGATATTTTGATACGTTTATGGAAGACATCAAATTTTTGGAACAAGCAATTGAACTTAATTCTAAGATAACATTTTCCACTTTTCTATCTCGTTACACCCCTAAAATTATAACAGCGGAAGATAGATCACTGGGGTATTACTTCCTAGCACAAAGTACAAGTCATGGAAAACGACCCTTGAAAAGAGACGTTTTAAAAGTGTTTCACATTTGATACATTAAAACCTCAGAGTTTACAAAGGTCCAACAGTTTTCGTAAATCACAATGTTTTCAAAAGATTGCAAATGTTTTAAGCACAACATAAATCTTTAAAATATAGTTTCTTCAAATGTGAAAATATGCCGAGTCCTCAAAAGATATCCGTGCGACTCCATCCAAGACCTTCATGCCTTTAAACCTGAGATAAAACATGCTAAAACGTCAACACAAAGGTTGAGTGAATCCATAGAGTTTTAGTAATAAGCAGTTGATCACAATATAATTCAGTTTATAAAAACGACTAAGCAACAAATGCAGAGTCTGATTCAGTTATTATTGCACTAAGCTCGTGACCCCAAACATTAACTTGGTCAGATATTCTAGCGGAATATAATTTTGCCCTTCAACAAGAGGTAATAGCCTAATTACCTAGCAACCTCAAATACAGTGCATATGGTTGCCCATGCAGGGCAGCGGTCCAAAATGGGGAAAGTCATTCCCAATAGATCTATTCACGGCATTCGCGTTCACTCGCAAGTGATTAACGGTTCACGATAAAGAAGGGACTTTCAGGCTTTGGGAAACTTAGGCAATAACAATGTCAGGATAGCATACAGTTTTCAAAGCATTGTGATCATAATTTTTTATAGCATGTATCTCCCCCACGAAGTTTGTAAAACAATTAAGGTAAAATTGGGGCTATGAACTCACCAATATGAAGTAGCAACGGAAATCGGAGAAGTGTGCACGTCGAGAAAACCGCAAGATCACAAGTGACCTAAATAAAATATAACACGACTTAGGCTCGGGGATTTAGGTATAATACTTTATTTTTATGACTTAACTCAGTACTTGAACTCAAAATATCATATGGTCATTTATTTAAAATTCATATAGCAAGACATGGGTCGAAAGGCATTTATAAAAGCTTGTATGGTTTAAAAAATGTAAAGCTGATGAAAATTTTATAAAATTGCCGCACTATTCGGGTCGCCATTTCTAAACCGTGAAGGCTAAAATTATGAACTTTATATGCTTAGAAAGGTATGACTCTGTAAAATATTAAAATCAAGGCCTCACATTACTGAGAACTTCAGAACATGGGTAAAATTACAAATTTACCCCTGTGTCTCTAGATAGTTATACTCAGCATCCAAATGGGTTTAGGAAAAAGAGTGTATCTTCTTATCTACAGGTCTAATGGACACATGGATTGTGGGAAAAGTTTTCTACAGGTCTTGGCTACAACTTTCATGTTTACACCAACCTAATGTTCTTTACAACATTTTAGAGTAATTAGCCTTTCAAATCTGACATGCATTCCTGGACCAGTTTTAGTGTGGATTTTCTCTAAAAATCTCCAGGACGAATTAAGAGGTAAGGTTTTCGGGGAAATGATCCTAAGACTTGTAGCTATCTCCCAATATTTTTTTTTTTTCATAAAACCTTCTGGGTACAAAATGGTGAACGGATCTTGAAGCATCAAATCTGGGACAGGTTCAACCAATGACAAGCAAGGTGCTTTATGTCTCTTTAATGGGTTTTTGTGTAAAGCATGCAAGGTTTAATCATTTTAATTGTTTTTGTAGATCTATGAACCAAAGTGACCAGGGATTAAATGGTTTTCAAATAAAAATCTAGGATGGTTATGTTAACAATCAAGTTGGAAAATCAAGATTAAGAATCACAAAAACCCAACAACTCTTGCAATAACCAACTCATTCAAGCCTAACTAACTAATCTAACACCTAAAATCCTATGAGATCTTGATCAAATTATTCAAAATATTGCATGCAAGAGTTGATTTACTTAATCCTAGTGAAATCTATGATAACCCAAGATGAGATTAAAAGACATAAAATACTTACCAAGATGATGAGATTTGGGTAAAAATGAACCAAGAAAACTAGTAAGCCATTTAATCTTCAAACAAGAGTTCAAGAACTAACTAAAAATTAAAAGATGGAGGGTTTAGGGGCTGATGTTGGGTCGTTTCTATGAAGAGGAAACAAGAGAGAATGAGTTTTTGTGATAAAAATGAGGAGAAGTGTTGATTATATTAAAATTTAAGCCTTGAAAAGCATCAAGTGCATGGATTTTAATTGGTTATGGGGGAGGTGGCACATGGGCCGGTTTTGGGAGTCAAAAGGAGGGGAGGGATCTTATTTTTTTGAAAAAAAATGATAAGTATACATTTTGTACAAGTATTATAAGTCACGGAATAAGTTTGAAGGCCAACGGGGCTAAACCGGCAACGTTTTATGCATAGTTTGTGAAAGTAAATGTCGTGAAGATACTATTTTCATAAAAATATTAAATTTAACTTAAAATGACCTAATTTGATGTTTCATAAATTTCCCGAGCCTTTCGGAGTGTTATAACGTCTTTAAAGTTCAAACCGCGAGCCGAAAACGCGTAAAACGTAAAATGTGCAAACTTCGCGTAGAAATGGAAAATTGAATTATTCCATATGAAAACAAGTATGTGGGGATACATAAATCATATTAATGGGTAGTCTAAGCATAGCCTGACTCAAATTACAAATTTCAGTGTACGTGTCACGACGTACGCGGGCAACTTTCCCGGCAAAAGCCAATTTACTTAAAATAGCATAATAAGCAAATAAAAGTAGTAAAATAATGACTTGGAAATTTCTCGGTTGTTACATTACCCATCCGTTAAAAAGGAATCATGTCCTCATGATTCAGTTTATCTTATCGGCTGACGGTGTGTCGGAAAAGAAATGAGGGTATTCTCGTCGCAATCTGCTCTTTTCGCTCCCATGTGTACTCGGGTCCATGGCGAGTATTCCAACAAATCTTGACAATGGGAATTCACTCTGCTTGAGTCGTTTGACTTCCTGGTTCATGATCACAACTGGTTCCTTATCAAAGTAAAGCTTGTCGTCAAGTTGAATCTCCTCTAGTGGAGTGACGAGGGTTTCATCCGATAGGCACTTCTTCGAGTTCGAATCGTAAAATGTGTTGTGCACGCTAGTGGGCTCTTTTGGGTGGTTCGAGTCGATAAGCTACCGGTCCAGCTTTTGCCAAATTCTTGAAGGGTTCAACGTACATCGAGTTCAGTTTTCATCATTTTCCGAAACTTAGCACGTGCTTTCGTGGCGAACTTTCACGTAACTCTCTTGACGATCTTGTACTGCTTGCAGCCTGTTGTCCTGGAGTGTTGTTCCTACGCCCGATGCGTACTAGCGATTAATGCGAATGGGATTACTACAGGAGCGTACTATCAGTCGTAAGAAGTAGATTCCAATGCCTTGGGGTAAAAATAGTTACAAGGAGTAATTAATAATACAAATGAAAGATCTTGATGAATCACAAAAATAATAATAGAATTATGTCGAGTGTAATGTTTTAGGAGCAAAGACTGCTTAAAAGGGATAGATTAGATATCTGTATGAACGAAGAAGCAAACTGTTATCAATCGATGCAAATGAAAGGGTCAATGAATCAGAATAATAATGAATGGATCAAGATGTCCATATCATTCGTACTAGTATGAGCATAGAGTGCTCAGAAGAAAATTTGATATTCATACGAACGAAGAAGCAAATGAAAGGGTGTGTAAAAGAGAGATCAATGACTCAAATTAATGCAAACAGGAGGACCATAAATCATAATAATAGTAAAGCGAAGAGATATAGAATATTAACACGAATAATCAATAAATCGAGACAACCAATAAATCGAAACAACCAACAAATCAAACCAATAGTCAAAAGAGAGCAATACTGAAAGACATAATTCTAAATGAGGTTCAATAATAAACGAGACAGACAATATTCGTTGCGAGTGTCAAATGAGAATAAATAAGGAAAATCAAAAACTGAGAAAGATAATAGACACACGATTGTTAAAAGAGATGAGTGAAATAGACCCGAATTAAGAAAGCAATAAGCGTAACAATACTTTAAATGAGAACAAATGAGATAGGCAATAAATGTGAAAGCAAATAATAAAGGAGAAAGACGATAAATGTCATGGAAGAGAACAAATAGTAAATGATGAAATCCATAAATATCACGAATGTTATATGAGATTAACCGGGAAAATCAATGAATTAGAAAGACAATGTGCATCTCGAATGCTAAAGGGGAAGAAGAAATGAGAACGATCAATAAATAAGAAATACAAAAAGCAGCACGAATGCTAGCTGAGGGTAACAATTAATGAGAAACGCAATAAGTGACAAAGACAATAAGCATTGTGATTGCAATTGAGAATAAATGGGTATCAACAATAAATGAGAGAAGCATTACGGTGAAAGCATGCATTTTAAATAGGAACAACATAAAATGAGAGAGGCATTGAGTATCACAAAAGTTGTTTGGGGTTAAATGAGAACAAATAATAAATGGTAAAGTCAATAAATATCACGAATGTTGATTAAGTGAGATCCGCACTTGGATCCTTGAGCTTTACTCTACTCCAACGACTATAGGTTGGCCATTACAGCTCGTTTCTGCTGACGTGTAATATCTGTCATGATGTGGCATGTGTGTCACCAATGATGAGATGCTGTGTTGGATGGGCTCTCTTGTGATAGGCTTTCATCGAGCGAGAGGAGTAGGTGCAGTAATGGTTTTCCTTCTCTTCTTCCGAGGGGTTCTTCTTCGAGTTAGTAATCTTCTGGTTTGAGTTCACACTCTATAGCCTTTTCCCCGAATGGCTTTGTCTCACTATTAGACGTTAGTATATAAGTTGGTGAAGTGGGTGTCAGAATGGTGGTCGACAAGTTTCCAAATTATGTCCTTGAAATCGAAAGATAGTATTAGTTAAGGTAAACATTGTTGTCAAGCTTCGGCGTTACCTTCCTAGCGGCGTAATTCTTCAAAACACAAGGAGTGAAAGAGAATGGGACGTTAAAAGTCGTGTTCCGAAAATAGGGTGTTCCAAGGCGGCACGTTAAAGTCATGCTCTAATCATCCGGCGTGTCTTTAGGCGATTGTTTGCGAGGCGATGTAGGTGTTCAAAATTATGTGACCAATGTTCCAACTCATCTTCGAAGACGGATAGTAAGACAACCGAGGGAAATCGATAGACTGCAACGGGTTTGCATAAGACGATGTTATGAAAGGTCATGAAAAATTTTTAGCGAATTACGGTATTACTCACGATGTTTGAGAAATAAAAGAGACCATTAAAATGTAAGTATAGGTGCGTAATCGGAGAAAACAAGGTTTGAGCTCAAGCTCCGAAATAAGCGTAAGAGGTCAAAATCAGTCAAACATTTATATAATTAACCTTTATATAAAAATAGTGATGCTTAATAAATAAGCATAGTGATCGAAAAGTACACCAAGTGTGTATATAAATAGCATGTAAGTCGATAGAATATCGGTGCTCCAAGAATGAGCATAAATGTTCGAGTATTTATATAATTATCCTTTATATAAATAAGAGTGTATATCATCATATTTTATATAATACCATTAGTGATGACATATAAGTAACAACATAGGCAGTCTGGTGGTACACGCGCACGGATATCGGATACGGCAATGAGAGACTCTTTAGTGAAAAATAGTTATAGTTTGGGTTTTGAAAACGACCCAGTTCTCTATAACTGTAGCTCTGATGCCAATCTGTAACACCCCCAAAATTATAACAGCGGAAGATAGATCACTGGGGTATTACTTCCTAGCACAAAGTACAAGTCATGGAAAACGACCCTTGAAAAGAGACGTTTTAAAAGTGTTTCACATTTGATACATTAAAACCTCAGAGTTTACAAAGGTCCCAACAGTTTTCGTAAATCACAATGTTTTCAAAAGATTGCAAATGTTTTAAACACAACATAAATCTTTAAAATATAGTTTCTTCAAATGTGAAAATATGCCGAGTCCTCAAAAGATATCCGTGCGACTCCATCCAAGACCTTCATGCCTTTAAACCTGAGATAAAACATGCTAAAACGTCAACACAAAGGTTGAGTGAATCCATAGAGTTTTAGTAATAAGCAGTTGATCACAATATAATTCAGTTTATAAAAATGACTAAGCAACAAATGCAGAGTCTGATTCAGTTATTATTGCACTAAGCTCGTGACCCCGAACATTAACTTGGTCAGATATTCTAGTGGAATATAATTTTGCCCTTCAACAAGAGGTAATAGCCTAATTACCTAGCAACCTCAAATACAGTGCATATGGTTGCCCATGCAGGGCAGCGGTCCAAAATGGGGAAAGTCATTCCCAATAGATCTATTCACGGCATTCGCGTTCACTCGCAAGTGATTAACGGTTCACGATAAAGAAGGGACTTTCAGGCTTTGGGAAACTTAGGCAATAACAATGTCAGGATAGCATACAGTTTTCAAAGCATTGTGATCATAATTGTTTATAGCATGTATCTCCCCCACGAAGTTTGTAAAACAATTAAGGTAAAATTAGGGCTATGAACTCACCAATAATGAAGTAGCAACGGAAATCGGAGAAGTGTGCACGTCGAGAAAACCGCAAGATCACAAGTGACCTAAATAAAATATAACACGACTTAGGCTCGGGGATTTAGGTATAATACTTTATTTTTATGACTTAACTCAGTACTTGAACTCAAAATATCATATGGTCATTTATTTAAAATTCATATAGCAAGACATGGGTCGAAAGGCGTTTATAAAAGCTTGTATGGTTTAAAAATGTAAAGCTGATGGAAATTTTATAAAATTGCCGCACTATTCGGGTCGCCATTTCTAAACCGTGAAGGCTAAAATTATGAACTTTATATGCTTAGAAAGGTATGACTCTGTAAAATATTAAAATCAAGGCCTCACATTACTGAGAACTTCAGAACATGGGTAAAATTACAAATTTACCCCTGTGTCTCTAGATAGTTATACTCAGCATCCAAATGGGTTTAGGAAAAAGAGTGTATCTTCTTATCTACAGGTCTAATGGACACATGGCTTATGGGAAAAGTTTTATAAAGGTCTTGGCTACAACTTTCATGTTTACACCAACCTAATGTTCTTTACAACATTTTAGAGTAATTAGCCTTTCAAATCTGACATGCATTTCTGGACCAGTTTTAGTGTGGATTTTCTCTAAAAATCTCCAGGACGAATTAAGAGGTAAGGTTTTCGGGGAAATGATCCTAAGACTTGTAGCTATCTCCCAATATTTTTATTTTTTCATAAAACCTTCTGGGTACAAAATGGTGAACGGATCTTGAAGCATCAAATCTGGGATAGGTTCAACCAATGACAAGCAAGGTGCTTTATGTCTCTTTAATGGGTTTTTGTGTAAAGCATGCAAGGTTTAATCATTTTAATTGTTTTTGTAGATCTATGAACCAAAGTGACCAGGGATTAAATGGTTTTCAAATAAAAATCTAGGATGGTTATGTTAACAATCAAGTTGGAAAATCAAGATTAACAATCACAAAAACCCAACAACTCTTGCAATAACCAACTCATTCAAGCCTAACTAACTAATCTAACACCTAAAATCCTATGAGATCTTGATCAAATTATTCAAAATATTGCATGCAAGAGTTGATTTACTTAATCCTAGTGAAATCTATGATAACCCAAGATGAGATTAAAAGACATAAAATACTTACCAAGATGATGAGATTTGGGTAAAAATGAACCAAGAAAACTAGTAAGCCATTTAATCTTCAAACAAGAGTTCAAGAACTAACTAAAAATTAAAAGATGGAGGGTTTAGGGGCTGATGTTGGGTCGTTTCTATGAAGAGGAAACAAGAGAGAATGAGTTTTTGTGATAAAAATGAGGAGAAGTGTTGAGTATATTAAAATTTAAGCCTTGAAAAGCATCAAGTGCATGGATTTTAATTGGTTATGGGGGAGGTGGCACATGGGCCGGTTTTGGGAGTCAAAAGGAGGGGAGGGATCTTATTTTTTTGAAAAAAAATGATAAGTATACATTTTGTACAAGTATTATAAGTCACGGAATAAGTTTGAAGGCCAACGGGGCTAAACCGGCAACGTTTTATGCATAGTTTGTGAAAGTAAATGTCGTGAAGATACTATTTTCATAAAAATATTAAATGTAACTTAAAATGACCTAATTTGATGTTTCATAAATTTCCCGAGCCTTTCGGAGTGTTATAACGTCTTTAAAGTTCAAACCGCGAGCCGAAAACGCGTAAAACGTAAAATGTGCAAACTTCGCGTAGAAATGGAAAATTGAATTATTCCATATGAAAACAAGTATGTGGGGATACATAAATCATATTAATGGGTAGTCTAAGCATAGCCTGACTCAAATTACAAATTTCAGTGTACGTGTCACGACGTACGCGGGCAACTTTCCCGGCAAAAGCCAATTTACTTAAAATAGCATAATAAGCAAATAAAATTAGTAAAATAATGACTTGGAAATTTCTCGGTTGTTACACTATCTCCTTATGAAAGAGAAAAGAGATAAATTTTTTTAAAACATTTTTTACTATATGTTCAACATTTGCGTCTTTGTGCTACACACTGGGAACAGGAACTTCCAACAGAAGTAACATCCATGATGAACACTTTCAATGCAACAGAAAATGCGATCTCAAAACAAAAATGTCGAAACAAAGTTTTAGAAAATGAAGCTGATCGACTCTTGGAAGATGTTCTAAGTTCTGATATTATCTCTGTGTTTGTGAATTCCATTTATGTGTCTTGCAATGCTATGCTTGTTGATAAACACACTGCAGACACTGAAACGTTGAGACATGAAATTCAGAAGTTAAAAAGAGAAAATGAGAGAATCGTTAAACTCAATGATGATGTGCAAAATAAACTTTCAAAAGAGATTTTTCAACTCAATCAAAAGTTGCAATGGTGTCAAACTCAGAGTCTTGATTTTGAATTAAAGTTGCAAAGTCAAAACGAAACAATGTCCTTTCAAGACAGTCACGCATCCAAAGTTAAGAATCTTGAAAATGAAAATGCTGTTTTAAAAAGTCAAATTTTCACATATGAAAAGGACATTGATGAAGTTTTTCAAAACCGAAATGACACCGTTCGTTTAAACAGAGAACTTGATTCAAAAAATCAACAAAATAGTCACATCATCATTGAATTCAAAGAGAAAATCCAATTACTTGAAAAAGGAAAGTTTGTTCACACAAATGTGATTGCACCAGGAATATACAAAATGGACACAACACCTAGGCAAACATCCCATCAGACTACTAATTTGAATGCTTCCACTTCTACAGGAATAGTCACCCCTCCTAGCGTTAGCAGATCCAAGCATAAGAGCAACAAAAAGAAGACTAGTATTTGGCAACGTAGGAGCGGAACACTAAAAGACCAAGAAGTAGAAGACCACCTTAGGAGTTTGAATAAAACGCATGTTGCATCTGATTTAGAATCGAACTTAAATACTTGTAATTCTAATCTTGATGTAACGAATGCTAAGACTTTGAATGTTTTGAATGTTGATGCATCTTGTGTGTTCTGTCGTAAAAGCATGTTATCTGGTGATCATAAAAAGTGTGTTGTAAAATATCTTTTATCTCATAATAAGAAATGTACATCTGGAATTTCCTCTAGGACCACTATTGCTTCTAAGTCTATACTAGGAAAACCGCCAGGTGTAGTTTCTAAGAATGCCATAGACAAAACCATAGTCGCAAATAAAACTCCTAAGACAATCCAATCACCTAGCACATTCACTAAGAAGAAAGCTGAAACTAGTTGGACACGGCAACGTTGGCTACAAAGGAAAGCTAGTTTTACTTGGCTACCTAAAGTGATTAATAATTGTGCTACTAACCCAACGGGTTTTACCGTTACCATCACTCCATCTTCGTCGTCTTCATGTGATGCAGGTGATTCAAAGTGTTCTATGGATTATTGATAGCGGCTATTCCCGACATATGACAGGAAATCTCAAACTTTTAGTAAACTTTGTTGCAAAGTTCATAGGCACTGTCAGATTCAGGAATCATCATTTCGCTGCTATCATGGGCAATGGAGATTATGTCAATGGAACCCTCAAAATTAGTCATGTATACTATGTCGAAGGCCTTGGTCACAACCTTTTCTCAGTCGGTTAATTTTTTGATGGGGATTTGGAAGTAGCATTTCGGGATAAAACTTGTTTTGTTCGTGATTTACAAGGAAACGATCTCATGACGGGCAAACGCGGAGCTAGTCTGTACACCATTTCTATGTCTGATATGACTGCTTCTTCTCCTATATGTCTACTCTCCAAAGCACATTCGAAAAAATCCTGGTTATGGTACAAACAACTGTCTCATCGGAATTTCAAAACCATGACTGAACTTGCACGTCATAAACTAGTCGATGGTCTTCCCCGGTTTTGATATGCAAAAGATCACTTATGTCCAGCTTATGAACAAGGAAAAAGTACTCGTGCACATTTCCCTTCAAAATCATAACAGAGTACTGATCACGTTCTTCAACTACTTCATATGGATTTGTGTGGACCTATGCATGTTCAAACAATTAACGGGAAATGCTACATTTTGGTAATTGTCGATGATTTTTCCAGATGGACTAGGATCTACTATCTACGAAGCAAAGATCAAGCTCCTTCAATGATTATCACCTTTCTGACTAAAACTCAAGTTCAGCTTCGTAATACATTCAAAAAAGTTAGAACAGAAAATGGAACTAAATTCAAGAATCAAACTCTTCGAGATTATTTTGAGAAAGTGGGAATTGAACATCAAACATCTATTGCAAGAAGTCCAGAACAGAATAGAGTTGTCGAAAGATGCAACAGGACGTTAGTGGAAGCTGCAAGAACAATGTTGATCAATGCTCAATTACCTGATTACCTATGGGCAGAAGCTGTCTCCACTGCATGTTACACTCAAAACCGTTGTATGATCACCAAACGGCATCACAAAACTCACATGAGATTGTTCACAACTGTAAACCGAATATAAATTACTTTCATGTATTTGGTGCACTTTGTTACCCAAATAATGATCGTGATGATTTTGAAAAACTAAAAGCAAAAGATGACATTGGTATCTTCATTGGATATTGTGAGAACTCCAAAGGTTTTGAATCTGGAATCGTCATACTAGAGAAATTCAGGAGGCTATTCATGCTAATTTTGATGAGCTTACAGAAATGGCTTCTGAGCAAAACAGCTTAGGACCCGCAACTAACAGTCTAAATTTTACAAATCAATCAGCTGCACCACTTTCCCTCAACCGTAAGGAATTGGAAACTTTGTTTGCTCCACTGTTCGATGATTCTTTTGCAAGTCGTGCACCAGATGTATCTACAAGTTCCGCTGCTCAACCTGATACAAATCCAATACCTGATACACCTACTACAACAACAACAGTTGCTGTAGATGCACCTCCAACTGAATCTCCATCAACAGAAGAACAAACCGCTTCCAACACTGATAATGCAGCTGAAGATCTACAACCACAAGACGTACCCGCACCTGCAGATTATGACAGAAATGCCTTTTTCAATCCATTTGCTCTGGCTCCAAGCATTCCAGATATTGCAGAGTCGTCAACACGCAACTTGGATCTGTCTAATATGCACAATCTTTTTCAACATTACCCTTCAACACACAAATGGACAAAAGATCATCCCTTAGTAAATGTGATTGGTAATCCAAATAATCCAGTCATGACAAGACAAAGACTTCACACGGATGGTGAAACATGCATTTATGCACTTACCGTTTGTCAAGCAGAACCAAAGAACATTAAAGAAGCCATGACTTATGACAATTTGATTGAATCAATGCAAGAAGAACTCGATCAATTCAAATGTATTGAAGTCTGAGAATTGGTAGAAAGACCCGATGGAGTCTATGTTTTTGGACTTAAATGGATTTGGAAAAACAAACTTGATGCTGATGGAACTGTAATTTGTAACAAATCGCGTCTGGTTGCCAAAGGCTTCAGCCAAGAAAAAGGCATTGACTTTGAAGAATCCTTTGCACCAGTGGCTAGACTTGAAGTTGTCCGTATGTTTCTGGCATATGCTGCTCACAAGAACATCACCGTTTATCAAATGGACGTGAAGACTGCATTCCTGAATGGGCAACTACGTGAAGAAGTGTATGTCACTCAACCAGAGGGCTTCATTGATCCAGATCATCCTAATCATGTGTACAAACTCTAGAAAGCCCTTTACGGCCCTAAACATGCCCCGAGGGCATGGTACGACAAACTGTCCACATTCTTACTTGCTAATCACTTTACCAAAGGATTTGTTGATCCCACACTGTTTATTCAAAAACACGGGGAGGACATCTTAATTGTTCAAATTTATGTTGATGACATCATTTTTGGTTCAACACATAAAAAGTACTTAAATGCTTTTGCAAAATTAATGAAACAAAATTTTGAAATGTCTATGATGGGTGAACTTACGTTCTTCTTAGGACTTCAAGTTCATCAATCCCCCTGTTCTATTTTTCTAAATCAGTCCAAGTATGCTCTTGAGATTTTAAACAAATATGGCATGACAAGTTGTGACACTTATAACACACCTCTGTCTGCATAATCCCCAGACCTGGATACTGATTTACATGGCACACCAATTGACCCTACAAAATATCGCAGTATGATCGGATCCCTCATGTATCTAACAGCCAGCAAACCAGATATTGTTTTTAATGTATACCTATGCTCCCGTTATCAGTCTCGACCAACTGAAAGACACCTCTCTAAGGTTAAAAGTATCCTTTGATACATAAAAGGAACCATCCATTTGGGGATCTGGTATTCGAAGGATTCTGGTTTTTAAATAATCGCTTTTTCAGATGCTAATCATGCAGGATGTTTAGATATACGTAAAAGTACATCTGGGGGGAGTGCAGTTACTAGGAGACAAACTTGTCTCTTGGCAGTCAAAGAAGCAGGATTGCACCTCATTCTTGTCTAAAGAATCTGAATATGTAGCCATGTCAGCATGTTGTGCTCAAGTCATTTAGATGCGATCACAGCTGATAGACTACGGTTACATTTTCAACAAGATTCCTATGTACTGCGACTCCAAGAGTGCCATTGCCATCTCATGCAACACTGTTCAACATTCGAAGTCTAAACATATTGCACTTCGATATCATTTCATAAAGGAGCATGTTGAACATGGTACTATTGAATTATATTTTGTGGGTTCTGAATACCAATTAGCGGACTTATTCACCAAAGCCTTGCCCCATGCAAGATTTGTGGAATTAGTTCACCAAATTGGTATGCGGTGTTTGACTCCAGATGATTTAAACAATTTTTTTAAACACAATTAAGAAAGTCAAACACCAAAACTATCTTTGTAAATATCTTATTCAAAAACACAAAAAGATTTTTCATTAAACTTCTTATTAAAAAAAATAATAAAATAAAAAAAAATAAAAAAGAACAATTCTCATCTCTTTTCAGTGTGCAAAATTCAAAACAAATCAAAATATGTTCTTGATATTCACATTTAATCAATTTTTCATGACGAACATATTTTGAGGTGGGGAATTTTCTATTTATCATGATTTTTGCACACTCTTATCAAAATCTTCATCATTTACAAAAATCTTCATCGTGCAACATTTCCGTGATCTCTTGAACTAAAAATTTGACAAAGTTTTAAAGTATTTGTTAGTTTAAGGGGGAGAAATGTAAACTACAAAAGTTAACAAACACTTGGACCAAGGATATAACAACAACAAACCTCAAGGACTGTTGTTATCAATTTTCAAAAGATTGTATCATAAGGACTGTGTTTGAAGAGGAAGACGAGTTAAGGGACTAAACATGACAAATCTTCAAAATGTCTCCTATATAAGCAACTAACTCAGACATTTTTTAAAAACTTACAAACTCAAAACCGTAACAACTTACCACCATTTTTACACCTTCATCTAAGCTTTTTTTAATCTTCTCAAATTTCACGATTGTAAGTATTATACTCATTCACCTATGTTTGAATATCACTCGCCTAAATTTTTAAAACATTTATGTGGCTTAATTGTTCAATCGAAGAATTAGGGTTTAAGGTTTCAATTTGGGCATTTCTTGTGTGTTAGCTTTAAGTCTAATTAAATTAGTTCTTTAGCTTAACATCATGTCTAGATTGCTGCTACTAATTGGTGTAGTATAGATGTGTTTTGAGTAGTTGGTTATGCTTATATGAGTCCTTAAACAATGCGCCATAAGTCTTGTTACCTAAATCAAACACATGCTCTAAATCAAAGAAATTCATATTGCATAATATTCTTTTGTGGCCAATGTGTTTGTTTGCTTAGATTTTTGGGTACTAGGACTTGTTTAGAATGTGTTTAGGAAGATATTTGATGCTTACATGGTCTCTGAATCAGTCTTATATTGAAATTTGATTAAGTATGAAATTCTTAAATTAAGGAAGAAATTCTTCGAGTAAGGAAGAATTTCTTCGACTAAGGAAGAATGTCTTCGAGTTAGAAGGAAAACGTTTCTTACTTAGAAAATTTTATGAAATTCTTCGAGTAAGAGATTAATTTCTTCTACTTAGAAAATTTTTATAAAATCCTTCGAGTAAGAAAATTTTCTTCGACTAAGAAATTTTTCTTTACCTCTTCGAGTAAGGAAACATTCTTCGACTAAGAAATTTTTCTTAAACTCTTCGAGTAAGCAAACATTCTTCGACTAAGAAATTTTTTATCAAACTCTTCGAGTAAGGACTTTATGCAGTTTCTCCGAGTGGAGGGTTTCAAAATTTCCGAGTAAGGAAAATGGTTATCTCCAATAAAGGGCTGTTCTTTTCAAAAAATTTCTTAAATCCTTCGAGTAAGGATGTTTTTCACCCTTTCTTCGAGTAAGACTATTTTTCCTTCGAGTAAGCAAAGTTTGTTAGACTTGTAAAATTTTTCTCAATATAGATAAGTGTCAAGTTGAACAATTGTGTTCACACTTATATGGTTGTTTGCATACTGTGTTCCTATTATTCATGATCATCATATCACATAGTTACAGATCATGTAATAAATGACTTACACTAACACAAATATGCAATTTCCATTGTGTCTCTTTGTTGGTGTTTGTACTATTCAGGTTCACAATGTCTCAAGAATCCATTGCAAGGAATGAATTGATACCCGAAGGAGATGAAAGAAAGATTGGAGAATCCAATTACATAGTAGATTTTGAGAAATTACCTTGCCACCCTTCCTGTCAGATCATGGTGGAAATTCTGAAGAAACATTTTTGGAGACATGTTCTGACAAGATCCTCTACAGTACCAGAAGTCTACCTCAATCAGTTCTGGCACTCTCTATTCATCAGTCAGGACACCAAGACCATGGCAGTCACCCTGGACACTAAGAGAATCAAGTTTGATGTTCATCTTCTTCGCAACGTTCTTGGGCTTCCTCCAACTGTTTTAAAGACGTTGGTGAAAGGCAGATCATTACATTACCATATCACACAAAACAAGAACAAAGAACAAAGATATGATAGACGTCAAAGCCTATGAAGCAAAGAAGACGTCAAGCGACCTTGATGACCAATCCTTAGGGGGAGATTATTGGGAACACATTTCATATTATCAAGTATTGGTCATAGTTTATGTAATATGTTGCTTTACTATTTAGGCCTTTATGTTTGTTTTAAGGTTCGGCCTATGTAGAAGGCCCATGGCCGTGGCCTTTTATTTATTTCTTCTATTAGGGAAATGCCCCTTGCTTATGTAAACACTATAAATACCCCTTCTCATTATGAGAAGGGTGTTGGTTCATGTTAATTCAAAGTTTATTATTCTTATGCATGTTCCATCCTCTCTCACTCTCTCTCTCTCTCTCTCTCTCTCTCTCTTACTTTCTCTCTCTAGAATCCGTGACTTGTGTGATAGATTTGTGACCTAACATGAAGAGAAGAGAAGGAAGAAAATGCATGATGAAAAGAAGAAAATGGATGACGACATTGAAAAAGATTTTGGTGATGATCAGACCCAAGGAGGTGATATGGAAAACGAGGTGGTAGACATGAAGAAATTTAAGAAGAAGTCAAAGGAGAGTACCTCACCTACTGTTCAAACCCTCATCATTTTTGTTAATCAACCTGGTGGGTCAGGACATGCTAGTGATGTCTCCCAACCTCTTCCGGTTAATTGACCTGGTGAGGGTAAAGGTTCTTCAAATATTGTCTCATTTGATTTGTTTAATGAACCAGGTAAGGAAGGAGACACAGAGATGGCCACCGAAGATGACCAGCAAGAATTTCATCACACTGATGACTTTGTCATGGATAATGAAGGCAATGATGACAATATGGCGTTAGTGACAAATGAAGACGTGCAAAAGGCTGCTGAAGAGATGGAGCTAGCTAGGAAAGGTAAGGAAGAGGAAGAGAAGAAACGGAAAGAGCAGGAGGAGTTAGAAAAGGAAACTGACAACTACATACTGACACCTCCAACATCTGATGACACATCTCCAGATTTGTAACGCCCCTAAAATTGGGTCGCAGCGGAAGATAATGTTGCTGGGGTGCTACTCAATTGGTATCACTACACAAGTACAAAGAATGGTTTTTCACCACAACATTTAGAATAAAATTCGTTAACAAAAGTATTTCATTTACATTATTAAATTTTTGTGCCGAGATAGGCCCACAAGGTAAGTAAAGCGGTACCCAAATGAATATCAGAGTATCTTGATCCTATAACCATGCCATGTCATGCCAAAAGCCGCCAAATTATAAGCTAACACTTTGCGAACCTGAAAATACATGCTAAAACGTGTCAACACGAGGTTGGTGAGTTCATAGGTTTTAGTAAACAACAAGTATCATATGGACCACAAGAAATCAAAGACCAATATATTACAAATATATAAAGAGTTATTGTCGTATTAAGTTTATGACACCGAAGCCTTAAGATTTCTGGTTTAAGCATCCGTTTGACATACCAGTCAAGTGGGGAAACCACCCGGACACCCAAATTTTCTGGTAGATGTCCACCTAGGACACCCAATGTTCCTCAAATGATTATGCGTCCGTTTGACATACCAGTCAAGTGGGGAAACCACCCAGACGGGGAGTTCAATCCCAATAGATATATTCACAACATTCACGCTTAACGGTTCATAACATAGGCAATCTGTAATAGTTTAGTGCACTTGTGTCCATAAAAAATAATCAAGTGTGTAACAGGTAAACACATAATGCATTCGAGTAACCAATCAAGTGTTTCAACCCTCGTCGCCGTTCCACTGGCTTCTCTGCCATTACTACTGTTGCGGAGGGTCACGTATTCAGCCATAGCAGTGGCAACTTGTGTAGTGACTTGCTGAGCAACGAGTCTATTGATAGAAGCTGCACTCATGCTCTGTTTCTTTGGCGGCATTCTCTTCAAAACAAGAAAAGAAGATTGAGGCATGATAAAGACGTTTCCTAAAAGTAGGTGCTCTAAATGGTTTATCATAAAATGAAAGCTTGAGGTCGTGTTATGATTAGCTGGCGTGCTTCTAGGCGGTGGTTCCCAAGGTGATGTAAATGTTCTGAAGTGTGGGACGAGTGTTCAAACTAGCCGTAAAAAACGGTGAGTAAGGTAATCGGGAAATTGGTAGACTGTAACGGGTTTTAAGGTGATGTAAAACGATATTTTGTATGATTGTGAAAATTTTCAGAGATCAAGATATCATGGAAATATTTGAAAGGACTTTTAAAAAGTACGAAAGAAAGAAAAAGTACCGTGACGAGAAACTATTGTGGTGCTAATGTGTTAGATGTAGGTGTGAATGTTCATGCAACGATTGTATATACACACTAAAATTTTAGAAACCTTTAGAAATCGAGTATGAAATCAATCTGGACATAATTCTATTATAACTACTCCCCGTATCGTAAAATTCACCTCTGAGTCGGACATAGGTGATCAGGCTATGTCCCACTGTCCCTGGTCGAATATAGGTGATCAGTCTATATTCCACCGAGGTTCAATAAATTTTGAAATACCCAGCTCAGTTATACTAATAATATGTCCCTTACATTTAGAAGTCGTTTTGAAAGACTAAAACAAGTAACCAAACTCGAGGTCGAATGATGAGATTACGTAAGGAAAGGAGTAACGCTGTGACGTGTACGATACGCAAGCTTAAGTATATGGAAGATACTCATGGTAATCAATGAAAATAAGTGGGCATAATTAATCTGGTAATAAGATACTAATCTCATCAAATATGTCAGCAACAAACCACAAGTGAGGCATCGGCTTGGCAGGCAGGCACGTGGCGGTCATAGGGTTAAGTTTTCGTAAAAGTAGTTATAGTCTAGGTTTTAAAAATACCCAGTTCTCTATAACTGAGGCTCTGATACCAATCTGTAACACCCACAAAATCGGGTCACAGCGGAAGGTAATGTCGCTGGGGTGCTACTCAATTGGTATCACCACACAAGTACAAAGAACGGTTTTTCACCACAACATTTAGAATAAAATTTGTTAACAAAAGTATATCATTTACATTATTAAATTTTTGTGCCGAGATAGGCCCACAAGGTAAGTAAAGCGGTCCCCAAATGAATATCAGAGTATCTTGATCCTATAACCATGCCATGTCATGCCAAAAGCCGCCAAATTATAAGCTAACACTTTGCGAACCTGAAAATACATGCTAAAACGTGTCAACACGAGGTTGGTGAGTTCATAGGTTTTAGTAAACAACAAGTATCATATGGACCACAAGAAATCAAAGACCAATATATTCCAAATATATAAAGAGTTATTGTCGTATTAAGTTTATGACACCGAAGCCTTAAGATTTCTGGTTTAAGCATCCGTTTGACATACCAGTCAAGTGGGGAAACCACCCGGACACCCAAAGTTTCTGGTAGATGTCCACCTAGGACACTCAATGTTCCTCAAACGATTATGCGTCCGTTTGTCATACCAGTCAAGTGGGGAAACCACCCGGACGGGGAGTTCAATCCCAATAGATCTATTTACAACATTCGTGCTTAACGGTTCATAACATAGGCAATCTGTAATAGTTTAGTGCACTTGTGTCCATAAGAAAATAATCAAGTGTGTAACAGGTAAACACATAATGCATTCGAGTAACCAATCAAGTGTTTCAACCAATATGTAATGTTTGAGAAAACAATTTATGTTTCAAGTAAAACGAGCATGGAGTTTAAGTATAAATGAGCATGTATTCTCCCCCAAAACAGTTATAAAATAAGTAAATACAGGGGCCATAAACTCACCTAGAACAACTGATACGATAAAGAAAAGACAGTGTACGGAATTGAGGCTCGGAAAACTACCCGCAACCTAATATGAATGATATGCCTTAGGTTCGAAAACTAGGTCATGCACGCAAGTTCATACTTTACTTTATCACTTGTACATGTTGTTGTAATATTTGTCGACAAAATATAGTTGCGTCAATTTGATCCTTTATTTAAAAAATTACGACTTTAGAAAACGTAACTTGTAGATCTTGTGACCAAAATTTAGTCGTCATGTTAATGGCTATTTCAAAAATCTATAACGCGCCTAATAAGTATATATAATGTTCTACCATTTCCGTTTACATCATTTTAGCCAAAATGTACTCCAAAAGGTCCAAAATCCAATCTACATAATCCTAACAGCTTTCTAATAGCAAAATATAAGCTGTCAACGTATATGTCGACATAAATCTAAAAACAAAATATAAGCTGTCAACGTATATGTCGACGTAAATCTTTGTTAGGCCATAACTTTTGCGTCGTTGCTCCGTTTTTTAAGTTTTACCTATCCCCGCGAAGGTATTTAAGTGTACTATCGGATTTCTAAGGTCTCGGCTAGTCTAGATACCATTTAACCTCAGTTTTTATTACCCAAAATCCTTAACAACTTCGACAATTTTCTGAAAATGTAGTTTTCATCGTAAAAATTAAAACTGGCGTATCTTTTTCGTTACAAGCCCGTTTTAACTCATTCAAGCGGCTACGTTTTCGTTATTGAGTCTATTTTCTATATTTCTAGCCTAAACTTGTCACCACACTACTGATTTTTCTATATTAACCAAAACGGGACAGAATCATTTTTAAGAATGCCAAACTATTTTCCTAATCTTCTAGTTATTATAACCTCTTGACAACAACTTCAAATCTAGTCCTAGCTCACCCATCAACTTCTCAACATAACAATAGTGATCTAACCATAAACTTAACAATATTCAAAGGTCCATGTAATGATCATCAAGAATGTTTAAAACTACTAGTTTACTAACATACATGTATATATAATGTTTTCATCACTTTCTTGTGGAGATTTTTACTAACTAATTTTCTTGTAACCAAAACTTGTTCAAAACATAATATTTTGTTAAAGGATCCTTGTAAATGTAAAACTTTATCAACATGTACCAAGTGATAACTAAGTATATATATACTTGACTTGCATTATGACATAAAGAAAAACATGAAGTTTTTGTAGTGTAAGATTACTTACAAAAGAGATTAGTGAGATGAGAATTGTAAAACACTTGATTAGCCCCAAGATTAGTGTTCCAAACCCTTGCGAGAGTAGTCTAATGACACTAGAAATAGCCAAATCAAGATCTTTGCTTCCCTTGCTCCTCTATGAGTGTCAACTTTTGTGTAGGATGCGAGGTGATTATTTGTTTTTCTCTTGAACTATTTAGGGCAAAAATAAGGATACTTGTATCTATTTATATCAAAGGCTTTTCAAACATGGTATAGTAGTAAAAAGACATAATTTGGCCTATTTATTTGTGGTCGGCCGAATGGGGGTTTAGGGGGGGACAAAGATGAAGTCAAGCCTCCATTTCAAATGTACACTCTATGTTTCAAGGTTATTTGTTGGCTATTAATTGAGCATGTGTAATTTGTCTTGCAAGTATCTATAATACAAGGAGGGGGGCGGCAATGGGTATAAAATGGGGTTAGATGAGTAGTTTTGATACAAAAGTGTATATGTTGTATGTATTGGGTGTTAACAATAGGTATTGGTTGTTGGTTTGGTGATTAACGAAAGTTATACGTAATTAAACGTAAAATGTAAAGAATTTACCTTATACGTAAAGAAATATTTTTGGAACTTTTGTAATCTTTTTGGGAGTATAAAAATACGTTAGAAATAATCGTTGGGAGGATTGGGTATATCGGGTGTTAAATTTTGAATTACGAATTGTGCTTGTTGAATTGACAACCGTACGTAATTTAAGAAAAAGAAATTATTTTAGGGTTTAAAATTGTGAACCGGAGTAGGAGCAATGTATTTGGGATGATTTGGACTAAATGTAGTCTAAGTTCATAGTGTTCAATAGAGTTGTTCCTAGTTTTTATGTTTATTTAACTAAAGAGTTATACGTAAAAAGTGTTCTTGTAAAATCTCAAAATTGTAAATTGGAGTTTGAAAATAAATGTTGACGTGGAAAATTACACGTTGCTACAAGATTCTCCACCAATCTCACCAAAAGACAAAGCCATTACAGAAAATATCATTGAGTCTTTAACTCATTCATCTCCACCACCAACACATACAACATCCACAAGCAAATCCATCAAGAAACCAATAAATCCTTTGGTCTCACAAGTATCAATGAAGGTGAAATAGGTCGTGAAGTGAGCACGAATAAAGAAACATAAAAATCTTCTAGACCAGATCGAAAAAGTGAAATATATGGTTACCACTCTTGTTGGACAAGTGAATGAGCTCCAAAGCACAAAAGCTCAAGTTCATGAGTTCCTCTCCGATGACGTTCAGGATAAGATGTTCAACGCTATCAAGGGAAATACAGAAGAATACCTGAAAAAGTATTTGCCTAGAATCACTTCCAAGAAAGTCAAAGAATATCTTGATCCAAACATCGACGGTTTTCTTAAAAATGTTGTCGATACAGTTCCACTCGTCCTACAAACCCAACCATCAAAGCCAAAGGAACCAACACTTGAAGAACTACAAATACAATTGTTTAATAGATTGTCAAGTCTTACAACATCGACTCTAGAACAAATTGCAATTTCTGATGCTATCCAGGCTAATATTTCACAGGAGTCATGCAAAGCCGATGCTGATAAAGGAAAATGACCAAGAGAAGATGAAGACCTTGATCCGAACTCACAAGCTAAGAAACCAAGGAATGTCGGTGGTTCTTCTTCTCAACACAAGGAACCTGTTAACCCATCAGCAACCACAACAACAGCCAACCAACCGCCAAAGCAATCTGAAACCGGGCCAAAGGCAATCAAACATCATTTTGAGTACAATGATGAGGATGACTTTCAACAACCTCAATATCAACCAGACTCTCCACCAGATTCGAAAGCTAAAATGTATAAGAAAGGAATGAAGCCAATGAACAAACAACCTAAGGTTGTCACATGGATTGAAGATGACGCGACTGAGGGAAATGAGTGGTTTGATAAACCCGTCAGTGCTCAAGCATATGTCAACGATGACTCCATGATCGAAGGACGTACACTTGAGTTCACACAAAAACTCAAATGTGATCAATGAATCAAGAAGCTTACTAAAGGAGAACTTCGTCGCATAAAAAATGATGCATTCAACTTGCTGAAAGATCGATCCTCAAGTGCAGCTAAGCTCGAATATCACTTGGAAAACATTGCAATGTCGAATGATATCAGCTGGACAAATTCGGACACGTATGTGATTGATAATACTTCTCAACACAAAGAACCATACTTTACGGATTATACAAAGCCTCTGTTAGTAATTGGAACTTCTGATCATCCTGCTATTCCCTACCGCTTCTTCTTCAACAACGATCTGGAACTTCTTGTACATGGCCGCAAGTGTCAACCTAAGTATGCAACGTCAATAACCTTGATTCCTGCTGCAAGATATCCACAACCGGCCATCGAAGAAACAACAACAAGACTCTTCATTACAAATGATGCGTGGTTTTGCAACCTTACAACAGGTTTTACCTCTCGAGGGATCTCAAGAGGCTTACAACCCCACCAGGCAGTGTACCTGACCGATGTAGTATAGTGTAGTGGTAAGTACGGGGGATTGATCGTTCTCCACAGGGAATAGTGTTCGTTAGGTATGAAAAACTACTCTAATAGGTCTAAGGGTGAGAGAAGATTCTTTTTATGTTTTTATAATTTTATGAAAGCAAGTAAAATCTCGGGTTTGAAAGAGTGGGCGGAATTAGTTGCTAGTCAACTAACCCTAGTTACTACGAATGCAAATAAAATAAAATGACAGAAAATGAAAATGTGGTGAAATTTATGTGGAGAGAAATGTGTTTACTTAGATTTCCTTACTCCCTAACTATCTTTTACCGATTGATTAGTGTGTATTAGTTGCGTGGATGACGGGTGTATTCCTTAATACCAATCGTGGGGTGGCGTACGTACTTCCCCAACTCTATGAACTCCTACTTCACTCCTATGTCGAGCCGGCTAGGAAGCTCCTAACATGGGATCACTAGAATTCGCTCATGCATTAAATACAACCATAAAAACCTTTAGTACGCATTGGTTCATGTTTCTTAAGACGTTCAAGCAAGTTACCGAATAGGAAGTTAGCCAGTTTTCTTAAGCCTAACATAGATGAACAATCATCCAATACAACTAATAACACACTAATAACCAACAATCAATAGCTAGGTTTCATTAGATCTAAGCAAACACAAGATAAATCTAGCCTAGCATGTTAAACAAAAGACAAGAACAAGATAGAATCAAACAACACATAGACATATTGAATGATTAATTGATAACTTATCTTCAATGTAACATGGAAGATCTCAAGGCAAAAAGCCTTGAAAAAGCTGCTAAAATCGTCTTAGGGTTTTTCACACACAAAGTTCCACACTAATGACAAAAAATTGCAAAACTATATATAGAGATCAATGGCTGACGGCGTCACGTTGTAGATTCTGACGCCATCACCTCGCCGCTTTTAGGGTTCCCGGATGGCCTTCCTGACGCCGTCCCTTTTTAGACCTCCAAAATCCGTTCTGGCTTATCAAGGCTTGACGCCGTCAGATTATGGCTTGACGCCGTCCCTCTTTAAATTAAGCCGTGACGACCTTGATCACATTAAAGGGTGACGCCGTCAGATTTTTCATGCAAAATTCTCTGGCTTATCATGAGTAATTTTCATATCCACCTTTTTCTTGCCAAGCCATGACGCTGTCCAGGGCAATACCTGACGCCGTCAAAGGTACTTTTCAGCCGATTTTGAGACTTTGTCGTTTTCTTCACTTTTATGCTCCAAAAACGTCCAAAATGCTTCCTTTTCCAGATTCCTTTTCTAGTTTGTTCTCGGGTTTACGAAGCTCAAGCTGTTCGATTTCTTGTCTGGGATAGAAGGAGACTGCGTTTACATCCATAGTCTTCTCCTCCTCAAAGATGGGTAAGAAAGCTTCATCTCGCAACCAACCAGCTTCCATCTGTTCATCTATACAATTGTCAATCTCGTCGGATAGTTCATCAATTTCTTTGATGAAATACAGCTGATTATCTGCTTCGAGAGAAAGATTCATTGTGTCCTTGATGTCGAAGGTTAAGCTATCGGCCCCTACTCGTAAGGTCAGTTTGCCGTCGTGAACTTCAATAACAGCACGAGCAGTTGCAAGGAATGGCCTCCCCAGAATGATAGGCACTAGGTCATCTTCTTCCATTTCTAAGATGACGAAGTCAACTGGAAATTTGAACCTCCCTACCTTAACCAACACATTTTCACATATTCCTAAGGGGTATTTGACTGATCTATCGGCTAGTTGGATGTTCATACGGGTAGGTTTCAATCCAGAATACCCTAATTTGAGGAACATGGAATGCGGCATAAGATTGATACTTGCTCCTAAGTCGGCTAAAGCATTCTTGACTGAAAGAGATCCTATTGAGCAGGGCAAGGTGAAACTACCTGGATCGTCCACCTTCTTTGGCAGCCCTCGATGAGTCACCACAGAACATTCTTCTCCTAAGGTTACAAGACCCTCGAGCCCTTTTCTGTTGGTTAGCAACTTCTTGAAGTATGTACTATATTTGGGCATATGGTAACATGCATCAAGAAGGGGTATGGTTACGACCGAATTCTTCAAATATGACAAGAATCTTTTATTATCATTTTCGAACTTTTGATTCTTGAGACGGGACGGGTATGGGACTTTAATGGGCTGTTTGGTTGGAGTAGGTGGAGAGGGAGTTACCGGAGGGGTTTGTTCGGGATTTTCATCGTTCACATTATCTTTCTCTTCATGAGGGGTGTTGGGTTCCATGACGTTAGATTGTTGAGCTGGGTAAGGTGGGTCCTTAGTAGTTGTTCCAGCACGAGTGGTGATGGCGAGTAAGGGATCTCTTTGAAGTTCGCCAAGGCCGTCGAGAGTGGCGTTGAGTTCTGCAAATTTGGCCCTCATGTCATTTTGTTGGCTATTGATAAGGTTGTCGAGACCATTTAGTTGCAGATTCTTTTCAAACGTGAAATGCCCAAGATCATCCTCAAAAGTGCGCCTAACCTTATAGTCAGGATATTCTCCTCCTCCCTCTTCTCTCACAAGATTTCCCCAAGGGGTGAAATCATTGTTTTGGTAGAAAGTTAAGAGCGAAGGATCATCGAAGATGTCGTGGCTTGACAAGCATGCTTGTTCGGTGGTGGTATTATCCTCGCATTCCTCCACTTCATGCGGGCCACCAGATAGGTCGCAGATCAAGTATGGGTTTGACAACCGTTTAGTTGGTTGTGACTTGTCTAGATAAGAGACTTGATCATTCATTCTATTCAGCCGGCTAGCAAAAGGAGCCTCTTTCATGATCTTGGAAATGCTTATGATCGAATCGGGTTCATCCCAGGTATCGTCTTGATCATTTGCGTATTCCTCAATTCTATCCCATCCTTCCTCAGCGCTTAGGTTGGCTATTTTTCCTTTTACCGAATTATTAATGCCAAATTGGTCGCTTTTAGGGACACTGTCATAAAAGATTTGGACAAGAAGCCAGAGTTTAATGCCATGATGAGGGACTTGTCTAATCAAATCTTTAAATCTGATCCAGGATTCGTGAATGGGTTCAGCTGGTCCAACATGGAAGCGGAAGATTGCGTCTCTTAACGTTGAAGTTCTTCCTATTGGAAAGAATTTCTCATAGAATTTTGAGACAAGCTGTTCCCATGTGAAAATAGATTCGGAGGGGAGTTGGTTATACCAGTCTCCGGCTTTTTCATAAAGGGTGAAGGGAAAGAATCGCAGCCGGGAGGTATCTCTAGTGGCTCCATCCGTATGGAGGGTATCCACTATTTTCAGGAAGTCCTTGATGTGTTGGATTGGATCTTCAGTTTTCAATCCGTGAAACTTGCATACACTTTGGACCAGCCAAATATCGGTTGCACGCAAGACCCCATCCGTGCGTTCATTTGGAAAAACGATAGCATTGGAAAAACCACGAGGGGTGGGAGAAGAGTAGTCCTTGAGACATTTAGGGATTGGGATTTCGGGAACCTCCATATCGTGATTGGGTTGAGGGCTAGGAGGTGTAGAATGATGATTGGATTCTTCCTCGGAGAGGGCATCGTCAAAGTCGATGGCAATGCCAGATGGTTGGGGTGTTGCAAAGAGTCGCCTTAATCTTCGCATTTCCCTATCAGGTTCTACGTAGGGTGGAATAAGGTTGCTTAGTGAACTATGACTCCTGGTGACTCTGAGATTGGAGAGATCTTCGTTTACCATGATGGCCAAGGAAGATTTGAGCAATGGATAGAGCAGAAAAAGATAGACTAAAGAAAACCTAGAAAAATAAAATAAAAATCTCACTAGAAAGGAATCTAGTGAGTAGACCTAATAGAAATAAAAATTCAACCTAAACAATAACTATTCCCCGGCAGCGGCGCCAAAAACTTGATGCGTGGTTTTGTAACCTTACAACAGGTTTTACCTCTCGAGGGATCTCAAGAGGCTTACAACCCCACCAGGCAGTGTACCTGACCGATGTAGTATAGTGTAGTGGTAAGTACGGGGGATTGATCGTTCTCCACAGGGAATAGTGTTCGTTAGGTATGAAAAACTACTCTAATAGGTCTAAGGGTGAGAGAAGATTCTTTTTATGTTTTTATAATTTTATGAAAGCATGTAAAATCTCGAGTTTGAAAGAGTGAGCGGAATTAGTTGCTAGTCAACTAACCCTAGTTACTACGAATGCAAATAAAATAAAATGACAGAAAATGAAAATGTGGTGAAATTTATGTGGAGAGAAATGTGTTTACTTAGATTTCCTTACTCCCTAACTATCTTTTACCGATTGATTAGTGTGTATTAGTTGCGTGGATGACGGGTGTATTCCTTAATACCAATCGTGGGGTGGCGTACGTACTTCCCCAACTCTATGAACTCCTACTTCACTCCTATCTCGAGCCGGCTAGGAAGCTCCTAACATGGGATCACTAGAATTCGCTCATGCATTAAATACAACCATAAAAACCTTTAGTACGCATTGGTTCATGTTTCTTAAGACGTTCAAGCAAGTTACCGAATAGGAAGTTAGCCAGTTTTCTTAAGCCTAACATAGATGAACAATCATCCAATACAACTAATAACACACTAATAACCAACAATCAATAGCTAGGTTTCATTAGATCTAAGCAAACACAAGATAAATCTAGCCTAGCATGTTAAACAAAAGACAAGAACAAGATAGAATCAAACAACACATAGACATATTGAATGATTAATTGATAACTTATCTTCAATGTAACATGGAAGATCTCAAGGCAAAAAGCCTTGAAAAAGCTGCTAAAATCGTCTTAGGGTTTTTCACACACAAAGTTCCACACTAATGACAAAAAATTGCAAAACTATATATAGAGATCAATGGCTGACGGCGTCACGTTGTAGATTCTGACGCCGTCACCTCGCCGCTTTTAGGGTTCCCGGATGGCCTTCCTGACGTCGTCCCTCTTTAGACCTCCAAAATCCGTTCTGGCTTATCAAGGCTTGACGCCGTCAGATTATGGCTTGACGCCGTCCCTCTTTAAATTAAGCCGTGACGACCTTGTTCACTTCAAAGGGTGACGCCGTCAGATTTTTTATGCAAAATTCTCTGGCTTATCATGAGTAATTTTCATATCCACCTTTTTCTTGCCAAGCCATGACGCCGTCCAGGGCAATACCTGATGCCGTCAAAGGTACTTTTCAGCCGATTTTGAGACTTTGTCATTTTCTTCACTTTTATGCTCCAAAAACGTCCAAAATGCTTCCTTTTCCAGATTTCTTCTCCAAAGTACCTAAAATGACAAAAGGAACGATTTAGGGCAATATTTGATCAAATAAATACGATTTAGGGCTTAAATGACCCCCTAAAAGCGGTAAACTTTTCGCTTCATCAACAAACAAAGTGCTGTACGATCAAGATGCGCATCTGGGAATCTACCACTGGTATGAGAAAAGGAGAACCTGGTACAAAAGCAAACTTACGAAAAAGTCTCCAACTCCGGTGATGAGCGATCTCAGAATAATTGGTGTGGTTAGCATTGAAGCAGAAAAGAAGTATGATTATACCTTTCAACATAAAATCAAGGATAGAAGACATGATCAGAAGATTTACTCATTCTCAGAAGCAGACTTCCCTGATTTGAACCTTAACGATATTGAAGATATGTATCTCATCAAAGTTCAAGGGAAGATGCAACATTTCTCAACTGATCTTTAGTACGCATTCAGCACTTCATTGCTCTACTACATCAGAAGAAAGATCATTCAGGAATGCGTTGAAGACTTGCAAATTGGGCTCGAGAGCTATCAAAGGAAGCTAAACTTAACCACACCACTTCTATACCTTCAGGAGATCAACAAAGAACCTCAGTATACCTTGAAAAAAGATCCAACCTTTGGTTTTATCTAAAAAAGTGATCACAACATCAACTATTTCATGGGATTCAAAGAAGTTCACAAGTTCTGGGACCACACACTCAAGAAGGTTTAAGATGGACTAGTAATTCGGTTAAGAGATCGGGAGCTGTATAAGACTAGCAGGTGGACGACTACTCAAATGCAAGAAGTTCGACAATTCATTCTGAAGATTGAGAAGAGGCTTGTACTCAGAGATCAGATGTGGAGGCTGGAAAGCTATGTTGGAGGCAGACCATCATTCCCTATCAGAAATTTTCAACTACCTGATCCAGTGTTCACTATCTTCAAAAACATTGATTGATGTAAGACTTGGGGTATTCTTTTGATTATTTTTGCTTGAAAAACATTATGGCTTGTGCACACATAACAGTGCACAACCCGTTCTTTGTAAAGAAAGGACCTTGAGGTACGCTTCAGTGCCTCGATCCTAATATAAGGAGCAAAAGCTTCTTACTTTTGAGTAGAATTAATCAAATTTCTTAAGTTTTTCATAATTTTGCTCAAAAGAACAAGTATTCCCTCTCGTATCAAAACCTCAAAAAGTAATTTCACTTATTGAGGGGGAGTATTTGAAACAATCTTTGTTCAAAATGATAAGTTCTTCCCACAAACCTCAAAAAGCATATTTTAATCAAAATGTTCTTCAAAAACAACATCCATATGCTATTTTTGAGGGGGATAAAAATAAAATGTGATTAAAATATGGTAGCAGATGTGTGGAATCTCGTATGAGCTTTAGCCAACGAACTGACGAAACTTAAACTGTCTGTAATCGAAAGGACTTGTCCTGGTCGGGTAATAATTTCAAGCTGGTTTAACCAGTGATGTAAGTGTGTCTCGAATAGGACTTGTCTAAGTAGAGTGTACCGTTTTGAGAGATTCTCCTTGAATATGACCAGGACGGGTAATAATTTCAAGTTGTTCTAACCAGTGATGTAAGCGTGTCTCGGAGCGGTCATGTTCACTGAGAATCAATCAATTCAAAAGTGCGAACTCCATCCAACATGTGCAAATTTAACTTAAAAACCCATGAGCACATGTGAAGGGGGAGTATTTCTGGAAATGGAAAACCCTCAAAGTGTTAACAAAATATGTTTTATAATCATAAACACTTTGATAGATTTTAAAAAAGGTTTTACGGCATGTGATCAATAAATCTTGGATAATCATGGAGTAATAAGGTGATTAATATTAGGTTTATGTCCTATGATCCGCCAGAACCGGAGGGATCTACCCAAGGACAACAACAATAGTTTAGAACTAGAAGTCCTTAGGTATATTGAAAAAAAGAAGAAGAAAAGAAATGAAATGAGAAATAAGGGGTTGAAGAATTAAAAAGAAAAGTTAATGAAAGGGTGTAAAGAAATAGCCCTCCAAATATTCAACCTTAGGGCAGAAACTGGGTTCAATTCATATGCTATTGGTTATCACCAAGGTTATGCCGGTATTAAAGACAAGACTTCATGGACCCAGTGACGCACTGCACTTAACCTTCTAGCCACTCAAGTATCTCTCAAAAGGTACTTGTTTCATTTCTCTTGGAGAACCTCGCATAATCTATCGACCACTCACTCCGAGATGTGTTGATATTGAAAAGGAGGCACTCTGCTCCATGCCTCCGACTACTAAAATCAAAATGCACTAATCGAGTCTAGAGCCACGAGATTCTTCAAAAGATCTCTTAGGAACACTTAACCTTTTCTACACTTGTTATTCAACATTAAGAATACAAGTTGTAAATTTAAGAGTCCTACGCAGATTCCAGCAATCTGCCATGAACATTTATGAGAGAATTTACAAATGTAATTCTCAGTGATTGAATGGAAATCCCTGCCAGGGTCAACATCAAACAGCCCTGACAGCAGGTCACTTCGGTAATCCCTTGTGGGTTACGCTTAGTGTTCGCGGTGGTTTCAAACGGTCTATAGTCGTGGAGTGATACTTCGGTATACTTCAGCGGCTCACCCTGAATCGTTGATATACTTCGGTATATCTGTGTAAGCCCTCTTGGGGGTATCCGATCCAGGAATAGCCTTTGTAAGGATTAGAGAGAGTTTTCACACTATGCTGTTAATTATCTCAAAGTTTGAACTTGTAAGTGTTAGAAACTTTATTGCTAACTGTTTTCATACAGGTACTCATGGAGACCAGGAGTTCCAACTAGCTGTGACCATAATTACCACAACTATCAAACAACAGCATTCCATTTCCACATGCTCATACCAACATCAGAATGTCATTCAAATTTCAAAGACACCTCTCATCAAAGATCGAAGCAAAAGTTCATAAGTCAAAGATCAAAGCTAAAGAATGAGAATCACTTGAAGTAGAAAGATCAAAGTCAAAAAAAGTATGAGCATGGTAGAAAAGATGTAAAGACACCAGAGACGAAGACGTTGATGAAAGGAAGATCACAACATTATCACATCACACAGAACAAGAACAAAGAACAAAGATACAAAAGATGTCGAAGCCAATGAAGCAAAGAAGACGTCAAGCAACCTTTGATGACCAACCCTTAGGAGGAGATTGTTGGGAATACGTTTTATGTTTTATGTAAAGTGTTGGTCATATTATATGTAATAGGTTGCTTAAATATTAGGCCTTTAAGTTAGTTAAGAGGGCCGGCCCTTGTACAAGGCCCATAGGCCGAGCCTTAAGTATTTTATAGAAAAGCTAGGCGTTGCCCTAGCATAGAAACACTATAAATATTATGTATCCTCTCCTTTGGAGAGTGTTGGTTATTCATATATGCTACTAAACCTTTGTTATTCTATCTTATGATATAATCGACCACCATTATCTTTCTATCCTTTATTTCTCTCTTATTTATTCTTGTGTTATATCTATTATGGTGAACTAACAATAACAAACCTTGTGTTTTGAGGCCTAAACACATAAACCGCGTCGCTTACATTGTTTTCTGACATTAAGCTAAATGTCGAGTACTAATCTAGCTAGTATCAATCTCACTCACGTTCTACCCGATCTTCACAAATCACACAAGCTACTAGATCCACATGATCTAAACTCGATCTACCTGATCTAATCACGATCTACCCGATCTACTCACGATCTACCCGATCAACACGATCTACATGATCTACCTGATCTTCACATGATCTACCCGACCTATACACGATCTACATGATCAACTCAATCTACACGATCTACATGATCAACCTATGTATGGTAACAAGAACTTGATGTACGACAACATACAAGAAGTACGTAACAAGTGTTACAAGTGCACTAAACTATGACTACAACACTTTGTATCTTTGTTATACGATGTGTTCTTCTCTTGCACTAGTAGAGGAATGAAGGTGATCACTTGAATTGATGATTGGATCACTCTTAAACAAAAATAAACTAACAACATGATCAAAGAAATTGGATTGGAGTGGGTAGATAATGAACAAAAAGTTCTGTGTGAAAAATCTTGCCAAAATATGTAAAATGGTCCACTATTTATAGAGGAAGAAAAAATTAGCCGTTACTGGCAGACGGTACCACTAATTGTCAGACGGCACCACTAAATTTAACGGTTCCGTTAGGTATTTAGTGGTACCGTCCGTACCAAAAATGCTCCCTTTTTTGTTTTTAGTGGTGAAGGTTTATTTGGGGATGTTTGGAGGTGTTTTGGGGGGGGGGGGGGATAGCTGTTGGGATTTTTAAACTAATTTTTCAAAATAAAACATTTCTTTTTAATTCAAAAATAATTTCTAAAATGTATTTTTGAAAAATGTTTGGTCACATTCAAAAAAATGTGAAGTTTAAAACAAAAAAACTATTTCTTTAATCATCCGTCATGTTTTAAATTTGTTTGTTCATACCTTGACTGATTTACGTCAGGACGAAAATCTACTACTTTGTTGAAGCATACTTGAGACGTTGAGAGATGTTGATATAAGTATGCACATATGATTTGTGTTTACAAGTAACTTGCGCATTTTACGTTATGCATTAAAACCGAAGACACCGTTTAGTTTAAATATCGTAATATTTGCTCTAAGAGAATATGGTTTTGAACATTCACGCGTGTAAACCTTCTCATAAACACTTACTTTTGGTGTTGACTTGTTTAAACCATGAGATATGTGGAAAACTAGAAGGGGGGTTGAATAGTTTTGCTGATTTTTCGTTAATTATAGAAGTTTACTTTGTGAAAAACTTAGATTCAATCCTTTGTGAAATCAACCAACAAAAATATGAATACTAAACTACAACTATTAAATATAAACAACAAAGATAAAGAGTAAGAGATGGAGAGATCAAACCGAGGCAAAGAGATTTATAGTGGTTCGGTAACGAAGCTCTTCTTCGCCCTACTCCACTCCCCGAATACCCAACTCGAGAGTTCTAAGCACTATGTCAACAAACTCCCTTCAGGCGGAGAAAACCATACAACGTCGCTTATCACTATTTCCGACACTAAGATAAATGTCGATTACTAATCTACCTAGTACCAATCTCACTCACGATCCACGTGATCCTTACTAATCATAAGATCTACAAGATCCACACGATCTCTACAAGATCACACACAAGATAACTAAACAAGATGAAATACGACTTGGTGTATGTCAAGATACAACAAGTATTTAACAAGTGTTACAAGTACACTACACTAATACTACAACACGTTGTATCTTCTTGATACTTTGTGTTCTTCTCTGACACCAGCAGAGGATTGATGGTGATCACTTGGTTGGATGACTGGATCACTCTTAAACAAAAGAAAACTATCTAAATGATCAAGGAAATGTAAATGTGATTGAGGGATTTAACTCAGAAAGTTTTGTGTGAAAAAGGATACCTAAAAACTGTGAAATGTACTGGTATTTATAGGCAGAAAAAATTTGCCCGTTACAGAGGGACGGCACCACTAAATATATCACGGTCCACTAAATTTAACGGTACCGTGATAATTAGTGGTACCATGCTAGACAAAGACGCTCCTAATTTTGTTTTTAGCGGTGAAAGTTTATTTGGAGAAGTTTTGAGCTGATTTGGGGGGAAAATAGCTGTTGGAAAATTCAAACTTATTTTTCAAATTAAAACATTTCTTTTTAATTCAAAAATAATTTGTAAAATGTATTTTTGAAAAAATGTTTTGTCATATTAAAAATGTGGAGTTTAGAACACAAATTCACTTCTTTTATCATTTGTAAAGTTGTAAATTTGTTTGTTCTTACCTAGAGTGATTTGCGTAAAAACGGGATATTTCGACTAAAAACGTGTTTACGTTAATTTTTCCGTAACGTGTTTTTATATTTTGTTATCATCAAAACTTAGAGGTGTCAAAAAATAGAAATAATGTTTTTAGACATTATTTGTATCAACAATCTCCCCCTCTTTGATGATGACAAAACATAAAATCATTTTAGGTGAAAAAATAATTTTAACACGTTTTTAATTTGAGTTTATATCTCATCTCTCCCCTTTTTTGTCGAAGCAAAAAGAACGCTAAGGCTCCCCCTTGATGTATGCTCCCCCTTGTTTGGAGGGCACCAAGGAATCGAGCAATGGTACTTGCTACAAAACAAAGTTAGATGATAAATATACAATATCTAACATGTAGCAACCATAACAAATATCCAACCGTAAAACAATATAAAAGATAGGCTAAGTAGCCAAAAATAAAGTATCAACCAACCATATTTAGCTAATAATAAAACAAGCCCATGCATTCATAACTAAGAAATAGAGGGATTATACATAAAGTATGATTACATTACAAACAAGAAATTTAAACTACAAGAAGCACATAATAATCTTTAGTGACTTGAGAGGCCCTAAGATTTGTTTCTAGTCCAAAAGGGATCCTAATCATTTATTCTTGAAAACTAAATATAAAGATGTTTAGTTGAATGGGCTATTGGTTAGTGGAGGTGGTGGTATTATGGGTCCTTGTGGTGGTGTCAAGAGGTGTTCTAAATAGGAGAACATAAAGTTCAACTCTTCCCTAAGATTAAAGATGAGGTTGCGATTGTGGTGGCAACATGGACAACTTTGGCTATGAGCTTCTAGCGGGTAGAGAATAGGAAAACCCATGAGTGGTTGTGGTGATGGAGAAGCGGAAGATAATGATGTGGAATGTACAAAGTCAAGTGGACTTCTTGGTGAAAGAGTGAATGTTAATGCCAAAGGTTGAGGAGGACTAAGTGATAATGAGTGTGTTATTGTCCTAATTGTGGATGAGGAAGATGAAGTGGCTATAGTGGAAATGGTTTTTGATGGAGAATTTGGTGTAGAAATGGAATGAGTGGAGTTGGTGGAAGGTGGTGGTGTTAGAAGTTCCTCATCATCATCTAGTGTAAGATCAATGAAAATGATTTCCTTTAGTGGTTTAAGATAAAATCTTGGTTTCTTGGCTTTGTTGGAGGTTGTGGCAATGCTGGAAGACATGATGAGTTTGTGATGAGCGATTGAATAAATGAATGTAATGAAGATGAATGCATGAGAATTGCTTAAATAGCCAAAGCAAGTGCATGTATGAGGGTGATTAATTGTGAGGTACAAAGGATAATAAGGTGTGGTGAGTTTTGGGAATTGATATATGTTGGAATCAGCTAATGTCGACAGAGTATAAGGGAAAAAGAGGTCAAAAAGTGAAAGCAAATAGTAAAATCCGTATTCCCAGGGTACGGTACCACTAAAGCACCCACGGTACCACTAAATTTAGTGGTGTCGTGGCACAATTAGTGGTGCCGTGACCTGTTGGGCACGAATTTTCCAAATCTATAGGTTTTTGGGTAGCTTAAAGGGGTGTTCTAGGTGGACTATTTGCAGCAAATCCTAGTGCCTCAATTAACTAAAGAATAATCACATAAATTTCCTAACTTTAGCTACAACTAGCATCAAACATAAACATGTGATTTGTTAAATTAGGCTACTATGAAGCATGCAAAAAAAGGACAAGTAGAATAATCATTTAAACTAATACAAGAATATCTCATGAAAAAAAAATAATACTAAGTCATGCGAGTAAGTGAAAATAAACCCAGGAAAAATCTTGATAAACCATTCGGGTGGTAAAATTGAACGACACACCCGAAGCTAACTATGCCAAGTTAGTTAACATAAGTTATGGAGAAACTAGGTGGTTAGTGTCACAAGGCCGTAGCCAATACCCCATAGAAAGTTAGTTTAATAATACTAGACTTTTAATACTAATTAAGTAGTAGTTTAATATTGTTCATTTCCCCTCGACCTCACTTTCCTAACTTCTTGATTACCTTGCCAATTCCTTTAATTGCCTTCCCAATTGACTTGAGCCCCCCGACTGTTTTCTCGTGCATTGACACTTGTTGATTCATCATCGTTGTTTGCCTTTGCATCATTGTGTTAAAGTTTGTGTGTTGGAAGGTAGGTTTGGTTGTTTGAGTGTAGGGTGACATATTGAGATCATGAAAATATGACTTGGATGAAGGAGTACGAGCATGGGAAGTTCCTTCTTCATTCATTTCAAAATCATCATCATCCATGGGTTGAAATGAAGATCCATGATGGAAGGATGAGGAAGTGGCATCAGAGGTGGATTTACGACCACGTTTTGACCCTTTGTCACTACGTTGCTTTGTGCGACGTTGTGGTCCACTAAGAGGTTTCACGATGGGATCGACAAGAAAGAAATCCTCACTTTGGAGGTGTGGATAATTGACCATGACCCTACGATAAAGACGAGTAAGCAACATGCCGTATGGCATGAGCTTATCGGACCGACCATGAATGTTGGAAATCCTTTTTGCCATGTAGTAAGCAAGATTGTAGGGTGTTTAGGTACTAAGACAATAGAGCATATGAGCAAGGCTTGCCGGAACATGATCCCGGTTGCCCGCAAGAGATAAGACATTCTCACGAAGAAGAAGTTCCCAATTTTTAAGATCGGGAAGACTGACTCGAGGAGTTTGGACATGTTGTTTGATTGTTCGTGGATCTGGAACTTTGGTTAGGTAAAGACATCCATTTTCCAAGTTGTAGACAAGAGACTCTAGAGAGTGATCTTCCGTGTAGGCACATTGACCTACAGAGGGGACACCGAGGATATTTCCAAACTCGGGAATGGTCAAAATGATATGTTCATTTTGAATCCAAAAATCTAGGAAGACATTGTTGTCAAGATCATTGAAGGTACGGACATGACTATAAAAGTCGAGGATGAAACGAGGATAAATTTGATCATTTATTGTGTATAAACAATCAAAGTTGATAGTTGGAAATTATATATTAATGCCATCCAACGGAGCAAAGAGGGCATCAACAACATGACCCTCATGAATGAATCGATGTTGGACGCGTTGATAGTAAGCTTTTAACACAATGGGAATGTTTGGGTCTTCGGTAAGTAAAGGGATATAGGATTTAGTGTCTTGATAATCATTGCGAGGCATTGTTACCAATAAAGAAAATAATATAGATATATAAGTATATATATTTATTTTGTGTTCAATTGTTAGTAAACACGTGCCTAGTGTGTATCTATATGAAAACAATGTGGAGGTGCGGTAATCTCGAATCAAAGGAAAAACTAATGGGATTACCCAAACGCTCCTAACTTTGCTACTGCTCAATCGAATATGTCGAAAAATATATATTAGTTATGTATTTCGGCTAATATTCGTGAGATCATGTATGCATGAGAAAACGTTTTTTGTTTGTATTAACAATGCACAAAAATATTTCATGATCCTAGTTACGTGAAATTTTTCGAAAAAAGAGGGAATTAGGGTGTTTGGCTAGTTCAATGTTTCAGCGCCAAAAATTTTTTAAAGTTGAAAAGCTTGAATGTTAATGATTTCTAATTCAATTTTAAGTATCCTAAACATGATTCTACTAAAATTAATTAAACTAATTCGAATTTTATTTCCAAAATTCGGACCAAAATATAAATTATAAGTGGGTTTATGCAAATCCTATGTTTAGGGAATCATGATAGTTATACATTGTCTAATCCTGGTCCTAATTGCATAAAAATTCAATCAAAATTGAAAATTCCCAATTTGGATTGTGTGTATGAACAAACCCTAGACCCAAAATTAAATAAAATTAAAGCTAATGGACTTACAATTGATGTTAAGAAATGTGTAGTGGTTGATAAATCTTGTATTTCAATGCCTCGATTTTGATTCTGAAAGAGTGGAATTAGATTTTGGTTGTGGTGTTCGGTTTGACAGCATGTGCAGAAAATGGGTATGTTTTGAAAGTGGACAGTGAGGGAAAAATAAAAGAGAAAACGGCCTATGTCAGGTCCACGGTACCACGGTACCACTAAATTTAGTGGTGTCGTGCCCACTTTAGTGGTGCCGTGACCTGCTTAGACAGATTTTTGTCTCATTTTGATTTTTGACGAATAAATCTCGCTGATTTAGTGAGACTTTTTGACATGATGAGAGAATTATTACTTAATAAATTCTTTTACGAGATAAATCCAATAGGATTTGACGAACGAGACTAGACGAGTAGAGATGACTTTAATATTTCCAAAGAAATATTTAAGTAGTCATTAGAGGGATTGGAAGGATGACTTTTATATTTCCAATGAAATATTTAGATAGTCATAAGAGAAGATTCGGAAGATGTTGTTGAACACACGTAAATTATGAAATTCACGGAATGTGTTCCATCATTCCTAAACCTAGATGTAGATAGTTGAAGGATTCTCATTTGAGTGGTTTAGTTAATATCGGTGATGTTGTCTTGAGAAGGAACCTTCTCGATAGAAATGTTTCCTTTTTGAACATTATCGCGAAGGAAGTGATGACGTATTTCGATATGTTTCATAGGAGAGTGTTGCACAGGGTTTCTGCTCAAGTCAATGGCTCCTTTGTTGTCGCACATAATCGGGATGTCGTTGAGATGGATGTCGTAGTCGATTAGAGCTTCTTTCATCCATATTGCTTGTTGACATGCCTTTTCGGCGCTTACGTATTCAGCTTCGGTCTTGGAAATAGCAAGAGCTGTTTGTTTCTTGGAGAACCAAGAAGTTAGACAACAACCCATGAAGGTACAAACGCCACTCGTACTTTTTTGATCCACATAATCTCCCGCATGATTAGAGTCGGCAAAGATAATAGTTTCTACACCGGTCCCCTTGGGATAATATAATCCCAAGTGCATAGTGCCTTTAATGTATCAGAAGATATGCTTAACCGCTTCAAGGTGAGAGGTTTTGGGATCCTCTTAGAAGCGAGCACAAAGGCATACACTAAACATGATATCGGGCCTACTTGCCGTTAGGTATAATAAACTACCTATCATGCCCCTATACTTAGTATTGTCCACGGACTCACCTTCTTCATCCTTCGTGAGTTTTCATTGGTTTAGACTCTTCTAATCCAAATTTCTTAAGCATTTCTTTAATATATTTAGATTGATTAAAGAAGATACGATCTTCTATTTGTTTTATTTGTAGACCAAGGAAGAAATTTAATTCACCCATCATGCTCATCTCAAACTCGTCATGCATGATCTTTGCAAAATCATCGCATAGTTCTTGACAAGTTGAACCGAATATAATGTCGTCGACATATATTTGAACAATGATGAGATGTGAATTTCGTTTCTTCGTGAAAAGAGTATTGTCTACCATTCTCATGGTATATTAATGTTAAAGCAAGAAAGCCTTTAATCTATCGTACCAAGATTTGGGAGCTTGTTTGAGACCATAAAGTGCTTTCTTGAGTTTATAAACATGATTTGGTTTTTTGAAATCAGCGAGTCCCGGAGGTTGTGCTACGTATACCTCCTCGTTGATAAACCATTTAGGAATGCACTTTTTACGTCCATTTGATATAGTTTAAAATCTAAAGCGCAAGCATAGGCAAGGAGTATCCTAATAGACTCTAATCTAGCCACGGGTGCATAAGTTTCAACGTAGTCGATTCCTTCTTGTTGGTTGTAGCCTTGTGCTACTAACCTAGCCTTATTCCTATACACGACGCCATTTTCGTCGAGTTTGTTTCTAAACACCCACTTAGTTCCTATGATGGTTTGATTCCTAGGTTGAGGTACTAAATCCTGAACTTGATTTGCAGAGAATTGATTTAGTTCTTCTTGCATGGTGACTACCCAGCTTTCATGCTTTATCACTTCACCGACATTCTTAGGTTCTACGACAAATATAAAACAAAAGAAATTACTTTTGTTTTGTGCTTGTGTCCTAAGGGTTCTTTAGTTTAGGTTTCCTATGACATTTTCTATTGGATGGTTCTTGGATTCCTTAATGTTGACAATTTCATCAACTTCAACTATTTCATCCTCAATGCCATGTTCTAAGGTTTTCTTGCCATTAACCTTAATGACTTCTTCTTCATCAAATTCATCATCCACCAAGGGTGATGTCTTAGTTGGGGGAGGACTTTCATCCAATGTCACATTAAGTGATTCTTCGAATTTCATTGTTTCCTTATCAAGGATAACATAGGCTCTACTATTTTGGGAGTAACTTAGGAAAACACTTTCGTAAGACTTTGGGTCAAACTTGGTGAGGTAATCTTTTGTGTTTAATATGAAGCACTTGCTTCCAAACACTCTAAAATAATCTAGAGTAGGTATTCTACCTTTTAAGATTTCGTATGGTGTTTTTCCTAATATGAAGCACTTGAGGTGTCCACGGCATTACACCAAAACTTTTGCGGTATTGATTGTTCATTTGACATCGTTCTACTCATTTCTTGTAGAGTACGATTTTTTCGCTCAACTACACCATTTGATTGTGGAGTGCGTGTAGCCGAGAAATTGTGTGTAATACCATTAGCATCACAATATATTCCAAATTGCACTTCATTATCAAATTCCCGACCATGATCCGTCCTAATAGATACTATTGTAAAACCTTGTTGATTTTCGACCTTCTTACTAAAGATTTAGAATTCCTCGAAAGCTTGTGTCTTATTCTTAAGAAATCTAGTCCAAGTATACCTAGAATAGTCATCTACTATTACTAAGGTGTAGTAATTTCCTCCGTAGCTCCGTACGGTGGATGGACCGAATAGATCCATGTGAAGGAGTTCTCGGCATCTAGAGATCGAGACCATGTTCTTAGCTTTGTGACTAGAATGAGCTTGTTTTCCAACTTTACAAGCGTCACAAAAGTGTTTATCAAACTTAAGCTTAGGTAAATTTCTAACAAGATCTTTAGATGCTAATGATTGTATTAAACGCATATTAGCATGACCTAGTCTCCTATGCCATAGAGTAGAATTCTCATCTATGGTTGCTAGACAAATTTTGTCCTGAGGCTTATCTCCTATTTTCGTTACGAATAAGCCATTCTTCCTAACTCCTTTACCTATGGTCTTTCGATACTTAGTAATCTCACTACCCTCTTTGGAAAATATTACTCTACACTTATTATCAACCATTTGACTAATACTAAGCAAGTTAAATACTACTCCCTCCGTCCCAAAATTATTGTCACCCGACAAAAAACACATTCTTTTAGAAAAATGTCACTATCACTACTTTCTCTCTCTTACTTTTTTGCCAAATGACAAATTTACTCTTAACCAATTAATTAACACTTCTTTAAAGTTTGCAATATTAATTTCAACTAAGGGTAATATAGTAAACTTTACCAAACTCCACTATCTACTATCTATTCACTTTCTATTTTGGGTATGTGACAATAATTTTGGGACGTACGAAAAAGGAATAAGTGACAATAAAATTGGGACGGAGGGAGTAAGTTATCTACATGCTCAACATTTCTAATAGTGAGGGAGTTTTGAGAGATCGTACCTTTGCCTATGATGTTGCCTTTTAATTTACTACCAAATGTGACGTTACCTCCGTTGTATGCTTTGTATGATGAGAATAGACTTCGATTTCCCGTCATATGATTAGTGCATCCACTATCCTTGACCCATTCATCGGGCTCCATGTCGATTCCCAATCATATCTCATTTGAAGCATGAGCCATAAGACATGTTTCGTCGTTGGGCTTCTCCTTTTCTTCCTCACCGCTATCGCTCCAAGAACCTCCTACAAGTGCTCTTTGGTTCTTGGTTCTAGGTAGTTTGGGACATTCTCCGATGAGGTGGTTTGGATCTCCGCATCTAAAGCATTTTCTATCACTCTTTCCTTTCTTGTCATCGTGGTTCTTTTGGAATGATTTCTTTTCATCACGAGATTGTCTTACAAATCTACCTCTTTTCCTAAAGAACTTCTTAAAATCTCTAACTGCTAAAGCATACTCTTCGTCTTCACTACCGGAAGCCGAACTCTCCTCATCACTAGACTCCTTCTTGGCTTTCAAAGCTAGAGATCTTACTTTCTCTCCTTTGCCTTTAACAATATCGAAATCTTTCTTGATTATCATTTCGTGCAATTTCAAGTTTCCTATAAGTTCATCAAGTGATAATGTTGCAAAGTTTTTTGACTCTTCAATGGTGGTGACCTTTGCTCTCCATTTGGGATGTAGAGCCCTAAGAAACTTCCTAACATAGTTCTTGCTAGAGTAACCTTCATCAAGAGCTTTAAGACTAGTAATAATAGTATTAAATCTAGCAAAAGCATTATCTATTGATTCATCTTCCGAAATGGAAAATTGTTCATATTGTGGCACAAGAAGATCGATCTTGTATTCTTTGACTTGACGGTGTCACTTAGGGAGTTCTCCCAATACTCAATCATTGAGAACCTTTAATATGTTGTCAATTTTATTTGTCATCTCGCTTTGTTGTTGTTTGAAATCGGCTTCAAACTTGGACAAACGAGCTTCTTGAGATGACATAAAATTAGACATTAACCCTTCACAATTGTTGGAGTTATTGGAAGGATTATTTCTAAAGGTACGGTTTGAGGATGAACCATTTAATTGAAAACAATTAGGTGGATTTGAAATTTTTTTTTGAGATAAATTTTGGTTTTGTTTCCACCTAAAGTTTGGGTGATTTTTCCAAGATGGATTGTATGAATCACCAAGGTTGTTTTTCTCGGGTTTGAAAGTGAACTACTTATCTCCCACTCCGTCGGTACGTGAGGATGTATAATCCGCAAGAGCTTGTTCAGGGAGTTCCATGCAATCATGAGTGTCATAGGGACCACTACATAATTCACATGAAGAAGTGATTTTGTTCACTTGACTTAAAGGTTTAGGAGTTTCGTAGGATTTCATGAGAAACTTGACTTGGTCTTCTAGTTCCATGATCAAACAGTCAGGAATGCTTGAGTTATTCGAAGGCAAGGATATTTCCTTGACCGTTTTTGTCACACCCCAAAAATGGCGCAGCGGAATGGCATTTCACGAGGTATGACCACATCGTCAAGAAAACACAAGGTGTCACAATAGAGAAAACTAAATGTATAACATAAGACCAATAATAGTCGCAAACTCCCACAACAGGGATGAGTATAAAGATACAAGATAAACATAAGTCTCAAGGTTAAACAACGTCATTAGGAAATATCAAATGCAACTCCACGAGATATAACCCGGGAGGGTCTTGTCTTAAGTTTTGCTAAGCCAGTCAATACTCAACCTTCTAAGCAACTTCAGTAACACCTGAAAATGGTACTAGAAAACGTCAACACAAAGTTGGTGAGCTCGTAGGTTTAAAAGTTGACCCACGATGCTGTGAAAAATAGCTTAGGAAAATAGTGAGCAAGATATACGAATATGAGCACATAGTAAAGACCACAACGTATCACTGACGGCAAATACGCATAATTGATCCACATATAGTCTGGGTGCCATATTCCCAAAATGATATACTGGGTGTCACTTTCCCAAAGTTATATACTGGGTGTCACTTCCCCAAAGTTATACATCAAGGTTGCTAAATACGGTTGCACAAGGTTGTTAAACACGGGTTGCACAAAACAAAACACGTCACAACATGTAATCGCATCAACACACATAATGCCCACGCAATATAGAAACCGCACAAATTTAGTTCTATCATCCAAAACATTAAACTATGTAACAACTTGGATCTAACTTGATTTCACAACTCATCAGACAAGAACTGTCATGAAATTATGTCAGAAGTTGTTACACAAACTTAATGTCTTAAGTGATAAACAGCAAAATAAATCCACACCATGCTAATTACCTAGATATTGTCCACACAATTTGATTCACACAACAGGGCACATATTGCAATCAAACGCACATATTGTCCAAAATCATGAAAACATTGTATCATAGCATGAAAACAGTTAAAATATCATTTGAGTACCATTTTCCCCCAAGGAAAAACATAATGAAAAAGGGGCTACGAGAACTCACCTCAAGCAAGCAAAGCACAACAAGATCTACAGAAGTAAAGTACTCGGCAGCTCTCAAGTATCGGCACTCACGGACTCGGCACAACCTAATAATGTAAATTCGCCTTAACATAATCTCCAAATGTAGAAGTTCCAAAAGTTAACTACCCCGAGTAGATTCCATTTTAAATACCAAAATCTCTTTCTCATATTAGTTACTAGCGTTTGGTATCGACGGGTGTGTAGTGGTGACACGACATGACTCAAGTGAACACACGCCAAGCAAAACGACCAAGACGTAAACGACACAAAGTAAACTTCATATAGCAACACGACAATTTGAAGCAATACCCCAAAACAATCTCTACGACAACCTGAAAATTTAGTGATAAAACCTTAAGACTTAATATGTTACTTGAACGAATGATCGGTTACTTATCCTCTTCGTCAACTTGACATTAATCCTATAATATCCTCAATACTACTCTAATAACACCTCTTGACTTGCGTGCCCTCGAAACATTTAATAACTCTTTATTATAAAACTTTAGTTTTGTTTTAATAAACCAACAAGTGTAATACTTGTTATTATTTATTTCCTTATATGAAAACCCGCATGTTATTCTTGTTGTTGCATATGTATATATTTATACATATGTTTCGAGTTTATTTTTATCTTTATTTTGAGTTATTATTTGTTTCGAGTCACAAGTCGAGTCATGACCTCTCGACTTATAATATCAATCCAAGTCCAAACAAATATATAAATTAAACCCCATTATCGCAATCAACTTCAACCACTAGTGGTCGACTACGACTCACGTCTAACCTATTCCCCGTCAACTAATAATCGTCACACAATCGATTCCCATTTTTCGTCAATCAATATATTCAATATTTCTACGGCTTTTCTTTCTCACGACCATAATATCACACAACAAATCAAATAACTATAACATCATAATAATATTAACCAAGAGTAGCAACCAGGATATCAACCAAAATGGTTTTTAACCAAAATCACGATTATTGCCAAGACCGTGAGGGTCTCGACTCACGCTCTCTCGTCGCGACAGAAACCAAACGAGCCCAACGGGGTCTCGGATTCACGACTATTCCAACCAAACAATATGGTTTCAACCAAAACCATAATCCACAAACATTACCGAGACCATGAGAGTCTCGGTTTCACGACCAAATCAATAAAACCTCCATGGTTTCGACTACATCTACTCGGATTCGAGCAACCCATTCGAACCAAAAGAAAAATAAATAAATAGTGCAATCACAAGAACCATAAGCTCGAAAATAAGCCCATACCGTGAGCTTTTACTCACGGTTTCACAATGACACCACAAAAACACGACACACATGACACCATATCGATACCAAACCATTTTTATTTGTTCAAAACATCAAAACCCATTTGTTTTATCCGGAAAAATTAATAAAATCCACGAGTTGACTCAGGGTGAGTCAACCCACACGTAAAAATGCGTGTTCTTACCATTTCTTCACTCGATCTATATGTTTTAGAGTATGGAAATGATGGTGGTGGGTTTTGATAGCGGCGGATCTAAAATAACGAGGGAGGTGGGATGTTTGGATGGCGCGTGATGTACACCAAAAGAGAGAGGAGAGTGAAAGGAGTGTTATGGTGGTGGCGGTGTGATTATGGGAGTGGCGGTGGTGGTGGTTTAGGGGTGGCCGGCGGCGGCTGTGAAGAGAGGAGGTAGACAGAATGGAAATGTTGAAGATGAAGTGGAAATGAAATAATATGGGTAGGGTTAGGGTTTAAATAAAACCGGGTACTGCTAATAGGTCCTTGTGCAAGTTTTATTTTTACTTAAGGAGTCGGTGCAAGGACTAGCGGAATAATTTCTATTATTCTTTCCCGAGTTACTCGTTTTTATTCACGAAAATATATTAAACGTCACCCGAATAATTGTTTAATTGACACCATTCACTTAAATACGATTTTCCATTAAATTAGATAATAAATACGTTTATAAATTAAAACGTAATCGTTTCTCGTTTAAACTCAACTTATTAGGTTTCCTAGTGCCAGATTCAGAGTAGTGCCTAAATTAATCGTCACGCAAGAACCTATAAAATTCACGGTTGCTACAGTCTACCCCCGTTAACAGAATTTTGTCCTCAAAATTCAGTTGACTAAGGGTCTGAGCTTGCTCGGACAGTATTCACCCTTCGATTTGGTTGCAAACATGAAGGTAAGGGTGTGGGTGTCAATCCAAATAGTACCGGGTGCTACTTCCCAATTGGTACTATCAATACTTCCTAACCTCTAGAATTCACACATATAAAACCACATAATAATCACACAGTAAGGCAAGCTTTCCCGTCCTTGAGTAAAGCCGTCAAAAATCTTAGGAATCTTTTCGGTAGTTTAAGTTGAGCCTTAACTGAAATCTAGCTTAACCCCACAACTCATCAAACAAGAACTGTCATGAGGTTAAGCTAAACCACAAATTTAAGCCCAGTGACAACTTGATTTCAGCTTAATCTCACAACTCATCAAACAAGAACTGTCATGAGATTAGGCTAAAATCAAGTTGGACCTAACCTTAAACTACAGAACAACTTGAACCTAACTTAACTCCACAACTCATCAAACTAGAACTGTCATGGGATTAAGTTAAATATCAAGTTGTAAGAAAAGAACTCAACATTTTTGAAGTATTGGCTCAATTATTGGATCGCTTTCAAATAAACAAATCAATAAACCCACAAAGCTTAGATTTAGAAGGTTGAGAAGCTTCAACTAAGAGAGATGGGTATTCCTGTTTCCTCCAAAATCAACAGTGCATGCTCTAAGTATATCTCCTAAAGTCGAATAGTATGCTTACCCTGATCATCGGTCTAGGAATGGAAGGTCGTACTCAATTCTAACTGTGCTCCTAATGCATCCTATAGTGTCTGACAAAATCGTGATGCAAACCAATGTCACAATCCGATATAATAGATACAGGTGTTCCTCTTGTGTGTCGCTCTAACTGGATTTCTTATCTTTGAATATTGCGGGGGCATTGGTCAAACCAAAGGACTTAACTTGAAAACTCGAATTGCCTGTATATCGTTCTTAACGCGGTTTTAGAGTTGTCAGTCTTGTGCACTCTCAACTAATGATATTCGGGTTCGGAACTTTTCTTCGAGAAGTAACGCGTGTCATGAAATTTGTGTCTCTCCGGGAGTTAAGTTGATGCGTATCTCAATTCTTCAAGGAGGGGTAATTCCCGTTAGGTCTTTACGAAGTACTCCAGGGAGTCTTAAGCACGCGAGGTATCTTTGGGTTTCTGCTCGTCCTACTAAGCGCACTGAAATAGGCGGTTTTATAGTAACTATCGAGTGATTAGGCTTCATGAAATGCCTCGCCCATTCTTGAGCAAAAATCATTTAAAAATTTTAAGCTAAATAGCAACTTTAAACTTAATATCACATCTCATCAAACAAGAACTGACATGAAATTAAGTTAAAAGTTGTTAAAAAGCTTCTTTTTTTTTCTTTTTTTTTTTTTTATCGAAGAAAAAGAAAATTTTTAGTTAAAGTTTGGGGTTGTTCAAAATGTACGGGTGGCTTTTTAGCACTCCAAGATCCTACTACCAGGTGGTGAAGATTTGAACCATCATATTGGTTTCTACCTTTTTGGTCATACACTATACCAATCTCATATCTAAGAGCTAGGACACTAGGCTTCGCCTTTAACAGAGGCATAAACTAAGTGAAAGCAAATCTATAATCTACATCAGAATCAAACAGTATGATAGTCTAACATTCATCTAAAGAGAACATACCCGTCACGAGGTTCGGGTTTTGGCGTCCTTCTTCAGCATTCATCACGAATACCCGCCCACGAGCTGGGTTGCCATTGTTTCCAGTGTTCCCATTAGTCAATAAGGCCTGATTCTGGTTATTCTGCACTTGTTCTTGTGCCCTATTCAACTTAGGACACGTGTTTCGAAAATGATCCAGGCTCCCACACTCATAACATGTCCTTGGGTAAATGACCTTAATCGGAGTCGCTTGCATGGCTACTGCCCGACAATCCCTTGAAATGTGACCAATCTGATTGCAGTTGAAACACACTAGGCAGGGTTTAATCTCCAGGTGGTGGTAGTTACATTTGGCACACTTAGGGTGAGGACCTTCATATCCCTTACGGCCCGAGCTCGTTGCCACAAATCCTTTTCCCCATTTCGCCTTCTTATCGTCACCATTTGCATCTCCTTGCTTACTTGGCTCACTTACGGTCTTCCTCTTATTACCACTCTTGGACCATGTCCCATTCCTAACCATTTCATCCGTCAAGGTTGCAGATTTCAGTATCGCGCTCTGAAGGGTAGGGGGCTCAGTCGCTTTCACCATCCCACGAATCTCAGGGACCAAACCATAGATGTACCTCTCATTTCTCTTTGATTCAGGAGTGACCATGTGAGGTACCAGTCTAGCAAGCTCATGGAATCTATCCGTATAAGCCGTATGGTCAGCTCCTACCATGGTATGGTGGTAAAACTCGTGTTCCAGTTTCTGCATCTCATTGTCTGGACAATACTCTTCTTTTAACAACGCCTTAAATTCATTCCAACTCATCCCTATGGCAGCTTCTATGCCCTTAGCCTGAATTTGTTTATTCCACCAAGTCAATGCTTTCCCAATCAATGAACAGGCAGCATACTTCACCTTCTGTTGGCTCGCACACTCACTGATTTCAATCACTGACTCCATCTTCTTGACCCATCGAGTATAAGCTATCGCACCTCCATTGCCATCAAAGTCCAACGGTTTTCACGCGGTAAATTCCTTGTAAGTACATCCCTTGTTACCATTGTTATGGTTCCCATCATTGACGCGATCACTTCCGCCGTCGTTGTTCGCTTGATCATTCCCACTCACGTTGTTCCCTTGGTTGCTGATATGGTCGCCAACTTGGGTGCTGATAGTGGGTAGCAGCTCCCTTAGCTGTTGGGCAAAAATGGTAGCAACATCATGAGTCTCATTGCTGGCATCGTCGCTTCTCGTGCCGCGACCTCCTGCCCTACCTCCTCGTCCACCAGTCCTTTCACCCCTCAGTGGTGGAACACCTCGGTTAATTCGAGCCGACCTTCATGGAGGCATGATTCTACAAGGTAGGACATTGATAGACGTTAGATAGGAGATAGGTAGGATAGGTCGGTATACGTGTCGTACTACTACACTCAACTTCCTATCTAACAGTCCATGAATTTGATAAGTCCATGCCGCATCATGTTATCGTAAAAACGTTGGCCAGGCGTTTTTAGGATAGCATCATGATGCATTTACTTATCATCATCACTTCGTGTCATACTATACGCATAATCACACACATAGTTCCTATAATGCAAACTATATGATGATTCTTAGGTTATAGTCTAGGTTAAACCACCTAATTCTCTATAACCTGAGTCTTTGATACCAATCTGTCACACCCCAAAAATGGCGCAGCGGAATGGCATTTCACGGGGTATGACCTCATAGTCCAGAAAACACAAGGTGTCACAATAGAGAAAACTAAATGTATAACATAAGACCAATAATAGTCGTAAACTCCCACAACAGGGATGAGTATAAAGATCCAAGATAAACATAAGTCTCAAAGTTAAACAAAGTCATTAGGAAATATCAAATGCAACTCCACGAGATATAACCCAGGAGGGTCTTGTCTTAAGTCTTGCTAAGCCAGTCAATACTCAACCTTCTAAGCAACTTCAGTAACACCTGAAAATGGTACTAGAAAACGTCAACACAAAGTTGGTGAGCTCGTAGGTTTAAAAGTTGACCCACGATGCTGTGAAAAATAGCTTAGGACAATAGTGAGCAAGATATACGAATATGAGCACATAGTAAAGACCACAACCTATCACTGACGGCAAATACGCATAATTGATCCACACATAGTCTGGGTGCCATATTCCCAAAATGATATACTGGGTGTCACTTTCCCAAAGTTATATACTGGGTGTCACTTCCCCAAAGTTATACATCAAGGTTGCTAAATACGGTTGCACAAGGTTGTTAAACACGGGTTGCACAAAACAAAACACGTCACAACATGTAATCGCATCAACACACATAATGCCCACGCAATATAGAAAACGCACAAATTTAGTTCTATCATCCAAAACATTAAGCTATGTAACAACTTGGATCTAACTTGATTTCACAACTCATCAGACAAGAACTGTTATGAAATTAAGTCAGAAGTTGTTACACAAACTTAATGTCTTAAGCGATATAACATCAAAATAAATCCACACCATGCTAATTACCTAGATATTGTCCACACAATTTGATTCACACAACAGGGCACATATTGCAATCAAACGCACATATTGTCCAAAATCATGAAAACATTGTATCACAACATGAAAACAGTTAAAATATCATTTGAGTACCATTTTCCCCCCAAGGAAAAACATAATGAAAAAGGGGCTACGAGAACTCACCTCAAGCAAGCAAAGCACAACAAGATCTACAGAAGTAAAGTACTCGACAGCTCTCAAGTATCGGCACTCACGGACTCGGCACAACCTAATAATGTAAATTCGCCTTAACATAATCTCCAAATGTAGAAGTTCCAAAAGTTAACTACCCCGAGTAGATTCCATTTTAAATACCAAAATCTCTTTCTCATATTAGTTACTAGCGTTTGGTATCAACGGGTGTGTAGTGGTGACACGACATGAATCAAGTGAACACACGCCAAGCAAAACGACCAAGACGTAAACGACTCAAAGTAAACTTCATATAGCAACACGACAATTTGAAGCAATACCCCAAAACAATCTCTACGACAACCTGAAAATTTAGTGATAAAACCTTAAGACTTAATATGTTACTTGAACGAATGATCGGTTACTTATCCTCTTCGTCAACTTGACATTAATCCTATAATATCCTCAATACTACTCTAATAATACCTCTTGACTTGCGTGCCCTCGAAACATTTAATAACTCTTTATTATAAAACTTTAGTTTTGTTTTAATAAACCAACAAGTGTAATACTTGTTATTATTTATTTCCTTATATGAAAACCCGCATGTTATTCTTGTTGTTGCATATGTATATATTTATACATATGTTTCGAGTTTATTTTTATCTTTATTTTGAGTTATTATTTGTTTCGAGTCACAAGTCGAGTCATGACCTCTCGACTTATAATATCAATCCAAGTCCAAACAAATATATAAATTAAACCCCATTATCGCAATCAACTTCAACCACTAGTGGTCGACTACGACTCACGTCTAACCTATTCCCCGTCAACTAATAATCGTCACACAATCGATTCCCATTTTTCATCAATCAATATATTCAATATTTCCGCGGCTTTTCTTTCTCACGACCATAATATCACAACAACAAATCAAATAACTATAACATCACAATAATATTAACCAAGAGTAGCAACCAGGATATCAACCAAAATGGTTTTTAACCAAAATCACGATTATTGCCAAGACCGTGAGGGTCTCGGCTCACGCTCTCTCGTCACGACAGAAACCAAACGAGCCCAACGGGGTCTCGGCTTCACGACTATTCCAACCAAACAATATGGTTTCAACCAAAACCATAATCCACAAACATTACCGAGACCATGAGGGTCTCGATTTCACGACCAAATCAATAAAACTCCATGGTTTCGACTACATCTACTTGGATTCGAGCAACCCATTCGAACCAAAAGAAAAATAAATAAATAGTGCAATCACAAGAACCATAAGCTCGAAAATAAGCCCATACCGTGACCTTTTACTCACGGTTTCACAATGACACCACAAAAACACGACACACATGACACCATATCGATACCAAACCATTTTTATTTGTTCAAAACATCAAAACCCATTTGTTTTATCCCGAAAAATTAATAAAAACCACGAGTTGACTCAGGGTGAGTCAACCCACACGTAAAAATGCGTGTTCTTACCGTTTCTTCACTCGATCTATATGTTTTAGAGTATGGAAATGATGGTGGTGGGTTTTGATAGCGGCGGATCTAAAATAACGAGGGAGGTGGGATGTTTGGATGGCGCGTGATGTACACCAAAAGAGAGAGGAGAGTGAAAGGAGTGTTATGGTGGTGGTGGTGTGATTATGGGAGTGGCGGTGGTGGTGGTTTAGGGGTAGCCGGCGGCAGCTGTGAAGAGAGGAGGTAGAGAGAATGGAAATGTTGAAGATGAAGTGGAAATGAAATAATATGGGTAGGGTTAGGGTTTAAATAAAACCGGGTATTGCTAATAGGTCCTTGTGCAAGTTTTATTTTTACTTAAGGAGTCGGTGCAAGGACTAGCGGAATAATTTCTATTATTCTTTCCCGAGTTACTCGTTTTTATTCACGAAAAATATTAAACGTCACCCGAATAAATGTTTAATTGACACCATTCACTTAAATACGATTTTCCATTAAATTTGATAATAAATACGTTTATAAATTAAAACGTAATCGTTTCTCGTTTAAACTCAACTTATTAGGTTACCTAGTGCCAGAGTCAGAGTAGTGCCTAAATTAATCGTCACGCAAGAACCTAGAAAATTCACGGTTGCTACCGTTTTGCTCAACTCACGGGGGTCATTCCAACATTCGTTGTCATAGAGAGCAAGATCTTCTGTGATGCCCCACGATTCTTCCACATTCTTGTAACGTAGCTTACCACCAGCCGCTTGGTCAATAGTTTGCCTTGTGGATTGATTGACATGATCATAGAAAATTTGGATTTGAAGCCAAAGATCAATGCCATGATGAGGGAGTTTTTGGAGTAAGTCCTTGAAACGAGTCCACGCTTCGTAAAGAGTTTCATCTTGACGTTGTTGGAACATCAAGATGTCATTCCTCAGCTTGGTAGTTCTCCCCGGTGGGAAAAATTGAGCGAGGAAACGAGAAGTAAAATCACCCCAAGATGAGATAGATCCCGCGGGTAAACACTTAAGCCAATGACTATCTTTGTCACGTAGAGAGAATTGAAAGATACGTAAACGCGTTGTCTCCTGAGTGGCAACGTGTTGTCCTTGAGATGTTGGTTTGGATCTTCGGAACGAATTCCATGGAATGCACATCGTCTTTGCACCAATCGAATGGTGTCGGATCGCAAAGGAGACACATTGGGTCTTTGGGGGAGCTCAATGGTGTTTCGATAGCTTTGGTGGCTTGGTTTGGAGTACTCACCTAGAGTACGGGCTCGAGGTGGGTCTTGGTGGGTTTGCTCTTGGTGTGGTTGGTTTGGTTGGCCAATGGGTTCAAAGATATTATCATTCACCATGATGGCAAGTGATATGGATTACTAATAGAACTAAAAGCTCCTTCTTAGTTCTTGGATCTTTTATGACTCGAGGTTTATTAGACCTCATATTATCTAGGAACAATAATAACGTGTTATCTACCTATAACAAGGAATCAAACGATTCTTGAAGCTAAACTAAACATACCCTAGAGGTTTTTCTATGACAAAACGTCTAGATACACACACTTTAATAATTCGACTACATCTTGTAGTTGTGCACTCATAAACTAATGACTTAATGTCTCTTTATATAATAGAGATCATCTAGGTTTACAAGGAAAACATTCCTAATACAATAAGGAAACTAAATATTCTTTTAAGAATATCTTCTAGAATCTTCCAAATCCTCCATCTTTTTGTAGTTTTCCTTCTTGTCGTTTTAAGTCCTTCATGTTTCATTCTTCTTGTTTTGTATCATCAAATCAATAAAACCAAACAATCTTCCCCTATTTGATGATGACAAAACAAACACGTTCTTGTACGAACTTCCCTAGATGAAGTAGAGAAATTGAGATAATTAAATCTCACCATGAATGAAACAATCTTGTCTTCCCCTTAATCCATGCCATATCACCACAACATCTCTTCCCATTTTTTTATAATCAAATAAGGAACGTATGTGATGTGCACTAACGGAGGTGTATATATGATATCCCAATTCCACTCAAATTTTAAATTTTTAAAGAAAACCTCTTTACCGTTTATCTAAGAAACACATACGAGCAAGTATACTCGTTCGATTGTAGTATTGTTGATGGTAAATAAGGATCGTCCCAAGGGACTACTAGTTTTGGTTTAGGCAATTTAAGTAAGAGCAACAAGAAATAGCACTTAAGATTGTCACAGTCTAAAGCACTTAAGAGTAATTAAACGAGCAATTGTTTCAAATCAAATCAAACAAACAACCAAATACTTGTTTAGGAACCATGACTAATTGTGATAGAATGTTGAACATGTTTGGGTGAAACTTAGAAGGCACATGTCAATTTTCACAAGGACCTCTAGTCAATGGGTAATATCAAGAAAATCCATGTTTCTACTAGTTTCACGGGTGAGTTCTTTCGGCCAAATCTCATCCCACTACGCTAGCTCTTTTTGTGATCAAATGTATGAAAAAGATGATTAGTTAAATTAGTTCTTACGAGTCTTTTCAACCCAATCTCGTGATTAAATATTTCCGAATTCATTTAAAAACTTGCATACTTAATATTCGTCACTTATCAAATACCAATCCGTTTGTCACTAACCCTTTGGAATTAAACAATATTAGAAATCTTTTCAACCTTTAAATCCAATAATATTTAACCAACAAGTTTTAGAACACGAATTATATTTAAACAAACTCATGAAAATAACCACTTTTCCTAACCAACTAAACGTCCATGATTCATACGAAAGTCACATCATTCCCAAACAAGTATCACGAATCATTCCATAACAAGCATCATCATAAAACATAACATTGCATTCAACTTCAACAAGTTCAGCATGATTAATTAAAAGTAAAGAAAATTACCCAAAAGTAAGATTAGAATGAGTAATAAAAGAGTTATAGCACTCTTTGGAGCCTCCAATTGAACAAGGGAACCTTTCACCTCTTCTCCTTATGATCTTCCTTGAGAATGGCAGAGATTGTTGAGCTCTTTTGGGTTAGATAAGTAGTTGTGATCAAGTCCTTATGGTGTAAGGCTTGATTGTAAGTGTTGTATCCAAAATGGATGATTAGGGGTCTTATTTAAGCTTGTAAAACACCCCAAAAACTGTCATATTACTTCAATTATCATAAATGAGAAGGTAATGATCGGACTCAAGCCATTATGGTGGTTAAAGTTAAGAGTTAATGCAACTCTTCATCTCAGATTTCTCTCGACCTGCGGTCTGAAACATGGACCTTGGGTCTGAACATTGGCTGAACCTTGGGTTGAGTTCTTGAACCTTGGGTCTGGAATCCCAGCCTTGACCTTGGGTCGAAACCAACTTTTGCACATGATTTTCCACTTTAAACTAGCATGTAACTCCAACTTTTAATACACTTTTTAGCACTTAATCTTGAATTCATCTTTTCATCCTTCTCATGTACAATGGAAATTATCATATCATGAATCAATATCTTTGTTGACGATCTTTTCTTCAATATTTGCTTGATTTTGTAGCTTTTCTTCGTCTTTCTTGATATTTCCTTGTACCTAGACTTGAACACATCTTTAACAACTTTTAAGCATAAAACACTCATAAACATAACTAAATAACATATAAAAACACACAAATAACGCTATAAAAACATGTACAAAATGAGCGTTATCAAATCTCCCACACTTAAGTTTTGCTTGCCCTCAAGCAAAGTAATCTTTTGAAAAAATTATTTTCCAATAGCCACCAATCATGATTTTCTAAAGATTTTCACTAATCTTCCTTGTCACCAAGGCAAGAAGGTCAAAAAGTGATTTTTACTTTTAATATGTGAAATTTAAACAACATACTCGGTCAAGCTAGATAACACAACTAAGCTCCTCACGAAAAGAAAAGAATATTTTAATTCACTCACACTCATTTCTTTTGTAGGGGATATATTTCACTCAACTGCTCAGTCGTGATTTCATGTCATACCATAAGCTTGTACAAGTATCAAAACTAATCCAAATCATGTAAGAAATAAACCAATTTATCAAAGAGGACTTTTATTCGGGTTAAAATGTTAGGCTAAGGGTTAATATCAACTTATGCTCAAATAACTATTGCACAAATATAATAGATCGCTAACAACGAATTCTTGATTAGTCGGATAACGGATGGTCACTAGTTTGTACCTTGGTTCGCTAACAACGTTACTTACATAACGGATGGTCACCAAAACACGCTCTAGTTCGCTAACGACGTTTTCCAACTTTTCAAAAACCGGATGGTCACTATAATATTCATACAATCGATATCTTCACAAAGCAAAAAGGGTTAGGATAAGACATGGGATTATTTTAGTGGATATAATATACAAGAATCAAGTCAAATACCAGAATCACTTGTTGCAAAAACAATCGAACCATGTATCCCCAAATGAGTATAGCCTTCATAACAATTCTTTCCTTCCTCCTTTAATTCATTCATCGATCACCATTCGAATCAAGTCTTAGCACATTGGCTAATCTTCATAATTGTAGCTCATTGGCTATTTACATCTCTTTTTCCTTCTCTTCTTTTCTCTTTTTTTTTTTTTTTTTTTTTCACATCTCCCTCCCACACTTTGGATGAGCATATACCTCAAAAAGATACAAATAAGAAGTAGCTACTTTCGTCTTCGTAAAAAAGGTATATCCGAAATACAAAGTGTAAGCTCATAATCATCAAAAACTTCTTCAACCCAACAACAAGTAATTCATTGATTCAACTTGACTAAAAAGGGTTAGGCTAAAGGTTAAAAGGCGCAAAAAACTTTTTTATATTTTCCTGGATGCAACAAAAATGAAAAGATATGCTCAAAGGGTGTTCTAGGGGTATCTAGCACTAAAATTGAGTGCTAACAAATGGGTCCATAGAGTAGGTGGTTAACTAACCGATTCGGCTAGCTAATATATCAATATATGTAAATGGAAGGCCATTTGGTTAAAATCCTAAGTTGCCTCTTATCATTTAAATTCATTTATATCACACGAATTTGATCCTACTTTGGAATTCGTAATGCATGACAAGCACAAGTTCTAGAATCAATTCAATCACCGGCACACTCTTAGCAAGAAAATAGAATTTAAGCATGAAAATATATGCTTCGAATGATAGGCTCAAATCCTCACATATTTGGTAGAATAGGCTAAAAATGCTCAGGTAATGTTATCAATCCTAAGAACAGATCATTTCACTTAACCGAGATTCGTTAAAAATTTCAAATTGCCATTTTATGCTATTGGAAAATTTTAAGTTGTTTCAATTATATAATCTTTTACGTGTAAAAACAACTACTTTCTTAAGGGCAATAAATCAAATTTCAAAATAATCACAAATAAAATTTTAAAAATTAAATCATTTTCACTATTTACTTCCCTCCCCCACAATTAAGTTTTCTATTGTCCTCAATGTGAAAAATTAACTTCAAAGTAAAGGAAAGAGTGAAAATAGAATAGAAAATGATATCACCGAGAAATCAAGCTAGATCCATATTTGGTGTTAAACGCATGAGTTGGAAACTCCAAGCTCCAAAATATACCAACCATATGAACGAGCAATGATCTCATGGAATCTTAACCTGAAAAGAAAGAAAAAAACACACAAAAAAAAAAAAAAAAAAAAAAAAAAAAAAAAAAAAAAAAAAAAAAAAAAAAAAAACACAAAGATACTAATAACCAAAATACCTTAAAATCCTAAATAAAGATAATCATAGTTCTAAAACATAAGAATAGTTATAATCCTACATAACGAAATAAAAAAAAAAAGTATGAATGAAATAAAAATATTGTTCATCCCATCACATAATCATGAATAATAACCATAATCACTCATCCTCCATATCGTCACCTTGATAGTCAACCAATGCTCCAGATCCAAATCCACCCGATGACGTTCCCGCTTCATAGCCTTGTGTTCCTACATTAGAATAATACCCTGCAAAACCTTCCTGATTAACAATGGACCCTTCATTACCTTGGTTTGAGCTAGACGTCGGGTAAGGTACATGTCCTGATGGATAAGGCGTATATGGGTAAGGGTAAGGTAGAACACTAATTGGTGCATACGTCATTGGGAATGAATAAGCTGGTTCACTTTGCAGTCCAAGGTGAGTAAGAATTGGTGCACAATAGTCCATTTTGTGCCCAATCCTCATCATCGTCATATCTCTCCAAACATCTCTTCTCTCCTCTTGTGGCAAGTTTGCATGCCAATCTCCCCAACTCGAATTCAATCCCGAAGATTCTCCTATATTTTGTTGAGGATGTTGTGGTGGTGGTGGTGGATTGCGAATCACATTGGTAATTTGATCAACCAAACACATTCTTTCATCATCAAGCAACTCCTTCAAATTTTCTTATCAAGTTTTTCACATTCCTTGATCACCGTTATCTTGTTCATCTCATCGGGTGTATCATATCCCAAACTTTTTCCTATTTTCGTCACATAATGGCCTCCATTTATAAAACCGTGCTCAGTAATCAAAGCTGCTCTTTTTGAAAAATAAACTGCCAAAGTCCATAACACATTCATCTTCTTATTTGGATCCATAATCATGTCAATTATCCACAAATCCGGGCCATGAACTTTGTCTTGACTATGACCTCTATGCACAAATGAGTTCACAATCACTTTATGTAAGAGCCGAGCCATTGGTGAGTATATCTCCCTTTCTTTGAATCTCCCACTGCTGGGATCTCCTATTGCATTCCATATCTCCTTACCAACATACTTCGGTAGTTCTTTCTCTAACTGTAAAAGGTGATCTTCAAACTCTTCATGTTCAAGATCATCATCATCGTACAATCCTAGTAATTGCCCAAATTTTTGCAAAGTAAGTGCATAATCTTTCCCACACAACCTAAACCAAATACATTTCTCCTGCATAACGTCGCCAACTTCTTGGTTGAAATAAATTGTAGCAAAGAACTCTAGACACCATTCTCTATAGATCTCTTTTTCCTCGCTCCTAATTGCGTATTCCAAACTAAAATCTTCAAAAATTCCGTTTTCAGATTCCGTATTAACCTCCCATAACTTCACAAGGGTCATATTAAGGTTATATTGCCTCATCAAACTCCAACTTAGTAGCTTGGGTACCGCAATTTCTTTCCTTTGCAATTTCGCTAACCGGCTATTGTAACAAGCTTTTGCTTCTTTACTTAATTTGCTCCACCTTAAATGTTCACTTGTTACCGGCATAAGGTTAACATCGTCTTCTTGATCGTGTCGCTTGTACAAAGCAACTAATGGGTTTTCTTCATTTTGATGAACACGCTTCTACAAAACAACAAAAACAAGCACACGAGAAATATTAATATTAAAGGTTAGAACGTAAGATAAATTAGTAAAACAAGAAAGAAGAGAGAAAAAAAATTTTAGGGCTGAACCGGCGGTTTGCTTTTGAAACCGTCGGTTTGGATCCTTAATCATTTTACCGAGAGCACAAACCGTGGGGTCGAGGCTCAGGACCGGCGGTTTGGTCTTGTTGCAATTTTTACCGAGACTCAAAACCGTGGGGTCGAGGTTCAGGACCGGCGGTTTGGTCTTTATCTGGGTATTCGACCGGCGGTTGGAACATCCGACCGTCGGTTTGCAGCAGCAGATTTTTTCCTCTCTTTTTTTTCAGTTCTAATTCTCAATTTTTCCACATTCTATTCCTTCTTCCATTAGCTTATTAGTACTTATTCCAAGGGCTTATTCCAACATGTCTCCTTCAAGAATCTAAGAATCAAAATCAATTCAAACAAAGTAGTGGTCCATATAATCAATCATATAGCACACAAATACTAATGCTTAATCATATACCACAATAAACCTAATCAATCTTGATTAAAAATCCCAAAATTTTCGATATACATAAACCCTAAATCTTAGAACATCAAATTCTCTTTCAATTCTTAACCATTTCCTCTCATTCCACTTCCAATCAATCCCTATATCAATACTCTAGTAAACCCATCAAGAAATTTCACTTAATTCGAACTATAGCAAATTCGCCCAATTAAGAACCCTAAAAATTAAATTCAAACTAAGAACAATTAAAAGTAATTGGATGGATGTTACTTACTCTTCTTGATGCCATAGGATTGCTAGAACCTTAATTTGTTACTTAACTTCAATCTTGGAATGATGAAAATTGTTGGTGATTGTGGTGTTTTTCTCCTCCTTTTTTTCTTTTGGTTTCTTTGCAAAAATATGAAGGCTCAACCGTAGGTTGGGTACTTCAACCGAAGGTTTGGTTCTCAACCGTGGGTTTGCAAAACAAAACCGTTTCAAACAGTTTTTATTTCTTAATCATTTCCAAATCATCACCACAATTCAAAACACTTCCAACATTCCATTTAATCTTAAAATTAAACAAGCTACATAAATTAAAAACAACTAAACCTAAACTTAAATAGTTCTTATTAATCATTGCTTATAAAGCTTAAGAGCTAAAACACACTCAACTTAACAAAGAAATGCAAAACATAATAAGATAATAAACAAGATAAAACTCATAAGATCAAAATGAGCAAAAGCTTAACACAAGCTTCTTTATTCTTCCATATTCCAAGCTTCCTTTAATCAAAATAACTCCCAAACCTTAGAATATCCTCCGAATGAAATTTCCCCGAAAGAACTCTATCGGTTTCCTTTGTCTTGAACGCACGAGTGAATCGGCGTCCACCCGGACTAGTAATCTCTATCTTAGTGTGCCAATCATTATCTCCTTCAACCTTTTGATATTTGCTATAACCATCCGATTTCCATTCAATGTTTTTAAGCTTAATTGGCATAGAACCAAGGAAATCAACCATTTTCTTATAAACAATAATGTTCTTGAAAGGATTGAAGTAATTCTCCATAGCCAATGCTCTTTCCATATCATCTTCAATATGATCAAACGATGGGGCTGTCTTCCCATATTTTGGATTTCCTTCATTGTCATGGCTAATATCAAATACATCCAACCAATCTTCTTCATCTGATTCTTCATATGCTAGAACTTTTTCTCTTTTCTTAGCGTGGTAAATCCTTCTAGCCACTCCATCATCAATTTCCACAGTTCCTTTTCCGTTTTTAATTATTGCTCCTATCGTACTCAAGAATGGGCGTCCCACCAACATGGGTGTCTCTTTATCAATAGGTACATGCATAATCAAAAAGTCACACAAATATGTTTGGAATCCAATTTGTAATCTCACATTCTTCACTTTACCATAAGCTTTTGCCATGGTATTATCGGCCATCAACAACACATCATTGGAAGGACAAGCTCTTCCCAATTCCATAATCTTATAAAGCTTATAAGGCATTATACTTACACTTGCTCCCGTATCGGCCAATGCATTGATTGCAATAGTTCCATTCACTTTAAGTGGAATAAGATAGTTACCCGGATCTTCTTTCTTTTCAGGTAAACCTTTCTCCATAACTTTCTCCTTTTCTTCTGCTTCAATTTCCTTCTTATTATCAAGTTTCATTTTCTCCACAGAAATTTCATCCAACATCTTCCTATAGTGAGCATTGTGTTCCAACACATGAAGTATTGGTTTTTCATTCAACAATTCTTTGAACTTCGTAGTAATCTCCTCAACACATTTTGCTTCATCAATGGGTTCTTTGGTTGGTTTTTCATTTGGTAAGGATGTTTTGGTAGAAGAACTTTCTCCTTTTATTAGTGCGGTAGGGTGTGGTAATGATGACGGTGAAGGTATAAGACCTTTAAAAGGTGGGTATTTTTGTTTCAAACGGGTGGCCTTTCCCATTTTAACCATTTCCATGCTCCCACTAATACCATCTTCATTCTCACAAGCTTCCTCCATTTGTTCATGCTCCCACTAATACCATCTTCATTCTCACAAGCTTCCTCCATTTGTTCAAGTAACCAATTAAAATCTTTATCATCTTGTAACTCTCCAACCTTAACTTGTATTTCACCCAAATCAAAATCAATAACACATTTCGATGCCAACAAGAAATTTCTTCCAAACACCACGGAAGGATCCGTCGTATACTCATACTCATCAATAATCAAATCCATAGCAAAGGTATAGCCATGAATGTCAATTTTCACATACCTTGCAATTCTCCTATTATATTTGTCCACATCATATTTCCCATTTCTAAATTTTTCATAGAAAGCAAATGTCACATAACTATCATTTTGTCTGAGGTTACATTCCGCATCCCAAGCTCCTAATCCTTCTATTCCACAAGGTGTGGAATACCTCATACCTTGCTCGCCATACTCTCTAAGCTCACCACGGGTAAAAGTAACCACCCGAGGCTTTTCATTCTCATATTCCATACGTTCAACTTCCTTCCCTTTCGCTTGCAACTTCACTTTTTCAAAATCAACCAATTTTTCCATTCTAGACATAGCATCACCATCATCCATCAATTCCATTTCCAATTTTTCCAAGTAAGCCGAAACTTCGCTAGGTGAATCCATAACTAAAAATAAAGTAAACATTCATAGACAACACATCCAAAACAAACGTTAGGGGTTAGTAACAAAAAAAACTAAGCAACTTGAAAAAGAAATCATACAAAAATCTAGAACAAATAAACTAAACAACAATGAAAATACAAAAGAGTACAAAGGAAAAACAAAAAGAAACAAAAATAAAATAAAATTTTTTATATTTTTTTGGGACCGGCGGCTCACACCCCAAACCGGCGGTTTGGGTTGTGAAAAAAATTTACCGAAGCCTCAAACCGGACGATCGAAGGACTGGACCGTCGGTTTGAATGCGAAAAAAAATTTACCTAGGGTAAGGACCAGACGGTCGAGACTCAGGACCATCAGTCAGGCGAGAATCAAAATTTTTTTTTAAGTGTCGAGAACTTCAAACCGGCGGTCTAGATATCGGACCGGAGGTTTGCAGCAAAGATTTTCTTTTCTTTTTTTTTAGCAGTAGTTTTTATATATTTATATTTAACTTAACTTAATAAAAATAAGATCAAGAGAGAGACTCATTGAGACTAGGACAAAACAAAACACTTAACAATCATCCACCAAACAAACCAAACAATCAAAACAAACATGAAACAAACTCTAAAATTACGCAAATAACAAGAACAAACTTACGCTACTATGTAAAACTAAGCTAATCCTAAACTAAACTAAAATAAGGTAATAGTCTCAGGCAGCGGCGCCAAAAACTTGATGGTGACGGTGCCGGAATTATGATCAAGCAAGGAATCGATATAAGAAGCAAGTAAACAAATAATCGAACATTTCAAGCAAACAATTAAACAAACAAGCAAACAAACACCTAAGAACAAAAACCAAGTCCCCGGCAGCGGCGCCAAAAACTTGATGTGCTTTAACGGAGGTGTATATATTATATCCCAATTCCACTCAAATTTTAAATTTTTAAAGAAAAATTCTTTAGCGTTTATCTAAGAAACACATACGAGCAAGTATACTCATTCGATTGTAGTATTGTTGATGGTAAATAAGGATCTTCCCAAGGGACTACTAGTTTTGGTTTAGGCAATTTAAGTAAGAGCAATAAGAAATAGCACTTAAGATTGTCACGGTCTAAAGCACTTAAGAGTAATTAAACGAGCAATTGTTTCAAATCAAATCAAACAAACAACCAAATACTTGTTTAGGAACCATGACTAATCGTGATAGAATGTTGAACATGTTTTGGTGAAACTTAGAAGGCACATTTCAATTTTCACAAAGACCTCTAGTCAATGGGTAATATCAAGAAAATCCATGTTTCTACTAGTTTCACGGGTGAGTTCTTTCGGCCAAATCTCATCCCACTACGCTAGCTCTTTTTGTGATCAAATGTATGAAAAAGATGATTAGTTAAATTAGTTCTTACGAGTCTTTTCAACCCAATCTCGTGATTAAATATTTCCGAATTCATTTAAAAACTTGCATACTTGATATTCGTCACTTATCAAATACCAATCCGTTTGTCACTAACCCTTTGGAATTAAACGATATTAGAAATCTTTTCAACCTTTAAATCCAATAATATTTAACCAACAAGTTTTAGAACACGAATTATATTTAAACAAACTCATGAAAATAATCACTTTTCCAAACCAACTAAACGTCCATCATTCATACGAAAGTCACATCATTCCCAAACAAGTATCACGAATCATTCCATAACAAGCATCATCATAAAACATAACATTGCATTCAACTTCAACAAGTTCAATATGATTAATTAAAAGTAAAGAAAATTACCCAAAAGTAAGATTACAATGAGTAATAAAAGAGTTATAGCACTCTTTGGAGCCTCCAATTGAACAAGGGAATCTTCCACCTCTTCTCCTTATGATCTTCCTTGAGAATGGCAGAGATTGTTGAGCTCTTTTGGGTTAGATAAGTAGTTGTGATCAAGTCCTTATGGTGTAAGGCTTGATTGTAAGTGTTGTATCCAAAATGGATTATTAGGGGTCTTATTTAAGCTTGTAAAACACCCCAAAAACTGTAATATTACTTTAATTATCATAAATGAGAAGGTAATGATCGGACTCAAGCCATTATGGTGGTTAAAGTTAAGAGTTAATGCAACTCTTCATCTCAGATTTCTCTCGACCTGCGGTCTGAAACATGGACCTTGGGTCTGAACATTGGCTGAACCTTGGGTCTGGAATCCCAGCCTTGACCTTGGGTCTGGAATGTAAACCTTGGGTCGAGACCAACTTTTGCACATGATTTTCCACTTTAAACTAGCATGTAACTCCAACTTTTAATACACTTTTTAGCACTTAATCTTGACTTCATTTTTTCATCTTTCTCATGTACAATGGAAATAATCATATCATGAATCAATATCTTTGTTGACGATCTTTTCTTCGATATTTGCTTGATTTTGTAGCTTTTCTTCGTCTTTCTTGATATTTCCTTGTACCTAGACTTGAACACATCTTTAACAACTTTTAAGCATAAAACACTCATAAACATAACTAAATAACATATAAAAACACACAAATAACGCTATAAAAACATGTACAAAATGAGCGTTATTAGTATGCAAATATGATCTTGACCACTACAAACCAATGCCACACTCCTAATCCAAGCCTTCCAATGTTTCAAATTGCCCTCCATGATGCATATATAAGAAAAATGAATCCAAAACAGTGGAAACTCCAACTAGCAGTAGTAATAATGATCAACAGTAGTAAGAATCAGAAACTTCCCTTTGAGTGATGCATGAACATCAAATGATTAAACATATCATAAGAATAAGCTTCCCCTGAAACCAATGTGTTAATCATCTTCATGATTCTTCAAATCTGTAGGCTCCTTGTAATGATCACTAATGAAGAAAACTTCATATACCAAACTTGAAACCGAAGTAAAATATCCCAAACTCGTTACTTAAGCTTGCACCGTTGTTGACTGAAGAATGATATAGAGAATTTGGTGTTGCATAAACAAATCTCTAAGTAATCTCTTGAACTTATCCACGTCGACTTTCTTCGTGTGACACTGAGTACTACAATGTATCTCCTTTAAGTGATAGTTAACTAGGTCTTCGTCCATCCACCCCTTGACCTATGAAAACTAGATAAACCAAGTTCCAATCATAAACCATATATAAACAAGCAAGTCACCAAATAATAGCTAGGAATATTGATGATAAAATAAGTAAACGCCTTCGTGAACCTCACTTCAATCTCAAATAAGAGATAAACAATTTCTCTTCGTAATCACTTGTCAATAAATCCAAAAATGTGCCTTTTTAATCTATTAAGAACAAATAAACCAAAAACCAACCACTGTGTGTGTTGTCCAAACTCTATACCTAGCCGAGAACTAATAAACATACAAATGTACCCTATAATAATCATCATTAGCCACCAGGTCATATCATGAAGAATTTTAGAAAAACAACCAGTTATCATCTTAGAACATTCTTCTGTCTCTCCACCACTTGAACACACCACTTACAAGAATACTAACAAGATCTTAGAATAGCATGACAGCTCAACATATCTTGTAACAAGCAGCATTAATTATCCAAACAGCACTGGATGCTACTAGCTGCATTAGCCTTCAATGAGAAATACTAACCAACAACTAGCAACATAAACTGATAAGCGTAGCAGCAGTACTGGCTCGATATGTAGCAGTACTAACTAACAAACTAGCAGTACTAATGTCGATAGCAATATTAACCTTGAAGCACACTAACCAGCAGTTTTAATCTAACCATCGAGCAGCACTAACTGATAAAAATGGCAGCATTAAAAATTTAAACCAGCAGCATAAACCTCAATAACTGGCAATAGTAAGTCTTCGAGCAGCATTAACTTACAACACAATCAACCGTTTAACTTGACCTAACTGATAAGGATGTTGCCTTCAAGTCTGAAACACTCATAAATAAGAGTTTTAAAACAGGAACATCCAATCACTTGTTCCCACCATATGCTACGAATAATCACCATTAAACCAAGAATATCACATCAATGACTCGTATACCCTAAGATTCAATCAGTCTTCACTTATGCTCCAACTAAACCCTTGACTGATTGCATCACACGAGTAGTTATCCCAGCGGCAATATTAGAACAAAAACCCAGTAATTTGTCATCAGCAGCCTCATTAATCCCATGCGAGAGTTTACCATCAGTAACTTCAGTTAAACAACAACCTTTAACTTCATTCAATTTGTTAAACCCTTATAAGCGATTTCCAAAAACCCTAAATTTTTGCTTTATATAGGATAATTGAAATCGAACATAAACAGTTATGAACACACATGAAGATTAATGAATTTTAGAAGAGACAAGTATCAGATATAGCGAGTTAGGTTTTCTCAAACAGTCACCAATTCTAGAAAGAGAAGCTAGGGTTTGGTTTCCTATACAAACAGACGAGATCGTTTAATATAAATACAATCACAATAAAGAATACCTTAAAGCAGAATATAGTGATTGTCAATAGCAGCACCAGTCATGACAGAAACAATTAAGTACAAACCCTAAAAACCGATCAACCTGAAAACTTTTCTGCAGCAGACTTTAAAATTTTATATCTCTCAATCATAAGTGGTTAACGAATGTTCCTTGATGTATGAAGAACCTGCAATAAAAATTTCGTTAAGATCCAACAGTTAACGAATGAGATATCGCCTTTTAAAAAACAGAACTGTAGAAAGTTACGAACATAAAAACCAAAATCAATTTTCTTCTTCTTTCTTCAACTAAAAACCTTGTGAATTCCTAGATATCACGAGCCCCTTGCTCTGATACCGCCTGATAGAACTAAAAGCTCCTTCTTAGTTCTTGGATCGTATATGACTCAAGGTTTATTATACCTCATATTATCTAGGAACAATAATAACGAAAGCGGAATATTCAAAACAAGAATTAACGTTATTATGAACAAGGTTTTTCCACAATCAAGCCTTCAATTTTATTAAGAATAATAAAACGTGTTATATACCTATAACAAGGAATCAAACAATTCTTGAAGCTAAACTAAACATACCCTAGACGTTTTTCTATGACAAAACATCTAGACACACACACTTTAATAATTTGACTACATCTTGTAGTTTTGCACTCATAAACTAATGACCTAATGTCTCTTTATATAATAGAGATCATCTAGGTTTACAAGGAAAACATTCCTAATACAATAAGGAAACTAAATATTATTTTAAGCATATCTTCTAGAATCTTCCAAATCCTCAATCTTTTTGTAGTTTTCCTTCTTGTCATTTTAAGCCTTTCATGTTTCATTCTTCTTGTTTTGTATCTTCAAATCAATAAAACCCAAAAATTACGAACAAAGGGAACGAATAAAAGATAGACTACAAAAAAACTACTAAAAAGAAAATAAAATTCTCACTTGATTGGAATCTAGTGAGTAGACCTAAATGAAATAGTAATCGAACCTAAACTATTAACTATTCCCCGGTAGCGGCGCCAAAAACTTGATGAGAGGGTTGTGAACCTTCACAAGAAAGTTTTACAATCCTCTAGGCAGTGTACCTAACCGTTGTAGTGTAGTATAAGTAAGCGTATTGATCGTTCTCTAGGGGAATAGTCTCTCAATAATTGTGGAAAGGTCGAAGTGTATGTCGAGAGTAAGAGATGATTCTTTTTGTATATTTTATATATTTTATGAAAGCAATTAAAATCTCGGGTTTTGGAAGAGTGGGCGGAATTAGTTGCTAGCCAACTAATTCAAAACTATTAATTAAACTAAAATTAAACTAATAACAAGAAAAAGTAAAGTGGTGACTTCTTATGATAGGGAAAAGCTTTTTCACTTAGATTTAATTACTCCCTAGTTATCTCCTACCGATTTTTCGAATTGTCACGCCTTGTTTTAAATGAAGCGTTGTATTCCTTAATATTGTTCGTGGGGAGGTGCCGAAGTCCCCAACTCTATGAATATTAGTCGCCCCTAAAACCCTTAAAGTCTATTAAGTTTTCTAGGATATATAAGCAGCAATTCATGCAATAAATACAACGAGAAAAACCAATAGTGCACTCTACGGTTGCGTTTTCTAAGACGTTCAAGCTAACACATATAAGAAACTAGCCAGTTTTCTTAGCCTAACGTGAGGCAATCAATTAATCAAGATGTCACAAATCGTAATTTTAGGTCCTTTTTCAAGATTCAAAATTTCAATATTCATCTCGGGAATTTACTAATCACCAATCACTATTCATCATTCACTATTCATTGTTTTTGAAGTCAGTTTGAGACTTTGAGAAGTTTTCAAAAATTTTACTATTCATGAAACACTATTCATTCTCGGAGGAAAATCACTATTCATGATTATCATTCATCATTACATAAACTAGGTTTACGGGTATTTAAATTCGCGTAACCAGTATGGTTTAGCTGCGTATTCATGCATCATCCGTAAGGACACATTATATAGACTAGAGTAGTCTACATATCATCAGTAACATCATCATCATATTAGGTCATGCACGGGTTTGTGTGATTTTCATTAACGTATGTTTAATTATTTACTAAACATTACCACTCAGTCATTACTACTAATATTACACCCGATACTCCCGACAGTGATCATGATACATTTTCAAACTCATTATAATGATATAGAAATTTCATTATTAATTTACCCGGTGTTTTTAAATCGTTGCTATACTTTTCGTTAAAAGCTTATAACACCGTCGGGTTGCAAATTTTCAATCCGATAATTATTCTAACACCCGATTCTTGCAAGGAATATGATTTTACAATTTTTACAACTTCGTCATATTTTATTTTAACTCGTCAAGATTCATTTCTATTTAACTCGGTACACGATAACACCTAGTGTATGCTTAAAATAACTAATACTTGTTAATTGGGGGGACAAGAACTTTAATGAGCCACATGTTCTTTTTTTATTATTCCACTTCACTTAATTACTAAGTACCATTTCATTAAATGTTACTAGCTATATGTTTTGTAATTTAATTTCCTGAACACTTTCATTCTTACAAATCAACTAGCAAAATAAGCTCCATATTCTCTCTTTTTCCTTCTTCTTTGTTCGGCCAAACCAAGAACACCAAGATCAATCCATCATTTTTGAAGATCAAGTTACAATCAAGTCTCATTTACACTCCTAGCTAAAATTTCACTACTAGAAAAACAACTATTCTTGACGCGCAATGCGCGTCATAAAGGGGTCAGATGACGCGCAAATGCCCGTCAAGGATGGACCAGTCATAAAGCTTCATGACTCACATATGTGCATCATCCCTCTATGACGCGCACTTATGACCCACGTTTTATGACTCTCCTTTTTGCGTGTCATAACCTAATTTTTTTTTTAAATTAATTTTTTTCAGTTCCTAATTTTCTATTAAATGACAATTAAAAACCTGATAATACAAAATTAAAAACACAAATATCAAAATAACGCATTTCATATATATATATATATATATCAAAACAATGAGGTTAATTCAAGTACTAATTCACGATAAGTCAATTACATTCATATATTACAACCACTTAATCAAAGGGCTTTTCAAACTCTACGGATCATCTTCTGCAGACATGTAGTTCCCTGGACGGTCACCCTCGCTGTCCATGTTTGCTGGTATTCGCGTACCTGAAACCCCACAAAACCATACATTAGTTATATCAGTCGAGTGTAAGTAAAACACTATGAAAATTGCATCCAAACGTCCAAGATTAAGATTTGACAAACATGGAATCTGTGATACTGAGTCTGCAATAAGGAATTAGCTAATGGATCCTGTTTGCAGTTTGTATTTATATAATTCAACTATAGAACTCCTGTTACATTATTCTAAGTTTGCAGTTTGGGTCCAGCTTCATCCCATATGAACCCTCTAGGGACATATGCTTTAAGATTCATACCTGTGAAGCCACTAAACGAGCGACCGTCTTTTTGCTTGATTCCTGAAGTTCCCCGGCAATTAGTACCTCATCCAGTATATAATACGCCTGGTAATGAGCATTGAAACATACTCAATACAATAACCACACCAGAGTCTTATAAAGTACCAACACTTGACCAAGGTTTAGAAAAAGGGAGTTGACTGTTGGTCCAAATGTATATAATCTCCAGTAATGAAAAAACTATGCAAGTGGGACTAAAACAATAGCATTAAAGACTAGACAAGCCAGTAATTTGGCACATGTTACAGCTTATTCACAATGTCTCAAATCAGTAAAGTAGTTAGAAAAAAAGAGACGATAGATATGAACTTTCAAAACAAGTCAGCAAACCATTAAGAAAACTTACAATTGCGGCATACGAGGGATCCTTGGTTCTTTTGGCCTTACTGGACCACTTTGACGCATTGTTTGCTTAAAGTATTCTGATTCCGAGTAGCTGAAAAAAATAACAAACATAAGCAATGGTTTGATTATAATTAAAGTCAAATATCATGATTAAACCAACTAGCAAACACAGTAATTATATAACAAACTAGCCTTAGGAGGTTGAAGTCAAATATCTAACACAAACGATAAATAGAATACCTTGTCATCGTCAAAATCATACAAATCAGCAGCTGCATATGAAAATACGTTAAAACATCAGTGTCTGTTATAAATACACTAGCATGATAAAAGCTACTAATAGTGCACAAAAGCATATCTACATACTGTCGTCCATTTTGAACTTAATTGCATCTTCTGTGAACTTTTTCATCTTGGCATCAAGTTCAGCAGTCGCCTCTCTTCCTCTCGCAATGATTCTATCAATGTCTTCATCTGTGATTGTACTATCCTTGGAACTAAACACCATTTCAGCACCAAACCTGACCATTTGTAGCAATTCATCCCTGTTGAATACGATGTTTAGCTCCACAGGCCTGGGCGGACAATATGCAGATCCAAACACCCGTTTTGGGGGCTGCGTTTCAGCAAATAAACACTTAAACATGTTGATTTTCAGCAGCAAATACCCAAATAAATGTACCTCTATTTATGCACAAAATCAGTAGATAGATACACCTCATGTTGGCCTATAAAACGACGACCAAACACCCCCCATTGGGGCTATTTTGTAGCCACAAACACCCCTTGTTGGGCTGTGTTGCAGCAATTTAACACCCCCTGTTGTGCAGTAAAAATAGCAGCAACGCACCCCACTTGGGGCTGTTGTTGCAGCCAACGATCGCCCTTGATTGGGGTTGGTTTCTCAGCCAACAACACCCCTCGTTAGGTTGTTCTTAGCCGAGAATTAGGACCAAACAAACACCCTTTTGGCTGCTACGCTTGGTCGAAACACAAACCAACCCACACCCTCTTCGTTGACAGTTTAACAGAAGCAAAAACGCACCCTAATGGAGTGGGCTGCGATAATTGTTCCAATCTCACTGTAAATGACTACAACACCTTTGTGGTGTCTTGCTAACTTAACCGACACCCAAAAAAAAAAGACTCGACCTGTAACCAAACTTACTACTAACACCTCAATCTATCGAAATGCAAGCGGCAAACAACTTCAAATTTGAACCCTTATGGGTTCATCGCATAACAAGTGACCAAAAGAATTCGAGTAACACCATAAATAACAATAAATAAAATCAGTTAGTAATTAATAAAAGAAATGTACTGATTTCACTATACCACAAGGACGAACAAAATAGAAAAAGATGGAGAGGGTGATGACGGCAGTATGATGGCGTGGTGACTCGATCTGAAGCCATCTTCGATCTATACTTATCTTCAATAAAAACAGAGGAGTGTGGCAGTGAAAGGGTGGTGGTGGTCGGCATCTTCAAGAAAGAGAGAAGAGGCGAGGGGTTGTGATGGTGAGAGGTTGATGGTGTTTAATGACGGCTGTGATGAGGTCGCCGGAGATGGTGGAGATTCCGGAGAAATATGGCCGGAAAATGTGGTGAATGTGGGCGGCTGGATTGGGAGAGAAGAATAGCTAACCCTAGTAAACTTATAATTGGGGTTCTTTTTTGAGGATTTTGAAGGACTTAGGTTTTTTTTGGGGTTTTTGTCAAGCGGGAAATAAGCTTTTGTCAATAGCGGGAAACAAAAAGAATAAGAGGACATTTTTTTATGACTCTAATAGTTGCGTGTCATAAGTCCTTCAAATTGTACAAGTTATGACAGTTTTTTGTTGACTTACACTTTTGCGCGTCATCTTGTAGCGTGGGTCATAAAAAGCGGGTCAAGGATAACCCTTTTTCTAGTAGTGTTTTGAAATAAAAATCCCTAGGTTTCTTATACATTTCTCTCCAAACCACCTCAAATCTTCAAGTAAGCTTCAAGAACACTTTTTGATCATTTCATACTTTCATTTGGTTCATATATTGATGTATTATCAAGTTTTATTAGTAGCTAGTCATGCAAAATATATGTTATATATACCACTTTACTCATTTTCTTTATAAACACTAGATCTATAATTTCTATTAACATCCTCATGAAACCCACCATAGTTGGTGATGTTTAGGACCCCATGACACCCTAAGAAGGTGTATGGTAGGATTAGAGTACTTGTGGAGTTGATTGGAAGTGGTATGATCAAGCCTTGAACCATAAAAATGAGTTTTAACAAGTATATAAAAGCTACTGTCCTAAAACGTAAAAACTGGAAAAATAGTAACTCTTGGACTATTTTGGCCTTCATATTTAGAAAATACTTTCAAAAACGAAACCGTGGGCATTGGAATGAGTAAAAACCGACTTATAACGAAGGAGTTATGATTTTTCTAAGTTTGACGACGAAAACTAATTTCTGAAAATTTTACGTGCTGTTACACGAATTTCAACGGCTAAAACGAGGCGTTAGACGTGATCTAAAGGAGCCGACCTACTGAAAATATGTTAGTTCATACTAATACGAAGCCGTGGATATAAAGAACGTAGAAAACGAGCTTATAACGACCGAGATACACGCGTTTGAAGCCGACGATTCATAAAACTATTTTGACAGCATTATATAGAAAATAAAGTCTAGTATAGAAACTAGTATCTTTACAAGACACTAATTTGATAGCCGATTTTCTATATGATCAAGGCGCGTTTGATCAAAATTCAAATGAAACGACATTAAGATTATGTTCCAAGGTTTTCAAAAGCGTCGAGTTTAATCACAAACACTTAACGTACAATATTTCCCGATTAGTTTTTACAAGGTCATTTTGGACCAATTTTCACAAGTAATGAAAAGTGTTATTTTGTGGCGAAAACATTATATTTACCGATAAAATACCAAACGAGGATCGTGGAGTATTGTTTCAACATTATTATACGAAAAGTAGTTTATAACTTAACGAGACGTCAAAAATATATTTTTCAACGATGAACGTTATTTTCAAAATTAACGAGTGGTATCGTTAACATACGTATTTGCATGTGTAGCATCATTTCATTGCTTACCTTAGATCCTATCATTCACATTAGGTTGCGGTTAGAGATCGTGCCTCATTTCAGTATATCCACTTTTGTCATTGTAGCTATCGCATCAGGTGAGTTTTATAGCCCCTCCTTTTACTTGTTTTGTAACTGTTTTGGGAGAGAATACATGCTTGTTTTTAATTAAACTCATGCTTGTTTTACGTGACACGTGATTTGTCTTTCAAATATTATTGATTGGCTAAAATACTTGGTTTGTTACTCGAAAGTATTTTGTGTTTACATTTTTCATCCATGATTATTTTCTTATGGACACTAGTACATTAAGCTATTTCATATTACATATGTTATGACCCGTTAAGCGCGAATGTTGTGGATACATCTATTAGGATTGAACTCCCTGTCCGGGTGGTGTTCCCCACCTGACTGTTAAGTCAAACGGACGCATAATCATTTAAGGAACCCTGAATGTCCTAGGTGTACATCTACCAGAAACTTTGAATGTCCGGGTGGTTTCCCCACTTGATTGATATGCCAAACGTGTTGTGGTTTCCCCACTGACTGATATGCCAAACGTGTTGTGGTTTCCCCACTGGCTGATATGCCAAACGTATTGTGGTTTCCCCACTTGACTGATATTTCAAACGGACTGTGGTTTCCCCACTTGACTGTTATGTCAAAAGTATGCCCAAATTAGAATCTTAAGGCTTCGGTGTCATGAAATTTAGTTGTCATAACTCTATATATATTGGGAATATATTGTTCATTCAATTTTTGTGGTCCATAAATCAATTGACGTTCACAAACCAGATCACATTTAGCAGTGGGTTGTAAACACACAGGTTGCAAGTCTTGTATGGGCGGGGCTTGGAACTGGGTGGATTTACAATGCCTTTGCTGGGAAATCTTCATTCAAACGCTTTACTTTATTCAATAAACTCTATGAACTCACCAACCTCGTGTTGACACTTTTAGCATGTATTTTGAGGTATAAGCAATAGCACGCTACTGGAGGCTTTTGGCAGGGCATGGCACGGTCATAGAAGACTCTGATAAACATTTGGGGACCGTTTTAACTGTTTAAAGGGCCTATTTCCGCACTACTTTTAATAATAAAAATTCAACACTTCTGTTAAACAATTTTATTCTAAATGTTTGAGGTGAAAAACCGTTCTTTGTACTTGTGTTGTGATACCAATTGAGTTGCACCCCAGCGACATGTATGCTTCCGCTGGACCCGATTCTGGGGGTGTGACACAAGAGACAAAAAATCAATTATCAACAACTAGGTTTCATTAGATCTAAGCAAACACAAATAAACCCAAGCTAGCATGTTAAAGAGAAGAGAAGATAAACAAATAATCAAACAACACATAGACATATTGAATGATTAAACGGATAACTTATCTTCCATAAAACATGTGTTTTAAGGGCTGTAGAACCCTTACAAAAGCTGAGAAAATCGTCCACAAAACCCTACTCCAAAGATGTTACACGAATTAATGAAAACATGCGAAAGTATATATAGTTTTACAATGGTGACGGCGTCACTTGCAAAGTGTGACGCCGTCAGCTCGCCTCCAATTAGGGTTTCGTCTTCTCTAAGTTGTCTTTCAACGTTGTCGCGTAGGAACTCTGACGCCGTCAAGTGTTGTCTGACGTCGTCCCTTAGTAAAACTTCTTGGCCGTCTCTTGTTAACATTGTACGAATTTTTGGTCTTTAATTACACCTGACGCTGTCAGGTTATAAAGTCTTCAAATTTGACTGAGGCGTCGCTTGTTAAGTCTGAGCCAAGAATCCACCTTCGTTTGCAAGTGACGGCGTCACGTTGTAGCTTGTGACGCCGTCAAACTCCCATATCTGACAGAATTCGGGACTTCATTATTATCTTCACTTTTTCATCGTTTCAAGCCCAAAACATGCCATTTTCCAGATTTCTCGTCCCTAGTACCTAAAATGCAAAAAGAAACGATTTAGGGCAATATTTGATTTTACAAATACGATTTCGGCCTTAAATGACCCCTTAAAAATGTACCAAATAATTCCTCATCAAATATCCCTACACTTGGGATTTGTTTGTCCTCAAGCAAATATGCTTTTATCCTAATTAATTTACAAGTTATGGGTCATTTAACATTAGTATAAAAGTAATTACAACACACAATCGTTCCACATTAGTCGTAACAAGCACGGAAATTATATACTAACACCTCACATAAAGTGTTTGAATTCTCACATCTCTCGGGTGTATAAGGTTATAGAACATATGGAAACGGGAAAATAAAACACTCTCTACCTGTCATAGCACATAGATTACCATAGGCTTAGGAATGGATCAAACCTCCACCACTTTGGTGTAAGCACCTAGGATAAACTATCAAATAGGTCTTTAAAGGGGTTGTAACGTTAGGTATAAGGGTATGGAAAACACGGTTTTGTGGGATAAATGGAATTTTTACTGGTGGCAAGTCAATTATCTTGGTTAATTACATGTACAATGAGGCGTTGCTAAGCCAAGACTCGACTCGACTCGCTAACTACTAACTCTTTTTGTATTTTTCATGACACTTTCTTGACTAAGACAAAAATAAAAGACGGGATGATAGTCTGTATGTTTTTTCTCTTTTCCTTTTCTACTTTTTTTTCTTTTTATCATTTTTTCATTTTTTTTTTTTCTCTCTTTTTTTTTTCTTTTTTTTTCTTTTTTTATATATTTTTTTTCATACACTCTTGCCCTACCATCCAAAATAATACATCAAAGGGATTACTTGCAACCTCCCTACACTTGAACTTTTACATAAATGAAACTAACTAACGACCCGAATTATGAAAATCAAAAAACGTTGAGTACTTTAAACATTAACGCACATATGGGGGTAATAACATGACATTCTTTCCCATTACTCCATAACAACTAGTACTTTACTCATGAGTCCCAATCGTCCCAAAACTATATTTACAAGATATGACTCGACTTAGCAACCATGTAACCAATTAGATAATTGACAAAGGGTTTAACACATAAGTTGTGACAATAATGCACTAAAAATAAGTGCATACAAGGTAGGCTAAGGCGATTTGGGTGTACAATTGGGGGTGGATTGTAAACAATGTTCTTCATTAATATTTTGGAAGCCACCAAAATATCACGAGAACCGCGAAAAGGATAGGCCCTAAGGGGTGTACTAGGGGTATCGTGTACTAAAAATGAGTACATTGCAAAGTTGTGGGAAAATTACTTGACAAATGAAGCCAACGTAATTATAAAACAGGTTTAAAACAAGGGTTATCATAATGCCCCTTATCATTTAGTTAATCCTAACTACACGAATGTAGTCTCACTAGCGATCTCGGGCTGTGTCACAAACGCAAGTTCTTGAATCTATATACTACCAGTACACTCATAAGCATTAAAGGTGAATGCTTTTTCCTAAAGATCTAAAGACGAATCTCACATTGTTGTGGTGGAAATTTTTGAGTGGAAGGGTTTTTATGCTAGCTATATAATTCATATCCATGGGACGCTTATTAAAACTAAAGTTTCACTCCTATATGTTGTAAAAAAATTTAAATTTGGTGCTAAAATTGCCCTAACCAAGTATCTCTTTTAGTTTATTACACATTTACTAGAAAACAAAACAAATATCAAGCGAGTTATAGTTTCTAAGGTATCACATTTTACCCTCCCTACACTTACATTGAACATTGTCCCCAATGTTCTTGAAAAGTATCAAACTTATGACAAAGGGAAAAATAAAATAGATGAAAGAAACTAGTACACTCCTGATTTGCCCGATATGGGCGATGTGAAAACATGGTCAAATCCTTATCCAAGAAAATAAATGCAATAAGGGCTCATCATACTTCATCTTTTATCTTCTTGTCCAATATAACCTGTAATTCACTAAGAAAACAAACACGAAACCTCGCATAAAATTGGCGGTAAACACTATATATATAAAACTAATTTCCAAAAAGCAAAGTAAGATATAAGCTTGAAAAATAAATGTGTTGGGTTTTATATTGAGTTGATAAATACAAAACAATAAAAGAAGAATGAAGAAAGATGAAACTACAAGGACTTGAAAGATAATGAATAAAATTTAGGAAGATTTTTTTTCTAAAAGAGTTAGGAGTCTTTGTAAACCCTAATATCTCTCTATATAAAGAGATTAAGGGTGTGACTTTTTAATGTGTGTTTCAGTCATATGTTAGGAAAACACCACCGATTTCACCACTTGGGATCGGTTCAACACTACAAGATCAATATTATTCATCCTTGTTATAGTTAGGTAACACGTTCTATTGTGATCGAATAGAATTGTAGTGTGTATTTGCAAAACCTTGTTAATAACAAAGTGTTTTGATTATTCCGTTGTGCATATCATTTATCTTTGTTATTATATATCCTAGTTGAGTCTAAACGATTCTTACCAATTGGTATCATAGATTGGGGGCTCTTGATCTAGGATCTACAGGGTTTTATTTGTTGAAGAAAGAAGAAAAAAATCGACTTTGGGTTTTATGTTCGTATTTTTCTGCACTGTTGTTATAAAGAAGGTATATCTTATTCGTTAACGTTGGATCTTTATGAAATTTTTACTGAAGGTTCTTTACACATCAAGGTATATTCTCACCAGAGGGATCTTCAATCTGAGATTTCAATTAAAAGATATAAAATTTTTAAAAATCTGCTGCAGAAAAAGGAAGTAAGTCGATTTTTAGGGTTCTTAGGGTTTTGTTTTTTCTGATTTCCTTATCCGAATGGTTTAATTCAACATGGAAGTCGGTTTAAATTAGTGACTTAATCTCATACGAGGTTTTATTATCAAAGAAAGCAGCTTTGGAATAAAGGTTTGAGGGTTTACAGGTTAATCGCTTATTTAGGGTTTCTTGAAGTTCTTACTGACTTCGAATATTTGAAGATAAGCTGTTGGATTTGTTTACTATTTATTCTTTATAAGTGATTATTAATAGTGTACGTTAGTATCTTACTTGGTTTCTGGGTTTAAGTCGTGATTGCTGGTGTTGTTCATCGAAACCCTAATCACTTGGATTTTTATTATGCGATCTTACTACTGATCTTATGTAGTTTTGAGAGTAATTGCTGTGATTTTCTCTTGATAAAGGATACGAGAGCAATTATGTAGGTGGGTTTGATGCTGAATTGGTGAACGTGTGATGTGTTACGTGTGTGTACAACACTTAACTAGAAAAAGGTCTATCATTGACTCGCATTTTATGACGCATGCTACAAGATGACGCACAAATAGCAAAGTCATAAAATAAGAGTCATAACGAGTAAATTTTTTATTGGGGATGACTCGTTTTCAGAAGCGTCATAACATAGGGTCATAATCAGTTAAAATTTAGCCTGCTAGATGACGCTCGTTTTGCTTCGTCATAAATAGGGGTCATCTATGTTTTTTTTACCATCTGCTTCATCAAAATCTATCATTTTTTTTTTGCCAAAACACTTCCCGCTCTCAAAAAAAAATTTCCCAAAAAATCAAATTCTCCCTCCATTGATCAATTATCTACCTCACATAAGCCCAACCCTAAAAATATAACACACACACACCCAACCAACACACACACCAAAAAACTCTCTGCAACCCCTCCTGCTCTCTATCCAAACCCGCCGCCCTCTCTATCCATTTTCGGTACAAATACAATTGCCGCCTCCTTTTCCGGCCACCAACACCATCGGTGCCACCATCTGAGGTAGTTATTCCCTAATATCTTTATATTTCTTGATTTCTTTCTTTTAATTTTATTTATTTTTGTTTTTCAGATTTGGGGTTTTCATCACCGGCCACCAACACCATCGGTGCCTCCTTCTCATTTATTTTCCCTACTATCTTTATATTTCGTGATTTGTTTTTCTATTATTATTATTTTTTCTTCAGATCTGGGTTTTTCATCACCGGCCACCAACATCATCGGCGCCACCATCATGGGAAAATAACCGATAATACTCGATTTTGGGGAAACAGGTAATTATATTGTATTTACAGGTAATTATAATGATTTTACAAGTAATTACATATGTATTTAGTATTCTTTGGTGGTATGAACTAAAGGTAATATTATGATGAAGATTTTGTTAAGATTTTTATTCTGAAATTTTATGTGTTAAATTATATTCAAAAAAGTTTATAAACACTGCAAATAAAGTTTATAATGTTTTTATTATACTTGCTTACTATTGGGGTGTGCTTGAATTTCATAAATCCTAAAAATGTTAATAGTGTGGATGTTTGAATTTCTAGTTAGCATTATGCTCACTAGTATTTGATGACTTCGTTAGTTATTGTAACTTAAAAAGCAAATGAAGTATGTGCAACTGATATGTTAAATTTGAGAAATAGTTGATAAATCTGTTAGTTTTTGTGATTATATTGTTTGGTTATTTGTTGTAGTGTGATTTAATGTTAGGTTTTATGGTGATAACAGGATGGATGATAGTTTGTATGATGAATTTGGGAACTACATTGGACCGGAAATCGAGTCTGATGTAGAGAGTGATAGAAACGATGAAGATGAGGATCCTCCTGATAAGTCAGAGGTTGATAGGGTCGAGTCTGATGAAGAGAATGCGGTTGCAGTCGCAGGACGTAATGGGTGGATTAGTCGAGTCTGATGGTGACGTTGATATGGATAATCAGAATAGTGAGAAGCATATGAGGTATACGGATACTAGGGTGGATGAGCAGGAGAGAAGGATATCTATCAAGCGGTTCCTATGTCATTGGTTCTTGAGGATAGTAATTCCAAGTCTTATATGTGTAACATTATGGATACACCTGGACACGTAAACTTTTCAGATGAGATGACGGCTGCTCTAAGGCTTGCTGATGGGGCGGTGTTGATTGTTGATGCCGCTGAAGGTGTCATGGTAAGTAATTTCGTACAGTTTTTATATGATAAGAATATATAATATGTTATTATGTATCTTTATGATCATTGATATATATTAAAATTGTATTACATAAGAATTATATCTGACATGAATAAATGTACAGGTGAACACAGAGCGAGCAATCAGGCATGCGATCCAGGACCGCCTACCTATAGTTGTCGTGATAAACAAGGTAGTCTTCCATCTAAATTTTCTTTTTGCAACTGGTTTTATGATTATTTGTGATGTGAAGTATAGCAATAATCATTCTTCTTAGTGCGTGGATAATTCTGCGACTGTCTATGAATATGTATGAATTAATTAATCATTTTCATACCAGCTGCAAAAAAACTTGTTCTATATGGGAAAACTTAAGTGCTTATGCACCCCCGCGCTTGTTTCAGTCACGTTGGCTCAGCCGCTGTTGCCTCATTCTGAAGTGACGATGGTGCACCCAGGTTTATATGAAAACGTTGCCTACCACGCACAACTACCTGCTGGTGTTCATGTTGCAGGTGCCATTTTCGTTGTTGCTTTTCGGTGTTATTGAACTCCCGGGTTCATTTTACTTATTAATATCTAATATGCTTGCAGCTTGAGAAGTTGAACTCCCGGGGCTTTGATATCATTTTAGTTACTTCAGGAGCTATTGGAGCCGGCCGCCAAAGACTTAAGTATAGGAAAATGATCAATAGCAGGTATTTTTCTTTATTTTATAACATCCTGGTTTAAAAAGCTTTCCATAGATATAGGCACATTGTTTTCTAGAATTAGCTTAAAAAGTGCTTAGTAGGGTAGCAAAGTCTGCATTTGCAGACTGCATATGTATTTCTTACATCAGCTCTGTCCCAACTAATATTCTCAGCTCATTTTTTGCTTGTTTCCCTGAGATATTTGCATGGTTTATGGTCTATAAGTGGTTTGTAGTCTAGACTTTAGGATTTTGGATTTTATTTACTCAGAAGCTTTATAGATAGCTTATAATCTGATCTGCAAAATCAGCCCTTAGACTGTTCAGATCCTGCACCCTTATTCAGTTCCCACACCCAGCTGAACTTCGGCCTAATTGAGCAACGAATTGATGCCCAAATTTGGGCATCTTTGGTTTTTAAGCAGTCTGATATACAAGTTTTGGTTTTTAAGCAGTCTGGATTCCCAAATTTGACCAACGATATGTTATTCTGATTGATCCTTGACATGCATATGGTTATTCAACCAGGAATGCAGCGGATTTGGATTCGTTGCAGCCGTTGCTGAAGAAATGCATTCAATTCCTAGAGACAGAAGTCGTGCCTTCAAGTGTTGAGACCTCAAGGCCGAGGATGCAGCTGGATCGGATAACTGTACGGCTTGGAATCAAGGCACTGTAGGGAGTGTTCACGTGTACTTTCGTTAATAGTCTCTTAGGGTGATGTATTATTATAACATCTTCTTGTTTGCTGAAGGCTTGGGTTTCTAGAGCCGCATGATGGATTATGAGTTTAGATTTTATGTATCTGTTTTGGTACTTTACTTTGGTATATATATATATATATATATATGAAATGCGTTATTTTGATATTTGTGTTTTTAATTTTGTATTATCAGGTTTTTAATTGTCATTTAATAGAAAATTAGGAACTGAAAAAAAATTAATTTTTTTAAAAAAAAAAATTAGGTTATGACACGCAAAAAGGAGAGTCATAAAACGTGGGTCATAAGTGCGCGTCATAGAGGGATGACGCACAAATGCGAGTCATGAAGCTTTATGACGGGTCCATCCTTGACTCGCATTTGCGCGTCATAAGGCCTCTTCTTGACTCGCATTTGGAGTCAAGAATAGCTGTTTTTCTAGTAGTGCAAGTTTTAAATTTATAAGGTTTGAATTACCAAATCTAGAAATAACACATACGAGCAAGTAAACTCGTCCGTTATAGAAAGATTATGATGGTAAGTCGGGATCGTTCGCAGGGATTTGTGAGTGAATCGAGTTGTAAGAATAAAAGCTACTAAAAGTAAATCTCAAAAACAAGCAATAAAGATAATATGATAATTCAAATGATTAAAACTACACTTGTTTAGACTAGTTTACTACTCTTGATAAGCATGATTGAGATAACTTTTCTTAACATGTTAGTTATGATAATTAGTTGGTGTTCTAATCTATTGTTCTTACAAGTTAAACCTTCGTCAAAATTTTGGTTCATAAAAACAAGCATTAAGTTTAACCAATCAATTCAAGTTTCATAAGTTTGGATTAACAAACTTAAACATAAAAACAATCTTTTGTTTTATCAAATAAGCTTAGGAAATGGTCAATACAAAAGGTAACCGATCATAGACAAAAAGGTTACAATTGATTGTAAACTACTAATCTTTCGACCTATGAGGTGGTTTTCAATCAATCCAATTTGATAGACAAAAGCATTCTTATTACAAACACAATTAAGTTTCTTTGTTTAACTAAGAATAATGGGTAAAAACAATCATTCATAGACAAATGATTATAACTAGTTGAATAACAATAAACCTTTCGACCTTTAGAATTACTAACAACTAGTAAAACTTGATTAACAAATGTCACTATGAAACATAAGCGCAATTGGATCTTAGAATTAACTTGAAATTGAATTAAAACATGTTATCACAATCATACATAAATCATTAAGTAATATACATCATCTAAGCAAGTGCACAAAGGCACTAGCCACTCATAGCAAACATGAACATACACTCAGAATTTTGAACATTTGAAATCATGATTAAAAGTCTTACAATGATTGGAATGAGATTACAAATGATTAGGTAATGATACCCAAAGTATTGGTGTTGATTTCTTGAGAGTTTGACTTCCAAATGTTGACTTCTTGGACTTCCAAAGTTTCCTGGACTTCTAAGGACGAATTTGAGAGCTTTTGAGAGTGGTTTATGATTAGAGATAGTTGTGTAATAGTTGTGTAATAGTTTTCTTTTTTGTTGTGTCTTTCAAATGATTTCCAAAGGCTCTATTTATACTACTCTCAAGCATAGGAACTTTAAATGCTGCAACTTGGCCTCCAAGTAGCTTAGAAGGACCTAGAATACCAAATAGAAGAGCCTAGAATTGAACCAAAGTGCAGATTTGAGAAAAGTACGAGGGATCCATCCGATCGGATACAGGTTGTGTCCGATCGGATGGTCTTGATCATCATCTCCATCCGAATCGGTTGCGGGTTGCATCCGATCGGATGGAGTTGTTGATCCGTGTGTGAGTATATATAAATAATTATAGTATCGTGCACACGTGATGCTTTGGGAAATGACAAGTCAAACTTAAGGAAAATCAAACTTGCAAAACCCGTGGATGTGATGTGTGTGATACCGGGCAAGTGATCACCCGGGTCGTGTCCCAACGAGGTGTGAATGGAAGATAACGTTTTAGGTTCGGAATTAAAATGCTTGATGATTTGATTTGGAGATTATTTGATTTGTTGCTTGGAAACTGAAATTAAATAAATAAGAACAGAAATTGAAATAAATGAAAACGCAAATAAATACGGTAAACACACGAAGCTGAAAACGTGAAATAAATGAAATATTAAACCTAGGGATACAAATGCAATAAAAACTAATTTTATAACAGAAAATAAAAATCTACTAAAGTTTAGGGGCCAAAAATGTAAAAATTTCAACTTTAAAAATACTAAAACAAAGGCAGGGACTGATTTGTATTTTTCCAAAACTTATTTATAACTAAAAACGGTTTTCAGACAAAGACAAGGACCAAAACGGATTAAATTGAAACTAGTGGACGAATTTGTAAAAAAGCTAAAACTTAAAAACGGTTTTTAACTAGAAACAGCCCAGGTTCGAACCTGGGCAAATACAACTTATTGAAACTATTTTTATTTTTATTTTTCTCTTGAAATCTAACTAACAACTTATCAAAGAAGCGTATACAATTAATTTTTGCTTTTTCTACTTCGAAATAAGCTCAAAAATAAGCTCTAAGTGAGCTCAAACTCACATAGGTCTGCTGCTACACTCGATGTGCAGGGCAAAAGGGTCGAGTTCAAGCTAGTGAAAAGCTATCAAAGGCTACCCTAAAAATCGTGGAAAAATTACTGAATACAGATGAGCTAGGGGACTTCTATAATCCTAAGTTTCAGCTAAATCTAACTTATATTGAAAGCACTAGATAATTACTAAAGTCTACAAAAACATGAAAAACCAAAAAAAAAGAAAACTGCTATGGTATAATTATTGCAGACTTAGGCTAGGTTGAGAGGCAATCAACAAGGGCTTAGGGGTGTTCTATTCTGACCTAATGGAGTCCCAAAAATACCAAATCTAAGTGCTTAACAGTGCCTAAGCTTATAAGAGCTTATCAGCTCAGATCTTACACTAAAATTGAACTATGGTATGCAAAATCTAGAAATCCTTCAAAACAAGTGAAATACTCATACCAACAACTTTCAAATGATGAAAGATTCAATATCAAACTTAAGAAACCTGCAAATGAATAGTGAGAACACCAAATGACCCGTTTGACTCTAACAGCCAAACACCCCCTTAATTTACTGAATTTAAGATTTAAACTAGGAACCACCAAAGTAATTAAAGATTCTGACTTGAAACTATTAGACTAAATTAATAATGATGAAATAAGCAGTTTACAATTTGAAATTAAGCACTAATTAAGCTAAAGTCTAAATTGACTAAAGTTGACTGTTTTTAAGCTTTTTAGTGAAAATGTTATTTAGACTTGAACTAATGATCAAACTACCCTATGATGACCTTAAATAACTCAAGTAAACTACTGAAAAGCAAAAAGCAATGGAATAAGCACTCGTACAGTGAAAACTGAAATTGAACTAGTATGTAATATAAATTTTAGAACTCACTTGCACAACCCTAGCTGAACAAGGGTTTCTTTTCACAAAGCTTAGCCTAGACTAAGCTCACACAACTCCTATGAACCTGCAATACAAAAGACAAACACAATTCCTGCAAAAACTTGACCAGTTGACTTATCTTTGACTATTTTTGACTTTTTTTAAATTCGAACTGATTAATCCAACACAAGCTTACAAAAAGCTATAATTAGCTTATCTAAGCTTATATCAATGATAAGGAACCTAAGAAACAATGTAACAGTGAACAACCTTTTGATTCGAATTTATTAAGAAAAACTTGAATTTAAATTAAACTTGAGAACTGAGTACAAAACTTAATTAAACTTGATCAAACAACTTAAATTAACTTGAATTGATGAAAGGAAGCTTGAAATTACAATGACTGGAAATAAAACTAAGATAACGATTTTACTTAAAAACTACTGCCCAAATTGGCTTACAAGCAACCCTATTTATACTAAATGCTAACTAGGGTTTCTCTTTGTCTTCTGTCTCTCTGACCATTTTCTACCCTTGGATGATGTAACACCCCAACCCGGCAAGGGTAAAGATGTCACGTTAATGGTTTCATATCAGATCAAACAAAGCTTACTTCAATAGTAATACAATAAATTCCAAAGGTTACAAATGAAATACTAACATTACAAAGCTAAAACTGAAACAAAACTAAATACTAAGTCTGCAAAAGCAATCCTTCTAACAGTCTCTGCTTCAGAATACTAGCAAGGTCTTCTAAGTCCAAAGTCTCTTCACTCATACCCAAACCCGTCGTCCCGCATATAACCTGCCGCACACGAAAAGAAAACGTGCGGCTGAGCTTAAAAAGCTCAGTGGACAGATACATATACAAGGCAATGATAATGAAACAGAAATGAAGTATGGTGTACGAGAAAAATATCATGAGGTATAAACAAAGAGACAGAAATATAAAAGATGAATAGGATAGTCATCCACCACGAGCCCAGAAACATATCATATCATATCATAATCATACACATACAGAGGGGATACCTCTTAGGCAACCAGATAAATATGAGGGGTGACCTCATGTATCCAACAGAATAATGGAGTGATCAGCTCCCAGAAATGTGAAGGGCATGTATTGCACACAGTACCAATCACCAGACAAATCATATCATATCATATACAGTTAAATCCACTAAACAGAAACAGATCTAGGATGCATCCATACGCCCCTACCCAAATCACATGCAGACCAAATCAAAGGGACGGTGTAACCAAATCACTAGGGCTACACACTAGTCATGCCAGTGGTGCATCACAGACACGGCCATGTTACCTTCATGGCTAGGGTCACAAATTTTGGCTCGGGTATCAAACTAAGAGTCAGGTGTCAAATCAAATCAGAAGGTCGTATCCAAAGGTCCAAAATAGATAGTTCATAACAGACAGTTCAGATCAGATGTATCAGATATAATATGCCAAAGGCCAAATCAGAGTCTAACAGATCAAGGTTTACAAAGCAACGAATCATATCAAAGGTTCACAACAAATCAGAAATCAGAAATCATATCAAGGGATTAAGACGCCCTTACTGAGAAAGGGCAGAGTATCTGTACCTTATTCAAATGCAAGCACAAAGAACAAAAGCAGAAAGCACTGAGAAGGATCAAGACCTCTCTCTCTTCACACCTAAAGGAGTAGAAGGGGATTACAATTTACTCTTAATTAACGTCTTTCCATTTTAAGTAACTTTCCCTTTTTAGTAGGTTTCCGCTTTTAGAAAGTTTCCATAATTAGAAATATTTAGTACATAGCTTAATTAGATTATTATTTGCTGGAAATAAAGTATCCTTATCATATTTACACCTTTGGTCCTCAGGTTTTCATAATTTACATTTTATACCCCTGAACTTCCAAAATTACATTTTAAACCTTCAAACATGCATAATTACACATTAAACCCTTGGTTTATCAAATTTTCACAATGAGTACTTATTTTAGTGAGTTTTACGACCAGACCTTCAATTATTCAATATTTACACATTAGGTCCCTCCATTTATTAAAGTTACATATTTAGTCCTTAAAGTTTACATTTTAAATCATTAATTAATAATAATTACATATTAGTCCAATAAATAACCAAATTTACACATTAGCCCCTGAATATCATTCATAACACAAATCGACTTCAACTTTTCAGAAATTACATGTTTAGTCCTTGTATTTAATTAATTTCCATTTCGAAATTAACATTTACAAATTAATTCACTATATCACGAATTTTACACATAGGCCCCCCCGTTTAATAATTTTTACAGGTCACACATGATTTATAGAACATGACAAAAATAGCCCATGAATTTTATTATTGACAAAACACCCCCTTTTATATTTATTTTCAAATCGGTAAATACAATAATATATCAAAATAAACCCTAATCGACCCAAATAATTTTTCCATCATTACCACATCATTATTGTTCATTCATGATCAGATCTTATTAGTTTTGAGCCCTAGATGGTTCGTTAGGCATTTTATGTTCATGTTTTCCTTTTTGCCGATTATACATAATTCCACCAAAATAGTTTTAGGCCTCAACAAATCAAATAAGCATTTTTCTAGTGTTGTTTGATGATCATAGAGGCCACGAAAAATAATGGTCTGGTCAAGAAAATTCGAATGCATATTATTTAGATTTTAGTTCGATTTAGAGTTTATAAAACACAATAATTACTATACGAATTATATACAATGCATGGGTCGTTTTTTATTATTTTTCCCACGTTAGATATGATCAATAGAGGCTGAGAAAAATACCAGGAAATTTTTAGAACGAGTGGAAGAGTGTTGCACGATTTATTGGTTCTCGGCTAGAATTTTCGACAAGAGGAATTTCCCACGGCTTCAAACGGGACCAAACCACCTTGTGCATATTTTTCACAGACCATACATAATGTAAGAACTCCAGGAAAAATAAGAAACGAATTTTTACATGTTCGGATGAATTATTTGGGATTTTAATACCTTTCGAATGAAATATAAAGAAGAAAATCGATAGCTCTTGATCTAGGCCTTTAAAAAATCGACTTGCTATTTTTCCAAGCTCCTTAGTGATGCAATGAACTCCAGAAAATTGTTCTTGGCTTATGGGAGTGATCGAATGAATTTTGGGAGAGTTTTTGAATTGTCGGCTAAGTGAAATAATAGGGTAAATCAAAATTAATGAATGGGATAACTATAAAGAGGTAATTGCCGAGCCTTAAGGAGGTAAATGAGCAGAAAATTCGGTTCAATTAGCTGGAATTATTTGTTGCCAAGTTTAGGATTTGATTTATAATTATCTTGTACATTTAAAATGTAATTTAAATACTTTAATTATATATAAATCGGCATTATTATTATTTTAGGTAAATAATACATTTTTGGACTTGTAAAAATATTAGTAGCATGTTTCATAATTATTTCACTTGATTTGTAGTTCGTTTCCAGAGGTTCGGGATGAATTCGGGACTTTTATAATACTTTTATTCATTTATAAATGTTACGGGGGTAATTTGGTATTTTTACACGTTTTCAGATTTTAGGGTTTTACAACTTCTTCCCCCCTAAAAAAAAATTTCGTCCTCGAAATTTGCAGGGACATAGAAGAGCGAACATGACAGAAACGAGACAGAACATGCCGGATCAGATAAGCGTTACTTGCAGCAGATTTGGAATAGTTTAGCAGAATGGATCTTAACGTAAGATGACGGAGATAAACGGATGGAGTAAATTCTCTTAAGGTAGGGCAAAATGAAGTACATACTTGGTGTCTTTCATCGAATCATGATCATAAAATACTCAAAACAAATCAAGCCAAAATCTCAGAATTCAACTTGGAATGGAATTATTAGATCAAAATCCAAAATATTCGTACGAAAATCAAGAGGAAGTCAATGCGTCATAAACGGAAAGGAAACATGCGTATCAAATCATTCAAACAAACAGAAGGAAATAAATCATGCAGGCGATCTCTTCAGGCTGAGGCAGGAGTCGCATCGGCAGGGTCCTTCTTGTCATCCTCGAGGTTGTCCACGTTGCGGGGCTGGATTCGTACCAATCCATTCTCCTCAATGAAGTTGGGGCACTTGCCTGCGTACCGAATGACCGCTCCATCTTTGTAGATCACCTGGGTGGAGTACTCTAGCACTTCTGCTCCATCTTTGTTCATTATAGTCAGCTCCTCCTCGATATAACACGGCCATATACTAGCAGGAATCAACTTCCTCTTTGCCGTTCTCCATATCTTCCCAATCTTCCTGCTGCCGGTAGGATAAACGATGGTCCATCTTTGCTTTTTCCGTGCGGAGTACTCTCGATTGCGCGTGGACACCATCTATACGATTAGCAGAACGATCAGAAGGAGTATATTGATGACAAGATAGAATACGAAAGGTGTCGACATGAGCAAGTAGGATAACAGAAGCAACGGAAGAGAGTGCGCGGACGGAAACCTAATGTCTACCCAGATCCTCACAGGTAAGAACTTAAGTTCCTATAGGGAAATCCTAAAGCAAAATCTTACAGGTCATCTTATGAGCGCCTACAGGGAAAGCTTAGTGGTCCTAACTTACACAGGTCAAGGGTAAATGTATTACGAAATCGCAACCTGTCTCTGAAACCATAATTGTAACATCCCAACCCGGCAAGGGTAAAGATGTCACGTTAATGGTTTCATATCAGATCAAACAAAGCTTACTTCAATAGTAATACAATAAATTTCAAAGGTTACAAATGAAATACTAACATTACAAAGCTAAAACTGAAACAAAACTAAATACTAAGTCTGCAAAAGCAATCCTTCTAACAGTCTCTGCTTCAGAATACTAGCAAGGTCTTCTAAGTCCAAAGTCTCTTCACTCATACCCAAACCCGTCGTCCCGCATATAACCTGCCGCACACGAAAAGAAAACGTGCGGCTGAGCTTAAAAAGCTCAGTGGACAGATACATATACAAGGCAATGATAATGAAACAGAAATGAAGTATGGTGTACGAGAAAAATATCATGAGGTATAAACAAAGAGACAGAAATATAAAAGATGAATAGGATAGTCATCCACCACGAGCCCAGAAACATATCATATCATATCATAATCATACACATACAGAGGGGATACCTCTTAGGCAACCAGATAAATATGAGGGGTGACCTCATGTATCCAACAGAATAATGGAGTGATCAGCTCCCAGAAATGTGAAGGGCATGTATTGCACACAGTACCAATCACCAGACAAATCATATCATATCATATACAGTTAAATCCACTAAACAGAAACAGATCTAGGATGCATCCATACGCCCTACCCAAATCACATGCAGACCAAATCAAAGGGACGGTGTAACCAAATCACTAGGGCTACACACTAGTCATGCCAGTGGTGCATCACAGACACGGCCATGTTACCTTCATGGCTAGGGTCACAAATTTTGGCTCGGGTATCAAACTAAGAGTCAGGTGTCAAATCAAATCAGAAGGTCGTATCCAAAGGTCCAAAATAGATAGTTCATAACAGACAGTTCAGATCAGATGTATCAGATATAATATGCCAAAGGCCAAATCAGAGTCTAACAGATCAAGGTTTACAAAGCAACGAATCATATCAAAGGTTCACAACAAATCAGAAATCAGAAATCATATCAAGGGATTAAGACGCCCTTACTGAGAAAGGGCAGAGTATCTGTACCTTATTCAAATGCAAGCACAAAGAACAAAAGCAGAAAGCACTGAGAAGGATCAAGACCTCTCTCTCTTCACACCTAAAGGAGTAGAAGGGGATTACAATTTACTCTTAATTAACGTCTTTCCATTTTAAGTAACTTTCCCTTTTTAGTAGGTTTCCGCTTTTAGAAAGTTTCCATAATTAGAAATATTTAGTACATAGCTTAATTAGATTATTATTTGCTGGAAATAAAGTATCCTTATCATATTTACACCTTTGGTCCTCAGGTTTTCATAATTTACATTTTATACCCCTGAACATCCAAAATTACATTTTAAACCTTCAAACATGCATAATTACACATTAAACCCTTGGTTTATCAAATTTTCACAATGAGTACTTATTTTAGTGAGTTTTACGACCAGACCTTCAATTATTCAATATTTACACATTAGGTCCCTCCATTTATTAAAGTTACATATTTAGTCCTTAAAGTTTACATTTTAAATCATTAATTAATAATAATTACATATTAGTCCAATAAATAACCAAATTTACACATTAGCCCCTGAATATCATTCATAACACAAATCGACTTCAACTTTTCAGAAATTACATGTTTAGTCCTTGTATTTAATTAATTTCCATTTCGAAATTAACATTTACAAATTAATTCACTATATCACGAATTTTACACATAGGCCCCCCCGTTTAATAATTTTTACAGGTCACACATGATTTATAGAACATGACAAAAATAGCCCATGAATTTTATTATTGACAAAACACCCCCTTTTATATTTATTTTCAAATCGGTAAGTACAATAATATATCAAAATAAACCCTAATCGACCCAAATAATTTTTCCATCATTACCACATCATTATTGTTCATTCATGATCAGATCTTATTAGTTTTGAGCCCTAGATGGCTCGTTAGGCATTTTATGTTCATGTTTTCCTTTTTGCCGATTATACATAATTCCACCAAAATAGTTTTAGGCCTCAACAAATCAAATAAGCATTTTTCTAGTGTTGTTTGATGATCATAGAGGCCACGAAAAATAATGGTCTGGTCAAGAAAATTCGAATGCATATTATTTAGATTTTAGTTCGATTTAGAGTTTATAAAACACAATAATTACTATACGAATTATATACAATGCATGGGTCGTTTTTATTATTTTCCCACGTTAGATATGATCAATAGAGGCTGAGAAAAATACCAGGAAATTTTTAGAACGAGTGGAAGAGTGTTGCACGATTTATTGGTTCTCGGCTAGAATTTTCGACAAGAGGAATTTCCCACGGCTTCAAACGGGACCAAACCACCTTGTGCATATTTTTCACAGACCATACATAATGTAAGAACTCCAGGAAAAATAAGAAACGAATTTTTACATGTTCGGATGAATTATTTGGGATTTTAATACCTTTCGAATGAAATATAAAGAAGAAAATCGATAGCTCTTGATCTAGGCCTTTAAAAAATCGACTTGCTATTTTTCCAAGCTCCTTAGTGATGCAATGAACTCCAGAAAATTGTTCTTGGCTTATGGGAGTGATCGAATGAATTTTGGGAGAGTTTTTGAATTGTCGGCTAAGTGAAATAATAGGGTAAATCAAAATTAATGAATGGGATAACTATAAAGAGGTAATTGCCGAGCCTTAAGGAGGTAAATGAGCAGAAAATTCGGTTCAATTAGCTGGAATTATTTGTTGCCAAGTTTAGGATTTGATTTATAATTATCTTGTACATTTAAAATGTAATTTAAATACTTTAATTATATATAAATCGGCATTATTATTATTTTAGGTAAATAATACATTTTTGGACTTGTAAAAATATTAGTAGCATGTTTCATAATTATTTCACTTGATTTGTAGTTCGTTTCCAGAGGTTCGGGATGAATTCGGGACTTTTATAATACTTTTATTCATTTATAAATGTTACGGGGGTAATTTGGTATTTTTACACATTTTCAGATTTTAGGGTTTTACAGATGAGCTCCAATCAATCTGAGCCTTTAATTTTGGATTTGGCGGTAAAAAGGGTGAGTGGGATTGCCAGCGTGGCAATGGGGGATGTGAAATAAGCTCTGGGTTTGAGGACTAGGGTGGCTGGGTAGGGTTTTGGGATGTGGAAGGAGGAACAAAATTGTCGGGTGAAGGTACTGTTGGGAAGTTGTGATTTTGGCGGGATTTTGGGAAGAGGAAGAGAGAGTTGACTTTGGGGTTTGACTGATGGTTAACTAAAAATACCGGGTTGTGGGTTTATCTTTCTTTTTGGGCTTTAGGGTTTGTTTTAAAAGTGGGCCTTGGTTTGTGATAGGGTTTAGGGGTGAGTTTGTTGATGGGTTTATTTTAAGGGTTGGGTTAGGATTTAGTGGATTTGGGTTTGTAGTGTTATTTTAGGATAGGATGGGATTTGGAATTTGTTTAAACTTTGGGGGACCATTGCTGTAAATACTGAAACTAGATTCCAAGGACCATTTGTGTCATCTTCTGAAAATTGGAGGACTAAACTTGCACATCTTCCAAAATACACCAAGAGTAATTCCTGCCATGTTTCAATAATCCAGGGACCATACATGATGTTTCCAAAAAATAATATTTCCCAGGGATCATTTTTGCAAATTCTGAAAGTGCAGGGACCAAACTTGTAATTTATTTAAACTTTTTACCAAAGGACTAAATATGATATTTATGATTTAAAAAGGACCTTTGGTGACTTTTCTTACAAAACAAATGCATAGGGACTAATTTTGACAAGTTTTGAAACTTGAGGGACTGAAACTGCCAATTTTGCAAACTTTGTTCATTTTTCAACTGTTTTTAAACATTTTGCATTTAAAACATATAAAACACAATCCCTGGGATATTTTCAGTATTTTGATGCATTTCTGAGTGTTTTTGAATGTTTTGGCAGTTCAGATAAGACAAAAATGATGAGTATTTAGACACTCATCAATCCCCCACACTAAACTATTGCTAGTCCCTAGCAATCTTTTATGAAGTTTTAATGGATTTTTCTCTTTACCAGATATCCATCATTTCTGGAGTAGCCAATTGTTTTAGTTCAAGTAAGAACCTTGGTACAATGATAACCAAATGATTTTGAGCAAACCATCAGCTGTCAACGGTTTTGATTTGTCTTTACCAGAAGCCGTTTGCTTCTGGACTAGCCAACTCTTAGATAAATTATCAATATTATCTTTGGTGAGCTGATTACCAATTATGGCTTTTCCACTGCCTTTACCACAAGCCATAATCTTGCGGGCTAGCCACTCTTCATCTTTTTAGGATATGGTGAGTCGAAAACCATACAATTTTCGGCAAATTGCAAGCCATCAACGGATTTGAGACATCTTTACCAAGAGCCGTTTGCTCCTAGATTAGCCAATCCTTTTGTGGGTTAGACATGGCGGACTGATAACCATTTTATTTCGTTCTAAGTGAGAAAAAAAATTTTTTAAATTTTGGCTAAAATGGGGGTGCTAGATGGTACATTTGATTAAATTCGCTAGAATTCCCCCCCACACTTAGAACTGAATATTGCCCTCAATATTCAAAGTACTGGTTGTTAAACCAACACTTAGAACGTAAAAAGGAAATATTAATAGCCATTTATTTTATATACACTTTTTTTTTTTTTTTTTTTTTTTTTTTTTTTTTTTTTGAAAATTTTCCATATATACAACATGTGGGGCCTCTCCCCCACACTTAGGTGGTAGAAAATAGAAAGAAGTCAGAAATATGGGTGAAAACCCATATTGTGCTTGAGTTTTTGATCACCGAGTCACTAGCTTGACTCGACCCCGAATTGAGTTGATTTCTCCCGAATAGTCAGGTTTGTCACGCAAGCTAACCGCTTGTGAACGGCCAACTGTAACAAAGGGTTCCTGAACAGCCCGGGAGAAAAATCAATTTTAAAGTCTATGGGGAAGTAAGTGGAAGAGACCATCTCCCCCACACTAGGTAGTAGAAAAGAGAAAGAAAACAGAGACACGGGTGAGAACCCATGTTTTGCTAATGTTTTTGATCACCGAGTCACTAGCTTGACTCGATCCCCGCATTCATTGGTTCTTGGGGAAAGTTTGAAGATCCGGGACAACCATGGGTGGTATGTCCTCTCCAAAGTAATGTTTCAACCGATGGCCATTCACTTTAAAGTTAGGTCCGTCAGCTTGAGATAACTCAACGGTACCATATGGATAAACTTTGGTGATAGTGAATGGACCAGACCAACGGGATTTGAGTTTACCCGAGAAAATCTTCAATCTTGAATTAAAAAGAAGGACTCGATCGCCAACGTTAAAAACGCGGTTCTTAATTTTTGAGTCATGGAGCTTCTTTGTTTTTTCCTTGTAGATCAAAGAGTTCTCGTAGGCTTGATCACGAAGTTCATTCAATTCATTTATTTGAACTTTCCGGTGATCACCCGCTGTCTGAAGGTCAAAGTTTGCATGCTTGAGGGCCCAGTAGGCTTTGTGCTCAAGCTCAATCGGCAGATGACACGCCTTTCCGTACACAAGCTTGTATGGAGTACACCCGATTGGTGTTTTGTAAGCTGTACGAAAGGCCCAGAGTGCGTCATCTAGCTTATCCGACCAAGAGGCACGATTTTCTCCTACGGTCCTTTCTAAGATTCTTTTAATTCCTCGATTTGTAACTTCCACTTGCCCACTTGTTTGGGGGTGATACGCAGTAGAAAGACGGTGTGTAACACCATACTTTTGCATGACTTTATCAAACTTGTCATTGCAGAAATGCGTACCACGATCACTAATAATAGCACGTGGAGTTCCAAAACGAGCAAAAAGAGATTTCAAAAATTTCACAACAACTCGGGCATCATTTGTGGGTAAAGCTTTCGCTTCAACCCATTTTGACAAATAGTCAACAGCCACGAGTATGTATTTGTTTCCTCGAGATGATGGAAATGGCCCCATAAAGTCAATGCCCCATATATCAAAGATTTCACAAACTTGAATGACATTTTGTGGCATTTCATTTCTTTGCGAAATATTTCCGTAACGTTGACAATCGTTACAAGTTTTGACTATTTCCTGGGCATCCTTGTAGATTGTGGGCCAATAGAAACCGGAATCAAACACCTTTTTGGCGGTGTAGTTGGGATTATGATGTCCCCCAGTAGGTCCAGAATGGCAAGCCTTGAGAATATCGATGGCTTCCTGACCATAAACACACCGCCGGATGACTTGATCCGCACAGATTTTAAACAAGAAGGGGTCGTCCCAAAAATAATGTTTGACATCCTTGAAGAACTTATTCTTCTGTTGGGACGACATCCCTTTCACAACAAAATTACCCGCATGGTAGTTTGCAAAGTCGGCAAACCATGGGGTAGTGGAATCTCCACGAAAAGCAACCGCACTGAGTGTTTCGAGAGGAAATGTTTCATTGATTTCCTTTTTCTCGAACACATCTTGGTGAGGGTTCTCTAATCGGGAGAGATGATCAGCAGCTAGGTTCTCAGCTCCTTTTTTATCACGTATGGTGATATCAAATTCTTGCAGGAGGAGAACCCAACGGAGCAATCTCGGCTTTGCATCTTGTTTTGCAAAGAGATATTTGAGAGCCGAGTGATCCGTATACACTACGCATTTGGTTAAGATTAAGTATGGCCGAAACTTCTCAAAGGCATACACCACAGCCAACAATTCTTTTTCTGTAGTGGTGTAATGAGTTTGAGCTTCAGTCATAGTTTTACTTGCGTAGTGGATAGGCTGAAAATGTTTAGCTTTTCGTTGCCCCAGGACTGCACCGATAGCAAAATCACTTGCATCGCACATGAGTTCAAATGGCAAGTCCCAGTCGGGGGCAACTAAAATGGGTGCTTCAGTAAGCTTTTTCTTTAGAGTTTGAAAAGCTTCAACGCACTCAGGAGAGAAGATAAAAGGAGCATCCTTTTCAAGGAGATGAGTCATAGGCCGGGCGATTTTAGAAAAATCTTGTATGAATCTACGATAGAAACCGGCATGACCCAAAAAACTCCTAATACCTTTGACGGTAGTGGGATGAGGTAATTTACTGATGACATCAACTTTAGATCTGTCAACCTCAATCCCACTCTTGGAAATCTTATGGCCGAGGACAATGCCCTCTTTAACCATAAAGTGACTCTTCTCCCAATTTAGACAAAGATTGGTGTCTTTACACCTTTTCAACATGTTTTCTAAATTGGAGAGACATGCTTGGAACGAATCCCCAATGACCGAGAAGTCATCCATAAAGACCTCCATCGTTTTACCGATCATGTCGGTAAATATGGCCATCATGCACCTTTGGAACGTGCCCGGAGCATTACATAAACCAAAAGGCATACGTTTGTAGGCAAAAGTTCCATAAGGGCATGTAAAGGTAGTCTTTTCTTGATCTTGCGGATCAATGGGAATTTGAAAGTAACCCGAGAAACCGTCAAGGAAACAATAGTACTCGTTTCCCGCTAATCTCTCAAGCATCTGGTCCATGAAGGGTAGAGGAAAATGGTCTTTACGGGTGGCATCATTTAACTTGCGATAGTCAATGCAAACACGCCACCCCGTAACCAATCGAGTTGGAATCAACTCATTTTCTTCATTTGTGACAACAGTAATGCCACCCTTTTTAGGAACGCAATGAATGGGACTAACCCAAGGACTATCCGAGATAGGGTAAATCAATCCGGCATCAAGAAGTTTGAGAACCTCTTGTTTGATAACCTCATGAATTTTAGGATTCACCTTTCTTTGATGTTGAACTGCCGGTTTAAAGTCATCCTCCATTAAAATCTTGTGAGTACAAAATTCAGGGTTAATACCCTTGATGTCGGAGAGCTTCCAAGCAATTGCTTGCTTGTGTGACTTCAAAACTTTTATGAGAGCAGTCTTTTCATCCTCACTCAAATTTTTAGCAATTATGACGGGTAATTTATCATCACCCTCCAAAAATGCATACTCGAGATGAGGTGGTAAGTCCTTAAGTTCGACCTCAGGAAATTCATCGTTTTTCTCAACCGATTTGATTTCCTCTTTATGAAGTTTTTGTGGAAGAACAGGAGGAAAAGAAGGATCTTCATTTAACATCTTCTCAATGAGAAGGATATCTCCCTCCAGGTCAATCTCTTGGTTATCAATTCCATCGGGAACCGAATTACTCTTGAGAAAGGCCTCGATTTCCTCTAAGATGAAGTCACTTCCCTCAAACGGAGTGAGAGAAGGAGAGGAATTGGCGATTATAGGTTCAGAAGATGGAGTGGGATCACCACTCGAAGAATTATGAACATAACCAAGAACTTCCTGAGAGTACTCCTCTGAAGCAACATCAATGACATCTATTCGGTTAACCGATTCAGAGTCATAATTTGAGGAGTACCTCGAAGTCTGATCGAGGTTAAAAGTGACTGCTTCATTATCCACACGAAGAGTTATTTTCTCTTCGAAAACATCAATTAGAGCACGGCCCGTCCTTAGGAATCCTCTTCCAAGAATGAGAGGAACCCTTGGATCAGCATCGAATTCAACAACAACGAAGTCAGCCGGAAAATGGAACTTTCCTACTTTCACAAAGACATCTTCGGCAATGCCGAGTGGACGAGTGATAGAACGATCTGCAAGCTCAAGAGTCATGCAGGTAGGAGTAAGTCCTGGAAGAGAAAGTTTCTTCCATACTGAATTAGGCATCAGGTTAATGCTAGCGCCAAGATCGGCCAAGGCGAAGCATTCACCCATTCCTGGAAAAACACACGGGATAAGAAATTTTCCAGGATCTCCAAGCTTCTCGGGAAGCTTCTTTAAAATTGTTGCAGAGCAATTCTCGTTTAAAGGAGTTTTTGCCATTTCGTACAATTTTTCCTTGTTGCTTAACAAGTTCTTGATCATCGATGCAAATTTGGGCATCATGATGATAGCATCCGCAAGGCTTATGTCAAAGTGCAAATCTTGAAAGATTTGATAGAACTTGTCCATTTGGTGACTAGCCTTTTCACGGAGCTTTTTCTCATTGAGTCGTGATGGATAAGGTATTGAAGGTTTGGATTTAGGGATCTCAACGGGAGTTGCAACAGGTTCAAAGACAACTCCAGGGTTGAGTTTGGTTTTTGGGATATCCTGAGGTTGGACGTTTTTGGTACCTCCGTTATTAGTAGGAAGTACATTGTCCTTGGTCACCTCAGGTTCATGTTCCACTACCTTAGGAAGAGAAGAAGCGGTAGTGGGAATCTCGGGTCCATCATAAGCTTTGCCACTGCGTGTGGTGATAGCTTTAAGTTCACCCTTTGGGTTGACCACAGTATTACCCGGGAGACCTCCCGAGGTAGAAGGTGGAGTGAGATGGCTTATGAGACTATAAAGCATATTCTCGATGTTGCTTTGAGATTGTTCCATTTTGTTGTTTGTAGCCATAAGCTCACTCTTCAGCTCATTACCCTGCTTGGTTATTGTGGATTGTAAATCATTCCTCAAAGTGAAGATTTGATTTTGCATTGCCTTTAGTTTGGAATCATTAACCTTGATATAGTTATTGAGTTCACTTGAAGGCGGTTCTTGGTAATGAGGAGCTGAATACCCTTGATTACCCCTTGGGGGTGGGTATTGAGATTGATTGATCGGGGCTTGAAATTGATTTTGCGTGTTTTGCCCTCTTTGTTGATTAGGATTAAACCTATTTGGATTGTTGGGTTGAGAAAATCCGGGTGGTCCGTTTTGAGGACGGTAGTTTGGATCCACTTGAGGACGGTATTGGTTACCTCCTTGGTTGGAACTACCGGCTATTGCATTAATTTCAAATGTACCATCGGTGGCAGTACAATTATAGTATGCATGTGGACCACCACAAGTGACACAAACTTCTACCTTTTTTATTTCGGCAGGTTGAGAAGTTTGCGGAGAAGAGGGAGAGGAAACTTTCTGTGTGGTGAGAACCAAGGATTTTATAACCTTCGTGAGTTCGTCAAGTCTAGCATCGGTGCTAGACTGACTCACGGATGATGAGGTAGAAGGACCAACACTCATTTGGGAAACAACCGGTTTGCTTCGTGGAGTGCGGACTTTAGACTTGTTCTCAATGATTGCTAAAGCATCCCTTGTGGTTCGATTCAAGAAATTACCTCCAGCGGAGGAATTGAGAGATTCTTGATCAGTTGAGCTCACACCATTGTAGAAAGTGTCGAGTTGCATCAACTCAGAGAAACCATGATGTGGACATTTGCGAAGCATTTCTTTATAACGATCCCATGCTTCACTAAATGATTCATCGAATTTTTGTACAAATTTCATGATTTCGTTTTTTAGACTTGTGGTTTTGGAAGGTGGGAAAAATTCATTCACGAACTTTTTAACCAAATCTTCCCATGTTACAATCGATCGAGGGGGTTGTTTATCAAGCCAAATCCGGGCAGCCCCATCGATGGAAAATGGGAAAAGAAGAAGTTTGATTGCCTCTTCAGGGACATTTTTGCATTTGATGGTAGACGTGATTTTGTTAAACCATCGAATGTGATCTTGAGGATCGTCCCTTTCAAAACCATAGAATTGACGCGAGGTTACAAGATTTATCAACCCCGTCTTGAGTTCAAAATTCTCGGCCACGATGGCCGGAACAACGATAGCATCTCCGTAACCCTCGATGGGTGCTTGGAGAAGCTCATTCATAGTCGGCTCAGCCGCCATGAGAACAGGAATAGCACGAACTTCGGGTTCGACTATTGAAGAAGAACGTCTACGTCTACGACCTCGTCTTCGAGGTATGTTGACAAGCTCACGTAACGGGCTCGTAGACCTAGAAGAACGCGTGCGCATGCACTAGAACACAACTCTAAGAAGCCTCAGAGTCGATAGAATTATGAAAAAGGTTGGAAGATTCTTTTTTTTTTATGTTTTTGAAAAGTGAAAATGAAAATAAATCCAATTAAATCAAGATCGAGAGAAAACACAAGTGAACTTAAACCAATAATCAACAAGCGTACGGTAGCTCTCTAAAAGATAAACGCACAGAGTGGCGGAGAAGCAAAGGTGGGCAATTAATGCGCCTTAAAAACCCGCTTCTTTCAGTCCGACAATTTAATGTCAGACTATCCTAGAACCTCCGTTAGAGTTTGTTTATCAATTAAAGGTGAGCCGATATTCGCAAGTGATACAAAGGCAAGTTTTAAATCTTTGGTTTGGGAACTTATTATGGTCGTACCCCCAGTTAGGTAGTACTCTGTCTTGGTTCTCGATGGTAATTTTTTTTTTTATTGTTTTATTAATTACAAAGAAAAACGGAAAATCTTTTTGTGATTTTATCTTTTATATATATAGAAAGAAAACGAAAAATATTTTTGTGTTTTATAATTTTTTTTTTTTTTTTTTTTTGGAAGTGATAACTTCGTGAAGAAGGATCTCAAGTCACTAATCGTTTAAACCTTAAACAATATTGTCGCAACACAACCTCCCCGGCAGCGGCGCCAAAATTTGATCCGTGTGTGAGTATATATAAATAATTATAGTATCGTGCACACGTGATGCTTTGGGAAATGACAAGTCAAACTTAAGGAAAATCAAACTTGCAAAACCCGTGGATGTGATGTGTGTGATACCGGGCAAGTGATCACCCGGGTCGTGTCCCAACGAGGTGTGAATGGAAGATAACGTTTTAGGTTCGGAATTAAAATGCTTGATGATTTGATTTGGAGATTATTTGATTTGTTGCTTGGAAACTGAAATTAAATAAATAAGAACAGAAATTGAAATAAATGAAAACGCAAATAAATACGGTAAACACACGAAGCTAAAAACGTGAAATAAATGAAATATTAAACCTAGGGATACAAATGCAATAAAAACTAATTTTATAACAGAAAATAAAAATCTACTAAAGTTTAGGGGCCAAAAATGTAAAAATTTCAACTTTAAAAATACTAAAACAAAGGCAGGGACTGATTTGTATTTTTCCAAAACTTATTTATAACTAAAAACGGTTTTCAGACAAAGACAAGGACCAAAACGGATTAAATTGAAACTAGTGGACGAATTTGTAAAAAAGCTAAAACTTAAAAACGGTTTTTAACTAGAAACAGCCCAGGTTCGAACCTGGGCAAATACAACTTATTGAAACTATTTTTATTTTTATTTTTCTCTTGAAATCTAACTAACAACTTATCAAAGAAGTGTATACAATTAATTTTTGCTTTTTCTACTTCGAAATAAGCTCAAAAATAAGCTCTAAGTGAGCTCAAACTCACATAGGTCTGCTGCTACACTCGATGTGCAGGGCAAAAGGGTCGAGTTCAAGCTAGTGAAAAGCTATCAAAGGCTACCCTAAAAATCGTGGAAAAATTACTGAATACAGATGAGCTAGGGGACTTCTAGAATCCTAAGTTTCAGCTAAATCTAACTTATATTGAAAGCACTAGATAATTACTAAAGTCTACAAAAACATGAAAAACCAAAAAAAAAGAAAACTGCTATGGTATAATTATTGCAGACTTAGGCTAGGTTGAGAGGCAATCAACAAGGGCTTAGGGGTGTTCTATTCTGACCTAATGGAGTCCCAAAAATACCAATTCTAAGTGCTTAACAGTGCCTAAGCTTATAAGAGCTTATCAGCTCAGATCTTACACTAAAATTGAACTATGGTATGCAAAATCTAGAAATCCTTCAAAACAAGTGAAATACTCATACCAACAACTTTCAAATGATGAAAGATTCAATATCAAACTTAAGAAACCTGCAAATGAATAGTGAGAACACCAAATGACCCGTTTGACTCTAACAGCCAAACACCCCCTTAATTTACTGAATTTAAGATTTAAACTAGGAACCACCAAAGTAATTAAAGATTCTGACTTGAAACTATTAGACTAAATTAATAATGATGAAATAAGCAGTTTACAATTTGAAATTAAGCACTAATTAAGCTAAAGTCTAAATTGACTAAAGTTGACTGTTTTTAAGCTTTTTAGTGAAAATGTTATTTAGACTTGAACTAATGATCAAACTACCCTATGATGACCTTAAATAACTCAAGTAAACTACTGAAAAGCAAAAAGCAATGGAATAAGCACTCGTACAGTGAAAACTGAAATTGAACTAGTATGTAATATAAATTTTAGAACTCACTTGCACAACCCTAGCTGAACAAGGGTTTCTTTTCACAAAGCTTAGCCTAGACTAAGCTCACACAACTCCTATGAACCTGCAATACAAAAGACAAACACAATTCCTGCAAAAACTTGACCAGTTGACTTATCTTTGACTATTTTTGACTTTTTTTAAATTCGAACTGATTAATCCAACACAAGCTTACAAAAAGCTATAATTAGCTTATCTAAGCTTATATCAATGATAAGGAACCTAAGAAACAATGTAACAGTGAACAACCTTTTGATTCGAATTTATTAAGAAAAACTTGAATTTAAATTAAACTTGAGAACTGAGTACAAAACTTAATTAAACTTGATCAAACAACTTAAATTAACTTGAATTGATGAAAGGAAGCTTGAAATTACAATGACTGGAAATAAAACTAAGATAACGATTTTACTTAAAAACTACTGCCCAAATTGGCTTACAAGCAACCCTATTTATACTAAATGCTAACTAGGGTTTCTCTTTGTCTTCTGTCTCTCTGACCATTTTCTACCCTTGGATGATGTAACACCCCAACCCGGCAAGGGTAAAGATGTCACGTTAATGGTTTCATATCAGATCAAACAAAGCTTACTTCAATAGTAATACAATAAATTCCAAAGGTTACAAATGAAATACTAACATTACAAAGCTAAAACTGAAACAAAACTAAATACTAAGTCTGCAAAAGCAATCCTTCTAACAGTCTCTGCTTCAGAATACTAGCAAGGTCTTCTAAGTCCAAAGTCTCTTCACTCATACCCAAACCCGTCGTCCCGCATATAACCTGCCGCACACGAAAAGAAAACGTGCGGCTGAGCTTAAAAAGCTCAGTGGACAGATACATATACAAGGCAATGATAATGAAACAGAAATGAAGTATGGTGTACGAGAAAAATATCATGAGGTATAAACAAAGCTCAGTGGGCCTTGGTTTGTGATAGGGTTTAGGGGTGAGTTTGTTGATGGGTTTATTTTAAGGGTTGGGTTAGGATTTAGTGGATTTGGGTTTGTAGTGTTATTTTAGGATAGGATGGGATTTGGAATTTGTTTAAACTTTGGGGGACCATTGCTGTAAATACTGAAACTAGATTCCAAGGACCATTTGTGTCATCTTCTGAAAATTGGAGGACTAAACTTGCACATCTTCCAAAATACACCAAGAGTAATTCCTGCCATGTTTCAATAATCCAGGGACCATACATGATGTTTCCAAAAAATAATATTTCCCAGGGATCATTTTTGCAAATTCTGAAAGTGCAGGGACCAAACTTGTAATTTATTTAAACTTTTTACCAAAGGACTAAATATGATATTTATGATTTAAAAAGGACCTTTGGTGACTTTTCTTACAAAACAAATGCATAGGGACTAATTTTGACAAGTTTTGAAACTTGAGGGACTGAAACTGCCAATTTTGCAAACTTTGTTCGTTTTTCAACTGTTTTTAAACATTTTGCATTTAAAACATATAAAACACAATCCCTGGGATATTTTCAGTATTTTGATGCATTTCTGAGTGTTTTTGAATGTTTTGGCAGTTCAGATAAGACAAAAATGATGAGTATTTAGACACTCATCAGTTGTCCTGTAGACACAAACTTGGTCTTTTGATGTTTGGCTTGTATCTTTCTCATAGCTCTTGGTTCTTTGTCCAAACTTGATCTTTCTTTTGTCTTGGAATGTTGATCCCAATTGAGCTTCACGATCTTATTAATTACTTTAGATACAAACCTAAAGCAATCGGTATAGAAACTGATCTTGAGTTGTATATCAAATATTATGCGAAAACTAATACTTGATCTTAAGAAGAATAAAACACAAAACGAATTATCAAACAACACTTCAATATATTAATACGATTGCTCGATAGCAATAGGGTTACAAGAAACCTTGAAGTGTAAAACAATAACGATACGTATGTCTAACCTAACCCTAGATCCTCCTTTTATAGCGTAAGGAGTCCTAGTCGGTTTACAAGACTTTCTATACAAGAAAAATATTCTTACGTATCTTTTCCAAACTTATCTTAACAAACTATACATATCTAATAAGCAACAGAGTAACTAGTCTAGCAGCAGAGTCTTCGTGGGCTAGCAGCATAGTTACACTCTGCTTATTATCCCAATCCAGCAGAGTTAGCAAACAGCAGAGTTATAGTCTAATCAGCAGAGTTACTTAACTGATTAGCAGAGTACCACTTAGTGTATTTCCCGAACAGCAGCATCTTTAGACCCAACAATCCTCCCCTAAACTTGATATTTTTCCCCAAAAATCATCAAGTTTCCTTTAAACCCAGCTAATCACCAGGAGGATGCTTCCAAACACTTTACTGTTTTGAGGTCTTTGATTCCAGCACTTTTCTATACCTCTCCACTAACTCAAAAGCTTGATGATCTGATAAAAATGGTCTTTGCAAACTCAGCTTTCCAGGTTGTAACATATTAGTCAAAAGAGCAGTATTCTTGAACACAGGATAATCTTTTTCTGTTAACATGTATAAACATAAACCATTACTTCCAGTCAATGCATGTACTCCACATGATTGATATAGATACCATCTGATAACTTTGCTTGAACTTATCACATTCTTCCAATCAAGACTTCTTTCATCAGGTTCAAACATATTCTTCAAATAGTAATAGTTGAGTCTTTCATGCACCACCTCTGGTCTAGTATCACCATAATTCATCTTGTAAAGATTCCAGAGTTGTAGAATATCATCCCTATCCATGTACTGCAACATTTGAGAAAAACTGATATATGCCACACTTGAACCATTTGATCTCTTAATCCCCCAGCATGCTTGACTACCATCTAGAACATCATGTGAGTATGAAATGATTGGATATTTTGTTGACAAAGGAACTGCATTAAGTAACCCAGGTTCTTCTTGAGGGTTATGAACTGTGAAATCCATAATCCTTTTCATATCATCTGCAGTCACTTCTTCAAAATTATGCTCATCTGCAGTCACTTCTTCAAAATTATGCTCATCACTATCCTCTTTCTCTGAATCACTCATCACTACTGACTGAGTTCTTCTCTTCTTCCTAGCCACCTGCTTTACTCTCCTCCTATATCTTTTTATACCAACAGAGGATTCAGTCTTTACATCAGCTTCAACAGTAACCTCTTTCTCCTTTTCAGCATCAGACACTATGGGCTTTTTAACACTTGACTCAGGATTCATGTAAGCATTTGGTGCTACTTTTATTCTTGTAAGCTTAGCAACCTCATCATCATTCAGTGGATCAATTTTGCTTTCTATCTCCTTCCTTGCTGCTTCATACTTCTTTTCAACATCTTCATATGACAAAAGCTTCAAATCTTTTAATTTCCAATTCTTCATATGTCTCAGATAATATTCTTGATGAGTTCTGAGTTCCCTTCTTGTAGGAGGTTTAAGCACTTTCTTTTTCTTCCTCTGATTGACCAACTTCTTCTTCTGTTTTGCTTTAAACTCTTCCAAGAAGTCAAACTCATTTATAGCAGCAAAATCATCTTGTAACTCTTCTTTCACTTTAACCCATTTGATAGCAGCCTCATTACTTGCTTGTTCATCTTCCCAGTTTTCAAGTAATGCTTTGGTTTTTGCCTCATTCTCAGCCAGCTGCCTCTGTCTTTCAAGTTCTTTTTGCTCATCTTCTTCTACCAATTTTCTTGCAGCATCTGAATCATACCTAGATTGATCCTCTTTTGGCCAGAATTCAAAAGGAATATGCCATGGGAAAGAATCATCTAATTTGCCTTTACCTTTACCAGTGTATGTTGGTTGTGTAGGTTTAGACACTGGTTCAGGTTCTCTTATGGTAACTCCTTTGACTTTTGGTCTTGTAGGCTGTGGTGCAGGTTTAGGTGAAATCTGTTTTGGTGTAGGTGTTGTGGTTCCAAGGTTTAGCAATACTTGGGCTAAGGGCATTGTGTCTTCATCAAGGTCACCAGCAGAGTGATTTAGCCCATCAGCAGAATTCTTTCTCCCATCAGCAGAGTGTTCTGCATTAACAGTAGAGTCAACCTTTTCATTTGTTTCCATTTCAACCTCCCCTGAACCCTTGAGTACCTCCCCTGAACCTGCTACATCCTCCTGATCATTCCTCCCCTGTTTGGAAGCATCCTCTCCCAAACATGGTTTGGAACTCTTCCTCTTCTTGGACTTTAGAATGTGAGGAATTCTTGCTCTTTTCCATCGAACACTCTCCAAATGCTTAACCCTGAACTTCAGTCTTCGAATGATGTTATCTTGAGAGTGTTGAGTATTCTTCATAACCTGCAACTCTTCAGTAAGAGCAAGAACCTCTGATGACAATTTGGTACATTTATCCGTCAATTCATTAAGTTGTTTCAGAATAGTCTCACCACTTCGGTCTGTGTTACCTGACCCGAGAGGTGGATCATTGACATTGGCATTTTGTACAAGTGGAGTAGCCATCAATTCAATATTTGGATGTTCAAGACTAGCCTCAACATTTCGACCTGTGTTACCTGGTCCAAGAGGTGTATCATAGGCATTGACATTTTGTACTGTATCATCCATCAATTCAGTAGTAGTTTCATGTCTGTCCTCATCACTTCGGGATGTGTTAACTTCCCTGAGAGGTGAATCTTGGGACAAAAACTCAGTCTCAACCCTAGGTTGAACATCTGAGCCCCCATATTAGCCATTTGGCTGGGGTTACCATCAGTTGTATTAGGTTCTTGAGAACCTTCTACAATAGATGTTGCCATGGTCAAGGTCTTAGGTATGTTAGCACTGTCCTGCTCAACTACTAAGTTGGAAACAGTAGTGCCAGCCTCTCCCATCATGTTACCTACATCACCTGTACCAGCCTCATCTGCATCCATACTGACATTGGTCTGAGGTGTCACAATGTCCTCTTGTTGTGAAGTCCTAGGTGAGTGGGTATTTTGGGGTTCATTGAAAGATGATTCATTCAAACTAGTAGATGAGGATGTGTGATGGGAAGCTGTGGGAGTTCCAGCCTCTTCATCCTCATTCACTGCATCCACAATATTCAAAATGTGTTGAGACAGGGGAGTGATGGTGCCAGAGAAACCTTTCCCATTTTACTTTAGAAAAGCAAACATTTTGATTGCCATTCTGCTACTTGGTTCAATATTAGTATGTTCCAAAGGTTCTTTTAGTTGATGGTTGATGATGAGTTGTAAGAACCTTGGATACAAATAAAACTGCTTTTTAACATATTTCTTCATTCCTTCAAAAATCATGGATGAAAAATCAAATGGTTGTCCTATGGCCAAACAAACTAAGGCCATGGCTTGAGGAGCACTAAATTCATTCCATCCACCTACTTTGGGAAACAAACAGTGTTGAAGAGTATGCAACAGAAACTTCCAATGTGGGCAAAGCAGACCTTTATAAAAAGTTCCAATAGCCTCAGGCCTCTCATACCCAATGTTCTCTAGCTCAGACAAAATAACATCTGCGGTAAGATTAGGGGGTGTTGGAACACCTGATAGATGAAGGCTTCTCTTAATAGAGGTTTCACTAACCACAATACTCTCTCCATCTACATTACCAATCAACCTTTCCTCCCCGTCGAGTGTGTCAAGCTTAACAGTTGACCAAGACTGGTGCATATGAGATTTAATAATGGGAGGATCAACTGTTAAAGCATACCTTAAGCGAGATGCACTTAGAAAATCCATAACGTCATGAAAACCTTCAGCAGCCGAAACCTTACTAAGAAACGCAATCTGATTGTGCTCATCAGGAAACTTTCTTCTAGCCATTATGATTTGGGGGTTTTGGATTTAATGAGATGAATTAGTTTTCTTGGGTGAGAATTGAATGTAATTTTGACCAGTGAAAATGTAATGAGATCGAATTGGTGTTTGAGACCGTTTTGATCTAATTAGGGTTTAAGACGCGCCAAAATTTTCAATTTGACCCCTTTACTTTCAAACTCAGCAGCAGAGTTATGTAAAGTTTGACTAAAAGTCAACTTTCCCAAAATCTTCAAATTTAATCCCTTAATACGATACCAGCTTCGCATTTAAGTCTCATAAAAACCATAAATCTATAAATCCCTTGACATCTAACCAAATCCCCAATTTCACAAACCCTAACCAGATAACCATGAGTGCACCGATCATCGAAATTTCCTCTGATTCCTCTTCCGATACTTCACAAGGATGGGAAAATTATTTTCCCCCAATTTCATCTTCTGCACAACGCAAAGGTAAAGCTATTGTTGAAGACGAAGTGTCTGACCCGCTTCCATCTACTCCATCTTCCTTTGAAGACTCCAGCGGTGATGAAGAAACAGCATCATGGCCAAAATCCATGACATATTATCAAGGTTCTTGGGAAATTGATCCTCCTAATCATCCCTTGACTGTCGAGCTTCAGAGACAAATGGAGAAAGCTGCTGCCGCCTTTGCGAAGAGTGTCAATCCGCCTCAACCTGTTCCAAATAAAAAACTGGAGAAGAAACAAGTTCCATCCTCAAGCCAACAGCAGAGTCCAGCTCCAAGACCAGTGGTACTGGCACTTCCTTGTAAGCAAGTGTCTGAACATATGGGAACCAGAGGACCTCGCAGCAAGGTCATGCCTGACTTTGTTGGGAAGGGAAAGGGAAAAGCTTGATTTGGGATAGGTTTGTTTAGGTTGTGAAATCTTGGGCCTTGTTTTCTTTTGAACTTCTTTTGAACAATGGTTGTAAGGAAACTTTATTTTGTACTTTGCTTTTGTGATCAATGAACTCTAACTCTTCTTGCTTTACTTGATTGTGTATGCATGTATATCTGCAAAAGGTTAGTAGAAAACCACAAACACAAGCAAGAATATCCCACAATAGCAGCAGAGTAGCATAGCAGCAAACAACATAACAACAAACAATTTAAGAAACAGCAAATTGTGACTAAACACCAGACTTTGACTAAACAACAGCACAAATCCTTACAAAATTTTACAAAACCATACAGAGATAAGATGTTTAAAGATTAAAGATTTATCATGCCAATACTAGCAACTAAAAATTGAAATCTACTTATATCAAAACTTTTTGTAAGTAGATCAGCAACATTATTGTCAGTATGTATTTTAACCACTTGAATTAACTTTTTCTCATAACAATCTCTAATAAAATGATGTCTTATCTCTATGTGTTTTGTTTTAGAATGAAAAACAGGATTCTTGATAATACACATTGTGCTGTTGTTATCACTATAAATTTTGGTGTTCATGAAATTGTACCCATAATCCAGCAGTTGATTCTGAATCCAGAGAACTTGTCCACAGCAGCTAGAAGCAGCTACATATTCTGCTTCAGTTGTTGAGTTAGCCACCACAGTCAGTTTCTTGCATTGCCATGAGATTAGCCTATGACCAAGGTATTGACAGCCTCCAGTGGTTGACTTTCTATCCAAACTAGCTCCAGCATAGTCACTATCTGAGTATGCTATCAAGTCAAAGGGTGAATTATTAGGATACCAAAGGCCCAATTTAGGTTGACCCTTTATGTACCTAAAAATTCTTTTGACCACTTCCAAGTGTGAAACTTTTGGGGACACTTGAAATCTAGCACAAGCACACACAGAAAACATGATATCTAGTCTTGAAGCAGTCAGATACATCAATGAACCAATCATTGATCTATACAGATGTACATCAACCTCTTCCCCATCTTCATCCTTGAGCAAAGGTTTGTTTTTATCCATTGGTGTCTTAGCTGCCTTCACATCATTGAAACCAAATTTCTTTAACATATTACCTACATACTTTTCTTGGCTAATAAAAATCCCATCTGATTTCTGCTTGACTTGAAGTCCCAAAAAGAAAGTCAGTTCCCCCATAGAACTCATCTCAAACCTGTTATGCATAAGCTTTTAAAATCCTTCACATAACACCTTATTTGTAGATCCAAAGATGATATCATCTACATAAACCTGAACAAGTAGGATATCCTTTTTGTCTTTCTTAATGAACAATGTTTTGTCAATGGTTCCTCTGCTAAAACCATTGTTCAACAAATACTTGGATAAGGTGTCATACCAAGCTCTAGGAGCTTGATGTAGTCTATACAGTGCTTTCTTCACCTTGTAAACCCTATCAGGGTACTTAGGATCTTCAAAACCAGGTGGTTGCATCACATATACCTCTTCAGGAATCTTTCCATACAAGAAAGCACTTTTCACATCCATTTGATACACAAGAAAATTCTTGTATGAGGCATATGCCAAGAATAGTCTGATAGCCTCAATTCTTGCAACTGGGGCAAATACCTCATCATAATCTATTCCTTCTTCCTGAGTGTATCCCTGAGCCACCAATCTAGCCTTGTTTCTAATAACAATGCCTCTTTCATCTCTTTTGCATCTGAACACCCATTTAGTACCAATTGCTCTTTTTCCATTAGGCAAATCAACCAATGTCCAGACTTCTTGAAGCTTGAACTGCAGCAACTCCTCTTGCATAGCTTCAACCCAACTTTCATCTTTCATAGCCTTATGAATGGTTTTGGGTTCTTCTTGAGATAAGAAACAGGCAAACATACAATTTTGTAAATCCTTGTGGCTATTCCTCTTTTTAAAAGTTTGAGCAAACAATCCCTGATCAAGCAAATCACTCAAACCTTTTGATTTACTTCTGGTCTGTACAGCAGAGTGAACATCACCAATAATCTGCTCCTTTGGATGATGCTTGTGAATTCTGGTTGTTGGAGTGGGACTAACAGGTATGTCAGTCTCCAAATTGGATAAATCAGCTTCAGCACTAAAGACATCAACAACTTCATCATTAGTGTCCACATACACTTCTTCTAATTCGGGCATCTCATCAGAATAATCATCATTAGAATCACCAACTTTATCAGCAGTAGAGTCCTTGGGCACAGCAGCAGAGTTACCAAGCTTAACAGCAGAGTGTTTTAGCCTAACAGCAGAGTGTTTTGGCCTATCAGCAGAGTGTTTTGGCCTGGCAGCAGAGTTGAGAGAACTGCTTCTATGTTTATTCCCTTGGATTCCATCAATTTGTGACTCTTCATCTCTTTCCTTATCATCATTCTTGTCATTATGAGAAGGTTCATCATCACCTTCTGCATTAACCTTTGGTACTTCCTTATGAACAGCATCATCATCTGAACTCTTTCCCTCTTTATCTGTTGGAGTGAAATACTGATCAAACTTCCACTTTTCAATCAAAACAAACTCCTCTGCAGATGCATCCTTCTTTGCTTGTGTACCTGCATTGGGGTTAGTTTGTGTACCTGCAGACATGTTAGTAGTACCTGCAATGACTGGTTGATAATTCATACTTTTGGTTAAAGAATCAATATCAAACATCCATTCAGGACCTTTTCCATCAACATTAGGTGTGGTTTCTCTAATTTTAACATGTAAATTTTCCACCACATGCCCAGTCCTTTGATTGAAGACCCTAAAAGCCTTACTTTCAGTGGAGTATCCAACAAAGTAACCTATGTCTGCTTTCTCACTAAACTTGCCTAAGTGGTCAATGGTGTTTAAGATAGTGACAGGACACCCAAATGGTCTAAAGAAATCTATCAGTGGTTTCCTACCATGCAATAACTCATAAGGGGTCTTGTTGTGAGGCTTAACTATCTTACTTCTATTTTGCACATGGCAAGCAGTGTTGATTGCTTCAGCCCAAAAGATAGTGGGTAACTTAGACTCTGACAACATGGTCCTAGCAGCCTCAATTAATGTTCTATTTCTCCTCTCAGCAACACCATTTTGCTGAGGAGTTCTAGCCACACTAAATTGTCTAGTTATACCCTTTTCCTCACAGAACTGATTCATCACTTGGTTCTTAAATTCAGTTCCATTATCACATCTGATGATCTTAACCTTGTGATTAAATAGGTTTTCTATCCTTGTAATAAAAGCCTTAAGAATGCCAGGAGTCTCATCCTTAGAAGCTAAGAAGAATACCCAAGTAAATCTACTAAAATCATCAGTGACCACTAAGCCATACATCTTTTTGTTTAAACTTTTCACATAAGTAGGTCCAAATAGGTCCATATGTAACATAAACAAAGGTTCAGTTATAGAATTCACCAATTTGGACTTACAAGATGCTCTATGTTGCTTTCCCATCTGACAAGCAACACATACTTCAGGGTTTTCAAAAACCTTTGAAGGTAATCCTCTGACCAAGTTCCCTTTCACCAACTTGTTGATAGCCTTGTAGTTCAAATGGCCAAGCCTTCTATGCCAAAGTTTGGATTCATCAATAGTGGCTTTGGCAAACAGACAAGTTAAATCCCTTTTGGGAATAATGTTCTTTATGTCCACACTGTATATGTTGTCATTTCTAGGGACTTTAAGAAGTACTAATTTATCATCAGGTATCTTATAGTCGGGAGATAAGACAAGACACTCTGTGTCTGTAAAAAGGACAAAATTCTTTCTGTCACACATTTGTGAGACACTAAAAAGATTGAACTTTAGTCCATTCACCAAATACACTTTTTCAAAATCCAATTTTCCAGTTCTGATGATGCCTTTTCCAACAATTTTACCTCCTTTAGGATCATTCCCAAAGGCAACATATGCACCATCCAAAGCTTCAAAGTTTTCCAAATTGCTCTGGTCTCCATTCATATGTGAAGAGCATCCACTATCAAAAATGCATTTATCCTTTAGCTCCTTTTGTAGATTGCCCTGCACAAAAAGTAAGTGAATTAGTTTCTCTTTGGGACCCAAGCCATTACTGACTTGGATCTGCCTTGTGCATCAAAGTAGTCAAATTTCTTCAACTGCAATGGTGCACTGCTGTATCTAAGAACATGATCCAAAACTTTAACTTTAGGTTTCCAGACCCAGCAAGCTGAGGCCTTAACAGCATAAAAATGGTTGCCCACAACAGTATCAGTAACAACTTTTGGCAAAACAGCAGAGTCTGCCTTAGCAGCAGAATCAACTATGTTCTTCTTTATGGGCCCTTTTGGTGCAATAGGTGAGATAACTCTAGAAACACCATCTCTCATCAAAACTTCCTTGGGAACCATGTTTCTTTTGGGATGAGGGTGAGTCTTTCTAGCAAAATTTCTATGGTTCACCCTTGTGTATTGGTTCCAAACTGGTTTCTGATAGTAGTAGCACTCATCTTGCAGATGATCAAAACTACCACAACTATAACATGCATTTTTAAGTAATTGAAAATCAGTACCTAATCTTTGTGAAACTAGGTTGTTCCAATTTCTCTGGTTTCCTCAAGGCAAGTTATTGGTTTTCTTAGGATATACTCTAGGTGTGTTTTCATACTCAGCCATCTTCCTAGAGATACCTTTACCTAGCATAGGCTTAACAAACTCAACCTTTTTAGCCTTAGGTACTTTTGATTCAACAACAGCAGGAATTTCTTCCTTTTTGTTCTTAGGGGTTGAATCAGATTCTACAACTTCATCATCACTGTCAGACTCCCAATCTTCAATAAGGGGTGCATCAGACCACTTTTTCTCAACCTTAGGTGACTCTATTTTAGTTTCACTAGTTTCACCTACAGGTTTGGCCTCAGACTCAGGTATGAAAGATAGTGTCCTAGTGGGAGGGGCATTGGCACTAAGTTTCTTAGGTGGAGCAACAGCATTATATCCTAGACCACTGCCTGAGTCTGCAAAGTGCCTTCCTATTGGTTTACTGAGAATGTCAGTGGCAAATTTGTTGTTTTTCCACCCTAACAATATGTTTTTCAGTCTCACTAATAGCTGAATCTTTAGCCTGTTCAACCTCTTCTACTTTCCCCATAAGAACCTTAATCTCACAATCTTTCTTAATAAGTTCAATTTCTAGACTAGTGATCTTATCAAGATATTCAATTTCAGTCTTTTTATAAAATTCAAGCTTCTCTTCTAAATTCTTTAAACCATATTCGTAACTAAGATTTTCTGGCTTAAGTTTTTCATTCTCCATTTTAGGGTTTCCATTGCTAGACTTAAGTATTTCTATTGTATCAGAACATGATTTAAAAGAACAAGATGATTCATTGGATACCTCAGAGTCTGATCTAGAGGAAGAGTAGGCCATGAGAGCAAAATGTTGTACTTGTGGTTCTTCTTCAGCCACCAATGCATAGTTAGGACCATCTTCAGCATGATCACTCCAGTCATACTCTCCTAACCCATCACATGACACCATAGCAGTAGTAGGATTTGGCTCTTCATCAGTAGACTTCTTGACATTTTCATTGTTTCTTTTTGGTGCTCTGCACTCTCTTGCAAAGTGTCCCTTCTTATGACAGTTAAAACATTCAGCCTTTGATTTGTCAAATCCCACATTCTTGTTTCTTTTAAACTTCATTTCTTTACCAGTTCTTTTAAGAAACCTTCTTGCCCTCATAGTTAGCATTGCAAACTTCCATTGCATATCAATCTCTTCAACATCATCAGGATCAAGTTCATCCAGATCGTGAGGCATAACTGAAGTACTTGTAGTGAGTTCAGCCAAATAAGCACAAATAGCAGCATCACTGATGGTGTTGGTATTCGTAGAGTCAGCAGCAGAGACATGTGAACCAGCAGCAGGAATGAAAGTACCAGCAGCAGAGTGCTGTTCTTGTTGACTACCAGAATTCTTGTTGCTTGAGGAAACAAAAGCAAGATTGTTTGTGGTAGAAGATGAACTTGAAAATCCCTTTACTTCAGATTCATATACTTTCAAGTTGTTATACAGATCATCCAAAGTCATCTTCTCAAAATCTTCCTTGTGCCTCCAAATCACTGTGTGAGTGTTCCATTCAGAAGATAGACTTCTCAGAAATTTTAGATTGATATCTTCTTGAGATACATCAATCTTCAATAGAGCCATCTGACTGGTTAGCTTATGAAGTCTATCATAAGTTCCCTCAATATTCTCAGAACTCAAAGCAGTAAAAGTTTCAAACTGGTGCTTCAGTAGATTCTTTCTAGATTTCTTGGTAGCTTCATTCCCACCAAATCGAAGTTCAATAGCTTCCCATAAATCCTTAGCGGACTCAATATGATTAAAACTTAGTTGATAATCATTAGGTATTCCCATCATGAGAATACTGTGAGCCTTGACCTCCAATCTTCTCTGTGCTTTCTCTTCACTTGTCTTAAGAGTCAAGACTGATCCAGTAGCAGTCTTGGCTGGCTGACTGTCACCATGTAGAACAACTTCCCTTAGTGAGTAATCAACCATTCTCATGTATTGTTGAATTCTCATCTTCCAGATCTCGTATTCTCCAGTCTTGAGCATGGGAACTCTTGATGCAGTAACCATGTGTGTAGAATCGGAATCCATTGCTTACTTTGATGATTAGCAAATCTTGTATTCAGTAGTTCTTCTTGGTACCAGTTTCTAGATCACAAGATCTGATACCACTTGTTGATCCCAATTGAGCTTCACGATCTTATTAATTACTTTAGATACAAACCTAAAGCAATCGGTATAGAAACTGATCTTGAGTTGTATATCAAATATTATGCGGAAACTAATACTTGATCTTAAGAAGAATAAAACACAAAACGAATTATCAAACAACACTTCAATATATTAATACGATTGCTCGATAGCAATAGGGTTACAAGAAACCTTGAAGTGTAAAACAATAACGATACGTATGTCTAACCTAACCCTAGATCCTCCTTTTATAGCGTAAGGAGTCCTAGTCGGTTTACAAGACTTTCTATACAAGAAAAATATTCTTACGTATCTTTTCCAAACTTATCTTAACAAAATATACATATCTAATAAGCAGCAGAGTAACTAGTCTAGCAGCAGAGTCTTCGTGGGCTAGCAGCATAGTTACACTTTGCTTATTATCCCAATCTGGCAGAGTTAGCAAATAGCAGAGTTATAGTCTAATCAGCAGAGTTACTTAACTGATCAGCAGAGTACCACTTAGTGTATTTCCCGAACAGCAGCATATTTAGACCCAACATGGAACTTGGAATCATGAATACTTGGATCTTCATTCTATGAAATGCCTTTTCGGAGTGGATCTTGACATGGGAATCTTCGTACAATCGTAAGTCCTTGGTTCCTTCATCAATCTTTCACTTTTTCTTCCTTTTTCCTGTACTTGGCTACATATATTTTGCAAACATACTTTGGTGCGATTAAGTATCAAAAGCATATAAATATAAACAAATAACATATACAAAAAGTACGAATAACGCTACTAAAAACATGCACAATTTGAGCGTTATCAAATTCCCCCACACTTAAACTTTGCTTGCCCTCAAGCAAATCTAGAAGTAAAAATAATTATCCGCATGGCACTCAAGTATGTTTAGGAAAAATATGATGCAAATCTATCAAATACAAGTACAAGTTAAATCCATCATTTTAAGCTTTTCTAATTGAAGTATCGAGATGTTTGACAATACCCAATTGATTTTCTTGCTTGATGAACATTACTAATCACCTCACGAAAAAGGAATGAAATATAATTCACTCAAATCACTCAATTATATGGTTGGTGGAGTATATAAGAGAAATCACACTCATTGCTCAGTCATGATCTAAATATTACCATAAGCTTATACAAGAAACAAAACTACACCGATATGGCGTGAGCACCAAGTATACATATCAAAGAGGTCTATTATTTGGGTTTAAGGCTTCAAGGGTTATATCAGACTTACGTGCAAATATCTTATGCAAAACATAATAGATCGTTGGCGCGAATTCTTGCATTACCAAACAACGGATGGTCACTAAGGATAACCTTAGATCGCTAGCGCGTTATCTAATTCCTCAAGAACTCAGATGGTCACTATATGTCAATACACTTGATAATTTCACAAAGCCAAAAGGTAAGGATAAGACATGGGATATGTTTTAGAAAGGGTTGATGATAAAGAATATACAAAATAGTCAAAGTCTACTAACCTAATGTTGCTAGCTATTTCGAACCACTATCATGCAATCTTGAGAAACTCCATACTTGATTGATCAATACATTATTCCATAGCTCATTGGCTATTCTTGTCACCTTATATTTGCGATGACTTTTTTTTCTTTTTCTTTTTTTACGCATAAACTCTTCAATTGTCATCTTATAATTGCGATGACTAGTCTTTCACTTCACTTTGATAACTGCTCATGGAGTTTGCAACTTTCTTCGAACTTTCATGATTTCCCACATGACATTCATCTTGCCATATAGCTAGCAACCAACCAAGACTTGACTAAGGGTAAGGCTAGGCTAAAAAGTGTAAAATCTTTTTGTATTTTTCTGAATTTTATCAAAAGAAAAGATAGGCTCAGAAGGTGTAACTAGGGTATCTAGCGTTAAAAATAAACGCTAACAATAGGGTTTATATTGGTGGTTAACTAGTCAGTGTAACTAGCTAAATATCAATACGAAAGGCTATTTGGGTTAAATCCTAAGGTTGCCTCTTATCACGCATATACACTTATATCACACACGAAATGTGATCTCACAACGGCCTCGTAATGATTTACAAGCACAAGCTCTAGAATAAATAAAATCACCAGCACACTCATAGCAAAAGAATCAAAGCATAAAAGATGTATGCTAAGTACAGAACAGGCTCAAATCCTCGCAATTTAGTGGAAAGGCTATAATATGTGCTAGCTAATGTTATCGATCCCAGAATGGATTGCAATATTAATCGGGACACATCTCAATTTTCCAAAAATTATAGGTTTCACCAGTGGATAGATCCAGTTATTCTAATATATTATCCTAAAAATGACAAATAACTAGATCACTAGGGCAAACAAAATTTAAAATCTAGCTCGAAATTTACAAGTTATCCTTATTTTCCTATTCAGCCCCCCCCCCCCACCCCACACTTAAGTTAAACATTGTCCTCAATGTGATAAACGAACTTCAAAGTATGAAAATAGGGAAATAAGAGAATAAACCATATTTTCCGGGCTTCATATGATTCTTTTATCCAAGTGTCCAAGCTTAGTAATCATTACCTGCAGTAATCTTAAAACAAACAAAACAAACACACGAAAATATTTCTACGTTTTATTAAAAAGTCAGTGGTACAACTCCACACTTAAGTTCAACTAAGGTATTAGAAAAACTTTGGGGTGTAATCACTTTGAAAATAAAAATAAGAAGTAAAAAATAGCAAACACACGGGTTGCCTCCTGAGAAGCACTTGTTTTATTAACGAGTCATCAGCCTGACTCAAACTTCCCTTAGTCTACGTTGGTGCAATTTTTGGTTTTTCCTCGAGGATTTTGGAACATACACCACGTTTCCTATCATTATTCCTTCTCTAGTTTCATCTATGTCTTCCAATTTCACTCTTTCCCAAGCTCTAGGAAGAACATCATAGATAAAACCAGTTTCTTCGGCCCAAGGAGTGTTTTTCTTATAATCGGCCGAAAAGGGTGCCATGAATGTTATAGCTTCATATTCTGATTCAGGCGGAATTTCTTCGATAGAAATCTCATTCATTTGCTCCTTATCATAGTACAATTCAATCCGGTGACCATTAACAATGAAACTTCCACCCTGTTTGTCATATAATTCAACATATCCAGATGGAAATCCATGTTTCACTATATATGGTCCGAACCATTTCAGTTTTAGCTTAGGAGCTTTAAACTTGTATTTCATATTGAAAAGCAAAACTTTGTCTCCAGCTTTGAATTCTTTTCGTATGCTTAACTTTTTTTCATGATAAGCTTTGGTTCTAGCTTTGTAAAGCTTGGAGTTCTCATAAGCTTGGAGTCTTAGTTCATCGAGTTCATGCAATTGCAAAAATCTCTTCTCTCCAGCTATTTTGAGATCAGGGTTACAGTTTCTGAGTGCCCAGTAGGCGCGATGTTCTATTTCGAACGACAAATGACAGGTTTTTCCATACAAAAGTCTGTATGGTGTTGTACCAATTGGAGTTTTGTAAGCCGTACGAAATGCCCACAGAGCTTCATCAAGTTTTCTAGACCAAACGACAGGATTGTCTTTGACCCTTTTTTTGAGTATCCTCTTTAAGGCTCTGTTGGTGTTTTCGACTTGACCACTGGTCTGTGGGTGATAAGCTGTGGCAAAACGATGATGAACTCCATATCATTTCATAATTTTCTCCATTTGTTTGTTACAGAAATGGGTTACTCGATCACTTATTAAAGCTTTAGGAATTCCATAACGAGCGAAAAGCTTTTTGAGAAAATTAACAACAACTCGTGCATCATTTGTGGGTAGAGCCTCGGCTTCTGCCCATTTGGAAACATAATCAATAGCAACGAGAATGTATTCATATTTGTGCGATTTAGGAAATGGTCCCATAAAATCGATTCCCTAAATATCGAATATTTCGTAGACTTGAATGCTTTTTTGTGGCATTTCGTCTCTGCGAGAAAGACTACCGAATCTTTAGCAAGCATCACAGTTTTGAACAAGAGTATGAGCTTCTTTGAAATTTTTTGGCCAATAGAATCCAGCATCAAAAACCTTTTTTAGCTGTGGTGGAAGGAAAATAGTGTCCCCCAGTCGGGCCATGATGGCATTCATCAAGAATTCTTCTTGTTTCGGAACCATAAACACATCTTCTGATCATCCCATCAGGACACATCTTGAAAAGATAGGGCTCTTCCCAATAATAGTGTTTTAGTTCTGAGAAGAATTTACTTCGTTGGGCATGAGTTAAACCTTTTCTTAAAAAATTTCCAACGAGATAATTTGCAAAGTCTACAAACCATGGAATTTCTTTTTCATCAATTGTGTCAACAGTCATGAGAGTTTCATCAGGGAAATAATCGTCTATTTCATCTTCCCTTAACTCTTCCAAATTTGGATTCTCGAGACGAGACAAATGATCAGCAGCTAGATTTTCTGCTTCAAATTCTTGGAGTAGCAAAATCCATCGGATAAGACGCGGTTTTGCATCTTGTTTGGTAAACAGATATTTGAGCGCTGAGTGATCAGTAAACACAATCATTTTTGAAAGCACAAGATAAGATCTGAATTTGTCGAAAGCAAAAACAACGGCTAACAATTCCTTCTCCGTAACCGTGTAATTTTGTTGATCGTTATTAAGTGTGTGGAAACCGTAGAGGGGGGGTTTGAATACGTTTCCATTTAAAAACTTAAAAATATTTTGTATCAAACTCCCGATGAAGTGTGACGTAATATGAAAAGTGTCAACTATGATCATATATCATCTAGGGATGAATAAATTAAACTACAACACAAGCACAATCAACCATGACATATACATAATTAACATAACATAAGCAACTAGTCACACAAGCATAAACGCAATGCAAATATAAACATAAAGCGATAAAGAATAAAATGAAAGTAAAGAGATAAGTAAGAAGGCGCAAACCGGACACGATGATTTATAGTGGTTCGGTCACGAAGCTCCTCTTCGCCCTACTCAACTCCCCAAGTACCCAACTCGAGAGTTACTTCACTAATCAACAAACTCCCTTCAGGCGGAGAAAACCGTACACGTCGCTTAACTTGTTTTCCGACACTAAGCTAGATGTCGAGTGCTAATCTTAGCTAGCACCAATCTACACGTCGCTTATCCTATTTCCGACACTAAGCTAGATGTCGAGTGCTAATCTTAGCTAGCACCAATCTACCACGATCTACCCGATCTACCCTTGATCCACATGATCAATCACACAAGCCCAATGGCTTCAAGAGATCTCCAAGATCTCGACAAGATCACAATGATCTACTCCCACTTGAGTCGATCTACCCGATCTACCCTTGATCCACATGATCAATCACACAAGCCCAATGGCTTCAAGAGATCTCCATGATCTCGACAAGATCACAACGATCTTCCCTCACAAACTCTCAAAAGAAAAATGATCTTGATGTATGCTATGATACAATCAAGAGTGTAACAAATGTTACAAGACCTAACAACTACAACTCTTGTATCTTCTTGGATACCTTGAGTTCTTCTCTTGCAAATGAAGAGGAATGATAACACTTTGTATCTACTTGGATACTTTGTGTTCTTCTCTTGCTAATCAAGAGGGATGACAACACTTTGTATCTACTTGGATACTTTGTGTTCTTCTCTTGCTAATCAGGAGGAATGAAGAGGATCACTTGAATGGATGATTGGATCACTCTTAAACAAACTAAGACTCTCTAAATGATCAAAGAAAGTGTTCTAAGTGAGGAGGGATTAGACCAGAGAAACATGACTGGAAAAATCAAGTTGGAAGTGTGAAATGGTCCACTATTTATAGGCAAGGGAAAAAAATAGCTGTTACAGACCCACGGCTCCACTAATTGTCAGACGGCTCCACTAAATTTAGTGGAGCCGTCTGTGCTTTAGTGGTACCGTGGACGCTCCTTCGTTTGTCTTTAGTGGGGAAGCTTTATTTGGGAATGTTGGAGCTGTTTTGGGGGGAAAATTGACTGTTGGGATTTTTAAACTTATTTTTCAAAATAAAACATTTCTTTTTAATTCAAAAATAATTTGTAAAAAATATATTTTTGAAAAAATGTTTTGTCACATTAAAAATGTGAAGTTTAGAAAAATATAATCCTTTGATCATTTATCAAGTAGTAGATTTGTTTATCCATACCTTGAGTGATTTACGTCGGGATGGAAATCTACGAATTCGTTGAAGCATACTTGAGACGTCGGGAGGTGTTGATGTAAGTATGCATTGATGATTTATGTTTACAAGTAACTTGCACATTTTACGTTATGTATTACAAGTTACATGTTTGTCATTATTAAAACCGAAGAAATCGTTTAGTTTAAATATCATAATATTTGCACTAACAAAGTGTTTTGCTAGCGAAGTATATAGGACGAAAATGTCTTCCTTCACGTTATCCTAATACAGCTCCAACAGCAAAATCACTTGCATCGCACATGAGCTCGAATGGTAGTGACCAATCAGGTGAAACCATAATATGTGCACTAGTCAATTGATTTTTTAATGTTTCGAAAGCCTTAATGCAATCCGCATTATAGTCAAAAACAGAATCTTTTTCAAGAAGTTTTGTCATGGGACGAGATATTTTGGAAAAATCTTTAATAAAACGACGGTAGAAACCGGCATGTCCTAGAAAACTTCTAACGGCTTTAACGTTGGTTGGAGGCGGTAATTCCGTGATAACATCGATTTTTGCTTTGTCAACCTCCATTCCTGCACTGGAAATTTTGTATCCAAGCACAATTCCTTCAGTCACCATGAAATGACATTTTTCCCCGCTAAGAACAAGATCAGCTTCACATCTTTCGAGCATTTTATCTAGATTAGAAAGGCAAGCTTCAAATGAGTTCCCAAAAACTGAAAAGTCATCCATGAAAACTTCCATAGATGTTTCAAGCATGTCTTAGAATATTGCAATCATACACCTTTGAAAAGTTGCTGGTGCATTACAAAGACCGAAAGGCATACGCCGGTAAGCATAAATTCCAAAAGGACATGTTAATGTAGTCTTTTCTTGATCGGCAAGATCGATAGGAATTTGGAAATATCCTGAAAAACCATCAAGGAAACAAAAGTACTTGTTTCCTGCTAGTCTCTCAAGCATTTGATCCATGAAGGGTAGAGGAAAATGATCCTTTCTGGTGGCTTTGTTTAATTTTCTGTAATCAATACATACTCGCCATCCAGTGACAGTTCTAGTAGGAACTAATTCATTCCGTTCGTTAGTCACTTCGGTCATTCCTCCTTTTTTTGAAACACAGTGAACTGGACTCACCCAAGGACTATCCTCGAGGGGGTAAATGATACCGGCATCAAGAAGTTTGATGATTTCTTTCTTAACAACTTCTTTCATGTTGGGATTGAGTCGACGTTGTCTTTCTACAATGGGTTTGGCACCTTCTTCGAAATTGATTTTGTGTTTACAGAAATCAGGGCTAATTCCTGGGATATCAGAAGTTTTTCACGCAAAAGCTCTTTTATGCCTCTTGAGAACAGAGATGAGACATTCTTTTTCATTATCATTGAGCAACGAAGATATGATTACTGGAAGAATTGAATTATCCTCCAAGTAAGCATATTCAAGATGACCGGGAAGTGGTTTTAGCTCAAGATCAGTTGGTGGTTCTTGAAGAGATGTTTTGATCCTCAATTGATCATTAAAGGTGATTTTCTCAAAATTCTCTTCCACTATTTCTCCTTCTTCAACTTTTTCAATATCTTCTTCGAATTTTACTTCCATAAAATCAGCGAATTCTTTATCAAGATCTGTTTCACTAATTTTCTCCGAAGTAGTCATGAATGGATTAGAATCGTCAAGTAATGCATCTAATTCTTCATCAGTGACTTCATCGATTACGTCAATGTTAAAACAAGTGTCATCACTGGAATATGGATATTGCATTGCTTTATCGATTAAAAAGGTAATTATATCTTCTCCAACTCCAAGATTAAGTTCTTTACCTTTTACTTTGATGATAGCATCAGCAGGGTTTAGGAAAGGTCTTCCTAAAATAAGAGGGACTCTACTATCTTCCTCCATTTCTAAGATCACAAAATCCACGGGAAAAACAAATTTACCAACTTAAACAAGCATATTTTCAGCAACCCCAATAGGATATTAGTAAGAATGGTTGGCTAATCGAATACTCATCTTTGTAGGTTTCAAGGTATTGATGGAAAGTTTAGAATATAACGAATAGGGCATCAAATTGATACTTGCACCAAGATCAGCTAAAGCATCGCTTGTGATGTTGTTTCCTAATGTGCATGGAATCAGAAAACATTCGGGATCTCCGAGTTTTGGTGGAATTTTGTTTTGAACAATGACTGAGCATTCTTCGTTGAGAAAGGTAGCGGATATTTGTTCCAACTAGTTCTTGTTATTAAGAAGTTCCTTTAAAAATTTCCCATAATTGGGCATTCCAAAAAAAATCAACGAGGGGTACATTGAGTCTAACCTCTTTGATCATTTCAACAAACTTCTTATAACGCTCCTCCATCTTTTCTTTCTTAAGGCGTTGAGGATATGGAATCTTTGGTGTGTACGCCTTGACTAGTGGGATGGGTTTTTCTTTGGTGGGTGTATTTGGAGTATTTTCCTTTTCTGCTTCTTCAGCTTCATCCTCACTTTCATCATGGATGATCGTGATATCATTTGAATTGGGTGGTGGATCATAAGAGAGACCACTTCTTGTGAATACAGCATTGATATGCTCATTTCTAGTCTGTGGTGGACGATAAGTTTTATCGTTTGATCCAGATGATGTTGGTTTAGGGCTGGATTGGGTATTACTTGGTAATGAACCTGATGGTCAGGAAGAGAATTGGTCCAAAAGTCTACCGAATTTGTTTTCAAGATCCTGAATAGATGCTTGATGATTTTTCTGACCTTGCTCAACTTTGGTTTTGAGATTGAAAAATTGGGTCTTGACGAACCCATTAGTGGATTTTTGAGCAGTCACGAATTCTCTCATCATTTTTTCGAAATCGGTTTCTTCCGGCTTTTTATTAGAGGTTTGTGGAGTTTGATTGTCTGCTCGAGGTTGAGAATCACGGTTGTTATCCCTTTATTGGCGATCTTGCAAATTTTCAAAATTTCTCCCGTAATAATTACCACGATAACCGCCTCCACGGTATCCTCCTTGGACATAATTAGCTTCTGTAAGATACTCTAAATCATAAACACGTATGGTTTTGTGGTTATGGTCGATCAAAGAGAAAAGAAAGAAAGAAGAGATGGAACCTTGAGAGAAAAGAGAGAATATTAGATTGAAAACTACGAGAAGGTCCAACCCTTCCCACACTTAGGAAGGGGTATTTATACTACTAGTTAAGTTGCCCCTAGTGGGCTGTGGAGTGAGCTGACAGTGGGTAATGACCCGACCTAACTCCACAAATATTACTACGACTAAACTAATATAACTATAACTAAACTTGTATTAATAAGTCTACGAGCTAACTTAATGCTAATGAATACTCGGGGTGACCGAGTCTTTCATATGAATATTTATATTCCTAACAATCTCCCCCTAAGGGAGGTCACCTCGGAAATTACAATTTGAATTCTATCATTCTGATGAACTTCATTTCTTTAGCTCGTAGTCTTTGATTCTTCATGATTGGTAAACTTTGTACTTTAAGTCGTGATCTTGTGAGTATAGTTCCTTTGGCTCGTGTGATCTTTGAGCTTGTTATGAGATCATCAGCCATCATAAATCTCCAAGTTCATCCTTTGTAGTATCGCCTTCATGTGATGTAGTGACTATTGGACTGGCATGCTCACACTTTTCTGGATCATGATAACTATCATCAGAGTTGCGGAAGCTTGTTGTAGGTCATTCTGTTATCATGATTTCTTTGAACGTGAGTGTGAAGTGTGAGCATGAGGTTACGGATTGACAAGTCTCTGCTGGAATTAGGTACCACCATCACCATCTTTATAGAAATCTGAAATAAAATAGTTAGCAATAAAGTTGGTGAACGAATATGGCTTTGTCATTCGTTCGGTGTGGTTGGATTAACCTTCGGTTCCGTGAGGACCGACCTGTGATCAGGTAGAATCCCCTTTAAAGAAGATTCTCCTTGACAGGACTTTCCAACTTGTAGTAATGAGTCTTCCAACAAATTAATGTCAGAATCATCATACTAAGCATGTTCTCATACCGGAACGTCTCAAAGCAGACAGCACGGTAGAGTGAATCAGTGAATTAAATACCCACTGATTGATAAGAAATTGATTAGGAAAATCACTCGCGTGTCACTGGATAAACATTTTATGCAACACGACGAGGGTTTTATAAATTGAATCACATTTCTATCATAAACACTTTTGTTTTGAAAATTTTCACAATCAATGTGCTCGAAACTCAGTTAGTGAGCACATTGAAAGGTTTTCCGAAAGCATCCGTCAATCCATTTCCTAGAACAAGATTGATTCAAATGTGAATCGCCCCATCGTTTCTTTCCAGTTGTCACTAGTTTGATCCATGAAGGATCTCACATGTCACCTACCAAGAGCTTGTTTGATGTTGGCTCTAGAAGGATTTCCATCTTCATTGTGAATACTTTACGTATCACTCGGATGTTCTGGCAATACAACATGGATAATGCGTAGGACTCTTAATATATGTTTTCTTACTTTTCATGATGTATGAAATAGCAAGCATATTGGAAATGTGTCCTAATGAGATTTGTTAGGATCTCTGAGAAATAAGAAATTTCTCATTGCTGCCGATAGTGAAGCTGGTTCCTGTTGATAGTTATACATTACTGCTGCGGTTGGTTCCTGCCGATAGTTTAAGTTTGTTTCTGCCGATAGTGTTTATTGCTGCGGATATTATTGTTAGTTATCCGTATGTTTAGAAAGTTTGTTAGATTTATTTTTAGAAGAGATCATGTTTATCTCTTCACACGTTTTCTTGTAAGACGGGTTAGGGTTAGGGTTTCTTATGATTATAAAAGAAACATCCCGTCTATGTCTTATGCATCGATTACAACATTCAATAAAACAATTTCTTAGTTCATAGTCTGATCCATAGAGGATCATTGTCTTTTATTATTTTCTTCTTTACATTCTTGTTGTTTAGTTTCCGCATAAACACAAGTCTTACACCTAGAGGTTCTCGTTTAACCAAGCTCAATCAAGCTCGAAGTACTCGATCCTACAAGTGGTATCAGAGCCTGGTGAGGATCTCTGATAAATAAGAAAACATTTCTAAATCTTCTCTCTTGAACCTTTCTCAATGTCGCTATCAGGAGATAAATTTGAAATGTGGGCAAGGAAGATTAGAACCTTGTTCCATAATGAGTCCATGGCGAAGCTGACTGAAAATGATGAATCCTATGAGGCAAAGGAAAATTTGGAAGAATATGCTCTAATGGGATTCCCATCACAGGTACAAAGATGTAATCCTGCTTGTCAAGAATTATACTCAACTCTTAATAAAGAATATGATGACATGAAATCTAAGTATAATGAATACTTTATTAAGGTTCAAGCTTATGATAATGCGGTTAAAACCTTAGAAAAACAAAAGGTTTGGTTCCAAAAGAATCAGTTAGCTTATGAGGAAAAGATTAAGGTTTTACAGAGAGATTTAAGGAATACTGCTAATGAACTTAAATATTCTGTATCTCAAAATGCTAAGGTCATCTTAGAAAATCAGGATTTGCAGACTAAGCTAGACAATTCCTTGGCTAGGTTTGATAAATGGAAAGACTTATCTAAAAACCTATACAGGTTAGTTGATAGTTCAATGTCTGTAAAAACTAAACGTGGCTTAGGGTTTGGTGACTACATAGGGCAAGATCAAGTCTATGACCCTAATGAGTATAGTGTGTTTGACCCTGAACCTGTTGACTATAAAATTCCTATAAAATTTGTAAAAGAAGGAGGAATGAATGCAGTTCCTCCACCTATAAGAGGAGTTTTTATGCCTACCCCCGTCCACTCTCTCTCTGACATTGACTCAGATGAGTCACAAATGGTTTATGGTAAAAAGTCCAGAGACTTACCTGAACCTAATGATTGTGTCTCTTGTTCCGCAAGTGTCAAGTCCTCAGAAGCAGAGTCTAAAGACTTTGTTTCATGTGATTCAAGTGAAGAGTCATCCACACCCAAATATCATGAGTCCTCAAGTACAACTAATGATAAATCTGCTTCTAAATCAGCTTTCTCAGACAACAGCTCAAGTAATTCTGTTAAAAACAAATGTGTCTCTAGTTCCACTAGTGATAATGTTGTCTATGTTAAGAAAAGTTATAGTAAGAACAAGGCTGTTAGGAAGAAGTCATGTTTTGTGTGTGGTAGTCAATATCATCTCATTAAAGATTGTGACTATCATGAGAAGAGAATGAAGATGAATGGTGGGGAACAACAGACCAGGTCATTGTGGAAAAATGTTAAACAGATACCTCCATATGTTCCACAAGCAGCAGGAATGAACCCTTATAGAGCTCCCTTTCCTGCTGATAGACATGTTCCTGCTGTTATGCCTATTGCTGCTGATAGTCAGGGAACTATTCCTGCTGGTGCTTCCTCATCCTTTCTGAGAAATTTTAGGCATGTTTATTATAATCCAATCTTTGGAGGGGGAATGGCTTACTCTCCATGGTATCCTTGGTAATTGTCCTGTTTGGCTGATCATGTTGTTGTATTCTTATTTGCTGGTTTTGAGGGGAGGCATTAGCCTAAGGGGAGGCTAATGCTTGTAATTTTGTCTTGTTTTTTTATTCGTTTATGTTTTATGTTTTGTGTTTCTCTAATTTTGTTTTGCAGGTTTTTAGTGTCTTTTGTTAGCTAACTATGTTTTGCAGCTCTCAATTTTTCAATGCTTGGATTTAAAACTAAAGACAGTAATTTCCATTCATCGTGATTAAGATGATTACATTGAGTCACAAAACACAAAATTTACATATCAACATCATTTAAACATCATTCCAACCTTCAAACATCACTCCACCTAAACCCTGCCACCTATTCCATCTTCCCTTTTCCCTTACCCATACAATCAGGCATGAACTCTCTACCCCTCTGACGGTTAATTTCTTCATACACATGGGGGGCTGGGAGTGCCAATACCACTGGGAGTGGCTGTCTTGGTTCAGGGGCTGGATGATCCCTCATTGGAGTTGAAGTACTTGGGGTAGTTTATCTCTGATGTGATCTGGGGTGTAACATTGCTGTTGGCTGACTTGGCTGTGGAGCTGGCTGGCTTATCTGAGGAGTTGGTTTGGGGGAATGACTTCTTTTTCTTGGATCTTGGCTTTCACGTTGTCGATTGTGTCCGAGGATTCGACTTCGAAGATTTTGGTTTTCCCGGTTTGGATTTTCACGAGAATCTGCATCTCCTTTTGGTACCGGTACTTTGTAGAAGGTAGCAGTTGTCCTTTCCATCTCTTCAGTAAGCAGAGCCACAGTTTTCTTCATCTCTTCCCTTAGCTTATCCGTGATGGGAAAATTGGGAGGATATGTCTCCCATTCACCCTGATAATAAGTCAAGGACTTCAGCTCTAATGTTCCTTCATCATCAGAGCTAGAGTACTCAAATGACAAAGGAGTAGATGGAAGAGGATCAGATGAATATGAATCCTCCTCAACCTTTGCCTTACCTTTGTTTTGAGAAGATGATGCAGTTTGGGGAAAGTAATTTTCCCACCCTGAGTCATTGGAGGAGGAAGAATCTGATGAGATTTCGATGATTGGAATTTTGGATGAACTCATGATTTTCTTTGGTTTGAAGATTTAATGAAGTTATTGTGATAATGAAGGTATTTGATTTGGGAAAAAGGGCTTTTATAATGAGAAGGTGATTAGTGCAAATTTATTGTTGGTTGGTGTTGTGATTTAATTCGGGCGGGTTATTCCTAATGACTGGTTTTGGAAGGTTGACATTGGTCAAACCACTTCATTGCTGCCGATTGACCATGAGTTACTACCGTTTGACTAATGGTTCCTGCTGACTATGTTAAATTTTGGGGAAGTTTGTTGAGTCAATTGGTCAATGATACGTGCGCGGAATTGCAGCGATTTAAATTGATATATTTGGCAACCCAACCTAAAATTGCACTTCTCTCATCTCAATTTCTCAAAATCCTATCAAACCCTAATTCATTATTTTTCTCATTTCGAACCCTAGTTCATTCATCCAATACAATGACAACACTTCGCTACAAGGATGATCACAACAAGGTTGCATACTTAGAGTCATCTTCTAGAAGTGATGGTTATGATGAGGTGTTAGCTTTTCTTCGTGGGTCATCTATTCACTATGCACTCACTCATTGTCCTGTAACGGTGTATGATTCGCTGATTAAGCAGTTTTGGGCAACAGCTAAGGTTAGACACATTGTGGGAAGGGAGGACGACATCGTTGCCACCATTGATGAGCACGAAGTCATCATTACAGAGGGGTTGATTCGGGTACAGCTCTGATTTCCTGAGGAGCATGGGGAATATGATCTTTCCAGGCAAGAAATCAATGATCTCACTTCTATGTCCCAGTTACTTGACAGGTCTATGCAGAAGATTGAAGCATTGGAGTCAGAGCTTAAAGAGACCAAAAGGACTTTTAGTGAGAAGGTGGAGACTTTGGAAAAGGAACTCAAGGTTACCAAAGAAACTTTTAGTGAGACTATCCAAAAGTTAAATGAAAAGATCAGTTCATTAGAAGCTCTACATCTGCAAAAGAAAAGAAGGGTTGTGCTTTCTGAGTCTGAGGAAGATCAGGATGATAGGTCATTTGATAGGCTAAATGTGCTGGCTTCTGTTTCTCTTGATAGTACACACACTGAAGTGCCTACCTCTTCTGAGCAGACTACAACTACTCAACCTCAGGCTTTCACCAGAACAAGGACCAAGCAGCCCTCAAGAGTGTCAGTTTTTGAGAAGTTTCAATCCACCATTGCTGCTGATGTCTCTGGTATTGTCTCTGATGTTCCTGCTGAAGTTGGTAGGGTTTCCTCTGATCCTAAGGTTCCTGATAACTCTGCTGGTAGTGATACCATTCCCTTTGCTGCAACACAAGATGATGATGAGATAGCTAGACAGATCCAAGCACAGGAAATTGCTGATGTACAAGCTAGACTAGCTCAGGTTGCTCAAGATGAGGAGTTTGCAAGGAAAATGTCTGCTGATGAGAGGAACATAGCTGGGATTATGAATAGCACAAGCTCAGAAGATCTTACTTCAGAAGAGTTTAGTGAGCAAGTTGAATACTTGTTGAGTTCTGACATGATTTTTAGAGCTCATGGGTTTATGATTCTTCAAGATTCAGAGTTGAGTATGGAAGAAAAGTCATATCAGCTCAAGGCATTTATCTTAAAGACTCTAAGAGCATTCACTTGGAATAACTTGATGCTTAGGATCAGTGAAAGGCAAAAGTCAGGTTATAAGATGCCTACAAACAAAGATAATGTCCATTTTATAAAGGATTATCTGAAGAATCAAGCTAACTACAAGCTCAGTGACTTCAAAAGTTGGACTGATGCTGCTATTCAGAAGCTGTTCCTTGATACCTATGCAAGGATAAATTCTTCAGTCAAGACAGACATTCATCAAAGCAAGAAAAGAGAGTCTTCATCTTTAGAGTTTGATGTTACAAAGAAACTGAAGTCTGGAAAGACATTGACTGGTGCATCTTCCTTTATTCCTACTGAAGGTTCTCAGGATACCACATTCATTTCTCAAATTCCTTCTGTTGATGCATCTGGTGCACCACAAGAAGTTCCTATTCCTGATGGTATTCCTGTTGCTCATAGAACTGATTCCATTCGTTTTGGTAAGGTTGAACCATCTTCCTCAGTTCATATTCAGCAATATGGTCTAAGGACAAGGCAGAAGAGTCACTCTAACCACCCTCCTTCTAGGGATATTTCTGAAGTGGATGATCAAGAATTAGTTCGGGTTGACTCAGACAGTGATTCAGAAAGTGATTCCATTTATTCTTGGGGTCATATTGCTCACTGGGAGATTATGTCTACTCCTAAAGGTGAAGTCAATGTTTGGTTTTCCCTTAATGGGACAGTCAAAATCTTTACCTTTCTGAGGGAGATCTTGAATAAGGTAGAGAGGAAAGATTTGGAGAATCTTTATAAGATAGTGGATAATTACTATCAAACTCATACTCCTACTGGGATTGGCCTAATGCTTTGGGGAGATTTACAAGTTTTAATGAATTCGTTGGAAGGAGAAAAGGCTCAATTGGTGTGGGGTAATCAATCATCCTGGAGAGTATTTACTTGGAGGTTATATCCTTCTTCCAATGTTCATGTGGTGGAGCTCATTTCTGGCAAGATCATGTCTATGTTTTTGGATGTCTCTTATCCTTTATCTGAGGGACTTATGAAGAGAATGCTCACACAGAAGGTCCGAGTTCCCAAACATACTATTGGAAATGATTTAACCACAACTGAACAGTTGGTCAAATTCATCAAAGATCAACTTGCAACTGCTAAAGGTTCATCTACTTGATCAGGCTTCTTGTTGTTGTATATCTTTCTTTCTTGATTTTTCTTATTTTCTTTTCTTTTCTTTGGTTTGTTTCTTGGATTTCTTAGTTAAAAAAAAAATATATATATATATATATATATATATATATATATATATATATATATATATATATATATATATATAGTATATTTTGTGTGCTAATAAGTTAGTTTTGAGCAACACCTTGCAGGTACAGTGTTGGTGTTTACACCTACACAATAAATGGTATTCAACTCACCATGTCTTGCATTCCTGAGAGTTGAAATGGTTCTCAATTCACCATGGATGTAACCCTTTATGGGATCCAACGAATTGGCTAGTCCACAAAAGTATGGTTTGTGGTAAAGACAATTGGTATCCATATTTGGTATTCAATTCACCAAGGTTATCTTCAACCTAAGAATTGACTAGTCCTGAGCAAACGGCTACAGGTAAAGACAAATCAAATCCGTTTATAGTTACTGATTTGCTAATAAATCAGATGGTTATCAATGTACCATGGTCTAACACACCTAAACATTGGCTACTCCAGTAGTGATGGCTATTGGTAAAGAGACATCAAATCCATTAATTTTCAATGATTCACCTCTCACAGGAGTTAACACACCTGGATGTGATGAGAATAGTATGAAACTTAAGTGATTTGATGTACATATTGTCATAGTAGCAGCCAAGCTCAAGTGAATGTCATGGTGACCAGTTTACATATTTTGAAGATGAATTCCTATTGCTGCTGAACTATCGAAGTTGCTGCTGGAAGTTATAGATGTTGCTGCTGGTTACTAATTGTTGCTGCTGCTAAATCGCAATCCTCAAGCCTGAGAAGTTAAAGCTCTATCACGTTGGAATCTTGCAGGTTAACCTAGTCAACCTCAAGATTAGGGGAGGATTGTTAGGATCTCTGAGAAATAAGGAATTTCTCATTGCTGCCGATAGTGAAGCTGGTTCCTGCTGATAGTTATACATTACTGCTACGGTTGGTTCCTGCCGATAGTTTAAGTTTGTTTCTGCCGATAGTGTTTATTGCTGCGGATATTATTGTTAGTTATCCGTATGTTTAGAAAGTTTGTTAGATTTATTTTTAGAAGAGATCATGTTTATCTCTTCACACGTTTTCTTGTATGACGGGTTAGGGTTAGGGTTTCTTATGATTATAAAAGAAACATCCCGTCTATGTCTTATGCATCGATTACAACATTCAATAAAACAATTTCTTAGTTCATAGTCTGATCCATAGAGGATCATTGTCTTTTATTATTTTCTTCTTTACATTCTTGTTGTTTAGTTTCCGCATAAACACAAGTCTTACACCTAGAGGTTCTCGTTTAACCAAGCTCAATCAAGCTCGAAGTACTCGATCCTACAAGATTTATGGATGATCTCTTGGCTCTAGACTCAATAGTGCGTTTTGATTTAGTGATCGGAGGCTGGAGAGGACTGCCACCTTTTCAATATCATCTAACTCGGAGTGAGAGAGACGATAGGAATGTATTGATCTCCGTGAAAAATGAAACAAGAGTCCTTTGAGGGACCTTGAGTGGCTAGGGAGGGTTGTGCAGCGTATCACTGGGTCCATGATACTTTTCTTCAATGTCAGCAATCAACTACGTGATTCTGACAGCATATGTATTGACCCGGTTTTTGCCTAATGTGTAAGGAGGGCTTCTTTCTTTTCACCCTTTATCTTTACATTTCTTTTTCATTCTTCAACCCCTTCAGCGCTTACCGAGACTTCATCACTAGCACTTTGTTGGGTTTGTTCCAGTACTAGATCCATCTCAGTCGGCACTCTTCCCTTATTTTCACTTTTCTCCTTTTTAATCATACCTAAGGACTTCTACACTAACTAGTGGATTGTCCCTGGGTAGATCCCTCCGGCTCTGGCGGGATCGTGGGAGCTTATACCTAACCTTACCATCCTTATAACTCCAGTACATCAAATAAAATGGTCGGTCTTTGGTATTCTTCCACAATTGCCATCATAAATCATTCGCTCCCCCTTAATATGTGCATCGATATACGAAAGAGTTTAGCACATATGGGAGAGCCTACACTTGAGTCAAAAGATCAGATTTTTATCAGGTTTCATATTTAAATCACATTCTCTCCCCCGATCAAAAACTTCAAACCATTTGAGATTTGTGATCCCAATTGATTTAAATATGTTTAGAAAATTTGGGAGAAAATGTGATCTGATTTAGTATTTACTGATAATGAGGCGGAACACTGCTCCCCCTCAAGCTAAGAGGGAGAATGTTAGTGTCAGGTATGATAGGTTTGAAAGATTTTGAATTAAAACAATCATACACTGACACATAACAACAAATGTTTATTCACTACTTATGATGTACATGATAACTGTAATGACACAGATGACATTGACCTTTTGCACAGACGATGTGATCATCCGCTTTTCTAAAGGAGTCAGTAGTCAACATCAATTATCCATCCACCAAAAAATTTCCCAAAAATTGTAGATCCCCACTTGGCGAGACCAGAATAAGTAATGCTTTGTTGAAATGAAGGTGGTGGTGGTGATGACAGTGTTGTTGTTGTTGTTGATGATGTTGTTGTTGTGGTGAATTCAGAGCCAGTCAATAGAGTTTGAACATCTGATCAAATGGTTAGAGCAGGAGCAGGCACATTCATATCGGCCATGGAATCTGCATAAGAATATCAACACAGATATACATACATACATACAGATTCACTCTTCATTACTCGCTACCACGTGGCAGCTTGCCTACTCATAATACCATATTCATATCCTAATCAAACCACTATTTAGCATGAAGATCAACTATCAATCATGAACATGGCAATTCACACAAATTTCAACATTCAACTCAGGATCTTAGGGACATGATTCTAACACGATAGCTACATACCTAAGCATATTCTGAGTGCACAAGCAATAAATCAACAACAATTAAACAGCTATCGACTAACAAAAGTCAATCAACATTTGAAACTCATTCAGTTAGATCATACAAATGCCTGTGGAGAATTCAAGAACATCAAACACAATGGGTTTTCTAACTTCTTTTAGATTTTAAGTTTTAAAGTATTTAGGGGATTAAATGAGGATTCCAAAGTGACACAAATGGGCCTTCTAGTGTTACACCCCGTGCCCGCTTTGACCAAAATTTAAAACTTTACACGCGGAAACGCTTGACTTTTTCGGACATCCTGTTACTCTTTTGACAACTGACAAAAATCTATGGACATTCAGACCTTGAAACTATTTTTAAATGAAAGTAAACTCAATTACCTTCAAAACAACGGGTGGCACGACCCGTGACGACTTACGGTTTAAAAGATATGACTTTTCGAACCAATATGCAAATTCTGGGAATAACAGCCCAGCTGCCAATATGCAAATTCTCTGACCTTCACTAAGGTCTACAATTATGAATCAAAAGGTGGATCCAATATGCAAATTTTAGGAATATGCAAATTTACTCTTGATCCACCCTAAGGACCACAACTTCGAACCAAAAGGGGGATCCAAGACTGACGGGTTATGCATAAAATCCCTTTTTGACCCATTTTCACTACATACAACCCATACGACTTCCGTTTTACATTAAACTTGACCAACATCAATAACTTAACATATCAAACATTGTCCAACGACCCTTGACCCGTTTACTACCCAAATTAGGTATATTTACAACTAAACCAAACGCCCCTTTAACATCACTCACAACCGCTTAAAACACACTTTGACTCATCGTTAGACTCCCAAATCGTCATGACCTCTTTGACATACATTTTGACACACGACTATACTTTACAAATCAATAAAAGACCGACGGGGGTACAAACTTTATACTTGAGCTCGGTATTCTATACTAAGCTCCTAATTGCAATCTATCTATCAATCCGCTTCCAAATCCTTAGGCTATAGTCCAAGTACTTCCATTCCGCCGCACATAAACCTACAAAACATTGACAACTAAAAGAATAAGCTTACGCTTAGTAAGTAACCCAACACAAAACACATATCATACACATACTTTCACATAAGCATCATAACCGCTTCAAAAGCTTCTAAGCTACAACATTCAAACCATATCACGCACATCCTCATAACATAACTAATATCAATTCACAACAATCATAACCAACTACATACCTTAATTAGTCCAAAGCCGATAAACTAACATACTCCTAGCCAAGTCACTAGTCACCAACTCCCAACTCACAACCATTCTAATCCAAGTCTCATGTTCTTACACAATCATAATACATATATGATAAATACATACATAACACATGTTTTAGAGAGAGTTACTTACCTTCAATCCAAGCTAACTATCATCTCATGATTCCACCATTATCATCACCATCATCACATCATCACCATCAACATATGACCACCCTCATCTTCCTAATTCACAACCATCATTCATACACACTTAATAACACATAATCAACAACTATAACAACAACACACCTTTTAACATACTTTATCATCATATGATCATACTTTGATCATATGATGAACACCCTTTTAAAATACTAACTAAGCCTATATAACTTATCTTATAATTACTATAACCCATTAATTATCTTGAAACCATCATTTACCCATTTTCCCCAAAATTAGGTACATAAACCCTAATTCATAAATCATCAATTCAACATGATTGAAGTTACTTACTTGCACAAGGATCATCACTAGGGTTGAATTCTTGATCTTGGACTTAACATCTACACTTGATCATCAATACTTGCATTTTTCCCTCTTCTTTTTCTCCTCCAAGAACCGGCCTCTAACTCTCTCTCTAAATAATGGTAGACAATTCTAGAATATCCTGGATATATCTAGTTAGGTAGCAAGTTTGGTCATTTGGCAAGAATAGCCCCTCAAGTCTTTTTCCTCCTATTTTAGCCACAACTAACTTATAACACAATTGGCACATGACAACTTAAGCCCTTGAAGTCCCTTTCCTATCTATTTGAGGCACATAATACTTCTCATAACTTTATAACACATATTTTGACTATCACTTGACTATCGGGTTTGACTTTCCACGTAACTTTGTTGACCAACCAATCACATTAGGTCTTTATCCATTTTCATCTAGGGTGGGGTCCCAACACCCGGGAAACGGGTCTAACATCTAGTTACATAAAGCTATGAAACTATACGCAAATTGTACATAATGCCCTAATCTCTCTAACAACTAACACATTTGGTCATTAGATATAAAGCTTAGTAAGTTCCTCTTCAACTAATACCCCATTAACTACAAAACCTTTTCTAATAATTAAGAGTTAACCAAGAAACCCGTTTGATGATATAAAATTTGAAATCACTCTCCCCCTCAATCAATGACCCATATTCTAGTTAAAGAGTTATAGTCATTGATTGAGTGACAAATTTTATGAACAATCCAAGTCTGAAAGAATTTCAAATAACAGGTTACCACCATGTGTCTCACAAATAATTTTCAGAAGAATCATAGAAGGAAAATTATTTGTATACTAAGAAGACTTCTCTTCTTATACCATAAATAATGCACTGAAGCGTGCACTAAATCGGGGATGCACGGATATGAAGTAATCCATGCCCGGGTGAACTTCACCCGTTGTTAGGAACAGCCGTCTTTTTCCCGACGTGCTTTCCTCATTTTGAAAAACCAGGTTGCATATCTGAAGTAATAGCAAGCCATGTAGGCATGTTTTGAAAACTTTTTGAACTTCTGCTCGAACTTCATTTAAAGACCCGTGTCATTATTAAATGACATTTCTAGGACCGTAAATGTTATCGATACCAGAAGACATGCCTTGAAAACTATTTTTGGAATTTTCTATTTTTCTGATTTTTATGGTTTTTCTTGGTTTTATATTTTTCTATTTACATTTTGGTTTTATATTTTCTATTTACATTTTGGTATAAGATATGTACAAAGTATATTATTCAATTTAAGAAAATGTTGACATGAATACCGAAATAAGGATATCGTTCTGTACGTTGTAGAAGTCAGTAGTCAACATCTCTTAAACTTTCACCACCAAAGCTTTCGAGGCTCCTGAATAATCGTCTGAACTTGAGCCTTCTCAATTGTGAAGCTTTGATAGCTTCCCCCCAAACCGACAATCTTCTTTTTGAGCAGTTTCAAAGCTCTCTTTCAAGCTTATATAAGGTAAGTGTACAGCGGAAATCATAGCAAACCACATCAAATATTGCTGCTCCTTTTAAGAATAATCATCATGATTCTCCGTTCGGGGGATCATTAAATAGATCAGCAGTGTATCATCTCACACTTGAATAATTCTTCTCACATTTCTTCCTGCTGAAGTCTGAAGTAATGCATACCAAAAGTATCCAGAGTCCACTTCCCCCAAGTAGTTGACGTGATGCAATCAGTCTCATTGTATGAAGCTCAAAAACCTGAAGTACACACTCAATCCCATTAATGAAGTCGAAAACTTAACATCAAGATCAATTAAGACCCGAAAATCCCCTTTTCTCCCTTCAGGAAATTGCCATTGTGAACCTCTTTTATCATCAGAAACTGTTTCCTACATCTCTTCCCCCACGTAGTTGGAATAATACACCAAAAGCCCCGAGTTAAAACACTGATTTTCTCTGCGGTTATGACATTTGTCTTCCCGGAATAACTTCAATTAAGAAGAAGTATAAAGTTCATCACGTGTACTCGTTGTACGTTCAGATGTATGTCTCCTTCCCCCTTGCTGGTTTTGATACCTCATAATCAGCAACACATTTTACGCACATATACTTGAAATCTTGTGAGAAGAACAAAATTAGCACAAATGTATCAAGTGAGAATCAACCGCTACCGAAACTCTTTCTGACTATCTTTACCAACCCTTAAGTAGGCTATTTGAAGTGATAACTGATGGAGCAAACCCGATATACCAAACTTGAAACTGAAGTAGAATTCCCCGTTCTCGTGACTTAAGCTTGCACTAATGTTGAAAGAACGGTGTAGAGAATTTATGCTCCAAGCAAATCTCTAAGTACTCAATACCCAACCAAAGTATAAGACATTAACACATCTTGCGATTATCCACAACGTCATCGGCGTGTGACACTGAGTACTACAACGTAACTCCTTTAAGTGATAGTTAACTAGGTCTTCAAACGTTTACCCCGACTGCTGGTGACTAGATAAACTAAGTCTTCAACTTAAATCTTAAGCACGAGCAAGTTATCATTGAAAGTCATGCATCCAACCAACCCCGACTTCAAGATAAAATAAGATCACGCCTTTGTGAAAATCAACTTCACTCTCAAATAAGTGATACCTAATCAACTCCGTAGTCACAATTAGAGTCACATGCCCAACAAGTGAGTGAACATACAATCAAATGTACGTCGATCCACTGTTCACACTTAATTGTAAGATACTCTAAATCATAAACACGTATGGTTTTGTGGTTATGGCCGATCAAAGAGAAAAGAAAGAAAGAAGAGATGAAACCTTGAGAGAAAAGAGTGAATATTAGAGTGATGCGTAGTTTTGCGACCTTACAAAAGGTTTTACCTCTCGAGGGATCTCAAGAGGCTTGCAATCCCCACCAGGCAGTGTACCTGACCGATGTAGTATAGTGTAGTGGCAAGTACCGGGGGATTGATCGTTCTCTAGGGGAATAGTGTCGTTAGGATTGAAAAAACTACTCTAATAGGTCTAAGGGTGAGGGAAGATTCTTTTTGTATTTTTTATATTTTTATAAAAGCAAGTAAAATCTTGGGTTTGAAGGAGTGGGCGGAATTAGTTGCTAGTCAACTAACCCAAATAACTACAATTGCAAATAAAATAAAATAACTGAAAATAAAAAGGTTGTGGAACTTATATGGAGAGAAATGTGTTTACTTAGATTTCCTTACTCCCTAACTATCTTTTACCGGTTGATTAGTGTGTATTAATTGCGTGGATGACGGGTGTATTCCTTAATACCAATCGTGGGGTGGCGTACGTACTTCCCCAACTCTATAAGCTCCTACTTCACTCCTATGTCGAGCCGGCTAAGAAGCTCCTAACATGGGATCACTTGAATTCGCTCATGCATTAAATACAACCATAAAAACCTTAGTACGCATTGGTTCATGTTTCTTAAGACGTTCAAGCAAGTTACCGTATAGGAGGTTAGCCAGTTTTCTTAAGCCTAACATCGATAAACAATCATCCAATACAATTAATAACACACCAACAACCAATAATCAATAGTTAGGTTTCATTAGATCTAAGCAAACACAAGATAAATCTAGCCTAGCATGTTAAATAAAAGACAAGAACAAGATATAATTAAACAACACATAGACATATTGAATGATTAATTGATTACTTATCTTCAATTGAACATGGGAGATCCAAGGGTATAAAACCCTTAAAAGTAGCAGAAAAATCGTCTTAGGGTTTCTCCTCACAAAGTTGCACACTAATGACTAAAAATTATGAGAATATATATAGAAAATCAGATCTGACGGCGTCACGTTATAGAGCTGACGCCGTCACCTCGCCGCGGTTAGGGTTTCTTGATGGCCTTCTTGACGCCGTCCCCTTTTAATCATCCAAAATCCTCTCTGGCGCGTCAAGGGTTGACGGCGTCACAATGGTGCTTGACGCCGTCACAGGTACTTTTCCAACCGATTTTGAGACTTTGTCGTTTTCTTCACTTTTATGCCCCAAAAACGTCCAAAATGCTTCCTTTTCCAGATTTCTTCTCCAAAGTACCTAAAATGACAAAAGGAACGATTTAGGGCAACATTTGATCAAATAAATACAATTTAGGGCTTAAATGACCCCCTAAAAGCGGTACACTTTTCGCTTCATCAAATACCCTTACACTTGAGATTTGCTTGTCCTCAAGCAAATGCGCTTTTATTCTAATCAAAATACAAGTTAGGGGTCATTTAACGCTAATATAAAAGTAATTACAACAAATAATCATTCCATTTTAATCATAATAAGCATGGAGATTACAGACTAGCACCTCACAAGTAGTGTTTAGATACTCACATCTCTCAGGTGTCATAAAAGTATATCTCATAAATGAAAATGAATAATATCTCTCACTACCTGTCATAGCAAATAGATTACCATAGGCTTGGGAAAGGATCAAAAACCTCCTCCACTAGGCGTAAGCACCTAAGATAAACTATCAAAGAGGGCTTTTAAACGGGTTATAACGTTAGGTGTAGGGATATGATAAACACGGTTTTGTTGGATAAAGGATATTTTACTGGTGGCGAGTTAAATATCTTGATTAATTACATGTACAATATGGCGTTGCTAAGCCAAGACTAGACTCGACTTAAGCTAATGAAAAAAATAACAAAAAGATAAAATAAACATAAAATGAACGGGATGGTAGTCCGTATGTTTTTTTTCTTTCTTTTTTTTTTTTTTTTTTTTTTTTTTTTTTTTGACATACACTCTTGCCCTACCATCCAAAATAATACATTGTAAGGGGGTTGTATCCCCCTTACACTTGAACTTTTACATAACTTTACAATTAACTATTCTAATGACTCGAATTAAGATAATCAAAACACTTGGAGTACTTTTTTAAAATGTTTAGCACATATGGGGGTAATAATGTTGTTCTTCCCCATTACTCCATTACACTAGTACTTTACCCATGAGTCCCAATCGTCCCAAAACAATATGTACAAGGATATGACTCGACTTAGCAATCATGTAATCAATTAGATAATTAACTTGGGGTTTAAACAAATGTTGTCACAATAATGCACTAAAAATGAGTGCATACAAGGTAGGCTAAGGCGATTTGGGTGTACATTTAAGTGGGGTGTAAACAAATTCTTACTTTAAGTAAAATGCTTAAAGTTAGAAATGAAAAGATAGGCTCTGAGGGGTGTACTAGGGGTATCGTGTACTAAAAATGAGTACAACGCAAAGGGTGTGGGAGAATTACTTGACCAATGTAGCCAATGTAATTATAACAAAAACACATATGTAAAACAATGGGTTAATCCTAATGCCTCTTATCATGTAGTAAATCTAACTACACGAATGTAGTCTCACTTGTGGCCTCGGAATGGTCCTAACGCAAGTTCTAGAATCTAAGTGCTACCGGTACACACATCATATCATAAATGCTTTTCCTACCAATTCTAGGGGCGAACCTCACATATTTGGGGGTGGAAAATTTTTTAGTGGTACGGTTTTGTGCTAGTCATATAACTCCTATCCGTGAGACGCTCATTAAGACCAAAGTTTCACTCCTATATGTTGTAAAAAAATTTAAATTTGGCACTAAAATTGCCTTAACAGGTATTTCTCTCAGTTTTATTACACATCTACCATTAAACAAACGAAAAATCAAGCGTAATAGCATTCTCTAAGGTATTGTACTTTACCCCCCCCCCCTTACACTTAAGATGAACATTGTCCCCAATGTTCAAATAACAAGATGTAAAAGTAAATAAGGTAAAAGAATGAAATCAAATACTCCCCTGATTCGCCCGGTGGATAAAGAGGTAACATGGTTAGATCTTCTTCCAAGGTAATGTTGAAGCTTCAAGACTAAAGCAGCGCCAAAAGCTAGATTCCACATACATCTCCTTGTCCAAAATAACCTGTTAAACCTGAGAAAACAAACACGAAAACCTGCATAACATCGGCGGGATAAATCTGTATAAGGATATAATGATTGTGGAATGATTATTTTGCAGATTCCTGGAGTTTATAAGTTAGAGATTTAATAAAGCATTTTATGATTCCGGAAGAAAAACAAAACTTTCAAAAAATTCCAGAAAACTGTGCCTGACGCCGTCAGACTGGGGCCTGACGCCGTCAGAAGTGATCTGACAGATTTTTCATGTTAAGTTTCCGGAAAATTTCTGAAAAAACTCAATCCTTATTTCCTGGAAATCCTGCAAAATATCATTATGACTCGATACAAGCATTTGACTCAAACAATTACTAATATGTATGTCAATTTAATATTATTATGATTCATGTTCATTTTTTCTAATAAACCGATTTGGATTTCCCTTACACTTATCTTTTGCAAAATACCTTTATATGTAGTTAAGACGAAGTTAAAAACAAGATAAAGCATTTTCACAATTTAGTTTCGAACATGAATCAATAATAATAAAAATTAAACATACATACGGAAGCAAATAAAATCAAACAAACAAATAAATAAACACACAAAGCAAATAAAGCTTGGGTTGCCTCCCAAGAAGCGCTTTTCTTTATTAACGAGTCTTGTAGCTAGACTCAAAGTCACCGTACATTACGTGACTCCATCATCTCGCATTATGACGTATCCCTGATAGATATAATCCTTGTTATCAGGATGGTAATGTTTCAATCGTTCGACATTCGCGGTCACTCCTCCTCCTTTGCTGGTCAAGCTTACTACCCCATCTTGATGTAGACTTTTAATTTTGAATGGTCCGTACCACCAGGGACTTGGTTCATCGATAGGTGCTTTTGTTTCTGAATGCCTTAGGAGCACTGAGTCTCCTTTTGTAAATTCAACGGGGTTATTGGTCTGCTCATCAGCCTCAATATAATCGTTATTTCCACCCTTACATTCTCTAATCTCATTTTCATTGTAATTCTTAATCCTTGCCTCCCATGCAAGGATTTTCTCTCGAACATTACCACGGATTATATTGGGGTTCGCCTCCATCTTCTTTTGTAGAGCAACATCTCGTATATGACATGGGATCGTCGGGAAGTTTATTGTTTTCTTTCCCTTCTTCATTTGGATGGTACTATTTTCATAATCGATTTGTGCCCTAGTGGTAGCGAGAAAGGGTGCCCCAAGGATTATTGGCATATTCATATCATTTCTTTCAATAATCATGAAGTCGACCGAATACAGGAATCCGGCAACGTTGACCAACACATCTTCTGCAATTCCTAACGGGTACTCATAAGAATGTTTTGCAAAGGAGAGTTTAGTACGGGTGATGGATGGCAGTTCGTCGGTTAACTGGACATAAACGGATAAAGGCATCAAATTTGCGTCGGAACCTTGGTCAGCTACCGCATCCAGATACTTGAGTTTTCCAATGCTGCATGGTATTTCGAAGACCCCGTAGAATTCCTGCTTTTCCACTAACTTTTGTCTTATGAGGCTCTCATACAATTGCCCTCCGAGTAATGTGTCGGATTCATCATCCGGCTTCATTTTCTTGGACTCCTTGCTGGGTAGATGAGTACGTCGATAGTTTCTCACCCAATCATTTATGGTCTCCTTGTTTATTTTGTGCCTCAAGTGATGCCTCACTTGTTGTGACCTTGGCGGTTCTATCATTTGGAGCTCCTTGGAGGGCGTCTCCTTTCCTTTGTCTGAACCGCAATTACAGGCATTGGCGTTTCCAGCATTAAGTGGGACGAGGTCGATTTTGTTGACTTCCATAGTTATCAACTTCCCCCTCTCTTCATTTTCGCCCTCTTGGACGATGGAGATGGCTTTGACAAATTTAGTGTTGGGAACTTCAACGTCATTCCGCACCAGCACTTTTTCAGGAGCTTTTGTATTTGTGTATTCTTTCAAAAGGTCCATCATCTCCGCCATCTTCTCTTCCATCTCCTCCTTCTGTTTGTAGACGGCTTCCTCAAATTTTGCCAACCGTTCGGAGTGTTGTGACATGTATTCACCCATTCGAGCTTCGAATGTTGGACTAAGTTCCTGAGGTGGTGAGTTGGGTTGAGCAAGCTTATAGAAGGGTGTAGTATTTTCCCTAAGGGGTGATTTGGACAATGGTATTTGCTTAACGCTTGAGACCGAGTTAACTGTTGCTTTTTGTGGACTTAAGGGTCTCTTTTTTTTTCCATAAGATATGCAACCCTCTTCTCAAGTTCACTAACGCTTTCCTCGGTGATTTGGTTGGCTTTATCGGGCGATGAATGTATGTTGACCGCCGAGTGTACGTCGTGGGAAATTTGCCACAATTCATCATCGTCGGATGCGAGCTCATCAATGATCTCCCATGATTCCTCGGCGTTTCTATCACGCAATCTGCCTCCGGCGGCTCGATCGATGGCACGCTTGGTGTGGTAGTCAACATGGTCATAGAAGATTTGAATTTGAAGCCAGAGATCTATGCCATGATGAGGGACTTTTTGGAGTAAGTCCTTGAATCGAATCCATGCCCCATATAGGGTTTCGCCTTGACGTTGTTCGAACATCAAGATATCCTTCCTTAACTTGGTAGTTCTTCCTGGTGGGAAAAACTGAGCAAGGAAACGAGTGGTGAGATCATCCCAAGAGGTGATGGATCCTGCGGGTAGGCGCTCTAGCCATTGACTAGCTTGGTCCCGCAGAGAGAATTGAAAGAGACGCAGTCGGGTCGTCTCTCGAGTGGCAACATCAAGGTCTATGGAATCAACGATTTTGAAAAAGTCCTTGAGATGTTGATTAGGATCTTCGGAACGAAGTCCATGGAATGCGCATCCGCTTTGCACCAACCGGATGGTGTCGGATCGCAAGGGAGTGACATTGGCTCCTTGAGTGAGCTCAATGGTGTTTCGATCACCATGGTGGCTAGGACAGGAGTAGTCTCCTAAGGTACGGGCTCTAGGAGGTGGGTGTTGTTGTGGTGGTGGGTTGTTGGGATCGAGGATATTACCACCTTTCATGATGTCAGATGGTAATGGTTACGAACAAAGAAACGAAGAAAAAAGATAGACTAAAGAAAACCTAGAAAAATAAAATAAAAATCTCACTAGAAAGGAATCTAGTGAGTAGACCTAATAAAATAAAAATTCAACCTAAACAATAACTATTCCCCGGCAGCGGCGCCAAAAACTTGATGCGTGGTTTTGCGACCTTACAACAGGTTTTACCTCTCGAGGGATCTCAAGAGGCTTGCAATCCCCACCAGGCAGTGTACCTGACCGATGTAGTATAGTGTAGTGGCAAGTACCGGGGGATTGATCGTTCTCTAGGGGAATAGTGTCGTTAGGATTGAAAAAACTACTCTAATAGGTCTAAGGGTGAGGGAAGATTCTTTTTGTATTTTTTATATTTTTATAAAAGCAAGTAAAATCTCGGGTTTGAAGGAGTGGGCGGAATTAGTTGCTAGTCAACTAACCCAAATAACTACAATTGCAAATAAAATAAAATAACTGAAAATAAAAAGGTTGTGGAACTTATATGGAGAGAAATGTGTTTACTTAGATTTCCTTACTCCCTAACTATCTTTTACCGGTTGATTAGTGTGTATTAATTGCGTGGATGACGGGTGTATTCCTTAATACCAATCGTGGGGTGGCGTACGTACTTCCCCAACTCTATAAGCTCCTACTTCACTCCTATGTCGAGCCGGCTAAGAAGCTCCTAACATGGGATCACTAGAATTCGCTCATGCATTAAATACAACCATAAAAACCTTAGTACGCATTGGTTCATGTTTCTTAAGACGTTCAAGCAAGTTACCGTATAGGAGGTTAGCCAGTTTTCTTAAGCCTAACATCGATAAACAATCATCCAATACAATTAATAACACACCAACAACCAATAATCAATAGTTAGGTTTCATTAGATCTAAGCAAACACAAGATAAATCTAGCCTAGCATGTTAAATAAAAGACAAGAACAAGATATAATCAAACAACACATAGACATATTGAATGATTAATTGATTACTTATCTTCAATTGAACATGGGAGATCTAAGGGTATAAAACCCTTAAAAGTAGCAGAAAAATCGTCTTAGGGTTTCTCCTCACAAAGTTGCACACTAATGACTAAAAATTATGAGAATATATATAGAAAATCAGATCTGACGGCGTCACGTTATAGAGCTGACGTCGTCACCTCGCCGCGGTTAGGGTTTCTTGATGGCCTTCTTGATGCCGTCCCCTTTTAATCATCCAAAATCCTCTCTGGCGCGTCAAGGGTTGACGGCGTCACAATGGTGCTTGACGCCGTCACAGGTACTTTTCCAGCCGATTTTGAGACTTTGTCGTTTTCTTCACTTTTATGCTCCAAAAACGTCCAAAATGCTTCCTTTTCCAGATTTCTTCTCCAAAGTACCTAAAATGACAAAAGGAACGATTAAGGGCAATATTTGATCAAATAAATACGATTTAGGGCTTAAATGACCCCTAAAAGCGGTACACTTTTCGCTTCATCAGAGAGAATATTAGATTGAAAACTATGAGAAGGTCCAACCCTTCCCATACTTGGGAAGGGGTATTTATACTACTGGATAAGTTGCCCCTAGTGGGCTGTGGAGTGAGCTGACAGTGGGTAAAGACCTGACCCAACTCCACAAATATTACTACGACTAAACTAATATAACTATAACTAAACTTGTATTAATAAGTCTATGAGCTATCTTAATGCTAATGAATACTCGGGGTGACTGAGTCTTTCATATGAATATTTATATTCCTAAAAGATTCTCCTTCTTTAGGTCTGTCCATTGGTTGATCGTCACATTCCGATGATGGGTGATTACCTCCACAGTTGTTACAACCATCTCGCATTTCTTTCATTTCTCTTTTAAGATCTTTGTATTACGAGTCGATTTTTGAAGTCAAGGCTTCCATTTTCTCCATGAGTTTAGAGGTATCGGAACTTTTGGAAAAAGCAACGGTTTTTCGTAAAGGTTTAGTTTTGGAATCTTTTGACCAATTGAGTTTGAGGAGTACTCGGTCTTTGAGTAGTTGATGTGCCCCGTTAGGGGTCTTATAGAGAAAAATTCCTCCAGCATCAAGGATTCCTTGAGATGTTTCATCAAGTCCATGGTAGAAGATTTGGATAATGGTTCCTCGTCCTAAACCATGTCCATGACAACTACGAAGCAAATCTTTCATACGAAGCCAGGCATCAACGAGTGATTCTTTAGGATTTTGTGTGAAAGCATGAATTTCTCCCATGAGTCGGTCAAACATGGCAGGTGGAAAGAATCGGCTTACAAAAGCTTGCCTCATCTCCTCCCAAGTATTGATAGTTCCTGGGGTTAATTCGTTGTACCACACTTTTGCATCTCCGGCAAATGATGATGGAAAAAGTTTGAGTTTAATGGCGTTGACATCGGTGTCGCCATATCGGAACATGCCATAAATTTTGATGAATTCGGCAATGTATTTATGCGGATCGGCCTGCGAACGGCCATCGAATTGGCGGTCTTTGATGATAGAATGATGGTGACCTTTTACGGTGAAATTGTTACCAAGGTTAACAGCAACATTAGCAGCTCCGGGAGTTGGTGCTACAGCTCGGTTGGTGGCCCACATGGGTTGATCGTCAGCCATGGGAAAAGGTTGATCAGTGAATGGGTTATAAATGACTTTGGCTTCGAAAAGGTTATCAAACGGTTGGTTTGGTACTCTTGGTACACGGTTGGTTAATGGAACAAAGGGTGTTCTTCTTCTTCTTGGTCTTCGGATTAAACGTTCGAGATCTGAAAGAGGTGAAATTGGTTCTATTCCAGTAGAGCGAGTTTTCATACAATTCCCAAGAGAATCTAGGCAACGTTTAAACACACGAGCAAAGAATGAAAACAGTTTGAAAAGATCAGATCAGATGATCCGAATCGGATACGGGTTAAATCCAATCGGTTGGATCAAAGTCTAAGCGATCCGATCGGATGGCAGGCGTCCTAATTGGATAAACGTATCGGTAAAAATTGATTATTGGGGAACCGATCGGATGGGAGTCTAACCGATCGGATGGTTGGCTCGGATATTTTTTTTCTTTTCGAAAACGAACTTGGTAAGAGATGGACTTCTAAAACTTACAGAAACACAATCAAAATCCCCGGCAACGGCGCCAAAAACTTGATGTGTTACGTGTGTGTACAAGTTTTAAATTTATAAGGGTTGAATTACCGAATCTAGAAATAACACATACGAGCAAGTGAACTCGTCCGTTATAGAAAGATTATGATGGTAAGTCGGGATCGTTCGCAGAGATTTGTGAGTGAATCGAGTTGTAAGAATAAAAGCTACTAAAAGTAAATCTCAAAAACAAGCAATAATGATAATATGATAATTCAAATGATTAAAACTACACTTGCTTAGACTAGTTTACTACTCTTGATAAGCATGATTGTGATAACTTTTCTTAACATGTTGGTTATGATAATTAGTTGGTGTTCTAATCTATTGTTCTTACAAGTTAAACCTTCATCAAAATTCAAGCATTAAGTTTAACCAATAAATTCAAGGTCAATTCAAGTTTCATAAGTTTGGATTAACAAACTTAAACACAAAAACAATCTTTTGTTTTATCAAATAAGCTTAGGAAATGGTCGATACAAAAGGTAACCGATCATAGACAAAAAGGTTACAATTGATTGTAAACTACTAATCTTTCGACCTATGAGGTGGTCTTCAATCAATCCAATTTGATAGACAAAAGCATTCTTATTACAACCACAATTAAGTTTCTTTGTTTAACCAAGAATAATGGGTAAAAACAATCATTCATAGACAAATGATTATAACTAGTTGAATAACAATAAACTTTTCGACCTTTAGAATTACTAACAACTAGTCAAACTTGATTAGCAAATGTCACTATGAAACTTAAGCACAATTGGATCTTAGAATTAACTTGAAATTGAATTAAAACATGTTATCACAATCATACGCAAATCATTAAGTAATATACATCATCTAAGCAAGTGCACAAAGCCACTAGCCACTCATAGCAAACATGAACATAAACTTAGAATTTTGAACTTTAGAAATCATGACTAAAAGTCTTACAATGATTGGAATGAGATTACAAATGATTAGGTAATGATACCCAAAGTATTGGTGTTGACTTCTTGAGAGTTTGACTTCCAAATGTTGACTTCTTGGACTTCCAAAGTTTCCTGGACTTCTAAGGACGAATTTGAGAGCTTTTGAGAGTGGTTTATGATTAGAGATAGTTGTGTAATAGTTGTGTAATAGTTGTCTTTTTTGTTGTGTCTTTCAAATGATTTCCAAAGGCTCTATTTATACTACTCTCAAGCATAGGAACTTTAAATGCTGCAACTTGGCCTCCAAGTAGCTTAGAAGGACCTAGAATACCAAATAGAAGAGCCTAGAATTGAACCAAAGTGCAGATTTGAGAAAAGTACGAGGGCTCCATCCGATCGGATACAGGTTGTGTCCGATCGGATGGTCTTGATCATCATCTCCATCCGAATCGGTTGCGGGTTGCATCCGATCGGATGGAGTTGTCCTGTAGACACAAACTTGGTCTTTTGATGTTTGGCTTGTATCTTTCTCATAGCTCTTGGTTCTTTGTCCAAAATTGATATTTCCTTTGTCTTGGAACTTGGAATCATGAATACTTGGATCTTCATTCTATGAAATGCCTTTTCGGAGTGGATCTTGACATGGGAATCTTCGTACAATCGTAAGTCCTTGGTTCCTTCATCAATCTTTCACTTTTTCTTCCTTTTTCCTGTACTTGGCTACATATACTTTGCAAACATACTTTGGTGCAATTAAGTATCAAAAGCATATAAATATAACCAAATAACATATACAAAAAGTATGAATAACGCTACTAAAAACATGCATAATTTGAGCGTTATCAACGTGACAGCTGAATGTTGAAGAAAATTCAAGGTCTATTGTTCTCAGATCTGGAGTGTTACTGCTGTCATGTTACTACTACTATTGATACACCCACGTTACTACTTCTGTTGAATGATTTATGTTGCCATTTATTAATACTGCTTGTTTAACTTTTAATGCTGCTCGATATGTCGTTAAAGTAGTTAGTGTTTCTCGTTCCAAGATTAGTGCTGCTCGATCATATTGTTTAATGCTACTGCGAGATCATTAGTGCTGCTAGTTTCATGGGATGAGTAAGGAGTTCATGGATGAAAAGTTGAGCGAAACCTATTTATGGTAAACGTTAATGCTGCTTTCTACAAGTTTATACTGTTATGTGAATTCAAGTTTCTACTGCTGCGTTTGTTTATGCTGTCGTGAGTTCTTAGTGCTGCTATGTTATTTTTATTAAAGAAGTTGTGTGGTTTGTTGATCATTCTAATGGTTACTCGACTAATTTTGATTCGCAATGATGCTCGACATGCTTGAACAGATTTGAGGGGTACTCGAAATCCTAATGTGGAATCTGGATTTAACATGCATGATATTAAATGCTAATGTAAATAAAGCTAGTTTTGGTGAGTTGAATAATTTTCCAATAATGAACCCTAGTTCTGTTTACTACAAGTCGTGCATGTTACTACTATTCAGTTGATGAGAGTTTTGTTTGATATTGGAAAGTGCATGGTTTTGGTTTTCGGCTGAGTTTAAGAGATGTCGGATAACACACACTGTTTGGATTTTGGATTTTGGTTTAAATGTTCTTAAATGTTTAAAAGGCACGTATTTGTTCTAATTAGAATAATTGATTACGAAGAAGGTTGATTATCACTTATTTGACGATGAAGTAGAATTACTTGGACGCGTGTTCTTATCATATCTTAAATGGCTTACAACGTTTAAAGATAACTTGTTCGTGCTTTAATGTTGTGACAATGACTTGTCAAATCAAGCAATAGGGATTTGCTATCACTTAAAGGAGTTACATTATAGTGCTCAGTGTCTCATTGAAGATGAGGATTTTGTCAAGAGATTGCGGTCTACTTATATGGTGTTCGTATAAGTTCCAAGTCATATGGATAGTGCAAGACATAAATTTGGGTTGTTCTACTTCAGCATCAAGTTTGTAATACTTAGTTTTTTTCATCAGTGATCATTACATTGAGCTTACAGAATTAAAGATTCAAGAAATGGTTAACATATGGGTTTCAGGGGAAGCTTAATGGTAAAATGTTTAACCATTTGCATGCATCATTTGAGGGGAATGTTTTAACAACTGTAAGTCATTATTACTACTGATGGCTTAAGTTTCTATTATTTTGGATTCATTATTAGTGCGGAAACTTCATGGAGGGTAATTCGAGACATTAGAAGGCTGAATTGGAAGTGTGATATTGGTTCGTGGTTGTCAAGATCAAAGTTGCAACTACTTAGCGTCTCCTAGTGGATAATAACAAAAGAGGGAAGAAGTACATTAAAGTTTTGCAACTTGAAAATCCTTGGTAGTACAGCATGTTATTTAAGTTCACACGAGTTGAGCTTAAAGGGAAGATTATTTCATTCATGGAAGATCTAGAAGAATGTTTTGTCATTATCAACTAGGGAAAGATTGTTGGGTTTTATATTGAGTTGATAAATACAAAACAATAAAAGAATAATGAAGCAAGATGAAACTACAAGGACTTGAAAGATAATGAATAAAAGTTAGGAAGATTTGTTTCCTAAAAAAGTTAGGAGTCTTTATAAACCCTAATATCTCTCTAGACTCAAAGTCATGGCATACCCCATATAACTAGGTTCCTCATTGAGGATGTCTTTCGGATCAAATTTATCACTCAGTTTTCTCTTAGTAGGCTCGGTTTGGTATGACTTCTCAAATTCCTCTCCATCAGTATCTACTATTGTCATCTTAATGTGCCACAACCCATCTCCTTTCATACGTGGCTTTTTCCAATCCCATTGACTATCCTCATCCTCCGACTTCCATTTACTCATGCAAAGATTAATAGGCAAAACTCCTAGGAACTCAATCATCTTCCTAAATACTAGAGGGTCCTCAAAAGGATCAAGCTCGACATTTCTAGCTATTTGTTGTTCCATGTAGGGTACGCTCTTCACATATGCATCTTCTAGGAAAAATGGGAGTTGAGGTCCTATAAACTCTTGATCTAGTCGGGGGCCATATCTCGATGGTTTCTTATCCCTAGCTAACCTATCGTCCATTATTCCTCATTCCTTATCATGCTCATGCTTTTGGACATCATAGATTGACCTAGTGGATCCTTCCCCTACCACTATTTTAGACATCTTACAATCTATTATCGCACTAGCGGTTGCTAAAAATCCTCTTCCAACTAGTAATGGGCATTTAAGATCACTTGATATTTCTAAGACATGAAGGTCCGCCAAAATAGTCAATCTATCTATATGAACAACCATGTCTTTTTGTATCCCAACCGGATAAGCAACACTTCCATCCGCCAATCCTATAATTGATTCCGTTGTTTCAAGTCTACCTAAGTTAAGGTTCCAATAGAGGGATAACGGAATTATATTGATGCATGATCCTAAGTCGGCTAAGGTGTCATAGGCCTTGGAATTCCCAATCCTACAAGGTAAAACAAATATGCCCGGATCATCTAACTTCTTAGGTAACTTGTTTTGGACAACAGTGGAACCATTCTTACCCAAATTAACGTTCTCCTTATATTTTTCCAAAATGGCATTGTAGTAGGGAGCATGAGTTAAGACATCAAGAATCGGACATTCAAGATAGATATCTTTAAATTCATCTTCAAGGGTCGAGTTAGGTTCTTGTTTGGGTGGTGTTTCGGTCACTTGGTTGACTGATACATTAGTTGATGTATTATCTTCTTGGTCTTTTTGAAAAATTTAAGTTTGTTTGAAACACGTGTTTATTGCATTGACCGAGTAAAATTGAGGACAAGAACAAGGAGATGAAACCGATGAGATGGAGTTAACGTTTAGTTTCGGGTTCTTGACGGTGTCACTTGGGAGTGCTCCCAATACTCGATCATTGAGAACCTTTAACATGTTGTCAATTTTATTTGTCATCTCGCTTTGTTGTTGTTTGAAATCGGCTTCAAACTTGGACAAACGAGCTTCTTGAGATGACATAAAATTAGACATTAACCCTTCAAAATTGTTGGAGTTGTTGGAAGGATTATTACTAAAGGTATGGTTCGAGGATGAACCATTTGGTTGAAAACGATTAGGTGGATTTGAAAATTTGTTTTGAGATGAATTTTAGTTTTGTTTCCACCTAAAGTTTGGGTATTTTTCCAAGATGGATTGTATGAATCACCAAGGTTGTTTTGCTCGGGTTTGAAAGTGAACCACTTATCTCCCGCTTCGTCGGTACGCGGGGATGCATAATCTGCAAAAGCTTGTTCGAGGAGTTCCATGCAATCACGAGTGTCATGGGGACCACTACATAATTCACATGAAGAAGTGAATTTGTTTACTTGACTTGAAGGTTTAGGAGTTTCGTAGGATTTCATGAGAAACTTGACTTGATCTTCAAGTTCCATGATCCTACGGTCGGGAATGCTTGAGTTATTCGAAGGCAAGGATATTGCCTAGACCGTTTTGCTCAACTCGCGGGGATCATTCCAACATTTGTTGTCATAGAGAGCAAGATCTTCTATGATGCCCCACGATTCTTTCGCATTCTTGTCATGTAGCTTACCACCGGCCGCTTGGTCAATGGTTTGTCTTGTGGATTGATTTACATGATCATAGAAAATTTGGATTTGAAGCCAAAGATCAATGCCATGATGAGGGAGTTTTTGGAGTAAGTCCTTGAAACAAGACCACTCTTCGTAAAGAGTTTCACCTTGACGTTGTTGGAACATCAAGATGTCATTCCTTAGCTTGGTAGTTCTCCCCGGTGGGAAAAATTAAGCGAGGAAACGAGAAGTAAGATCATCCTAAGATGAGATAGATCCCGCGGGTAAATGCTCAAGCCAATGACTAGCTTGGTCACGTAGAGAGAATTGAAAGAGATGCAAACGCGTTGTCTCTTGAGTGGCAACACCAGGGTCTATGGAATCTACGATTTTAAGAAAATCCTTGAGATGTTAGTTTGGATCATCGGAACGAAGTCTATAGAATGCACATCCGCTTTGCACGAACCGGATGGTGTCGGATCGCAAGGGAGACACATTGGCTCTTTGGGGGAGCTCAATGGTGTATCGATAGCCTTGGTGGCTTGGTTTGGAGTACTCACCTAGAGTACAGGCTCAAGGTGGGTCTGGTTAATTGGTGGGTCTTGGTGTGGTTGATTTGGATGGCCAACGGGTTCAAAGATATTATTATTCACCATGATGGCAAATGATATGGGTTACGAACAAAGGGAACTGGTGTGTGTTAAACCACACACCTTTTCTTTATCAAAAACGGACTTAAAAGACCAAAAACCAAACATAAATGCCAAATATATGCTTGTTTTTATGTTTGTGTATGTGCAGGTAAAGGATATAAGAAAATGACGAAAAGAAAGACAAAACTGACGAAAACGAGCACGAGAATGAAAGAGTAAGAAAAGCCGAGGTCGGGGATATGATTTTACAAGTTTCTATCAGTCAAAAACCCAAAACCTCTAAACCAAAGCCTTATTGATAAATCATTTACATTAATGGTCCAAAACATTTTACACCGTTAGTCCCTAGATTTTGCAAAGTTAGTCCCAAACTAACTTGTGTTAAATAAAAATTTCCTTATCCAATCCCGAATCCAATAAAAATCCAGTCCACTCAATATCCTTACATCAAGCCCATCTCAGCCCAATCCACCCTTTATCATAAACCCGGATCCACCCATCTTAATTATAAACCGGATCCCACACCATCCAACCCGACTTTCCCTTTTTATTTAACCCGAAGCCAAACATTTAATAAATAAGGGTCAAACATAAGGAAAAAAGAGCGGGCAAATCAGTTTTTTACTGTTTACTTTCCCCTTCACCACTTACCCTGCTCTTAATGTACTTTACCTCTTCTAGAAGCTGACACATCAGAAGATATGACCTCATATTCCATCCTTGCTGGCAGAATAGAGCTTTCCCATTGGTTTTTGTTATGTGGCATTCGATTTGATGGCTAAGATTGAAGGGATGATGTCGACATCATGATTGGAGGGCTGGGATTGGATCATACAAATCCTAGGAGGTGCAAATGAGGCTATAAATAGAAGGCTCTTCACTCACATTAGAAATCTTTTTTTTTATCTTTTTACTTTAAGTCGTTTTTATTGTATTTTGCTTATTTACTGCTTTTTATCTTAATTCCTGTCTTTTTTATAAGCTTTGTAATCATTTAAGATAATTAGGTCTGCTTTTCTGTTTTTAAGCTCTTTGGTGGAGGAATTTTATATGTTTTCAGTTTTTATAGTTTTTCTAATTGGTTGTAGTGCTTATTTTTAAGCTCAAAAGTGCCTCAGTGGGTTGTTTTGGCCTGCAAATTGCCTTAACTGCTTATTTTGGATTTTTTTTGCTTATTTGCTTGTTAGTTCTGCTTATTCTGTTTACATTGGCTTTTTAGGATTGCTTTTAGTGATTTATAGCTTATTTCAGTAAATACACAAGCTTATAGAAGCTTGTGTGTGAGCTTATCAGTTAGCTTTAGCTTTTTAGACCCTTTTATAATTGTCTGCCTTTTACTGCTTATTCTTGCTTATTCTTTAAGTTTTAAAAAGTTTGCTTTCACAAAAGTATGTTATTTTCAGCTTATTTACAAGTTCTAAAAGAAAATTTGAAAAAAAAAAATAAATAAATAGAAACGAGACTAAAAATATTCGACAATCAAGCATATTAAAACTAAAAACACAAACGTAAATCTCAATTCAAATCTCGTTGGGAAAACGACCTCGGATGATCAATTTATCACTTGTCCTCAAGTGAATCTTGGTTCAAACGGGAAAACTTACAAATATTAAAACTGCCCCGTGCTACAATCGAATCAGTTTTTGGTGCCGCTGCCGGGGAGATTTGTTAAGATTTTTGCGTTGTGTTTGGCATTCGTGCCTTGAAGATTCTTTCTTCTGAAAGTTTATTTTCTTAAATTTCAAAAAATTAAAAAAAAATTAAAAAAATTAAAAAAAAATTAAAAAATTCATAAAAAAGCCAAAAATATTTTCCTTTTCTAAAAATCTTCCAAAAATCCAAAAATATTTTCGTTTTCCTAAATCTTTTAAAAATCCAAAATATTTTTCGTAAAGATATTTTCTCAAATATCCTTTTCTAAAATATTTTTCAAAAAAAAAAAAAAAAAAAAAAAAAAAAAAAAAAAAAAAAAAAAAAATAAAAAAAATATTTTCATTTTCTCAAAATTTTAGAAAAAGGCCAAAAATATTTTTTCTATCTTCTTTCTTATAGTACATAAAAACAATAATAAAAATGAAATAAAAATTAAAAAAAAATTGTTTCGAGAAAATCTCATTTCTTCTCCCTCTCATCCCCATGATCTTCTTACCATAGAGGAATTCTACCGCCCTTCACTAATCGGTAGAGGAGGACCGATCACTCCGACAACCAATCAAGAAGCCGATTTTGTTATGAAAAATCATATGATTGAGCGTATTCGACAAAATTACCAATTCCATGGATTTCACGATGAAGATGCAAACCAACATTTGGACAAATTTCTATCGATCACTCGATTCATCAAGAAAAATGTAGTTTCCAAAGATACCCTCAATCTTAATCTTTTCCCATTATCTTTATCCCATGATGCTCAAATATGGTTTTGTTGTCTCAAAACTCATTCTATTCATACTTGGGTAGAGATGGTATCCAAGTTTCTTTCAAAATACTATCCTTATTCTAGAGCGTTGCAACTTAGAAAAGATATTTTGAATTTTCTGCAATTGCCCAAGGAATCAGTATTTGAAGCTTGGGAAAGATTCAAATCATTGTTGCGAAAATGTCCTGATCATAGAATTTTGCTTCTTGATCAAATCCTAACCTTTTATCATGGCATAACTACGATTGATCGAGACAAAATCATGTTGGCTGCCGGTGGTAATCTCATGCGGAAGACTCCTCAAGAAGCATATAATTTGATCGAGAATATGACACAACATCATTATCAGTGGGACACCGAGGTCCAGTATCATTCTACCAGTGTTTTGAGTGATCATTATTCCGATTACAATTTCGCAGTGAGTGCACAAATTGAGATCCTTGGCCAGCAAGAAAAATATATAAGTCAAAGTTGTCAATCTCAGCTAGGACTAGGTCATCCAATCACCGTTCATTTTACATACTCCGATGAGAGTGATGAGGATGAACCTTTAGAAGAAGAAAACGTTCAGAGATCAATTCATCCTTTGAGTGGCAGTCCCACTCCCTCTTCTGATCCTGTTGTCGTGTCTCTCTCCCCATCTCTTACCTCCTTTGGGGATAGTGATTTTCTTTTGGAAGAGACTGACGCCTTTCTTGCTCTTGATGATTCAGTTTCACCTGAAAATAATAATGGATTTTATGATTCTGAGGGAGTATTCTTCTTCTTGAGAAATTATTAAATGATGATTTCGCGAAAGATCTCCCTCCTAAAGAGAAATCTGAGATCAATCCACTCATTAAGGAACCTTCAGATACCTTTTTAATGGGGAATAAGGAAGTCGAATTCAGTCCTCTTAAGGATATTGATGACCTTGTTCCAATCCCAAGGGTATCCGAGAAACCTTTCGATCTTCCTGATTCTATTTCACATACTTTCGACACGACTATCGCTAATCCTTTGATTGATTTCGGTTCTGAATTTACTCTTAAAAATGAGGAAAGTGATAAGTCTAAAAAGGAGACAAAAATGGACAAGGTACATATTTATAGCCCACAAAGTACCGCACATGTCCCACCTCCGTATATCCCGCCTGAATCAGAGCCAGAGCTTGAAGAATCTCTTGTTGTTCCTACGACAAAAGATAAGCCGGTTTCAAATACCTCCAACTTATTAGTTGACTTACATGAGAAACTGGTGACTCTATTGGCCAATCATGGAAAGATAAGGATTGATACGACGAACCTTCATTATTACATCTTTGACTCGTATCCTATCTTAAGAATCCTTGGCCAACGACTACTTTCTTCTTTATCATATAGTCGTTGCCTCAGCTTACTTGAGGGATTCTCAAAAATTCATTCATTAGATTTATTCCAGTCTGGTGACGAAAATGAAGTATTTGATCCCGGAATATTCGTTATTGCCGGTCGACTAAGAAGTTTGAAAGAAATTCCATCAAAGATTGAACCATCCCACCCTTGTGACCTTAATGTAAATTAAATTCGGGGAGAGTCAAGCTTAGCGACTCGATAATAAACAAGCGCTTCTCGGGAGGCAACCCGTGTCTATCTTCTTTCTATTTTCTAATAAATGTGACGTGAAGAGGCCCTCCTCTTCTATTTCTCGTGTTTCGTGTTTGTTTGTTTTATGTCCAGGATTTGCCCGAACTATGAAGACTCTCGTGCTCGTGGTTTTGTCTTTCCTCCACTCGAGTTTCATCCTTCAGTGCTTATTGAGAAATCCGATATCCTACATCTTATCGATTAATGTTCATCTATTAGTATAATTAATAAACGGCTTTAGATTTGCATAAGAGGACCCTTATCTCAAAACATTGAGGACAATGTCTTGTTTTAGTCTTGGGGGGAGGGGGGAGGGGAATCTTTCGATTTGATTTTACCTTGCATTTTGCCTTATACTCTCGCAACCCCGTTTTTCCTCCAAAAAATGAGAAAATTTAAAAACTTTTGCAAAAATATTATAAGTGTTTTGACACATTGTTGACTTTCCGTTGGTAAGAGTAGGAATAAAATTTTGACTTGATCGAGCGTGTTGAGCTCTAGCTTGTCCCCTTAACCTTTATAATTGAAAGTTGTGCTAGTCTCTTATACAAGAAGCTATAAAACGCGAATTCTAGCAAGAGTTTGCAAGTTTCCATAACTGACTTTAAATATGCGCATCTTGATTTTATTAGACTAAGCATTCGCGGATCTTATTATTTAAGATTTTAAATTTGCGAAGAACGAGAAATGATAGAGTTAAAAATAAGTTAGATGCTAAGCGTGGAGTAGTTGGATCTCTTTAGAGCCCATTGAGGTTAATTGTGACTTTTTACTCCCATCAGTTAAAAAAATCCAAAAATATAAATTTTTAAATAACTAAAGGTGCACGGTTTTGGCGATAATTAGTTTTTACTCCTTCTTTAGAGAATTCTTGCTTATAAGAGTTGGGTACACATCAAGGTACTGCCAGTGTTGCGGGGAATAATACAACTGATTCCTAATAGTACGTGCTATTGTTTCGGATGTTGAAAGACCGCAGGACTCGGGATTTGGCCCCTAATTAATATGTAAAAACCAAAGCCGAAATAAGACTATTGTTTCCTAACGGTTCGCTCCCGTTGACTCAGTTGTTTAAAGGGTGGAGATAATAATAATAATAATCCAAAGCCGATAAAAGTTTTCTGTTTTCTGACGGTTCGCTCCCGTTGACTCAGACTTCAAAAAGGCAGAGAAAATTCCCAAGGTCATAATAGGCTACTGTTTCTTGACGGTTCGCTCCCGTTGTTGCAGTTGTTATAAAGGACCGAGGGCTAATATGCTTAATAATAATGATAATAAAGCCAAATTTTGACTCCGGGGATATCCTAATAAAAGCTTCTGTCTCTAGACTCGTAGATGAGTTGTTTCGGTCGAAAATAAAAGGATATCCCTTAAATCGTGTTAAATTAGGACCTTGATGTGGACCTCATTTTTATGGGAACGGTTTTCGAGGGAAGGATTTTAAACTAGTTAGCGTCTAAACTTAGTGCCTTTATCAGACTAAAAATCTATGAAAACCAAAAAAAAAAATCATTTTTCATAAAATACTTAGAGGAAATAGGAATAAGGGAGTAAAGAGTAGCTATGCGTACACAATTAGTATCTATGGGTAGTGTTGGCATATAACTTGTGTTTAACAATGATTTCATTTTTAAGCTTGGTTTGGGGACTCGTGAAAAATCAAAGACGATGAATTTTATCCAAATGGACGCTTTTTTATGAAAAGTGCTTCTTACTCCGTGATCCTAAAAGTTATTGTGAAATAATGAAGGTCAACATCCCGTCATATCAGAAAAGTATAAAAAAAATAGTATATTTAATAAAATGGTCAAATGGGGCATTTTTGGAACTATTGATTTCTTAATCTCTTTTGAGGAATATTTTGCTACTTTTCAAAATCTTTAGTAGAAAAAGGTTGAAATTTTTGGTTTTAAAAGCGTGATGTGATGACATTGCGTGAGGACACGTCAATACCTTAGTCTGGGAGATTTTGGTATGTGTTAAATCACATACCTTTTCTTTATCAAAAACGGACTTAAAAGACCAAAAACCGAACATAAATGCCAAATATATGCTTGTTTTTGTGTTTGTATATGTGCAGGTAAACAATATAAGAAAATGACGAAAAGAAAGACAAAACTGACGAAAACGAGCGCGAGAATGAAAGAGTAAGAAAAGCCGAGGCTGGGGATATGATTTTACAAGTTTCTATCAGTCAAAAACCCAAAACCTCTAAACCAAAGCCTTATTGATAAATCATTTACATTAATGGTCCAAAACATTTTACACCGTTAGTCCCTAGATTTTGCAAAGTTAGTCCCAAACTAACTTGTGTTAAATACAAATTTCCATATCCAATCCCGAATCCAATAAAAATCCAGTCCACTCAATATCCTTACATCAAGCCCATCTCAGCCCAATCCACCCTTTATCATAAACCCGGATCCACCCATCTTAATTATAAACCGGATCCCACACCATCCAACCCGACTTTCCCTTTTTATTTAACCCGAAGTCAAACATTTAATAAAGAAGGGTCAAACATAAGGAAAAAAGAGCGGGCAAATCATTTTTTTACTGTTCACTTTCCCCTTCACCACTTACCCTGATCTTACTGTACTTAACCTCTTCTAGAAGCTGACACATCAGAAGATATGACATCATATTCCATCATTGCTGGCAGAATAGAGTTTTTCCATTGGTTTTTGTTATGTGGCATTCGATTTGATGGCTAAGATTGAAGGGATGATGTTGACATCATGATTGAAGGGCTGGGATTCGATCATACAAATCCTAGGAGGTGCAAATGAGGCTATAAATAGAAGGCTCTTCACTCACATTAGAAATCTTTTTTTTAGCTTTTTCCTTTAAGTCGTTTTTATTGTATTTTGCTTATTTACTTCTTTTTATCTTAATTCCTGTCTTTTTTTTAAGCTTTGTAATCATTTAAGATAATTAATAAAATTTAGTTTGTTTGATTACCTTGTCTATTTTACATTCATGTCCAAATTCTCTATTATGGTAAATATAAGCTAAAATAAGCACTTAATAAGCAATTTATTTTATACACTTGTTAGATCTCAAATAAGCTGTCTCATAGCTTACTTTGAGCATCTGTAGTCATCAATTGAATTGTACTAAATCATACTCAAATTACCTTGGCATTTTGTGGAATAAGCACGTAGATGATAAGCCAAAAAGGGAAGGGCTTATTGTACTTTACCAGCTTGTTTCTAACAAGCTGGAGCTCGTAGATCAGCTCTTGGAGCAATTTCATGTCCTTGTTTGTGCAAAGGAAAAAGTGAGTTCAACTTTTTACTCATTATTCTTATTAAACTGCTTATTTTAGTTTACTGCTTATTTCTATGCTTATTTGAGTTTATTTATCTTACTTATGCTTAATTGAAGTTGATTTGTTTCTGAGTTAGCATATTTCATAGTGTTTCTTCATTTTGTGCTATTTAGTGATTTTTAAGGTTAAATTGCATATTACCTTGGATTATTAAATAAGCACTTTTCTAATATTGCTTTATGCTTAAAATCACTTGAATAAGCTTAACAATGATCTGTTTTTAATAATATTTGAGTTTTGCATTATAAATTAGCCTAGAAATCAGATTTGGAAAAATAAGGGGGTGTTTGGCATAAGGATAGAAAAGGTTCAAAAAGAAGTTTTACTGATCATAGGTCATTAAGCCAATTTGAATTTGGTGTAATTCAGTCAGTTAAGCTAAGTTTAAGTTGTTTTAAGCTGTTATAAGTAGTTTTGAATGTTTTGGATTGATTTTCAAGTTTTTATGCCTTAATCTAAAAAATTGTGCTTATTATGCTTCAAGTAGTGATAAGGCCTTAATAGTGTTGTTTTTGAGTTTTTTTATAAGTATTATAAGTTTGTTTTTAGGAGTTGGTATAATTTCATAGGGTTTTGTAGTCTTTTTGTTCAAATTTTCTAAAATCTGTCACAGAACCAAATTTGATAATTAGTTCTGGGTAGGACTGTTCTAGCTTAATTTTGGTGCTTATTTTCAACCCATAGTTTCTAAAAATCTTTTTACAATTTGTTGGCTTATTGATCAATGTTGTTTTCCATTTTTCAGCTTAATATATGGCTTCCTGATAGCTTTTTCAGAGCTTTAAAAGTTACTACCTAAGTGTGCATACTGATGTTGCATTAGCATGAACAATGCCTGATCAGCCTCATTCTCACCTTAGTTTTAAGAACTCAATAAGCACTTTTAGGTCTGCTTTTCTATTTTTAAGCTCTTTGGTGGATGAATTTTATATGTTTTCAATTTTTATAGTTTTTCTAATTGGTTGTAGTGCTTATTTTTAAGCTCAAAAGTACCTCAGTGGGCTGTTTTGGCCTGCAAATTGCCTTAACTGCTTATTTTGGATTTTTTTGCTTATTTGCTTGTTAGTTCTGCTTATTCTGTTTACATTGGCTTTTTAGGATTGCTTTTAGTGATTTATAGCTTATTTCAGTAAATATACAAGCTTATAGAAGCTTGTGTGTGAGCTTATCAGTTAGCTTTAGCTTTTTAGACCCTTTTATAATTGTCTGCCTTTTACTGCTTATTCTTGCTTATTCTTTAAGTTTTAAAAAGTTTTCTTTCACAAAAGTTTGTTATTTTCAGCTTATTTACAAGTTCTAAAAGAAATTTGTAAAAATAAAAATAAAAAATAAATAGAAACCAAACCAAAAATATTCTAGAATCAAGCATATTAAAACTAAAAACACAAACGTAAATCTCAATTCAAATCTCGTTGGGAAAACAACCTCGGAAGATCAATTTATCACTTGTCCTCAAGTGAATCTTGGTTCTAACGGGAAAACTTTCAAATATTAAAACTGCCTCGTGCTACAATCGAATCAGGAACGAAGAAAAGATATACTACAAGAAAGCTACTAAAAAGAAAATAAAATTCTCACTTGATAGGAATCTAGTGAGTAGGTCTAAACGAAATAGAAATCGAACCTAAACTATTAACTATTCCCCGACAGCGACGCTAAAAACTTGATGCGAGGGTTGCAAGCCTTCACAAGAAAGTTTTACAATCCTCTAGGCAGTGTACCTAACCGGGGGATTGATCGTTCTCTTGGGGAATAGTCTCGCAATAGTTGTGGAAAGGTCGAAGTGTATATCGAGAGTGAGGGATGATTCTTTTTGTATTTTATATATTTTATGAAAGTAATTAAAATCTCGGGTTTTGAAAGAGTGGGCGGAATTAGTTGCTAGTCAACTAACCCGAAACTATTAATTAAACTAAAATTAAACTAATAACAAGAAAAAATAAAGTGGTGACTTCTTATGATAGGGAAAAGCGTGTTCACTTAGATTTAATTACTCACTAGTTATCTCCTACTGATTTATTGAATTGTCACGTCCTTGTTTTAATTGAAGCGTTGTATTCCTTAATACTGGTCGTGGGGAGGTGCTGAAGTCCCCAACTCTATGGATATTAGTCTCCCCTAAATCCCTTAAAGTCTATTAAGTTTTCTATGATCTACAAGCCGCAATTCATGCAATAAATACAACGAGAAAAACCAATAGTGCACTCTACGGTTGTGTTTTCTAAGACGTTCAAGCTAACACATATGAGAAACTAGCCAGTTTTCTTAGCCTAATGCGAGGCAATTAATTAAACAAGAGACGACAAATCAATTCTCAACAACTAGGTTTCATTAGATCTAAGCAAACACAAATAAATCTAAGCTAGCATGTAAAAGAGAAGAGAAGATAAACAAATAATCAAACAACACATTGGCATATTGAATGATTAAACGGATAACTTATCTTCCATAAACATGTGTTTTGGGGGCTGTAGAACCCTTACAAAAGCTGAGAAAATCGTTCACAAAACCCTACTCCAAGATGTTACACGAATTAATGAAAACATGCGAAAGTATATATATAGTTTTACAATGGTAACGGCGTCACCTGCAAAGTGTGACGCCGTTAGCTCGCCTCCAATTAGGGTTTGGTCTTCTCCAAGTTGTCTTGTGACGGCGTCGCGTAGGAACTGTGACGCCGTCCCTTAGTAGAACTTCTGGGCCGTCTCTTGTTATCTTTGTACAAATTTTTGGTCTTCAATTACACATGACGCCGTCAGGTTATAAAGTCTTCAAATTTGATTGCGGCGTCGCTTGTTAATTCTGAGACAAGAATCCACCTTCGTTTGCAAATGACGGTGTCACGTTGTAGCTTGTGACGCCGTCAGACTCTCATATCTGACAGAATTCGAGACTTCGTCGTTTTCTTCATTTTTTCGTCGTTTCAAGCCCAAAACATGCCATTTTCCAGATTTCTTGTCCCAAGTACCTAAAATGCAAAAAAAACGATTTAGGGCAATATTCGATCAGATAAATACGATTTCGGACTTAAATAGCCCCCTAAAAAGGTCCCAAATAATTCCTCATCAGTCAACAATTAGTGGTACCATTCCAGATAAAGACGCTCCTAATTTTTCTTTTAGTGGTGAAAGTTTATTTGAGGAAGTTTGGAGCTGATTTGCGAGGAAAAATGGGTTGGAAAATTCAAACTTATTTTTCAAATTCAAAAATAATTTGTAAAATGTATTTTTTGAACCGGACGAACACGAACAGAGCCTTTTTCATGCTCATTCATTTAATTTTAGCCGGACAAATAAACGGACACGAACGTTTAAACGGACGAATTTTCTTGTTCATGTTCGTTTATTAAGAAAATGAGTTGTTCTTGTTCGTTTATGTTCGTTCATTAAGACACTAAACGGACGCTAAACGAACATAAACGATCGAACATAAATGAAAATAGACAAACAAACATAAACTTTATTGAATTATGCAAAATATATTGTTTTATAAGTGTTATATTGTTTAAACAAACCAATTTTATAATTATACAATTAAAAGATATGACATACGAACATAAATAAATAAATGAACATATACGAACGTTACGAACATAAATGAACGGACGCGGCTTTTGTTCATATTCGTTCATTTAACTAAACGAACGTAAAATATTATTCATGTTCGTTCATTTAATAAATAAAGGAACATAAACTAACTTTTTACCGAACGGTTCATGAAATGTTCATTGAACGTTCAGTTCGTTTACAGCCCTAATCACCGTAAAAAGCCCTAATCACCGTAAAAACTATTCTTATCGCTATTGTTCAACACCAAAATTTTCTATCGTATGATACATATGATAGATGTATATTTATCGAACAAAATTTTCCTATTGCTTTTACATTTACTATATCAATTGTTGAAATTTGCAAATAAATGGGTTGAGGATTATACAAGTAATATAAAGATGCGGGCAAACAATTAGGAGGGTATTTTAATATTAAATTAAAACTTTTTTCCTATTTTAATATACATTCATCTAAAAGATAATCATAGTTAAGATAAAAACATTTTAATATTTCGCCTATTTTTTAATTTAAAGATCCTTAAACTTATCTTAAGCAATTTAACAATCGCGACGAGCATTAATTGTCTTCTATAGACGGCACTTTAATATACTTTCGACAAAAAAAATCATTTTCTTCTCGTTTTATCGTCTTTTTTTCGTTTTTTTTTTTTTTTTTTTTTTTTTTTTTTTTTTTTTTTTCCATTATTGAAATTTGTATGAAAAAATAACATATAATATTAGTGGTAAATCACATATGATATGTAATATCACATGTGCTATTTGTGTTAAATCACATATGATTTTTTCATGCAAAATTCAGTATCGAAATAAATGAAAAAAACGTAAAAAAAAAGTGAAAAACACGAAAAAAAATAATTTTGTCGAAAGTATATCAAAGTGCCTATCTATAGAAAGATAATTAAATATTCGTCGTAACGGTATATTTTTTTTCGCTTAACGATTAACGGTTTGAAAGATATTAATATTTGAAAAAAAAAATGATTAAAGTGGTTTTTTTAAATTGTTGAGATTAATTTAATCCATTAAATCAAATAAATCTAGAGGGTAAAGATTAATCCCTTGATATGTAAAAAAAGTTTGATATATAAATAATCTTTAATGGCAAACAATTTTGTTACTCACTACTTTCACTAAATAAAAATATTATTCTAGCGATATAAGATCATTTGAGGACAAAACTTTATCTACATACCAAGGGAATCCCCACCCTCCATCTTCATTAATCCAATGGCTGAGATTAAACAAAATATTTATACTATAAGGGCATTTTCGTCAATATATAAACCAAAATTTAAAACCACCACACTTGTAAACTCATATTTTACACACACTGAAAATGTGTGTTTTCTTCTCCGGCGTTTAATTGCTTCTCACTGAACCTCCATAACCGAATCAAAACCCTAATTTCCTTATTTAATTCATCAATTGAACATCAAAGTGATCTCTCTTCAATATCACCATTATCATTACGTTAACAACCACGATTTATATAAACAACCACGGTTTGTTCATCTTCTTATCTGGTTCATCAAGGTAGGGATCACAATCAAATTGATCACAATCAAGTAATCAATCAATTCATCACTTATTAGATATTATATTCTGATTTTGTAATTTATTTGCTCCGATCTGATATTTGTTGCTAAATTAGATTGTTGTAATAAAATATGCTCTGATTTTAAGTGTTAATATTAATTTACATGTTTATGCATTTAAGAGTTTGTGGAAATGAAATGAACCTAAGTTCTGTTGTATTGGATTTTACGATTAGTAGAAAGCTAGAATACTTTGTGATTATGAACATTTATTTATCGGTTTGTTAGCGAAATGATGAAATGATTGTGGGATATACAAAGCGTGTTTATATTTGTTGAAGTAAATATGTTATTGTACAAGTGAAAATAATATGCAATAATATTAGTTGACAAAATTCACTTAAAACTTTATTTAGGAGCAATGTTTTGGTAGTTACTTGCTTCTGTCAAACGAAATGGTGTTATGTGAGCGGTATTTGTTTGAATGTGATATATTGTTGTATAACGAGACAACTCGCTTTACATAAATGTGATATATTGTTGTATAATGCGAACGGTATCTGGGATGGCCTTGCATTAGGCACAATGATGCGAAATCCTGAACACAATACAATGATGCACACATTTTTAAACGAAGCCTAGTCTGTGAACTTTGTTTAACGGTGATGATATTTTTGTAGGATGTTATGTATTTGATTCGATAGTTTTCAACTTCTCATAAAAATGACCTTGCTTCGTTTTAATATCGGAAGCAAAGATTAGCGTGCACTTTCTATATGTTAATTGTGTTTAGTTTGTGTATCTTCCTTTTTCTTGCATATGTTTTGTGTTTGCTTAAAACTGAGTCTATTGAATGAATGAGTGTGAGCTGTGAAATCATCGCTATTGGATTGTATCTTTCGCATTTTTTCAAAAGAAAAATGAATAGCAGTTATTTCTAGGTTGTAAATTTGAAATCAGTCTAACTTATCCTGCTTTCTATAATTTAGTTTATATATTTTGTCGTAATATGGTACCTGATGTTGTATTACAGCGAGTACAAGTATTTTGTTCAAGTTAGATGGTGTTGGCTAAAATGTGGCCAATTGAAGTATCTCTACCAATAATTTTCAAATTATTGCTTGATCTTTCACTTTAATTTTCCTACTGCATCAATGGGATTCCAAGAAACAACATACTGCTAAATGAACATACTAGACACGAACTCATACTGCATCAAAATGATCTTTCACTTTAATTATGGCTACTTTTGTTTAATTTTTAATACAAGTAAATGGAAAATTACTTGTAGACTGTATGGGACATTTGTATAAGTTTATCAATTTTGTTCATTATGTCGCATTTGTTTGCAGGTTGCTGGACTAGGCGTCTACTGTTATGGATTTTGGGGCTGGACATGTTCACACGCAAGAGGCTATGGATCCTGGATTAGTGTATGATATTAGCTCATATGATTATGTTGATTTCTTATGTAATTAAAATTACACAACTAAGAATATTCAAGTGATAACTAGGAAACAAGCGGATTGTAGTCGTGCTAAATAGGCAGGTCATACTGGGAACTTGAATGTTCCGTCAATGACGGCTGTTTTCCAACAATATAGGAAGAGAAAAATGTCAACACATTTCATTAGAACAGTGACTAATGTAGGTGAGGCGAATTCGGTCTATATTGCGAGACTAAGGCCACCAAGAGGGATGAATATGACAGTCGAGCCAATGAAGCTTGTGTTTAGGCAGGTTGGGCAGAAGCTCAACTTTTTAGTGAGAGTCGAAGTGGTGGCGATGAAGCTGTCACCAGGGAGTTCGGTCACAAAGAGTGGATCGATAGAGTGGTCGGACGGTAAACATTTCGTTAGAAGTCCGGTTGTTCAGGATCACGATGAAAAAATGTTGCTGTCAACTCATTATAAACCTTATGATTTTTTTGGCGTGGTTAAGATATATTGCAGGCCAACATATAACAAACAATGGCAGCAAGCAAACAAACCAATCGAATCCCTCTCCAAAACCATCTTCTACGCCTTGTATACACATCAGTTTACATGGGTCTGATAACCCTTGTGGCTGCAGCCATGTCATTCTTCGGAGATTTTGTGTCCATATGTGGAGCCATTGGGTTCACCCCACTTGACTTTGTGTTCCCTGTATTAGCACACTTAAAAGCTGGAAAGATGCCAAAGCATTCAAGACTGATCGTGATCCTCAACATTCTTATCGCCACTTGGTTCTCTGCTGTTGCAATTATGGGTTGCATTGGTGCTGTTAACAATGCAAGAACCTTTGTGAAATAATGGTTCGAGTTTGAAGAGTGTAATATGGTTTAATGGTCTTATTAGTTGTTGTATCGAGCTTTGTATTTCAGAATGTTGAAATAAGTTTTGTAAAAAAATGTTCCTGTAGTACTAGTATTTCATGAGGAAGAAAGGAAAAAAAATATATTATTTGGTTAAGTAAATGTGTAAGCTGAACCCCATGTATGAGGTGGTCATGAGGTACTACATATTGCCATGATTTTGTTATTTAAGTTGTGTTGTATGTCTATGCAAAGTTTGTTTATCTAAAACTTGTAGACTGGTCTCACCTATGTAGTTTCAAACAATAAAATATGGATCAAAAGCAATAAATGTCCAAATACATAAAAGGCAAAATAAACAAACAATTAACATATTAGGTATCACCTGTGATACCTAATATCTCACAAAATAACTTATTAGGTATCACTTGTGATACAAAATAACTTATTAAGTATCACCTTTGATACCTAATAAGTTATTTTGTATCACATGTGATACCTAATAAGTATATTTTGTATCACATGTGATACATAATATGTTATTTTGTATCACAGGTGATGCCCAATAAGTTATTTTATATCACAGGTGATACCTAATAAGTTATTTTGTATCACTGGTGATACCTGATAATGTTAGTAGGTAACAAGTATTTAGCAAAAAGAATAAGCTTAAAAGTCTACACAATAAGTAACATGAAAATAGCTTATCAAATTCTTAATATTTTTATAAAAATATTACATAACAAAAATATTATAACTAAAACATAAAAACCTAAAAATAAAAAATTACCCCTAGATGTGTAAATTTGTATCCATCTAGGGGTAATTTTTGATTTTAAGTTTTCATAGGCTCGTTTAATTCCCGTAAGAACTCGTTTTTCAGTTTAATTTGTGTTTTTGCTTATTTGTGCTTTACTTACTTATTTTGTATCACAGGTGATACCTAATATGTTATTTTGTATCACGTATGATTTTGTATGTATCACATGTGATACCTCATATTTTGTATTTACAAAAACAAGTAGCTAAATACAGTCTAACTATCACAGGTGACACCTAATATATTATTTTGTATCACAGGTGATACCTAATAAGTTATTTTGTATCACAGGTGATACCTAATAAGTTATTTTGTATCACTGGTGATACCTCATAATGTTAGTAGGTAACAACAAGTATTTAGAGGAAAAAAAAAAAAAAAAAAAAAAAAAAAAAAAAAAAAAGCTTAAAAGTCTATACAATAAGCAACATGAAAATAGCTTATACATCGTTTATAATTTCGAAATAAATATATACACACAAGGAAAACAGAAACTTCACAAACCATGATGCCACTCATATTAAATAACCATACATCAGAATTGGTATATCATTTATTGTTGCATTGCATTGCTCTGAACTAATTAAACCTTGCTTCTCATGCATGAAACGACTGTCCACAATTGAGTCGTCTTTAGGGACTATCTTGTAGTAGTAGCAACTCTTCAGACCCACATGGTTTCGGTAGCATTCATGGGAACCATCCTTCACTTGTTGGAAGTTCCATATCACACTGAGCTTTTCTAGCATTTTTGCATAATTTAGAGTGTCAAGATTCGGATTTGGAAAGTTTCAGACCATTAAAGGTGTATGTGTGTGCAAGTACAACTACTTATCAAGAATAACAAGTAAAGATCACTGATAGGTGTTTTGATTAATATGTCAAACCAAATTCGGATCATAACGAGGAACTTTATGCAGGTTGATCCGACTGCTCAACCTTTTTTTATACTTCCAACAGATGATCAGGATGCTAAATACGATTATAGATACTATTTTACGTATTATTCTACTTTTTATTTGGCCCATTACAGATAAAATATATCCCACATCTATCCATTCATAAGTAAATGAGTCAAAAGTTTCGCCTCTACTAAATAACAATTAACTTAATATAATAACTACAATTGGGGGTATACATGTTGAGGATTTACATATACCTTCATCTGAAGCAACTCTGCATCCATCAATCACTTCATGAGCCTCATCCGGGATCCATTCTCCCTCTTCCAGTTCATCGTCATCAGCATTATCATTCTCTACACCTGGGTAAAGATGAATCTGTTTTAACAATTGTTCAAACAATGGTCAACCCATAGCATTATCTCTCCAAATAGTACCAAAAAGATCTTTGACAAACCATCAGTAGGCATATTTATACTAGTGTCATCGTCAAGTGGCTTTGCACCAGACGCATCATCTGTGGTTTGGTTGGCATAACCCGACAAATAAAGTTCGATAAGTGTGTCTTCCAGCCTAAGACAAACAAAAAACACAGACATTAAGACGAAATTTACATAAAAGGTAACAAAGAGAGTATATTTGCAAACATAATTACATAAGACGTACCATTCAGAAGGTGGTGGTAGACTTTCACCCTGTGAATTGGTTAAGCACTCTGTATCAGCTGCAAAAGTAGTCTACAATATTGTAACACCTAAAAAAATCCAAAACATGTAAAATGACCATTTTGCCCCTACAAACTATAAAATTAATTAAAAGCTTATAAAGTACCGAATCGATCCCAAACTTCTGGAAAAGAACAAGACATGATATAAAATAATTTTAACAACTTTGATTAATATTTATAAAAGTTACAAAATTACCAAATTGCCCTTATTGAACCGATTAGCACAAAAATCAAATAATTAGACTTTAAAGGCAAATAAATTACATTTATTTGGAAATTTAAATCACATTCATGGGCCTTGAATATTTCCGTGATTTATGGTGCTGTAAACCCTCCCCTAGACGCTCCTTCACCCTTAAATAAAATAAGATCACAAAACCCTAATTTTCTCTATTAGCCGCTTAAAGAAAAACACACAAAATAATTCCTCAAACCTTCATCCGATTTTCTGGAACTAAAAGAGCATTTTTCTGGTGTTGTTCGTGAATTAAGGAAGCTAAGAAAATTTGGTTTGGTCGTGGTCCTTCTTGGTTCGATCGCTAGAAATCATTTTCATCCGATAGGTAAATATTCCAAATCAATTCGTACGACCCTTCTAAAATCTTGTAATCATTTTTCTCATGTTCCTCATGTCGATTATGCTATGTGAAAAATGTTCCTAAGGTCGTGGAGGCTGTGGATCGATCGCTAGAAAAATCTTGGTTCAAGGGTTCACTCGATAAGGTGTATTTTGGTTTCTGCTCATTCACTCGTTCAACCTCTGAATCGGTATTTTTCCCATGATCTTTCAACCTTATTTAACTCAGATAAAATATATAATTCAATGCATGCAACCTAAATCGAACCGTTTGAATTAAAGTGCATAAAATACGTATAGAATTCAAAATGTGTTATGCGAATTTTCTGGATGTTATAATCAGTTTTCCTGGACTCTATTCGATCTATGTGACCTGGGAAAAATAAGAAATCGAATGCTTGAAGTTAGATTCGATCGTGGTATAATTAATTTGTATATCGCTAAAATGGAAAGAATAAATCAAATGAAATGAAACACTAATTCGATTAGGGTTATGTTTGTTGCGTTCCTGGAAATATTTAATGCAGAAAAATGTTGTGTAAATGTTTGTTAATGATTAGTTCATGGTTGCCATTTGAATTAGGGTTTTGTCGAATTGAATTTTATGCGTTTGGAACAATTAGAAAACTATAGGGGGTATTTCGTAATTTCTGAAACTTATGGGTCAGTTTTGTAAGGTTCATTTAACTGTGTCGAATGTGAATAAAATATAAAATGAAGGGCCTATGTGTAAATATGAGATTTAAATGATTTAAATTGTAATTTTTGAAAAGTTGTTAAATCGAATGGAATTTAAATTAAAATAGGAGGGCTTGTTTTGTAACTTTTAAAATCCAAGGGTTATTTTAGAACTTATTTTGGGATGTGTCCTATTCGAATAAAATATGAGTTAGGGGTGTCATGTGTAAATTTTAGAATTAAAAGGATTAAAATGTTTATGTGATAAAGTGTAATTCGATTTTGTAAAATAATTTAAAAGAGGGACTAAACTTGTAATTTCTGAAAAGTTGAGTATGGTTCGAACATAAAAATATAATGAGGATGAAATGTGTAATTTTGGGAATTTATTGGACTAATGGGTAATTATTATTAATTAAGATTTGAAAATGGAAATTAAGGATATAATATGTAACTTTGTAAACTAAAAGGACCTAATGTGTAAATTCTGTAAAATTAAGGGTGCACTCTTATAATATGATAAAATAAGTGACCATTGTGAAATTTTGATGAATTAAGGGTCTAAAGTGTAACTTGTGAAAGTAAAGGGTGTAAAGTGTAAATTGTAAATCTATAAGGACCAAATATGTAAATGTGATAAAAGATACCCTAATTCCAGAAATAATGATTTAACTATGAATGTTGACCCAACTTTCTAAATAAGGAAACTTTCTAATTTTGGAAACTTACTAAATTTGGAAACCTGCTAAAAAGGGAAAGTTACTTAAAATGGAAAGTCAGTTAAAACCTATTGTAATACTCTTCTACTCTCTTAGGTGTGAAGAAGGAGAGATCCTGAGCTTGTCAGTGTTTGCTATTTCTGGTTTTATTTTGCTTGCAATAAGGTACAGATACTCTGCCCTTTTTCAGTAAGGGTATCCTATCTCATGGTTATGATTCTGATTCTGATTCGTTTAAATTTTCCCAAAACCATTGCTATGAACCCTTTTATTATGAACCTTTCTGGTTACACTCTGATTTGGACCTTTGTTATTACATCTGACATATCTGTTATGAACCATCTATTATGGACCATCTGATTTGACCTTTGATATATGACTTTCTGATTATGATATGATGTCTGACTCTTAGTTTGATACCCGAGCCATTTCACTAGGCATGGGGGTTCCATGTCCGTGTCATTGATGCACCAATGGCATGACTCTAGGGCGGTAGAGTGATGTTCCGCCACGTCCCCACTCTGTTTATGATATGTGCACACTACTATGATTATGGCCAATATGATATGTTCTGGGGGGCGTATGGATGCATCCTAGATCTGTTCTGTTAGTGGATTTAACTATATATATATGATATCTGTTCTGGTGACTGGTGCTTGTGTGCATTACACGCCTTTCACATTTATCTGGGAGCTGATCACTCCATTTGATACATGAGGACACCCCTCATATTATCTGGTTACTTAAGAGGCATCCCCTCTGGATTATGATGGTTATTATCTGTTCTGTTCTGGGCTCGTGGTGGATGATTATCCTATCCTTCATTTATATTTCTATCTCTTGTTTATACCTCATGATATTTCCCCATGCACCATATTTCAGTTTCATTTCATTATTATTGCTTTGTATATGTATCTGTTCACTGGGCTTTTTAAGCTCAGCCGTACGTTTCTTTTCATGTACGGCAGGTATTTAAGCTTGGATTCGGGGTTTTAGCTTTGGGGATGAGAGCAACTGTGTGAAGCTTTGACCTTAGCATTCTAGATATACCATTTCGGTTTCTGTTTCTGTTATGCCATTGTTTAGGCATTTTGGATTATGTACTTCGGTTTATTTCTGTTTTGGACATAAGTTGTGTTGACTTATTTCCTTTGACCATTTATGTTATGGACTTATCATGTTTGGATTTAATGCTTGTAATCTGATATGAAGCCATTATTGTGATATCTTTACCCTTGCCGGGTTGGGGTGTTACAATTTATGGTATCAGAGACAGGTTATCCGAAACCCTTAAAGCTTAGGCTCGTGACCTGTGAGGATTGGGTAGAACTTAGGTTTCCTTTCGCGCACTCTTTTCCTATTTTGATCTGTCATATATTCTTGATCTGCTCTGTCATATTCTATCTGAGTTGCTAATCCTTTTTGTAATCGTTCAGATGGTGAACACGCGCTTTAACGAGTATGATGCTCCAAATTTCGAAGCCATGATTGCTGAGGCTTTGAAAAACGTTCTCCCTGACCTTTCTGCTCAGGTGGTGACCGAGGTCACCGACAGACTCCGTAGTGGGGCAGGTCCTTCTGGAGGTGGTGGTGGCGGTGACCCACCCGCTCCCCCACCGGTTGGTATTCATGTGTGGATTGAGCGGTTCATCAAACTCAAGCCTCTTTCGTTTAAGTCCGCTACCACTCCTCATGAGGCAGAGGACTGGATCACCCACGTCGAGAAATTGTTCAGGGTTCTCGGATGTGCTGACGAGTTTAAAACTCGTTTGGCTACATTCAAGCTGGAAGGTGACGCTCAGAATTGGTGGACTGCCCTTGTGCAGGCAAAGGGGGATGATTTTGCTGAGACTTGTTCGTGGGCAGGGTTCATTGAGGTGTTTTATAAGCAGTACATTCCTATGGCAGAAAAGCTGAGATATGAGAGGGAATACGGGTCGATTCGTCAGGGTGATCATGAGTCTTCAGGAGACTTTATGCAGCGATTCTTACGTCTGGCCAGTTTCGTTGGGCCAGAGGTTACCGGGGATGCGGTTCGACAGGCTCGTCACTTCAAATGGGCTCTTAAGGGATGGGTGTTAGACAGGATTGTTAACACTCCATATGAGGATGTGGCTAGTGTTCAGGATGCTGCGCGCAACATTGAGTTACTGCATGAGGACAGGAGATCTAATAAACGTGATAGGGATGGCAACAGGGTTGATACTCGGGGTCAGGGTCGTCAGGACCAGAGACAGGATTTTCGAGGTCGTCAGGACCATGGGCAGGATCAGCGGGGTCGCCAGGACCGAGGTGGTGATTATAGGCGTCAGGATTCTAGGAACCAGGGCCGGCAGGATTATGGTCGGTATGGTGGTGACCGTCAGGGTCAAGGTCAGGGTGATAATAGCAGGCGTAGGGATTCTCAGCAGTATCAGCAGTCAGGATCGTCAGGCCAGAAGAAGGCTGTTGAGACTCTACCTCCTCCTCCGTTATGTACTTCATGTGGGAAACCACATCCAGGTCCTTGTTATAAAGCTTCTGGGGGTTGTTTTTCGTGTGGCTCTTCTCAGCACCGGATCAAAGATTGCCCCAAGAAGAACCCCATCGTGCCAGCAAACCCGACTAGGCCAGCTCCGACCATGGGCCGAGTGTATGCTACTACTCGGGACCAAGCGGCCAACACATCAGGTACCATTACTGGCATACTTTATATTGGAGATCGTACGGCTTTTGTATTGTTTGACACCGGAGCTACTCATTCCATTATATCTGTAAATTTTGCTAAGAAACTTAATCTGGAACCAAAACCATTAATAAATCGTATATCAATCGCAACCCCAATGAAAACCCAAGTGATTATTGATCATGAATATGTTAACTGCCCTCTACGTTTCGATGATCGTGTTCGTCCTGCAAATCTGCTTCCCATTAATATGACCGATTTTGATGCAATTCTGGGCATGGATTGGTTGGCTGATCATAAGGCTACCATCGATTGTTATGGCCGCAAGGTGATCTTCGGCGATATTCATCAGCCTGATTTCATTTATCATGGTTCTCAGCCTCTGAAATCCGTTAAGATTATTTCTGCCATGAAAGCACGAACTCTGATATCTCATGGTTGCCAAGGCTATTTGGCTTCTGTTAAAGATTCATCTATAGAAAGTCCTGATGTCGCTAGCGTTCCCGTTGTTCGGGAGTTTGCTGATGTTTTCCCTGATGAACTTCCTGGCCTTCCTCCGGCTAGAGAAGTTGAATTTTCTATTGATCTGATTCCCGGTGCCGAACCTATTTCTAAGGCTCCGTACCGGATGGCGCCTGTTGAGTTAAAGGAATTAAAGGAGCAATTGGAAGAACTTTTAGAGAAGGGATTTATTCGGCCTAGTGTTTCGCCCTGGGGTGCTCCGGTTCTTTTTGTAAAGAAGAAGGATGGGTCTATGCGGTTGTGCATTGATTATCGTGAGTTGAATCGCATTACCATTCGTAACCGTTATCCGCTTCCCCGCATTGATGATTTGTTTGATCAATTGCAAGGAGCCAAAGTGTTCTCTAAAATCGACTTGCGATCTGGTTATCACCAATTGCGAGTTAAAGAGCAGGATGTTTCTAAGACTGCTTTCCGTACTCGCTATGGACACTATGAGTTTCTGGTTATGCCGTTTGGCCTAACAAATGCTCCTGCTGTGTTTATGGATTTGATGAACCGGATCTTTCATGAATTCCTCGATAAGTTCGTCATTGTTTTTATTGATGATATTCTGGTATATTCTAAATCGTCTGAGGAGCACGAGCAGCATTTGCGTATTGTTCTGGGTATTCTGAGACAGCAGAAATTGTTCGCAAAATTTTCTAAGTGTGAGTTCTGGCTTAACCAAGTCGCTTTCCTTGGTCATATCGTGTCTGCAGAGGGCATCACTATGGATCCCGCTAAGGTTGAGGCTATCACCAAGTGGCCGAGACCTACCACGGTGACTGAAATTCGGAGTTTTCTGGGATTAGCTGGTTATTACCGGCGTTTTGTTGAAGGGTTTTCTAAGTTGGCCTTACCTTTGACTCAGTTGATGCGGAAGGGTGAAAGGTTTGTATGGACTGATGAGCGTGAGCAGAGTTTTGAGGAGTTGAAAAGGCGATTAGTGTCCGCACCTATTCTGACCTTACCTTCTGGTTCTGGAGGTTTCCAAATTTATAGCGATGCGTCTAAGAAGGGTTTAGGCTGTGTGCTTATGCAACACGGCAAGGTGATTGCCTATGCTTCTCGGCAATTAAAACCCTATGAAGAAAACTACCCAACTCATGATCTGGAATTAGCCGCGGTTGTTTTTGCCTTAAAAATCTGGAGACATTACTTGTATGGTGAATCGTGTGATATCTTCACCGATCATAAGAGTCTCAAATATATCTTTACTCAGAAGGAGCTCAATATGAGGCAGAGGAGATGGTTAGAGCTTCTAAAAGATTACGACACGAACATCCAGTACCATCCAGGAAAGGCTAATGTAGTTGCTGATGCACTTAGTCGTAAGTCTGGGATGATTGCTAGCTTGGAGATTGATTCTCATGTTCTTAAGGATTTGGAACGTTTGGATGTCGAGTTGTGTGTTCGACGTGACGTTGGTTACTGGGCTAGTTTGAAAATTGAGTCGAATCTGATGTTGCGTATTAAAGAGGCTCAGAAAGATGATGGTGAACTCTGGGCTATTGTTCAAAATATTGAAGAGGGTAAGCAAACTGAGTTTAGGGTTGATGATAACGGAGTTGTCTGGTATGAGGATCGTTTATGCGTGCCTAATGATTCTGATTTGCGTGAGGCGGTGTTGACTGAGGCTCACAGTTCTCCTTTCTCTATACATCCTGGTTCTACCAAGATGTATCGGGATCTAAAGCAGCACTTCTGGTGGAATGGTATGAAGCAAGATGTGGCGTTATTTGTTGCTAGATGTATGACCTGCCAGCAAGTTAAGATTGAGCATCAGCGAGCTAGTGGTCTGTTGCAACCCCTGGAGATTCCTACTTGGAAGTGGGATGAGATTTCCATGGATTTCGTTTCTGGTCTGCCTTTGACTCGTAAAAGACATGATGCGATTTGGGTGGTCGTCGATCGGCTAACTAAATCTGCTCATTTCTTACCCATCCGTATGACCTATAGTATCAGTAAGTTGGCGGAAATCTTTCAGCAGGAGATTGTCAGATTGCATGGTATGCCTTCATCCATTGTTTCTGATCGTGATCCTCGTTTCACTTCACGGTTCTGGAAGGGACTTCATAAGGCTTGGGGCGCTCGCCTTAAGTTTAGTACCGCTTTTCATCCCCAAACTGATGGTCAGTCGGAGAGGACCATTCAGACTTTGGAAGATATGTTGCGATCTTGTGCTTTGGAATGGACCGGTAGCTGGGATGAGTATTTATGTTTGGTGGAGTTTTCGTATAATAACAGTTGGCACGCCAGTATTCGGATGGCTCCCTTCGAGATGTTATATGGGCGCAAGTGTAGAGCGCCGGTTTGTTGGAACGAAGTAGGGGAACGTATTATTGAGGGTCCGGAGTTGGTTCAGGACACCAACGAAAAGGTAGCCGTTGCTAGGGAGAAGTTAAAGGAGGCCCGTGCTCGTCAGAAGAGCTATGCTGACAAGCACCGTCGTGACCTAGAGTTTAATGTTGGTGATCGAGTATTTCTGAAAGTATCTCCTTTCCGAGGTGTTAAGCGTTTTGGAATTAAGGGCAAGTTGAGTCCTCGGTTTATTGGTCCCTTTGAAATTCTGGATCGTATTGGGGAGGTCTCTTATCGTCTGGCTCTACCTCCTCAGCTATCTCATGTGCATAATGTTTTCCATGTATCTCTTCTGAGGGGATACAACTATCACCCGTTGCATGTGGTGTCTTATCCACTTGATCAGATTCGGCCGGATATGTCTTTATCCGAAGAGCCGGAGGCTATTCTGGACCGGCAAGAGCGGGTCATGAGGAATAAAGTCATTCCATTCATAAAGGTTCTTTGGAAGAATCACCCAGAGCGCGAGGCTACCTGGGAGACTGAGGAATCAATTCGTGCTAGTTATCCTCACTTTGTATTCTGATCTGGTATGTCTTTGTCTTGTCTTCTGTTTCATTTCATCTGTACCTTTTTGCAAATTTCGAGGACGAAATTTTTTTTGTTAGAGGGGAAGAAGTTGTAACACCTAAAAAAATCCAAAACATGTAAAATGACCATTTTGCCCCTACAAACTATAAAATTAATTAAAAGCTTATAAAGTACCGAATCGATCCCAAACTTCTGGAAAAGAACAAGACATGATATAAAATAATTTTAACAACTTTGATTAATATTTATAAAAGTTACAAAATTACCAAATTGCCCTTATTGAACCGATTAGCACAAAAATCAAATAATTAGACTTTAAAGGCAAATAAATTACATTTATTTGGAAATTTAAATCACATTCATGGGCCTTGAATATTTCCGTGATTTATGGTGCTGTAAACCCTCCCCTAGACGCTCCTTCACCCTTAAATAAAATAAGATCCACAAAACCCTAATTTTCTCTATTAGCCGCTTAAAGAAAAACACACAAAATAATTCCTCAAACCTTCATCCGATTTTCTGGAACTAAAAGAGCATTTTTCTGGTGTTGTTCGTGAATTAAGGAAGCTAAGAAAATTTGGTTTGGTCGTGGTCCTTCTTGGTTCGATCGCTAGAAATCATTTTCATCCGATAGGTAAATATTCCAAATCAATTCGTACGACCCTTCTAAAATCTTGTAATCATTTTTCTCATGTTCCTCATGTCGATTATGCTATGTGAAAAATGTTCCTAAGGTCGTGGAGGCTGTGGATCGATCGCTAGAAAAATCTTGGTTCAAGGGTTCACTCGATAAGGTGTATTTTGGTTTCTGCTCATTCACTCGTTCAACCTCTGAATCGGTATTTTTCCCATGATCTTTCAACCTTATTTAACTCAGATAAAATATATAATTCAATGCATGCAACCTAAATCGAACCGTTTGAATTAAAGTGCATAAAATACGTATAGAATTCAAAATGTGTTATGCGAATTTTCTGGATGTTATAATCAGTTTTCCTGGACTCTATTCGATCTATGTGACCTGGGAAAAATAAGAAATCGAATGCTTGAAGTTAGATTCGATCGTGGTATAATTAATTTGTATATCGCTAAAATGGAAAGAATAAATCAAATGAAATGAAACACTAATTCGATTAGGGTTATGTTTGTTGCGTTCCTGGAAATATTTAATGCAGAAAAATGTTGTGTAAATGATTGTTAATGATTAGTTCATGGTTGCCATTTGAATTAGGGTTTTGTCGAATTGAATTTTATGCGTTTGGAACAATTAGAAAACTATAGGGGGTATTTCGTAATTTCTGAAACTTATGGGTCAGTTTTGTAAGGTTCATTTAACTGTGTCGAATGTGAATAAAATATAAAATGAAGGGCCTATGTGTAAATATGAGATTTAAATGATTTAAATTGTAATTTTTGAAAAGTTGTTAAATCGAATGGAATTTAAATTAAAATAGGAGGGCTTGTTTTGTAACTTTTAAAATCCAAGGGTTATTTTAGAACTTATTTTGGGATGTGTCCTATTCGAATAAAATATGAGTTAGGGGTGTCATGTGTAAATTTTAGAATTAAAAGGATTAAAATGTTTATGTGATAAAGTGTAATTCGATTTTGTAAAATAATTTAAAAGAGGGACTAAACTTGTAATTTCTGAAAAGTTGAGTATGGTTCGAACATAAAAATATAATGAGGATGAAATGTGTAATTTTGGGAATTTATTGGACTAATGGGTAATTATTATTAATTAAGATTTGAAAATGGAAATTAAGGATATAATATGTAACTTTGTAAACTAAAAGGACCTAATGTGTAAATTCTGTAAAATTAAGGGTGCACTCTTATAATATGATAAAATAAGTGACCATTGTGAAATTTTGATGAATTAAGGGTCTAAAGTGTAACTTGTGAAAGTAAAGGGTGTAAAGTGTAAATTGTAAATCTATAAGGACCAAATATGTAAATGTGATAAAAGATACCCTAATTCCAGAAATAATGATTTAACTATGAATGTTGACCCAACTTTCTAAATAAGGAAACTTTCTAATTTTGGAAACTTACTAAATTTGGAAACCTGCTAAAAAGGGAAAGTTACTTAAAATGGAAAGTCAGTTAAAACCTATTGTAATACTCTTCTACTCTCTTAGGTGTGAAGAAGGAGAGATCCTGAGCTTGTCAGTGTTTGCTATTTCTGGTTTTATTTTGCTTGCAATAAGGTACAGATACTCTGCCCTTTTTCAGTAAGGGTATCCTATCTCATGGTTATGATTCTGATTCTGATTCGTTTAAATTTTCCCAAAACCATTGCTATGAACCCTTTTATTATGAACCTTTCTGGTTACACTCTGATTTGGACCTTTGTTATTACATCTGACATATCTGTTATGAACCATCTATTATGGACCATCTGATTTGACCTTTGATATATGACTTTCTGATTATGATATGATGTCTGACTCTTAGTTTGATACCCGAGCCATTTCACTAGGCATGGGGGTTCCATGTCCGTGTCATTGATGCACCAATGGCATGACTCTAGGGCGGTAGAGTGATGTTCCGCCACGTCCCCACTCTGTTTATGATATGTGCACACTACTATGATTATGGCCAATATGATATGTTCTGGGGGGCGTATGGATGCATCCTAGATCTGTTCTGTTAGTGGATTTAACTATATATATATGATATCTGTTCTGGTGACTGGTGCTTGTGTGCATTACACGCCTTTCACATTTATCTGGGAGCTGATCACTCCATTTGATACATGAGGACACCCCTCATATTATCTGGTTACTTAAGAGGCATCCCCTCTGGATTATGATGGTTATTATCTGTTCTGTTCTGGGCTCGTGGTGGATGATTATCCTATCCTTCATTTATATTTCTATCTCTTGTTTATACCTCATGATATTTCCCCATGCACCATATTTCAGTTTCATTTCATTATTATTGCTTTGTATATGTATCTGTTCACTGGGCTTTTTAAGCTCAGCCGTACGTTTCTTTTCATGTACGGCAGGTATTTAAGCTTGGATTCGGGGTTTTAGCTTTGGGGATGAGAGCAACTGTGTGAAGCTTTGACCTTAGCATTCTAGATATACCATTTCGGTTTCTGTTTCTGTTATGCCATTGTTTAGGCATTTTGGATTATGTACTTCGGTTTATTTCTGTTTTGGACATAAGTTGTGTTGACTTATTTCCTTTGACCATTTATGTTATGGACTTATCATGTTTGGATTTAATGCTTGTAATCTGATATGAAGCCATTATTGTGATATCTTTACCCTTGCCGGGTTGGGGTGTTACAGCTGCAAAAGTAGTCCACAATATTTTAATGTCTACGTACACAAAATAACGCATATACGTAATGTAGTAGATAAGAAAATCACCTATCGGGTCATTGAGAGTCGGTTCCTCTACTTCATATCCCTCAAACTGTCTGTCTGTAAAATTTACATCATTTGCATCATTATCACAAGGAACGTGCTTGCCAGACTCGTCATGAACAGAATTATCATCAAAAGTGACTATGCCCTGATTCGCATAGGATTGATCAGCCTGAAACATTATAAATTACTCAATATTGTTATCGAGAACAACAAACTTGAAAAATACAGACGAACAAACTAACTTAGAATCCTGAGAAATAGGAAGAGAATTGAAATCACATGGTCAGTTTCCCATAGTACATAATTCCCGTTTTCAAATCTGTAATGCAGACCATCTTGGGTGTTATAATACCAGCCCGCAGTAGGGTCATGATAAAATCCACTACTGTAAAAAATGAATAAATGTTTAACCTTTAATAGTGTCAGGAAAAAAATACGCACACATCGCTTCTCCCCAACAGAGTGAAAAGAATCAACAGCAAAATTGGATTCGGATGTGTTTGAGATTGCTTACTAAAACTGCTTGTCAGCTTACTGCTTTTTTGAAAAAAGCAGTTGAAGTTTGGTGATTCAAAACAGCTTATTTACCTCCCAAGCCACTAAGAAATAAGAAAACTGCTAATCTGCTGCGGCAAAACGGAATAAGAGATAAAAAGTTTAATAAGCAATCCCAAACGCCACCTAATACGCCATCCTAGTATCTTATACTAACATTATTCTATAAGCTTTCCATGAATCCTTTCACATTTATAACACCACAATCACTTTTTTGCTGACAGCACTAATAAGCTATCACATATATCCGGCTATAACATCTCTCCCTATATATGACAAAACAAAATCACGTTTATAGTTAATAGACCAAAACTTAACATATATATTCTCCTTTCCGGCATTAAAAAATACAGTTATCTCCATCGCATATAAGTAACCCTATAAACAAGGAAAAATGATGGCGATTAAAAGGTTACTTACAACGGTAAACAAAATTTAACCTAGTTTTTTATTTTTATTTTTATTTTTTTTTATTTATTTTCTTTTCTCTTAATGTAAAATGACCAAAAAAAAAGTTGAAGTAAGAGAGTGTTTATTTAAGCTTATATGATTTCGGCTTATTTATTCATAAGCATAAATTTTCGGGCTTATTTATTCATATCCATATTCAGAATATCACTTGTGATACTCAGAATATCACTTGTGATACTCAGAATATCACTATCACTTGTGATATTCAGAATATCATTTGTGATATTCAGAATATCACTTTGTGATATTCAGAATATCATTTGTGATATTCAGAATATCGTTTGTGATATTTTGAATATCACAGAATATCACTTGTGTGATATTCTGAATACCACAGAATATCGATATTCAGAAACGTATGAAAACGTCTGAAAACGGCCAAAAACATTTTAAAACTGACGAAAACGAAAGAAAATGAGCACAAAGTTAAGAAAATGAGACATGATAAATAGTCCATAGATGAAGAAACTGTTTCACCTTAATGAGCACAAAGTTAAGAAAATGTTTTCGAGTATGAATGGTAATTCTTAAACTAGTAGCTACCATTTGTGAGGGTTTTTTTTATTAATGATTTTGTCAGTCAACAATTTGGTCCATGATTCCAGACAAGTCATGGATACCTAAATAAGAATCCAAAAAAATAAAAAAAATTCCGGATATCACATGTGATACTCAGAATATCACATGTGATATTCAGAATATCACTTGTGTTACTCAGAATATCACTTGTGATACTCAGAATATCACTATCACTTGTGATATTCTGAATATGACTTGTGATATTCTGAATATCACTATCACTTGTGATATTCAGAATATCACTTGTGATATTCAGAATATCCATATTCTGAATATCACATGTGATACTACAAAAAATAGTCCTATCTATACATTTAGGTAAGTAAATCTGTAGAAACACGAAAAAAAGAACTTAAACGCCTTGAAAGCACAGCATGAGGTACACAAGACCAGCCTAATATGCATCACAAATTCTGCATCAATTCACTACTCTATATGGTAACGCAAAGTTCATATCAATCATAACACTACAATTTGGCACTAAATGTATCACATATGTCTAACAAACTAATTCACATAAATAATTCAGCGTTCTTGAAGGAATACCTGAAACTAAAAGTCGAACGAAAAGGATCAGGTAGATCTGAGACAGACTTAAGCGAGTATGAATCCATAGATTACTGCAATTATTCTTCAACTGCATAAATGAGAAAATCAAATACGCGCTAAACTATAACATCACAATCTGTTTTTACTCGAATCCGATTAAACGCACTTAACTTATTTTCTACAAAATCTCTACAATCAATTAATATAGATTATAAAAGCCGCTGGCTATCAGTAGCACTTGCCGCAAAATGCAATATAACTAGTTAACTAACATCATTTAACCCTAGTTCTTCCTAAACGCAAACTCGATACCGATTTCATCGCACACTCAACATTAACATTATTTACATCTTACTCTCTACAATCAAATCAACAACAAAAATAATAAACCTCTACAGTCGATTCATAGATTATAAAACTAGATCGATATCAGTAACACTTTCCGCAAAACGCAATATAATTAGCTACCTAACATCAATTAAACGTAGTTTACCTAATCGCAAGCTCGAAACGTAAACGATTTCATCGCATACACTACAGCAACAATCGCTAAAAAGTTAAATTTTATAAAATGAGATTAAATTAGACCTTAAGATGAGATAAAGCACGTTCAATATAATCATCACTAAAACCTTCACACGAGAGCTTCTCATAAACAGAATGTAACTTTTTCGCCTTTTGCGCTTTCGTTAAATTAGACTCTTCGGGTACTGTAACCGTCGCCGTTGACCGGCCGGAAGTGAGTAAGAGTCGCCGGAGACGGTTTTCGTTTTCTGCTGATATTTGGAGCTTTGGAACGGTGGATGATGATGTGTGTTTGTGTGTGTTTTGTGTGCGTGTGTTTGTGGTGAAGGGGTTTGTGTGAGTAGAGTGTGTTTTGGTGTAAGTTTACAAAATTGCCCCTTTGTGTTTTTTTTAATTGATCTCAGCCATTGATCAAATTAAAATCAATTGATGGGAGTTGTCCCTTGGTATGTGAGATTTTTATAGTTTGTAGAATAACTCCACTCTATTCTAGCACAAACACATATATACGTCAGCTACTTACGACGTTAGTATTACAAAAAGGGACAACTTACTCCCCCCATGTTTTTTGCCTTTTTTTATTATTTTTTTTTATAATTTTTTTTATATTATAAAACTTTAAAACTGAAAGTACGAAACAAAAAATATAAAATTTAATCAGTCAAAAATATTAAACTGTGCAAAAATACGAAACAGAAACTAAAAAAAATTGTGTTGTACTGTAATGTGAGTAACAAAATAAATCTTTTTACCTTTGGTGGGCCGGGTTTGTATCCAAACAAAAAAAACCCACCAGTGCATCTATTATTTCTAATCACCTTGTCATTTTAAAAGTACAAAAACAAAAAGGGCTGACTTATCCCCACCCCCCCCCCCCCAAAAAAAAACTGAAATCCACACACCCCCCCCCCCCCCACATTTTTTTTTCATTAAATCAATGGTGACGACTTATCATTTTCAACATAAAACGTCATATAATGGAAATGTGGGGTTTATCCTTTTTGGGGTCAAGGTGTTCCTTAAACCCGTGCAAACGTACCACCATTTCTCTCTTACCACCCCAAGATCACCTACATTAAGTATTCTCACCAAAAACACACCGGCATCTCCCTTGACGATCTCAAAGGTTAGCTTTGCTTTTTACTTTTAAGGATGTTGTTCTGCTTCTAATTATCTGATTCTTACATCTTTTGCTGCTCCTTTGTTTGTGTGTGTTTCTCATAATCTGATATAGACCTATATTGATTTTGTCACTTTGACAGTTCGTGTCGGGTCACGGTTCGGAGAAAATCCCGACGTGAACTCGACCCATTAAACCCGTTTATCTATATGAACTGACGGTTTAGAAAGGTTACACAAATCGACCCGTTTAGCCATTTATCTATATAAGTTGGCATGTTACATACCTACATGTGTAGAGCCATTTAACTCTTCTCTAACCCGAGCACGACATGTTTAATGTGGAATTAGGAGTAATTTTTACACGAAGGTCATCAATATTGATAAAATCCGATTTAATATTAACGCCTGCTTTTGTTTGCATATGCAGAGTATCATGGAACCGGAATATTTGCTATTGGTTCTTTTCATGGCCTACACACAGTACTCTGACACAAACTTGGTCTCTAGAGTTAAAAGAGTTTTTGATGCTTTTAACTTCCAAGGAGAATCGGGTTTACTTCAGTTTTAGAGATGCAGCAGGCTTGGGAATCCAAACGACATCAGGTGTAGTCTTAAGTTGTCAGATCATTGTTGTGTATCAACCATACACGATAACAGACTTATGGAGTATAGGATGAGATGTTTCTTAAAGAATCCTTGTATTGGACAAGAGACAAATGTGGGCAACTGGTTTGCTGTTTGAGCAGCTCAAACAGGGGACGCAGATCATAGAACAAGACATGTTGTGCTTAATCAAGATCATCAATTTGTTGACGAAGCATCAGGAATGGGACAATTAGTTCTTCCTGTCTATTTTAATTATCCGGGTCCAGAGTTGAAACTTGTTGGAATCATCGAGTTCGTCACGACTCAGCCTAAACATAGTTATGTTGCAGATTTTGATCAAATTCAGAATTTGCTGATGGTTAGTCTTTTCATTGAATCATTGTCGTATTAATTGTTTTTTAACCCAAAGAAATTATGTGGCACAAAAATTAACCTTACAGGCATAGACCTGATAAAAGAGCAAGAATAGGGGGTGGTTGGTTAAAGGGTATAGGTTTGAATGTTTGATAGTCTTATAATTATCTGTTTTAAGAGAATGGGTTTGTGAAAGGCATCCACTAATCCAAATAGAGGTGGCCAATCGAACCGGTTCCTGAACCAGAACCAGATAAAAATCCGAATTCGAATCCGGTCAACACTGGTTCTTAGAGGATCCGGTCCGGTTCCTAGCAAATCCGAAGGTTCCTATCCGGCTCCATGTTTCTGCTGCTCGAACCGGTTCAGAACCGGATATTTACGCACCGGTTCGAGATCCGGTTCTTGGGAACCGTTTCCGAACCGGATCCAACGTTAACATTGCACTTTTCCAGGTCTGTTGAGGCAGTAGCTCATCAGTGGACGTTGGGCTATTTTTTGCCCGTTTTCTAACAGGTATTTCCCACTTTTTGCACCATTTTAACCTCCTAATCTTCCCTATAAATACCACTGTGAAAACAGTGAGCTATATATTTCATTTTCTCCTACTGCTACTTTGCTTCCTTCTTTTTTTTTACTGCAAACCAAACCAAGTGCCACTTGGGCCTTAAAGCCCACTTATCTAAGTTCTAGTTTGTACAAAAATTTTGGATACTGCATTTTTCCTTCTTTTTTTTTTACTGCAAAGTGCAAACCAATTGCCACGTTGACCGGTTCTTAGGATCCGGTTTGACCGGTTCCTAGGATCCGATCCGGTTCGGTTCCAAACCGGAACCGGTGCTACCGGTCCGGGTTTTTTGGGGGTCGGATCTGGAAATATCCGATCCGGTTCGGAACCGGATCCGGTTCCTTGACTTTGACTCTTATCCGGATCCGGTTTTTTTCGGATCCGGGTTTTGGCCACCTCTAGATCCAAATACCGTTCCCTGCTCTTCTCAAACCCTCACACCCATAGACCCATAGTGATTCTGATAATTGGTTTTGTTTAGATATACCTGTAATGTAATTATATTTTATCCTTAGAATCAGTTTTGATGTTAGTGAGGTTTTTGCATCATTTGTCAAGTAATTGCAGTTTACATAAATGTTAAATATAAAGGGTAACAAAGGATGTTATCTAACTGGATTTCCGAAATAATTTTTATTTGCTTTAATTGTAGATGGTGAACCTAACATCCACATATATGGGGAAGATGATAAAAGTTCAATACGATCATATGGTCAAGTTTACACTCCCATTTTTGGCTAAACTCCCAGAGTTGCTGGAGCAAGTGAAAATGAGGTTTCCAGAATTGGAGAACAATACTTTCTGTATCGAGTATGAAGACGCTAACCATAACCGTCATTCCATTTCTAGCAACCAGGACCTCAAGTTTTGCATAGAAGAGTCGATTTTATGTAGGACAACTGTCATCAGAATGTTTGTTAAACATGTGGTAGGAAATAATTTTTCTTTTTCTTGTCAATGATGAAGCTTACGTGTGCATAGTCATAGGCTTATTGACAATAATTATGATTAGATGGATTTCAAACTATTTCTAACTGTAGTATAGAATATAGATTAGCATTAGCATAGAGTTATAAATAATGATATGAGCAAACAGGGGTCCATACGCCTTCGTATATGTTCCTATTGGAAGTTGTATCACAACAAAAGGTGTATACGACACTTTCTATGCAGAGGGGTATTGTTGTCGATAGTTGCGAGCGGCTCAGAGACGAGATTATTATAAAACAAAAAAATGTGAGAGCTGAACGTGTCATGACCAAAGGGCTAGTAGTCTAATGTTTTCACAAAAAGGCTTTATTATTATTATTATTATTATTATTATTATTTGTTATTATTATTTATTATTATTTGTTACTGTAGTATTTAATACAATGGGTATTAAAAAAAAAAAAAAAAAAAATGATTAGCAGGTAACAAATAAAGCCAATAAATTACCGAACTGAAATATCTTCTTGAAAAATGTATCGTTGTTCAAAAAAGAGGGCGAGAAGAAATAGAATTGAGAAATCCACGAGTCTTTCAATAATTAGAGGTGTTTAGGATTGCTTATTGAAAAAAGATTATGCGTTTTGAAAAATGATAATAAGATAATAGCTATTATAAAACGTGATTCCGAAATGCAGTGTTTGGATTTGATTATGCTCTCTGATATTACAATAATCAGATAATTAGTTTTTTGAGTATTTGGCAAATTCGACTGTTTGAAAATTGGCAAAAAATACCCCTGAAGTTCGCGTCTCTTTGCAAAAGAAGTCCTTTGTCAAAAAATCCATTTCGCATCAAAATACGACAAAACACGAATAGCACAAAAAATATAAGCAACACACCCGCAGCAACGCGCGGGCTGCCCAACTCGCTAAATAACATTTAGTGGGGTTCTTATGAATAGTACCCCTTGCTACAGTACTTTTTTTTTTTTTTTTTTTTTTTTTTAGTTTCAAAAATTCGCAAAAAATACCCCTGAAGTCGACAACTCTTTGCAAAATTAGTCCTTTTCCAAAAAATTTGTTTCAAAATTAGCAAAAAATACCCCAAAGTTGACAGCTCTTTGCAAAAGTAGTCCTTTTACAAAATATCTGTTTGAAAATTGGCAAAAAATACCCCTGAAGTTCGCGTCCCTTTGCAAAAGAAGTCCTTTGTCAAAAAATCCATTTCGCATCAAAATACGACAAAACACGTATAGCACAAAAATTATAAGCAACACACCCGCAGCAACGCGCGGGCTGCCCAACTCGTATTATAACAATATTTGAGCTAATTTAAATGGTATGTCCATCAGTCCAGGGGTAATATTTAACTCATTTTAAGGCTTAACAAATTTCGTTGAAGTGGGCCTCAAAGGTTAAATATAAGGCCGGATATGTTTAATATAACTGGGCCAATGAATTAGAGTTCTTTTAGGGTTTACTACGTAAGTACGTAGTATGTTTTTATCTTCCTACACCTTCATCTTCAACTTTAGATCTTGGCACTTAACCTGCAAGTCAAAATTTAAGGTGAATAGAGGGTGATTGGGTAATTATAACAGGAGGAGCATAGCACATTTTTGAACAGTAGTTAGTGAGGTGCTGCTGGAAAGGAAAACCACGTTTTAGAAAGCCAAAACCGCAAAAAATCAGTTTTCCAAATTCTTTTGCGAAACACTTCAACCTAATTATAATATATATTGCCCACGGAGTAGAAAGAAAAAATAATGACATGGCATTATATATTAACCGTCGGATCAACCTAAGATTTAATCTGAGCCGTTTAAATTGTTGATTGACTTTGACTAATTTATTCCCAGGGAAAAGTGGTATATGAGGGGCAAAATTCATTAGGATGATGATAACTAAAAACAACAAAATACTCCTATTTTCTTGGCTCTTCTAAATCCTCTTTCTTCATCCTCCTCGACACTACAAGGTTTCAATTGTTGTTATTGAAATAGATTATAGAATACTTAATCTACAAAACTATCAGACAAAAGTTCTGATTGTATATATGTTTAATTATGAATGTTGTCTTTAGTAGATCATTTACATCTTTCACACGACAACAACAAAACAAAACACGTACGTGCTTTAATAATCAGATATAAATCTCTATATAAGTTTAATAAATTAATGAAGCTACTAATGATTTTACCTTACAGTGAACTCATGGAAAAGCAAAATTGATTTATATTGCTTTCAAACTTCAAGTTCTATGAGATATGGTTTCAAGTCTTTTATTCCGTTTGTATTACTCTTTTGCATAAGAAATTATCGAAACTTTGATTTATTTCTGTATATACTCAGAGTTTTCTATAAACTTTAGAGACTAATTGAAATGATAAATTTGCGTATATTAAACTTTGGGTATTCCAACGCTTGATATGACAGGTTTACGTGTTTTAGAAATTAAATATTATAATTCAATAATTTATATTGTATTTTTCTTAAGTTATGTGTTACTCCGTATTTTATTTGGGTAACAATTATTTAGAGACCAAAGGAGTAGATAAGTATATTTTTTCTTCCTTTCAAAATGAATACTCGAGCAACGCACAGGTATTGCATTTGTTATATGTGGTTTGAAAACGTCATGAAAACGCACTCCCAAACACCCCCTTAATAAGTCAAACACCCAGCAAAGTCCAATAAGAGAGATTATCTATATAAATCAATCATAACGACTCTTTATTATATAAAATAACAAACTCGCTTTCCTTTCTTTTTTCAAAAATTAATATATTTTAAAACGTCACTCGTTAAGGAAAAAATTACACAATCACGACAACCATTTAATTATGTTTTAATAAACGGCACTTAATATACTTTCGACATTTTTTTTTTTTTTTTTTTTTTTTTTTTTTTTTTTTTTGTTTGTTTGTTTTGTTTTGTTTTGTTGTTATTGTTGAAACTTACATGGGAAATCACATATGATTTAACACTAATTTGAATATTCAAATTATTAAACATGTAGTAAAATGAACATAACTTTTTTCTACAAATTTTAAAAGTTTCACCACTTTTTTTTTCATACAAACTAAATATTTATAGTTTTCCAACCATATATAAAACCTTATATTTCGAACTGTAGAGTAGTGCAGTTAATTCATAAAATCACATGTGATTTTTACCAAATGTGATCTCAAACACATGTGAATAAAAAACAAATCAAGGAGCGCTACACTTTAGACTATTAGTTTAAGTCTGTTTTAGTTTTTATCGCAATGTTTTTCATTTTGGTTGAATTGTTATCGTAATATTTTTTATTTTAGTTGAATTGTTATTGTAATGTTTTTTATGAGTAAATTACATGGTTCGTTGTTATTCCCTTATATCTAACTCTATCATACAATATATATTAAGTATTAAGCACTAATGGATCGTATGTATGTTATGTATGCCAAGTATATAAAAGAGAGAATAAGAGATGAAGAGAAGTTTATTTCGTATATAAGAACACACACACAAGCACACACACGTCCACCTTACAAGTGAGGTGGACGTGTGTGTGTGTTCTTATATGGGCTTTGCTATAAGTGAGGTGAAGTGTGCTTTATATAGTACAAGGTAAACGAGCCACATGGGCTTTTTATGGGCTTTGCTATAACATGGATTGGACAATGTATACAACTTACATTAAATGGACTAGCATAGCTTAACTTTTAACCAATTAGATTAGTCCAATCCATGAGCCCTTTTGACTATTCTATTACATGTTATACGACACAATACAAAGATATAAATATCTAAATGACCATCACTTTCTATTAAGGCTAACAATCTCCCCCTAGGGGATGGTCATTCAAATGATGCTCAATGTGATTAGGTATTTAGTCTTCATGGTCTTGAACTTTGTCTGTCGTTGTAGGATAGTCATGATTCTTTGTTCCTTCATGCTTTTGATCTTCGAAGTAACATCTTTTGATCTATCTTGCCTTTGATCAACATCTTCACAGGTTTGCAGTGTCGTCTTTTCCAACATACTCATACTTCTTGATAAGACTTTGAACTTCATACTTATGTCTTCCTCAATTAATTCATGAACTTGTTCTTGACATCTTGATTAGTTATTTTACTTTGGCGTAACTCATTGTCTTTAAGTTGATCTCTTTATCTTGAACGTTCTTAACTTGAGCTTGTTGAGGATGATCTTCATAAGTATGAGTATGAGGAGATGTAGATGTTGAAATATATGATGATGGGGAATGGTCTTTCCTTAGTACCTTCATAAACATTGTTAGTAATAAAGCATCCAGCACTTATAGGTTTGGACTTTGAGATTGTTAACAGCATAGTGTGAAAACTTTCTCTAATCCATGCCAAGGCCGTTCCTGAACCGGATGCCCCCGAGAGAGCTAACTCAGATACACCGAAGTGTATCAACGATTCAGGTGAGCCGTTGAAGTATACCGAAGTATCACTTCACGACTGTAGACCGTTTGAAGCAAATAACCATCATGATAGATAAGGTAAGATCCGTAGATCTCATAAAGACTCTTACAACTTGTGTTCTTTTTGGCGAACACAAGTGTATTATATTGGAAGTGTGTCCTAAGAGATCTTTTAATGAATCTCATGGCTCTAGACTCGATTATGTGCGTTTTGGTTTTAGTAGTCGGAGGCATGGAGCAGAGTGCCACCTTTTCAATATCAACACATCTCGGAGTGAGAGGCCGATAGATTATGCAAGGTTCTTCATGAGAAATGAAACAAATATCTTTTAAGAGATATCTGAGTGGCTAGGAGGGGTTGTGCAGTGCATCACTGGGTCCATGACGTCTTGTCTTCAATATCAGTATCATCTTTGTGATAACCGATAGCAGATGTATTGACCCGGTTTCTGCCCTAAGTTTTCATGGAGGGCTATTTCTTTTCACCCTTTCATAAACTTTTCTTTTCAGTTCTTCAACTCATTCTTTCTCCTTTCTCATTTACTCCTTTTTTCAATCATACCTAAGGACTTCTAATTCTAATCTATTGGAATTATCCTTGGCTAGATCCCTCCGGCTCTGGCGGATCATAGGACATAAACCTAACCATAATCACCTTATTACTCCATGATTATCCTAGATTTATTGATCACATGCCATAAAACCTTTTGTGAAAATCTCTCAAAGTGTTTATGATTAAAACACATTTTGTTAACACTTCGAGAGTTTTGCATTTTTTGAAATACTCCCCCTACACATGTGCTTGTGAGTTTTTAAGATAATTTTGCACATGTTGGGAAGAGTTTTCACTTTTTGAATTGATTGATTTTCAGTGAATATGACCATTGCGAGACACGTTTACATCACTAGTTAAAATCTCTCGAAATGGTACACTCTACTCAAACAAGTCCTTTGCGAGACACGCTTACATTACTGGATGAACCAGCTTGAAATTAGTACCCGTCTAGGACAAGTCTTTTCGATTACTGACATTTAAGCTTCGTCAATTCGTTGGTACTATCTGAGTCGAGCTCTTTTGAGATTCAACTACGATCTTTAAACATTTTGATCACACATTAATCACGTCTTCTCCCTCTCAAAAATAGCATGTCGTGATATTTTTTATATCAACTTGATTAAAATAAAGCTTTATGGAGAGATAGACGGATTTGTTTTTACATGAAGTTGGAACATTTTCATTTTGATTTTTTTATACTCCCCCTTAAAGAAAGCATGTTTTTAAACATAGAGTTTAAAATCAATTTTAAGGGTTTGGAGGGAGTTATCTTGAGCACAGAATAATTTGAAAGATTTTGAAAAATCTTGATCATGTGCTCAAGGATTCTTTACGTCGTCTTTGAAATTACGAGTCCTGATCTGAAATAATCAGAAGTCGTCATTTTAGCCTTTATTTGAAATCTTTTCGAGTTGATGTACCCGGGCTTAAATTTTTAAAAGATTTAACTTTCAAGCTCGGGTTGTAAGTTGAAGTACTTACAAGCCATTGTGAAGAAATTTTTGAGAAACGACATGTTTTAAAAAACATTTTAGAGAACTCTCGCTCAAGCATCTGTACATGTCCGTATCATTGTTGAATGACATTTCTAGATACGTACAGAATATCGATTATACGAGAGACATGTCGTGAGAAGAATATTTTTGGTTTTTTGATTTTATATTGTTTTTGTATTTTTGAAAATTTTCTATTTTTATATTTTGTTTTTGTTGGTTTTTCAAATTTTGTATTTTGTTTTTGTTGGTTTTCAAATTTTGTATTTTGTTTTTCAAAAATATTTACAGCGAAGCTATTTTGAAAATAATTTCAAGAAGATTCGAGAAGACGTTCTAGCTCCTCAGGAGTTAGGCTTCGCATGCCAATTCGTCGAACTAAATTGTCAAACCTTTCTTTTGGAAGGGCTTTAGTAAATAGATCGGCGAGTTGGTAATCTGTCTTCACGAAAAATAATTCAACAGTACCCTCTTCTACGTGTTCTTTGATGAAGTGATAGAGGACTCTAATATGCTTGGTCTTCGAGTGTTGTATTGGATTGCACGAGATGGCTATGGCACTTTTCGAATCACAATACAAAGGTATTCTGTCGAAAGTAAAGCCATAATCTGTGAGGTGTGTCCTCATCCATAGAACTTGGGCACAACACGCAGATAGACACACATACTCGGCTTCTACGTTTGATAATGCAGTACAATCTTGTTTCCTTGATGACCAGCCTACTAGCTTTTCACCCAAAAATTGTGCTCCACCTGATGTACTTTTTGCTGTAACTTGGCAACCTGCATGGTCGGCATCTGAAAATGCTATTAGTTTAAACTCGGAATCCTTCGGATACCAAAGTCCCATGTTAATGGTTCTTCGTAGGTACCGAAAGATTCGTTTGACCTCTTGGAGGTGAAGTTCGGTAGGCCTTGCCTGAAACCGTGCTAATAAGCAAACAACAAAATGAATATCGGGTCGACTGGCAGTCAGGTACATGAGAGAACCAATCGTGAAGTGACCATTGGTGTACCAACAGAGTCACAATTTTCCATACCATGTTTTTTCAAAATCTCAATTGTATATTTAGCTTGATTAATAAAAATACCACGAGGGGATTGGTGTATTTGTAAACCAAGAAAGAATTTTAGTTCCCCCATCATGGACATTTCAAATTTGCTTTTCATGAGATTTTCAAAATGTTTTGAATGTTTCGGATTAGTGGACCCAAAGATAATGTCGTCCACATAAATCTGAACAATCAAAATGTCATCTTTATATTTTCTTGTAAACAAGGTAGAATCAACAGTTCCTTTGGTGAAATTGTTTTGGATTAGGAAAGATAATAGTTCGTCATACCACGCTCTTGGAGCTTGTTTTAAACCATAAATGGCTTTCTTTAGCTTGTAGACATATTCTGGATGTTCTTTGTCAACGAATCCTTCTGGCTGACTCACATACACTTCTTCTTTCAGAGTTCCATTCAAAAATGCAGTTTTGATGTCCATCTGATAGATTGTGATGTTTTTGTGAGCTGCATAGGCCAAGAAAATCCCGACGGCTTCAAGTCTTGCTACTGGCGCGAATGATTCTTCGAAATCTATCCCTTCTTCCTGTCTGAATCCTTTAGCCACGAGACGAGCTTTGTTGCGAATGACAGTCATTTCTTCATCCTTTTTGTTCTTCCATAACCATTTGAGATCAATGACAAGTTTGTCAATTGGTCTTGGAACTAATTCCCAAGTATCATGTAACTGGTATTGAAGAAGTTCTTCCTGCATTGCTTCAATCCATGCATTGTCTGCCATCGCCTCCCGAATGTTCTTTGGTTCTTTTAGGCTTACTGAACAAATGTAGATGCACATATCGGGGTCGGTGGCGAGTTGTCTTCTCGTCTGAACTGGCCTTGAAGGTTCACCAATAACTTGTTCTATTGAATGGACTTTTGTCCATTGGAGTGTAGAAGGGTACCTTGGGTTTAACGTATGTGTGTTAGATGGTTCTTGTAACCTTGAAGATGATTCGGCTGAGTCCGTTGTAAACGGGTTTTCGAATAGTTCTTCTTCTAAAGCAGCATCGTTTTGGTTCTGTCTTTGTTCTTCTTGAAATGGTGTACTTTGATTTTGCTCATCAACTCTTGGTAGGATAATTTCTAGAATTGAAGTTTCTGGAGTAGATGTAGATGAGGTTGAGGGAGTTGGTGCGTTAGCTTCGATTGTTGTAGATGCATCTTGTGGTGGTGGTGGTGGTTGATGGTTTTGAGCGGGTGCAGCAGAATGTTGTTGTGATGTATTTGTCGAAGTTCCACCATAGTATTCATCAAACATAAACTCGAAGAAATTTTCCAGTTCTTGTTCTGAAGGTTTTTCAGTGTTTGTTGATTGAGCTCCTTGAGGTACGAGTCCTGAACTAATGTGTCCAGAAGTCTGCAGGTTTGGTGCGGGTCCTAATCTGTGTTGATTAGAAGCCATTGGGTTAAGCGCGGGTTCTAGAGCGAGTCTCTCAGAAGCCATTTGTGAAATCTCGTCAAACTTCACATTCATCGTCTCCATTATCCTTTTATTCCTTCTATTATACACCCTGAATGCCCTCGAGTTTTCTGAGTAACCAATGAAGATTCCAATATCACCCTTAGCTTTCAATTTCCATAGATCTTCTCTGTCGTTCGTTGGATAGCACAAAGCGCCAAACAAGTGAAGGTAAGAGATATCTGGTTTTCTGTTGTTCACTAGTTCATATGGGGTTTTATTGAATCTTGGATGGATTAGGGAACGGTTCTGAGTGAAACAAGCAGTGGCAACAACATCAGCCCATAAGAATAACGGTGCACTAGAATAAATCAGCATTGTGCGAGCAGCTTCCACAAGAGTTCTATTTCTTCTTTCTACTACCCCATTCTGCTGTGGAGTTCTAACAACAGATGTCTGATGAGTGATTCCAGCATCTTCAAAATAAGTTCTTAACTTCTGGTTAGTGAATTCTGTGCCATTGTCTGTTCTTACAATCCTTACTGGAGCTTGAAGTGGGACTTGAATACGCTTCAGAAAGGTGATGATGATGCCTGGTGCTTCGTCTTTTGATCTCAGAAACTTTACCCATGTATATCTTGAATAGTCATCGACGATAACAAGAATATACTTCTTCCCATTTATGCTTTCAACTCTCATTGGGCCACATAAGTCCATGTACAACATATTTAACTTTGCTTCCGAACTAGGTACGATTTTAGGTTTATATGATGCTCTTTTGCTTTTTCCTTGTTCGCATGATGGACATAAGTGATCCTTGGTGTATTTGAACTTAGGAAGTCCATTGACGATGTTGTCTTTGGCTAATTTGTTAATGGTGTCAAAATTGAGATGGGATAATCTTCTATGCCACAGCCAGGACTTTGTTCCGCATACTCTTGTCATAAGACAAATTGGTGATGAAGAGGCCATTTGGTTGATGTCGATAGCATATAGGTTGGTGCCACGATTCCCAGTTAAGAGATCATCGCCAACCAAATTTCTAACAAAGCATGTGTTTCTCCCAAATGCAACCTCTAAATCTGCATCACAAAACTGTCCGATTGAAAACAAATTATGTCCCAACCCTTCGACGTAGTAAACTCAAGTGATTAAGTAATTCCCAAATTGAAGATCTCCAAAACCCAGAATAGCTGCTACATGATCATTTCCAAAGCGTACGGTGCCCATGAATTTCCAGACAAAATTGATCAGCAGCTTTAGACTCCCGGTCATGTGCTTGGAGCAACCCGAGTCGACGATCCAAAGACATATTTCGATAACCTGCGAAGAACAGAAGAGTTTGTATTTGGGAACCTTTTAACATTTGGTTCCATGGGGTTAGGGGTAACATCCGAATTACACTCATAGAAAGTTTCTACTGGATCAATTTGAACAGCTGACAATTTGCCATTCTTGAGTGTAAACTTTCTACCCGTTGGTTTCCATACACAATACTTAAGGTAGTTCCTAGGCATTTGACTACTAGTGGTTGACCTAAATTGTGCAATTAGTCTTTTTATATATCTAGATCTAGCACTAGTTCCTTTTGGAACATTCTTCTGTTCATGCGTAACATTCACATTTATAGAAACATAATCATCACAAACATCATTAGATAAACATTTCTTGCACATTAAGCAAACAGAGTCATTACATGCATTAGAAACAGTACTTTTGACATTACATTCAGATGATATATGTCTCTTATTACAAAGCGATAAATTCCTAGAGTGTTCTTCTAATTCTTCAACTTTATTCTGGCATCAACTCTTAGAGACAGGCGAGACTCTATTGTTCCTTGTATTGCTCCTAGGCTGTATTCTGCTGCTCCTAGAGGTGCTTTCTAATCCTGTAGAAGGTAAGGCACACGCATTGGGATTGATATTGTTGTCCTTTGAAGTTGTTTTAGCATTCCTAGACTCTTTTGGATTAATTTTTACACTCTTGTCATTTGTCCCATATGTTTTAGATGTGGAGGCAGACGCAATAATGGGACTAATCCTATAAAGGGCAGGTGCTATCACATTTGATGTTTCGACAACCGCTTTTCCTTTATCAACAATATTTTCTTTTTCATTTGGCTTGGGCAAGGGTGTTGGAGTGACTGGTTTTGTCAAATCATTTTTCACATCGACTTTTGGAACAAATTTAGAAATCAACATTTTTGGTTTAACAACCGGATTGTCCGAAGTCGATGGTTTTGCAAACTTAGTATCCACACCCTTCCTTTTTTGACTTTCTAGCTGAGACCTCAAAAGATCATTTTGCTCTTTCATGTCTTTGTAGGCACGCTCATACGACAGTTTGTCATATTTGCATTCCTCGGTTTTTCGATCAAGTTGTTTAAAATATGATACGTTTTCTTTTTCAAGTTTAGTAAGAGCATTTTCATATTTTGAAACAATTGCAGAAGTCTCAGCTCGCAGTCTTTCATCGTCTTCAACAGAATATGTTTGTAAAATGATGGACATAATATCGGCCGACATAGCTGCTTCGAAGAGAGAATCATTAAGGTTTTCCAAAACTTTGATGATGTTTTCAATATTTTCATTAGCTTCCTTCACCAGGTATTTGTGGTCCTTGACAAAGTCGGCTGTTTCTTTCAAAAATGCTTGTTCAAAATGAATTACTCTCGCATGAATTGCATTCAGTGGAGTAGTAATTTCTGTTTCAAATACCTTTTTCATTTCTGCATGAAAACTTGAATGCCAGTTGTTGATACTTATAGTAGTTTTGGATGCAACAATATTTTGAAGTGTTTCAATTCTCTTTTTAAGATCATCTAAATATCCTCTAGCAGCACTTGTGTTAAAAGGATTGTTTGAGGACATTTGTTCCAAGTTTGAAAGAGTTTTAGAAACAACTTTTTGTTTTGCAACTGGTGTTGTAACAACTGGTTTTTTGGGAAACTTTGACGTTTGTTTTTGTTGAACGAAATTAACTCCAGAAAGTATGTTGAGTTTGTTGTAATCAATTGGTTTTATTTCTGGGTTCTTTGTTTCATCTTAATTCGACTCTCTTCAGCAAGCTCAATTGTTTTGTTAGAATCCCGAACAGCGGGAGGATCATGTTTAGCATATATTACATTTCCATTGTACAACACATTCTGTTCTTTCTGAGCTTTCTTGAGAGTATAAGGGTTTTCACAACCGATAGCCATTTTCTACATAGTGTGCAAAAGCGGGTTTGGATCTTTAATTAGCATACGAATGGTTTGAGCAGAATGACCCATTTTCACAAGCAAATCTTCCAACCTTTTGATTGTTTCTTGTTTCTCAATGATTTCATCAAGAAGATCATTTTCTCGTTTTGAAAAATCTGCTTTCAACTGTTTCTTTTCTTTTCAAGATCAGAACAAGTTGATTCTTGTTTAGAAAGATGGTTTTTCAAATTAGAAATTTCCGCGTTTAAGGATTTTATTTTCATGTTTAAATTAACATCAAGTATGTCAAACTTGATTTGCAATTGTATTTCTCTTAAAACGGAATTTTGATAACCAGTTTCTAATTCTGACTGTTGTTTGTTATTAAACTCAAAAGCTTTTTCGTTTTCCTTATACCTCTCAAGCTCAGCGGTCATTTTCTCATTCGCGGCCTTAACATCGCGATTGACCTTTTTTACTTTCTCAATTTCAATACTACAATTGTTCAATAATGATTCAAATACAACACTTGTTTCCTCATCATTCTCAGCATGCTGTGAAACTAAGCCTCCATTATGATTCATATCTGGAGTTGCGAAATCAATATTGCTACTACTTGGCGTGTCCAAGTATGTATCATAAGTGGGTGCTAGCATCTCAGAATGTTGTTCCTCATGAGGAGACATATAAAATATTTCATTATTGTGGCATGTATTGAATGATGGTACCTAAGAGACTGCATTGGTGTCATAAATAGGAGGTGTATCAGAATCCGTGTCATACTTAGCCTCCTGAAAATTTGCCATAAATATGCAGTTTGCATCGATGTCTTCGATGTCTTCCATGTCATCCATGAGAGCCATAAAATCATTTTCCTCAGCATTCAACTGAAACCCTGCCACTTCCTTCTGTGCCAACAGCAATGCTTTCTGCAGATAAGCTGGATCTTTCTTTTTCAGCTTAGTAGGATAGTTACTTGCCATATGACCTACACCTTGACAGTTGAAACACTTGATCGGATTTCCTTGATTCATATTTCCATAATTCCCAGCAACTGGAGCAGCAACATTCCCAATCTGATTCCCAATATTCTGACCCCTCTGATTTCCAACAACTTGACCCATCTGATTCCCTGCATACTGACCCATCTGATTTCCTGCATACTGCCCTTGATTACCCATCTGAAATCTGGTAGCATATCCTTGTTGATTCCCAGTAACCCCAACCATTTGTCCTCCTTGACCCATATTGAAACTCGGCTGAGCAATCTGCCTGTTGCGAGTATTTGATGAAATCCTTTGGTTGTTGTTGGTTGGTGTAGAATAACGTCCTTAGAATGCCTTTTATCAAATAAGCAAATGCTTGTGTCAAAGCAGCAATAGACTCATCATTGTCAGTGAATTCTGGTTCTTGGAATTGTGGATATTGTTTTTGTTGTGGGTAGAATTGTTGTTGTGGAATTACAGCAGTTTGTTGTTGTGGAATGTATGGTTGTTGCATATAGTTGTGAGTGGAAGATGAAGATGGTTGATGTTGTGTGTTCACTGGTAAAGGTGTTGGTGTTTGAGCAATGAGTGCAAGAGGATCATGATTCTTTGCCAATCTTTCTTTCCTGACTTCATTAGCCTCAGCTTGGTTTTGCTTCAGAAAATCATAGAGCTGATCATAATTCACCTGATGTAGATCTTTGGTTTGGTTGACAATAGTGACATATCGTCCCCATTCTTCTTGAAGATTGTTGATGAACTTGATGTTGCTCACGATTTGTCTTGGTGTCAACTTGTTTCTGATTAGCTCATTCATTAGAGTGCAGAACCTGGTATAGTATGATTCGATGGATTCTCCTGGAGTGGATGTAAACTTCTCCCATTCTGTTAGTAGCTTGTTTTCAAAATCTTGTTGCCCAATTTGTGTGCCATGACATAGCCTTCTAACTCGTTCCCACATGTTATAGGCAGTTTTACAACTGTCGACAGCAGCAAAGATCTCTCGTGGTAATCCTAGTTGAATTAGGTGCATTGCCATATCATCAGCTGCAATTTGCTTCCTGTCTTCTTCTGTGTATTCTTCTTCTGATTGTTCACGAAAGAATGGTGGAATAGGAGGTGTTGCATTTGGTTCTCCAGGGTCTTAAATCTGTCGAGGCTTGAATGGTCCATTCTTTATAGATTAGAGCAGGAGTTTACCATCAGGCTTGGTTTTGATGTAACGAAGCATACGGCTTGTCCATGGAAGATATCCACCTTTTTCAAGCAAAGGAGGACGGTTTTCTGCACCGGCTGCATGAATGACTTGCTGAGATGCCATTGATGAAGTTATGTATGATAAAGTTGATCTAGGATCGGTTCAACGATGTAGGAGTTGTGTTTGTTGTTTGTTAAGGTAAGTTGTTGTAGGGAAAATTTGGTCTAAGAACTTAAAAACGTTGATAACTTCTTTTCAGAGTGGATTTGGGCCTCGAAGGTTGGGTTGAATGAACTTTAACATACTCAACTTGTCCTTCTCCTCGTTCTCACGGTCGTTTTGATAGGTTGTGGGCTGAAAACGGAGTTACGGTTCAAAAGTTATAGTCATTTGAAGTTTGTCGTAAACAGAAGTCAATTTCGATGGATTATGTTGAATTCTGATGGATTTTGGTGAATTCCGATGGATTACTTGCAATTTCGATAAAAATTACGATTCCGATGGAAATTTTCAATTTTGATGAAATTATACAATTTCGATGAAATATGCAATTTTGATGAATTTGCAATTCTGATAGAATCTATCTAATTCGTACAAATTAGAAGATTTTTTCTTAGTCGAAGTATTCCACACACTTATACAAGCAAGGGAATACTGAGTTCTCGTTGGATCTTGAAGTAACCGTGTTCTTGTTGAATTCCGATGGCCAATTCCGATAAACCCTACAAATCCAATTCCGACAAACCCTCAAATCTGAATTCCGACAAACCCTTAAATCTGAATTCCGACAAACCCTCAAATCTGAATTCCGACAGATGAACTGATTCTTTAGAGATCAAAATTACGACTAAAATCAAACTTCTAAACAGTTTCTTTCGACAAAAAACCTTCAAAAACACTTAATTAACGATAAAGTTTCGACCTTTAACGTTTTAAAGAAAATTTGACGAATTTCGACAAGTATCCAAATCTTTCTAGTTCGATACGAAACACGTTTTTTGAAGATTTTGATTCGCTTTTTAGCCAAAATACACTAATAAGTAATAGATCTAAATGAAAGACAACAACTTTTAACCTAAAAGACGTAAAAATCAAAGCTTTTTGACAAAAAGCTAACGTTTTTATGTAGAAAAACGCAACTCTTTGCTAGACTTTGATCAAAAAAATGAAACACAATCACTCCTAAATCGATGTTAGGCGATTGATACCACTTGTTATTCCCTTATATCTAACTCTATCACACAATATATATTAAGTATTAAGCACTAATGGATCGTATGTATGTTATGTACGCCGTGTATATAAAAGAGAGAATAAGAGATGAAGAGAAGTTTATTTCATATATAAGAACACACACACAAGCACACACACGTCCTCTTTACAAGTGAGGTGAAGTGTGCTTTATATAGTACAAGGTAAACGAGCCACATGGGCTTTCTATGGGCTTTGCTATAACATGGATTGGACAATGTATACAACTTACATTAAATGGACTAGCATAGCTTAACTTTTAACCAATTAGCTTAGTCGAATCCATGAGCCCTTTTGACTATTCTATTACATGTTATACGACCACAACAAGAAAACAGGGCTTTACCCACGGAAATTACCCACGTACATTGATACATGTGTATTTTCCCTCATATTACCCATTAGTTACCCACAATTAGCAAATCCAAAGTCTAGAATAAATTACCCTCGATTTTCCCATAGTTTTACCCATAAATTTACCCATTAAATAATATATCGTGTGTAGTTTGTGGCTAAATGATTCCCGCCAAAATATTTCCCACATATTACACACAACTTTTTTATCACGGGTAAAGTCATGGCTAATTTTATGGGTAAATTTTTTTTACCCACAGACTACACACATCTATTGTATTCGTTGGTAATATTTGTGGGTGGTTTATGGGTAACATTTATACTTGTAGCTTTTCACAGACCCGGTTTCCCATTTAACATCTCGAGTGTAATTTACGTGGCTAAATTTACATTACCCATTTATTAGAGTCATCCTTTGTGCTCGTGGGTAATTTGGTGCGTGTAATTTGTGGGTAAAAATATGCCCATGATTATGGCGATGGTTAACTTTTGTGCCTAAATTATTTTGCTCATTTATTAGACACTTCTTTTGTATGATATCACCACAGTGTGCTGCAAATAGGGGTGTTATCGGGTCGGGTTATCGGGGTTGTCGGGTTTGTCGGGTTGAGTCGGGTTTTGAGTTTTTAAAAAGTCACCCGCAACCCGGCCCGATAAGAAATCGGGTTATCGGGTTCGGGTGTTATCGGGTTGGGTTAAGTCGGGTCGGGTGATTCGGGTTGTCGGGTTAAAAACACCAATTTGTGGGTTATAATAGTGTGCTTAAATGTAGTTGTATTGAATGTTTTAATATATGAAGTTATTGATTAAGTAAACAATTTTATTCATGAAACACCAATATATTTCTTGAAGTTGGGGAATACTATCTGATTCAAAATTGTACAGAAGAGTGGACTAGATGTATCTGATTCAAAAATAATTTATGCAATGTTAGCTGAAGGCATGTTTTTTCTGCAGTCTGCTAAATGTAAAACTAGCTAATTATCTACGTCTTTATTTACCGATTGTCATTTATATGTTTTTGTTGTCGAAGTTGTAAATTGTGCAAATCGTTTTAAAGATTCATATCCAAACGCCTGCGTATTTACCAATCATGAGTTCATGTAACGCCGTATATGAGATATTGTCAAGTAAACAAATTGTAACTGGAGTATAAGAAATATTGCCAAGATTATGAATAATTTGTTTCTAGTTATTCACTAGCTTAAACAAATTGTAATTGGAATATAAGAAATATTGGCATCTTCATCTTTTTCATATTGTTCCATGTTCTGTGCCAGTAGATAAACCTACCATTGCATACAATCAACAACATATTAACGCTTAAAGATCCAAACACACAAACACAATGTAAGGTAGATTCAACTTACAACTTTGGGTGAAATCACATTTAGTCTTCTTGGTTGGTTCAAGGTGATCAATCTCACATGTCCTTTGTTTTTAGTAAGAACAACCTAGTAACTAACTAACTAATTCAGGCTATGAACAACCTATCAAATATCCAGTTGAGAAAGATTAGAGATATCTTGATAAGGCATGATAAAGAGTGAAGCAATTACTGATTCTAGCTATTTTAAGGCTATGTAAATAGCATTTTTAAGCTAACATTTCAAGTTAATCCTACAAAACTACATTAATCAGCAAACAAACAACTAATTAAAGTTTTATCAGACATTATTATCAACTAAAGGTCTCCTTATAAATACTATACCATTTTCTCGAAATGGATCAAGCTAATCCCAAGCAACATATCCTGCCTTGGGAACTCCACATTCACGTCTATTATCCTCTAGGGTAATTGACACAAACCAACTGAGTCAACTCGTGAGCGTTACCCCAACTCGTGACTCTTGTCACATTTTGGGGTCTTTACTGAACGTGGGAAACCGAACGGTCAACCAACCCAAACCATACGTAATTGTTGAGTTTATCCATATTTACTTTCATCTATGTGTATGACTTGATTTTATAAAATATATAAATTAGATTCTATAATACCTCCAAATAAAATAGAATTTCCCTCTCTCATTTTCAGTTGTCCCGCTCTAAGTTTTCCCCAAAAGTCAAATTATCCCTCCATCCAAGTATCCAACTATTAGCAACCTCACATCTCACATCCACAAACTTATCATCTTCATTTCCTCTCACGTTCTCTCTTTTGGTCTTCAAACAAACCAAATTCGCTTGACCGTCTCCGTTATCGATCATTGCTAGTCACCACCCAAAGTCGTCAGTCACATCCTCACCAGTCAGCCACCAGACCATGGCGATTCATAATCATCACTCCCGATTTTATGTCATATATCCACAAATAAGGTATTGTAACATGTTATATATTTAATTTAATCATCAATTTGAGGTCTTTATGTGTCAATTTCGTGTTTGGGTGATTTTTAGGAATTAGGGTTCATGTAAACCCGAATCTATATGAGTTTGAAACATGCTTGGACCCTGCAAGAGGAGATGGCCTTCATGTAAACCCGAATCAATTTGAGGTCTTTATGTGTCAATTTCGTGTTTGGATTCTTTTAAGATGAATAAATACTGCCAGGAGCCCTAATTTTTCAATGTTTCAGCATAGATTAATCTGTTTTTCAATGATATTTATCAAGGATAGTTACTCTAAATACTAGTTCAAGTACCTGTTAAATATTATTAATAAGTTAGTTAGCTACAGTTGTTTGTCCAAATATTAGTTTGCAGCAGCTCAGTCAGTGACCTAAGAAAGGGAACATGAATGTGGTTTATAGTATAAATACTATACCAAAAAATGCATATCTGAGGGAAAGGGAGTTTACTTATCAATGTTGCTGTTTTGCAGCTGAGTATTTTCCTGATAGATCAGAAGTCCAATGTCTGCATCGCTGGCAAAAGGTTCTTAATCCCGAACTTGTTAAAGGTCCTTGGACTCAAGAGGTATGCACCTGATTCCTTACTGCATTGAAATATAGTTTTCTTGTGTGCATATGATAACATAAAATCCCTCTCGGTCTCTTTTTTTCTGTAGGAGGATGACATAATTTTCGAGCTGGTGAAAAGATATGGACCAACAAAATGGTCTCTAATAGCTAAGTCTCTGCCTGGTAGAATCGGGAAACAATGCCGTGAAAGGTATTTTCGTAACTGGTTACGTTATTTACCATTCATTCATTGCTTATGTTAAATATTTTGATAATTTTTTTTACAGATGGCACAATCATTTGAATCCAGATATTAAAAAGGATGCTTGGACCCTGCAAGAGGAGATGGCCCTCATGAAAAGCAGAAGATCATTCACAAATAAGATCTTACTACAAATAAGATCCCTTGGGCGTGGTATTGTGGGAACTTACTACAAATAAGATCCCTTGGGCGGATCTTAACATTATGCAGGTATATATTCACAAGTTCATACTCAAGTTCAATATTGTTGGAAACTTAACATACATATCTTTGCTTTGACTTTCAAGTTAAACATAGCACAGTCTAAAAGCAAATGTTGATGGGTTCAGGGGATACAAGGAGTAGGTTCAGTGGGTGGGTTTATTGTGTTTGTACAGCCAGTTGGTTCAAATTATGGGTTCCTTTGGTGGGTTTAGCGGGTGGGTACAACCGGAAGTATCAAGGGCAGCTAAATAAGCAAGCTGGGGTTGGTTAACGTTAACACATGTCACCTTTAATTGTAAAGTTGTTGCATTAAAAAAAAAGTTAATTTTTTTAGTTTATTAATTGCGGAAGGGATTTACAGGTTGTGAGTGGCACCGGTGATTGATCATCTCATCTGTCAGGGCTGCAGATTTCAGTATCGCGCTCTGGATAGTAGCAGGCTCAGTTGCTTTCACCATTCCACGAATTTCAGGGTCAACCCATAGATGTACCTTTCAATTCTCTTAGATTCAGCTGTGACCATATGAGGTACTAATCTAGCTAGCTCATGGAATCGATCCGTATAAGCCGCATGTTCGGTTCCCACCATGGTGTGATGGTAGAACTCATGTTCCAGTTTCTGCATCTCATTATCTGGACAATACTCTTCTTTTAACAATGCCTTGAATTCATCCCAACTCATCCCTAGCAAGATTGAGGCAGTGAAAAATTGGGAAGCTCCTAAGTCCCCGATAGAAGTCCGATCATTTTTAGGTCTGGCAGGTTACTACCGACGTTTCATCGCGAACTTCTCCAAGATTTCCAAACCACTTACCTCGCTGACTCAAAAGAACAAGAAATACGAATGGGGCGAAGCACAGGAGAGTGCTTTCCAGACGTTGAAAGATAACCTATGTAATGCACTGATACTAGCCCTACCCGATGGACCCGAAGATTTCGTAGTGTTCTGTGACGCGTCATGTCAAGGTCTTGGGTGCGTATTAATGCAAAGAGGTAAGGTGATTGCTTATGCCTCTCGACAACTGAAGGTTCACGAGAAGAATTATACCACCCATGATCTGGAGTTGGGTGCTGTGGTATTCGCTCTCAAGATATGGAGGCATTACTTGTATGGGACAAAAAGTATTATCTATACCGATCACAAGAGTCTTCAACACATCTTCGATCAAAAAGAGTTGAACATGCGCCAGAGAAGGTGGATCGAGCTCTTTAGCGATTATGACTGCGAGATTCGCTATCACCCAGGTAAGGCGAACGTGGTAGCCGATGCTTTGAGCAGGAAGGAAAGACTCAGGCCTAGGAAAACAAAAGCCATGAGTATAACCATACAGTCGGGTATGAAAGATAAGATATTAGCAGCTCAGCAAGAAGCGTCTATGAATATGGATACACCTATAGAGAAGATGCGAGGCTTAGATAAGCAACTAGAGAAAAAGGACGACGGTGGACTGTACTTTGTAGACCGAATTTGGGTACCTTTAACGGGTGATGTGAGGACCCTAGTCATGAACGAAGCACATACAACGAGGTACTCTATTCATCCAGGAGCAGATAAGATGTACTATGACCTTAGAGACTTGTACTGGTGGCCGGGAATGAGGAAGGACATAGCTGTCTACGTTAGCAAGTGTCTGACTTGCTCTAAAGTGAAGGCAGAGCATCAGAGACCATCTGGTTTGTTACAACAACCGGAGATTCCCGAATGGAAGTGGGAAAGGATAACCATGGATTTCATTACAAAGTTGCCTAGAACTAGTAGTGGGTATGATACGATTTGGGTTATCGTAGATAGGTTGACTAAGTCCGCACACTTCTTACCTATCCGGGAAGATTATTCGATGGACAAATTGGCTAGACTTTGTATCAAAGAGATAGTGGCGAGACATGATGTGCCTATATCGATTATATCTGATCGCGACAGTCGCTTCACGTCAAACTTTTGGAAATTATTGCAAGATTCCTTGGAAACAAACCTAGATATGAGTATGGCGTATCACCCACAGACCGATGGTCAAAGCGAGCGTACCATACAGACCCTAGAAGACATGCTCAAGGCGTGTGCCATAGACTTCTGTGGCAGTTGGGATACCATCTTCCATTAGCCGAGTTCTCCTATAACAACAGTTATCATACCAGCATAGATATGGCACCATTCAAGGCACTTTATGGAAGAAAATGTCGTTCGCCTATTGGTTGGGCGGAAGCTGGAGAGAGTCAAATGATAGGGCCTGAGATAGTGTTAGAGACTACTGAGAAGATCATTCAAATTAAGGATAGGCTCAAGGCTGCTCGAGACCGTCAGAAGAGCTATGCCGACAACCGACAGAGCCCTTAGAATTTAGCGTTGGTGATCATGTTTTACTCAAGGTATCACCTTGGAAGGGTGTTGTACGATTTAGAAAAAAAGGCAAGCTAGCACCTAGATACGTAGGACCTTTTGAGATTACTAAGAGAATCGGTCAAGTGGCTTACCGACTAAAACTACCACAAGAGCTGAGTGGCGTTCATGATACGTTTCACGTGTCGAATCTTAAGAAATGTCTTGCTGATCAAACCTTGCACATACCCTTGGAGGAGATACGGATAGATCCTAAGTTACACTTTGTAGAGAAACCAGTTGAAATTTTGGAACGTGAGGTCAAGAAATTGAAGCGTAGAAAGATACCAATAGTTAAAGTCCGTTGGGACTCGAAGCGTGGACCCGAGTTTACATGGGAGCGTGAGGACGAGATGAAGCGAAAGTACCCTCACCTGTTTTCAAATGTATCGGGAAACTCGAACTGAAACCCAGGACGGGTTTCACCTGAGGCTGGGAGACTGTAACAACCAGCAATTTTACAGGTCAATACTATTCATCATTTACTATTCATCGATCACTATTCACATTTCACTATTCATCATTTTCGAGGTCAATTTGTGATTTTGAGAAACCTTTGAAAATTTTTACTATTCACGAAATAGTATTCATTCTCGGAGGGAAATCACTATTCATGGTCACTATTCATCCTTGTGTGAACTAGGTTTACGGGCATTCAAAATTCGCGGAACCGTTAGGGTTTAGCTGCGAATTCATGAGATATCATTTAAGGACACATCATATAGACTAGAATGGTCTATATATATTACCAGAACATCATCTGCATTTTAGGTCATGCACGGATATGCATTATTGCAAATTACGTATGGTTATTTATTTAGTTAACGTTACCACTCAGTTTTTACTACTGATATTATACCCGATACTCCTGACTATGATCCTAACATATCTTCATACCTATTATAATGATATAAAGATTATATTATTACTTTACCCGGTGTTTTTAAACCAATTGCTATATTTTTCGATAGGAGCCTATAACTCAATCGGTTTACGATAATTTAACCCGATAGTTATTCCGACAACCGATTCTTGACAGGAACATGATTTTATAATTTTTACAACTTCGTCGTATTTTATTTCACTTCGTTAACGTTTATTTCAAGATAACTCGGTACCCGATAACACCTAAAGTATACACTAAACTACTAATATCTTACATTATATCTTACAAAAGTCACCAACTAATTATTTCATCCATATTTTCATCCAAACCCCCCCCCCCATGGTTACTTCTCCATTTTTCCTTACCAACCATGCCTCATTTATTACCTATGTCCTTTTTGTCTTTGTATTTTATTTCTTAAACCAAGCAAGTATCACATTTCACTAGCTATTCAAGATCAATTTTCTCTCTTTTGCTCTCCTTCATCCCACGGAAAGAACAAGAGTAAGACCAAGATCCTGTTGGTATTTTAGTGTAAAATAGATTGAGTTTAATATGCGAATAAGGGTCGACACTTATTTGGATATTAACTGGACTAACGGGGGTTCCAAGGGGGCGTAGCCCCCTTGGTGGGGGTTCGGGGGCAACGCCCCTGAGAGAAGCAGGGTCCAAGGGGCGGCAGCCCCTGGCAGGGTCCAAGGGGCAGAGCCCCTGGTATAACATTGCTATGTTAGAAATTCATTAGAATTTGTTTTTTCACCAAATAAAACATATTAATTTGATGCTCGTTTCTGCTGATAGCAGATGGTTTCTGCTGATAGCAGATGGTTTCTGCTGATAGTGTATCGTTCCTGCTGAACGGTTCCTGCTGAACCATTCCTGCCGATAGTGCAGTTCCTGCTGCTAGTGTTTTACAGTTATTAGGATTTAATAACTGCCCCTATAAACCGTCTTATATATTCTCTATTTCGAATAGAGAAAAGACAAGGCTGATCAACCAAATTCTGATCACGTTTTTCTGCAAACATAACATCATTCACAAACTTGAATCAATTAGATTTTATCCGGTCGTTAATTGGTATACACTCCAATTTAATCGATCTGAAAGCGTACAATTCGTGACTTCTAATTGCTATCAGGATACCAATCTCACCCCAATTACCACACATAAACAACAAAGATCGATTAAATTCACAAGATGGCAGGCGAATCAGTACGTGATATGACATCTAAGTTTGTGAAGTTAGCCAAATTCGAAGGGCAGGATTTTCGAAGATGGCAGAAGAAGATGCAATTCCTGTTAACAACTATGAAAGTTGTGTACGTTTTAACAACACCAGCACCGGAGGAAGTGGAGGGTGAAACCATTGATCAAATCAGAAAACGCAACAAGTTCTGGAATGATGACTTCATATGTTGTGGAACAATCTTAAACGGTATGTGTGATACTCTTTTTGATATTTATCAAAACATTGAATCTGCAAAAGAATTATGGGACATGCTTCAGGCCAAGTACATGGCAGAAGATTCATCCAGTAAGAAGTTCCTAGTTAGTGATTTCATGAATTACAAAATGATAGATGGACGTTCTGTTATGGAACAATATAATGAGTGTCTTAGTATACTTGGTCGCTTTACCCAACATGGTTTAAAAATGGATGAATCCATTGCGACAGCATCTATCATTGACAAACTTCCGCCTTCTTGGAAGGATTTCAAAAATAATTTGAAACATAAGAAGGAAGAATACAATTTGGTTGAGTTGGGAAGTGCCATAAGTATTGAGGAAGGGTGTCGTAGGATGGAGAAAACATGGGTGAATGAAAAGGACAAGGATATTGGCGGTTCAAATGTCAATATGGTTGAAGAGACTAATTCTAGTTTCAAAAAGGGTTCGAATTCTAAGAACAAGAAACGAAAGTTTCAAGGTAACGATTACAAAAAGGGAAGTGTAAAGAAGGCAAAACAGTCCAATGATGGGGGCTGTTGGAAATGTGGGAAACCTGGACATTTCAAGCGTGATTGCCGTAGTGGAAAAGGCAAAAACGAGGCTGGTACTAGTGGTGGATCCAAAGGAGATCCAAAACAAGCAGGTACAATATTAACGATTAATAATAATTCGGATTTGAATTATGTATCATTAATTTGTGAATCATTCTATGTACAGGATGATGAGATCGCTTGGTGGTATGATTCTGGTGCGACATGTCATGTTTGCAAGGACCGAAGATGGTTCAAGAAATTTGCAACAATTGATGATGGACGTGTTCTTACTATGGGAAATGTCGCAACAGAACCAATACTTGGAATTGGACTAGTAGATATAACTTTTACTTCTGGAAAAACAATTTCGTTATGTAATGTTTTATATGTGCCCGGTATCCGGAAAAACTTGTTGTCCGGTGTAGTATTAAATAATTGTGGGTACAAACAAGTGTTAGAATCCGATAAGTATATCTTGTCGAAACATGGTTCTTTTGTTGGATTTGGTTATTTGTGTAATGGGATGATTATGCTTAATTTAGATATGCCTTCTACTTTTAATTCGATTTGTATGGTTGATTCTATTTCTAGTGTTAAACTTAGTAACATGGAACTATGGCATGCTAGACTAGGACATGTTCATTATAAAAGAATGAAAGAAATGTCTAAAATGAGTATGATTCCATCTATTGAGTTAGACCATAATAAGTGTAAAACTTGTATGCTTACTAAGATCACTAGAAAACCATTTAAAACAGCAAATCGTGAATCCAAACTGTTAGACCTTATTCATAGTGATCTATGTGATTTGCATGCTACTCCATCTCTAGGAAACAAGAAATATGTCATAACTTTTATTGATGATGCATCACGTTATTGCTATATTTATTTATTGCATTCAAAGGATGAAGCTCTTGATAAATTTCGTATTTATAAACAAGAGGTAGAGCTTCATCAAAAGGATTTGGTAAAAATCTTACGTACCGATCGTGGAGGGGAGTATTATGATCCGGTATTTTTCCAATCTACCGGAATAATACACCAAACTACGGCTCCATATACACCACAACAAAATGGTGTGGCTGAAAGAAAGAATAGAACATTGAAGGAAATGGTGAATTCAATGTTATCTTATTCTGGGTTAAGTGAAGGATTTTGGGGAGAAGCCATGTTAACGGCTTGTTACTTGCTAAACCGTATTCCCGGTAAAAGCAACAAGAAAACCCCATATGAACTTTGGCACAAGAAATCACCAAACTTGAATTTTCTCAAGGTTTGGGGATGTAGGGCTGTGGTTAGGCTCACGGAACCTAAAAGGAAAACTTTAGGTGAAAGAGGTATAGATTGCATATTTATTGGGTATGCTGAAAATTCATATGCTTATAGATTTTATGTATTAGAATCAAATGAGTATGTTTCTGTGAACTCGGTGATAGAGTCACGAGATGCAATCTTTGATGAAGAAAGATTCACATCTATACCTAGGCCAAGGGACATGAATCATAGTTCGAAGGTACTAGTTAATAACGAGGATATTCCTTCGACTAGCACTGAACCAAGAAAAGGTACAAGAGTTAGAAAAGCCAAAGCTTTTGGTGATGATTTTCAACTATATTTAGTTGAAGGATCTAGAAGTGAAATTAATTTTCAATATCAATATTGTTTTAATGTTGATAAAGATCCAATGACATATGGTGAAGCAATGGCTTCAAGGGACGTTGCTTTTTGGAAAGAAGCAGTCCAAGATGAGATGGATTCTATCTTGCAAAATAAAGTTTGGAAATTGGCTGATTTACCTCCTGGGTGTAAACCATTAGGATGTAAATGGATCTTCAAAAGGAAGATGAAAGTAGATGGTACTATTGATAAATATAAAGCCAGGTTGGTAATCCAAGGCTTTAGACAAAAAGAGGGTATTGATTATTTCGATACGTATGCTCCGGTTGCAAGGATATCTACTATTAGATTGTTATTAGCATTAGCTGCTATACACAATCTTGTAATTCACCAAATGGATGTGAAAACTGCATTCTTGAATGGTGAATTAGATGAAGAGATTTACATGAAACAACCCGAAGGGTTTGTTATGCCTGGACATGAAACCAAAGTGTGTAAATTGGTTAAATCTCTTTATGGGTTAAAACAAGCTCCTAAACAATGGCATCAAAAATTTGATGAAATTGTGTTGTCAAGTGGTTTTGTTTTAAATCAAGCTGACAAGTGTGTTTATAGTAAATTTGATGATTCTAGAAATGGAGTCATTATATGCTTGTATGTAGATGACATGTTGATCTTTGGTACTAACCAAGATCAAGTGGATGAGACAAAGGAATTCTTGTCATCTAAATTTGCTATGAAAGATATGGGGGAGGCGGAAGTGATCTTAGGTATTAAGATCATACGTGAGAATAAGGGTATTTCAATATCTCAATCACACTATATTGAGAAGATCTTGGATAAGTTCAATTTCCAGGAAAGTTCTCCCACAAGTACTCCCATGGATTCACAAGTAAAGCTATTACCTAATAAAGGTAAAGCGGTGTCACAACTAGAATACTCGAAAAGGATTGGATCCTTAATGTATGCTATGATAAGTACTAGGCCGGATATTGCTTATGCAGTTGGCAAGCTTAGTAGGTTTACTAGCAATCCTAGTACATTTCATTGGCGAGCTTTGGATCGAGTATTTCAATACTTGAAAGGAACTATGGATTATAAGTTAACTTACATCGGATTTCCTTCTGTTATTGAAGGTTTTAGTGATGCAAGTTGGATATCCAATAAAGAAGATCATTCTTCTACATCTGGATGGGTGTTCCTTCTTGGGGGAGGTGCTATTAGTTGGGCATCTAAGAAACAGACTTGCATAACAAACTCAACTATGGAGTCTGAGTTTGTTGCTTTGGCAGCAGCTGGTAATGAGGCTGAATGGTTAAGGAATTTGATTTATGAAATTCCATTGTGGCCAAAGCCGATTTCTTCTATTTCTATCAGGTGTGATAGTCAGGCTACATTGGCTAAGGCTTATAGTCAAGTGTATAATGGCAAGTCAAGACACTTAGGTGTGAGACACAGCATGGTTCGTGAGCTCATAATGCATGGTGTCATATCCGTTGAGTGGATTGCAACTAAACGGAATTTAGCTGATCATTTAACCAAAGGGTTATGTAGAGATCTCGTGAAAGGATCAGCTGTGGGATTGGGTTTAAAGTCCATATGAAAGCTCTCATGTTGAGATACCCAATTCACCACCTAATATGACGTTAGGTGCTGAATTTTGAATGTGGAAAGCTTAACATCTAGAGTTTGGAACACAACATTAAATTATCCCAAAGGTATGTGTTCGGTACTGCAAGATAAGGAAGGTTGAAGTGTTCTTCTTAATAATTCTTTTGAAAAATTGCATTTGCAGGTGCAAGACTAAAAGAATTACCTATTTGAGTACGAAGTTTAGCTGCTTCAAGAAGTTGGGACTTGGCTTCGATGTACTTAAAGAAAGGATAGGGACATAGGCTAGTAAAATAATGTGTCAAGTAAGATATTGTGTATGAAAAACTAATGTGTATATTATCTTCATGTATTCAATAGTGATATTACAAGGTTCAATCTTTCGGGAAACCTTGATATCCGAATATTTGGAATGTGTAATATACTAATGTGAAATTCAATCGTCTCGACATTTCATTTATGCATTAGTTTGATTGTTTGCTGTGAACTAGTTAGTTAATTTATGATTACACTAAAATGGGGGAGGTTTGTTGGTATTTTAGTGTAAAATAGATTGAGTTTAATATGCAAATAAGGGTCGACACTTATTTGGATATTAACTGGACTAACGGGGGTTCCAAGGGGGCGTAGCCCCCTTGGTGGGGGTTCGGGGGCAACGCCCCTGAGAGAAGCAGGGTCCAAGGGGCGGCAGCCCCTGGCAGGGTCCAAGGGGCAGAGCCCCTGGTATAACATTGCTATGTTAGAAATTCATTAGAATTTGTTTTTTCACCAAATAAAACATATTAATTTGATGCTCGTTTCTGCTGATAGCAGATGGTTCCTGCTGATAGCAGATGGTTTCTGCTGATAGTGGATCGTTCCTGCTGAACGGTTCCTGCTGAACCATTCCTGCCGATAGTGCAGTTCCTGCTGCTAGTGTTTTACAGTTATTAGGATTTAATAACTGCCCCTATAAACCGTCTTATATATTCTCTATTTCGAATAGAGAAAAGACAAGGCTGATCAACCAAATTCTGATCACGTTTTTCTGCAAACATAACATCATTCACAAACTTGAATCAATTAGATTTTATCCGGTCGTTAATTGGTATACACTCCAATTTAATCGATCTGAAAGCGTACAATTCGTGACTTCTAATTGCTATCAGGATACCAATCTCACCCCAATTACCACACATAAACAACAGATCCATATTATTTTTTTTCAAGTTCAAGTGTTATACAAGTCCATTTTATAATCCTTGTTAGGGTTTTGAAATAAAAACTCCAAGGTTATTAGTTCTTTTTCATCCAAAACACTCCAATAATTCAAGCAAGTTCAAGAACCTATTTTTATCATGTTATACTTTCATTTGATCCATGTGGTTATGTATTTTCAAGTTATGTTGGTTTAAAATGCAAGTTACATATGTTTTGATACTATTTTTCTTATAAACCATCTCAAACACTAGATCTATAAGTTTTATCATCATCCTCATGAAACCCACTATAGTTAGTGATGTTTAGGACCCCATGACACCCTAAGAAGGTGTATGGTAGGATTTGTGTATTTGTGGAGTTGATATGAAGTGGTTTGATTAAGTTTAGAACCAAGAAAATGAGTTTTAAACCAAGTAAATAAGGGTCTGATCAAAAACGCCAAGTCTGGAAAACTCAGAAACTTTTGAATTATTTTGGCCTTCATATTCAGAAAGTTCTTTCAAAAACGAAAACGTGGGCGCTTGAATCACTAAAAACCGACTTATAACGAAGGAGATATGAATTTTACAAATTAGGTGACGAAAACTATTTTTCTGAAAAATTGTTTGCTGATATCCGAACTTTAAGGGATGAAACGAGGCGTTAGCCGTGAACTAGGAGAGCCGAGCTACTGAAAATATTTAAGTTCATGTTATGAAGAAACCGTGGATATAAAGAACATAGAAAACGGACTTATAATGAGCAAGATACACGCGTTTTAAACCCGACGATACATATATACATTACCAGCACTAAATATGAAATATTTTCTAAGTGTTAAAACTGTCTTTTTAAGTGACCATGTTGAGGGCCATATTACTCACTGATCGAGTCAGTTTTGAGAAATTTTCATAAATAACTAAAATCAAGTACACCTGGCCTAGTTTCCAAATTGACCAGCCGTTTTTCAATCGGACATATAACGAGTAAGATATGACCCTTCCAAGTTACCCGAAAACTGCCCAGAAATGGCAGAATTGGCCCGACTAGCTAACTTAACGACTACTTATCTTTATGATCGAGACCTTTCTGGACAAAAAGTCAGTTCTATGAGTTGTATATATTGTTACAAGCTTTCCAAAAACACTGATTTTGATTCCTAACTCTTAACATACATCATTTTACGACTAGTTTTACGAGGCCGTTTGAGCATATTTTCACAAGTTATAAAAAGTATTATTTTGCGGCGAAACTATTATATTTGACTATATAACACCGAATAAGGATCATGGAGTACCGTTTCAACATATTTACATGAAAAGTGTTTTATAACTCAACGAGACGTCAAAGATATATATTTTTCGACGATAAACGGAAATTTAAAATTTCACGAGTGATATCGATAACATACGTATTTGCATATATTGCATCATATTCATGACTTACATTAGATTACATCATTCATATTAGGTTGCGGCTAGGGATCGCGCCTCATTCCAGTATTTCACTGTTGTCATTATTTCTATTGCATCAGGTGAGTTCTCGTAGCCCCACTTTTAACGTGTTTTACCTTGGGGGAAAATGGTACTCAATGCTTTACAAATGTTTTCATGCTGTGAATAGCTGTTTTACATGATTTTGGACATATTCGTGTGATGATGCAATTATATGCGGTGACATGTTTGTTTTGTGATTTCATGACTGCGCCACTGTTAACTCTCTGCTGAGAGCCCACAGGTTTTAGGTTCAGTTGGTATAACTGTTAACCCACTTGTTGATAGATCTATCGGGTAGCTCCCCACGTGATTTGGTTATGTGATTAAGGACACTATAGGATCAGTTGGCGTGACATTATGGTTCCTTGATAATGTGCTTGTAATTGGTTTTCATTTCACGATGTCCTACTTATTGTTCACAGCCACGTGGTTTAAACTCTAAACCTACGAGCTCACCAACTTTATGTTGACGTTTTCGAGTATCCATTTTCAGGTGTTAAGAACGAAGGTACCATAGGAGGTTGAGCATTGGCCCGACTTAGCAAGACTTAGTCAAGACCCTCCCGAGTTATATCTCGTGGAGTTGCATTATGATATTAAATAATGATGTTATGTAACTTGAGACTCGTGTTGTTTTGTATTTTGTACTTACCCCTGCTGTGGGAGTTGGTGACTATTGTCGTTTCAATGTATTACATTTAGTAGTTCTCTATTATGACACTTTTTGTTCTTTACTAAGAAGTCATACCCCGTGAATGCCATTCCGCTGCGCCATTTTTGGGGTGTGACATTTACTCGCTTTCAATAGTTTAGATTTAAGTTTCAAATTAGAATACTAACAACTAGCTCTTAAGGGGTTGATACACGTACTTACCATAGCTAAACTACTACACGATAGGGTACATTGCTCTTAAGTAGGTAGGAATAGTCTAGGTAGTATAGGTTTATAAATCTAAAACCAGAGTATATAAACTACACATCAATAGCTTCAATTTCGTATACTAGGTTGAAGGGTGTTTCACCAGTGCTGTCCTTTGGAGTGTTTCTATGAGCCTAGAGTACGCTAGAGGGTTCATCCACCCAGCAAGTTTTGTGCTCCGTCAGCCATTTTTTGATGCCTTTGACTATTTCTCTATTCGCTACCTCTACTTGGCCATTATCCTAAGAGTGGTATGTGGATGTCGTGGACAGATGGATACCCAATGATTCACACCAGGATTTGAATGGTTCCCTTGTGAATTGCGTACCATTGTCGGTAATTATGGTTTTTGGTACACCGAACCTTGTGATGATTTGATCCCAAACAAAACCCACTATTTTGCAAGAAGTGGTGATAGCCATTGATTTGGATTCGACCCATTTGGTGAAGTAGTCCACTGCCATGATTATGTATTTGACATTGCCATGTGCTGTTGGGAATGGGCTGCATTCATTGCACCATTATTGGAATGGTGTAGGATCGTGTGCTTCTAGCTTGATTGAGCTTGGTTAAACGAGAATCTCTAGGTGTAAGACTTGTGTCTATGCGGAAACTAAACACAAGAATATAAAGAAGAAAGAAACTAACAAGGTTTTGATCCTCTATGGATCGGTTTATGAACTAATGAAATTGTTTTTCTATTGATTGAATCGATTGATTACAAAACTCATAAACGGGTGTTCTTATACTAACAAGAAACCCTAACCCTAACCCGTCATACAAGAAAACGTGTGAAGAGATATACATCAATCTCTTCTAAAAATAAATCTAACAAACATTCTAAACTTACGGGATAACATTCACTAAAACCCGCAGTAATAACTACTATCAGCATAAACAAAAATAAACTATCGGCAGCAATGAACTTCAGCAAGAACCGAACACTATCGGCAGGAACCAGCTCACACTACCAGCAGCAATGAGAAATATTTATTTCCCAGAGATCCTAACAATCCTCCCCTAATCTTGAAGTTGACTAGGTTAACTTGCAAGATTCCCACTTGATAGAGCTTTAACTTCTCAGGCTTGAGGATTGCATTTGAGCAGCAACAATAGTAAGTAACCAGCAGCAACATGTGTAACTTCCAGCAGCAACTTCTATAGTTCAGCAGCAAAAGGAAATCATCTTCAAAATAATAAGCTGGGCACCATGTCATCCATTTGATCTTGACTGCTACTATGACAAAATGTACATCAAATCACTTAAGTTTCACACTATTCTCATCACTTCCAGGTGTGTTAACTCCTGTGAGAGGTGAATCATAGAAAATTAATGGATTTGATGTCTCTTTACCAATAGCCATCACTACTGGAGTAGCCAATGTTTAGGTGTGTTAGACCATGGTACATTGATAACCATCTGATTTTTAGTAAATCAACAACTGTAAACGGATTTGACTTGTCTTTACCTATAGCCGTTTGCTCAGGACTAGCCAATTCTTAGGTTGAAGATAACCTTTGGTGAATTGAGTACCAAGTATGGTATTCCACTGCCTTTACCACAAGCCATACACTTGTGGGCTAGCCAATTCTTTGGAAACCCCAAAGGAGTAAAATCCATGGCGAATTGAAAACCATTCAACTCTTAGTAATGAAACATCGGTGAGTTGAGAACCCTATAGCTTTGAGCAAGCTATTACAGCTATCAACGGATTTGATTATCACACCAGAGCCGTACCCTCATGGTGAGTCAACTTTTTCTTGTCTGTGAGACATGGTGAGTTGATTACCATTTGTTGTGTAGGTGTAAACACCAACACTGTACCTGCAAGGTGTTGCTCAAAACCATACAAGTTAGTACAAAATTATATATATATATATATATATATATATATATATATATATATATATATATATATATATAAAATATATATATATATATATATATATTTTATGAACTAATAAAAAAAATGAAAAAGAGAAAATAATTTTTTTTTTTATCACGAGCAGCAGAATCTGAAGCCACCAGCAGAAATGGTGTTACTACCAGCAGCAATGGATGAGCTACCAGCAGCAATGACTGCAGTAGCAGAATCAAAATAGCATTAATTCCCACACTGATCTGTACGAGTCAATAGCAGCAGCAACACAAACTTTAATACCCATATTGATCTGCTTCAATACTCCACTTGCAACAAACCATTCATAAATTGGACCAATTGATTCACACAAAGTATATCACTGCCACTTGATGTGATTTAATCAACAATAAAGTAATCAATCAGAAGTTGCTTTGTTCCCTCGTATCACAAGCCTAGTCAAATCAATAACAACCATAAAAGACAAACACTTCAGTTCCACATATTAAAAATATTCACCGATCAGTCCCACACATTAATTCGAGCCAATCAGTTCTGCATACCATAACTGCTCTAATTCTAGCCTCACAAACATTAAATCACAATTACTTTGATCCATGTGAGTACGAGGTAAAATATGAAACAGCCAATCATCCACCATTAATGTACCACCGACCAATAATATCACTGACACCAATTCGTCCCATGTGATAGTAATTCATACACCACTTTGAATAAAATAAGCAAATCAGTATTTATGTGTACAAGGCCCACATCTATCCTCTGCACAATCTGATCAAAATTCAACTGCTATTGACTGACCCCACAAACCAATTAATTCATCAGTAGTAACCACTCACTTAATAAAAAGAAGTGACAAATTCAACAGCTGCATTATTTTAGTTAGTGAACACAAATCAAACTAAAAAAAATGTTAGTTAGCACAAAATATACAACATTATGCCTCCCCTTAGGCTTAAACCTCCCCTCAAACACAGCAATGAGGAGATCCATCATTTCTCTTGGATCCCTTTCTCAAATAATGACCATTGTGTTTCCAAGACCAACCTCCTGTGTACTGAACATCATGATCCCATCTTTGCCCCCCACATACATTGGGTCATAATACATAAACCTATAATCATTTTGAAAGAAAGTACTTGTAGGTCTGTTAAATGGTCGAGCAGCATTGCTTTTCCAACCAGCAGGAACTGGTGCTGGTCATTTTGGATTACCAGCAGGAAATGCATTTGCTCTAGGGAAAAATGGGGGAATATTCTCTACATTTCTCCATACTGATCTAGGTTTTCGTTGTTCAGCACACACACCCATTTTACTCTCATAATAATTACAATCCTTAATGAGATGAGAGTAACTACCACAAACAAAACATGATTTCTTTTTAATCTTTTTGTTCTTTCCATGTCTTGTTTTATTACACACAAAAGTCTCACTACCAGTACTTGAAGTTGAATTTATTTTAACAGAATTAAGTGAACTTTTGTCCAAAGAAGCTGTTTGTGTGGCAGTTTTATCACTTGAATCATCAGGCCTGTGTGTGTCAGACTTATCACTTGAATCACATGAGGTATATTTATCAGACTTGGGTTCAGATGATTTGTCACTGTTGATACAAGAGACAAAGTCATTAGATTCATTGTCTGAAGTAGGCAAGTCTTTTGACTTTTTGCCGTAGGACATGTGTGATTCATCTAAGTCTATGTCAAGGGCTGAGCGGATAGGGACAGGCTTAAAAAAATCCTCTGATAGGTGGAGGAACTGCATTCATTCCTCCTTCTTTGACAAACTTAACAGGAATTTGATAGTCTACAGGTTCAGGGTCAAAAACACTATACTCATTAGGGTCATAGAATTGATCTTTCCCTATGTAGTCACCAAACCCTAAACCAAGTTTAGTTTTCACAGACATAGAACTATTAACTAACTTGTTTAGGTTTTTAGATGAATCTTTCCATTTATCAAACCTAGCCAAGGAATTGTCTAGCTTAATCTGCAAATCCTGTTTTTCTAACACCACCTTAGCTTTTTCTCTTTCAGAATGTTTGAACTCATTAGTGGTGTTTTGTAAATCTCTTTGACGAACCTTAATTTTCTCTTCATATGCTAACTGATTATTTTGGTACCAAACTTTTTTTTTTTCTAATGTTTTAACAGCATTCTTATAAGCTTGGACTTCAACAAACAATTTACTATATTCAGGCTTCATTTCATCAAACTCTTTCTTAAGGTTAGCATATTTAAGATCATCATATTTAAGATCAGCATATTTAACATGACAACCAAGAGGACAATATTGTACCTGAGGAGTGACTCCCATAAAAGCAAAGTTTTTCACATCATCCTGTGCTTCAGCAACCGTACTGAATGCCTCACCTTCTGTCTCATGTACAGCAACCATTTCCCTAACGTGAGTGGCACATCTTTCCTCATCATTTCCCTCATCTTGTGACCAGTCTACCCTAGAAGCAAAAGGTAGCAAGGTTCTAACCTTCATGGTAAATGTCTCATAAGAATCATCAGATCCGAATGAAGTCATTGTATGAGGGTTTAAGAGATTTGTTTCAAAGGGTTTTTCTGATTCCACTAGGCTTCCACACACTGACTAATTTAATTTTGTTCTTCACAATCGACAATCAATAACTCCAAACGACCAATAGCAAATTAGTCCCACAAAACGAGTCAACAATAACAGTGGAATTCAATTACCAATTGACTTTCTTGACAAAAACGAATCTTGAATAATAAGAATAGCGCCGACAGATGTAATTCACTTTTCCACACAAACAGAATACGACAAATCCAATAAATTGATGACAGTACAAGGTTAATAGTGGTCGAAAAATCCAATTAAATTATGAACCAATCAGATCAAAGTCACAGATCTTTTATAAATTGATTCAATTAATAAGTACGAGATCAATACCGAATAAAACAATTACCTCTTTATTTATTCAGATCTACTCCGAATCTGCTACTAATTTTTTCTTCTTTATCAGAGATCCTCACCAGTCTCTGATACCACTTGTAGGATCGTGTGCTTCTAGCTTGATTGAGCTTGGTTAAACGAGAATCTCTAGGTGTAAGACTTGTGTCTATGCAGAAACTAAACACAAGAATATAAAGAAGAAAGAAACTAACAAGGTTTTGATCCTCTATGGATCGGTTTATGAACTAATGAAATTGTTTTTCTCTTGATTGAATCGATTAATTACAAAACTCATAAACGGGTGTTTTTATACTAAACCCTAACCCTAACCTGTCATACAAGAAAACGTGTGAAGAGATATACATCAATCTCTTCTAAAAATAAATCTAACAAACATTCTAAACTTACGGGATAACATTCACTAAAACCCGCAGTAATAACTACTATCAGCAGAAACAAAAATAAACTATCGGCAGCAATGAACTTCATCAGGAACCGAACACTATCGGCAGGAACCAGCTCACACTACCAGCAGCAATGAGAAATCTTTATTTCCCAGAGATCATAACAAATGGCCAGGGTGAAGTGATAGGGATGAGCTAATGTGGTGGTGCTCGCTGAATTATGGCGTAAGCATGAAATTCATCGCATGACTTGAGCTTGTTTTTTGTATCTTTGTTGACTGTAGGCCAGTAGTTTCCCATTTTCAATGCTTTTGTTGCAATAGCACGTGAGCATGAGTGCATACCACATACACTACCGTGTATTTCCTAGATGATTGCTCGAGCTTCTTTGGGTCTAACACATCATGCCAGAGGTCCCATGAATGGAACGACATTTACGGGATTACATTAGTTATCCTATTAAGCCGAAACACATGGACTAGATATGTAATATTGTAATAGTGTAGCATGTGTGAGGCTATATATACCCCTCCATACTTCCATGGAGGGGTGAGACTTATTGTGTAACTTTCATCTTTCATATTATCAATAAAACACATAGTTTTCCTTTCTCTCTCTACTCTCTCTCTCTCTCTCTAACTATGGCTTTAATGTATTACCATCATCCCCGACCTCCCAAATCATATAATCAACATTAAAAAACGGTCCATCAAGTGGTATAAAGAGCCAGGTTGTTATATGTGTTGATTTATGCTGGTTCGTACATGTTTTTCAAGCTGTTTATACATTTTTTAAGCTGTCCGTACACCTTTTTAAGCTGTTAGTACAAGTTTTTGAAGCGTGTTCAGATCTGTGCAAAAAAATTTATCATACTCATCTGGTCGTATCTGTTAACAGTTTATTTAAACATGTTTTGTGTCACAAAACCCGTGGATTTGTGGTCATAAAATGGTCAAAAAGTGGTCGGAAACATAGTCGGAATTTATGGTCGGAAAAGACGCCGGAACATATGGTCAACAAGTCAAAATCCTCTTTTTTTGAGCAAGTCAAAACCCTCATTTTTCGAGCAACTTTCAAAACCCTAAACTTTCGAGCAACTCTTCATACCAGTTTTCGAGTATCTTGTAAAGATATTTCGAACAAGTCTCAAACTTTCTAGTAACTCTAAAAGTTTCGAACAAGTCTCAAACTTTCGAGTAACTCTAAAAGTTTCGAACAATTCTGAAACTTTCAAGCAACTCTAAAAGTTTCGAACAAGTCTGAAACTTTCGAGCAACTCTAAAAGTTTCGAACAAGTTTGAAACTTTCGAGCAACTCTAAAAGTTTCGAACAAGTATGAAACTTTCGAGCAACTCGAAAAGTTAACCAAATGAAAAAAGAAAGGAAGATGAAGAGAAGAATAGACCACAACGAAAATACAACACTCTAAATGTGGACTTCAGTTTTATATCATCACTAGTCCAAAACCAACAAAATTAATAAACTCATACGAGACTGAGATAAAACGAAGACCACTACATCCAATACCAAATCCAAACCATAAACAGTCGACAATAACAATAAACCCATCACCATCTCACTACATCAACACACCACAATCAACTCTAAACTATCCTATATCCCATCTCCATAATCTCCTCACAAATGACAACAAATCATCCCACTAAGACTTGAAATGGAAAATTAAAGACAACCATAAAGGATCTCAGTCTTGTCGTAAATCGTATCTCGTATGAGATATCAAAGATCTTTTAGATCTATACTAACAAACACATCACATATCTTCAAACTCAAAACGAAAATAATTACATCAAGATCTCAATTTTTTCTTTTCGTATGGTACAACTCTTTTATAGATCTTTATAGATCCAAACACGAAAAGAAGATAACCATCATTGATCACTATTGAAGCATAGCCTCATTTTTATGTCCGAAAATAAAAGAAAATTTCATAACAATTATGTTATAAACTTTCTTTGATTCGTTCACAAGATAATTAACCTACCCGAGACCCCCTAGGATCTTGAAGCCTCACGATGATCTCTTGGCTCTTGGACTACGCTGCAAATTAAACAATCGAGTACGGGTGTATCTGTTTCGTGACGTCATGGTTTTGTTGTGTGATCAGTGAGGATGGAAACTGAGATGTGTTTCATTTGGTGAGAGGATTTGGTGATAGATAAATGATGGGGGCGGATGATAATAGGATTAGGGTTATCAAAAGAGGGTTGTGGTGAGTTATATATACCAGGTATTATGTGTGACATTGGATTGGGTTTGTGTTTGGATGGGCATCTCACGCAAATGACAATGGGCCGAAATAATTAAAGTAATTTGAACTATGTCATATTTGCTTGGGCCTTGTTATCCGTTTCTTGGCCTGAAATGTTATACTTACTAATTGGGCTGCAACGTTTATAAAGGAATGTATTGGATCCTATGATTTGAGCTGAAAATTTTGATTATACAAATGTATTTTTTATACATTATGTTAATTTCTTGGTACAAGATTTGGCAAACGAGTGGTATTTGGTTATTACAAATTTTCACGGGATTACGTTTTTGACTAGATCGGGAAAAAAACCATTATCAAAGTTCACTTAAACGTTCAAAAGGCTAGTTTTGGGCTTTTAACCGCAAGATGTGACTACAACGTTAATTCATTATTACTTATTTGAAGTTGAAGTAGAATTTCACGGGTGCGTATACTTAGTATCTTGAAGATATCGGGGTTAATTGGATGCATGATTCTTCGAGATCCTTGTTCGAGCTTTTATCCGTACGAATGACAGAGACTTGAGTTGTCTAGTTATACCTGATGTAAGGAGTTATGTTGTTGTGCTCACAAGTGTATAGCTATCACTTTAAAGGTGTTACATTTTAGGGCTCAAGTGTCACAAAAAGCTGTGGATAATTCAAGAGACGTTCATATGCAATTAAGGATGGTTGGATGGGTATATGATTTCCTACGTTTAGTGAAATTCTCAGTATTGGTTCTTAGTCAGACAATAGTGCAAGTTTAAGTTACAAGTTCGGGTTATTTTACTTCAGTCTCAAGTTCGTCATATTGGATTTTCTCCATCAGTAGTCACTACAAAAAGCCGTCAGAATGATAATGGGGTCGGTAAAGAGTTAGTTGAGAGGAGTATCAAAGAGTAGAGATGTTATCAGCAGTTGATTCTCACGGGCTATTAATGGTACTTCACACATATTTGACTAATTGGACATACAGGGTTACGCTGCCTCCGTTTCCATCGTAAACATAGTGTGTATGCTTCTGATTTCGCGAAGACATCGTGGGGAAGAGAGGTGGATGTTCTTTGACTTTTTTTGATTTCTTTGCGAAAACACTCTTTTTCCACGAGGATCTTCAATCATGGGGAAGAAATGTACACATCGGGGACGCATAATAGATTCACGTGATCGAGCTTACAATTCTATGACTACCGGAGTGACGTCCGCAGAGATGATCAGTGGTTCATGTTAATACAAATAAACCGTAAAAACGTTTATTTATATTTTACGATCTTTCTATGTTTTGTCGATAACAAAAGTAAAATCATTTTAACAAAATTAATAAAGTATGTAATGTTTTAAGCCAATAAGTTTTTTCTAACTTACTTTGTCAAAATCACTAAATACATTTTATAAAATAACCAAGTAAAAATGTATAACTTGTCTTGGATTATCCATGGGCCAAAACCAAGTCCATAACCCATAAACCATGGAGCTTGACCCATAACCCATGACCCATTCCATGACATCATGCATGAGATCCATAATGGGTAAAACCCATGAACCATGACCCAAAGTCCATAACCCATAACCCAAAGTCCATAACCCATGACCCAATTTATCTTTGACATCACTCATGACATCACTTGACCTATGGACCTTGAACCATAACCCAAAACCCAGAATTGTAACCCAAAATCCGAACTGGTACTACCAGATAGCCGGTTCCATTGGAATACACAGGCCGGATCCCTCGGACAAGGGATCCGCCAGAACCGGGTGAACAGTGGACTATTTTTGCCTATAAATAGTGAGCCATTTCTCTCTTGTTTCTCACCCCTCTTCAATATATCTTCTCTCTACATTCTAATCTCTCTAACCTCAGATCTAAAGATCATTCTTGTAGCTCTCTTTCTCTTGTGTTCTCTAGGTTCTTACTAAAAGACGAGATCACGCTATCTAGCATATGAGCCATCCTTCTTCTCAAGTTGCTCGGACTTCTCATCACCTCAAGACCACTGAGTTGTTTCTTGTTGTTGATACTTCTTCTTGTAATCTCAATGTTATTGTGTTAGTTGTATTGTTGTGTTGGTTTGGTCCGCCGTGCTAAGGACTCGGTATTTAGCTTTGTACCGGAAAAAAGTGTAAGCGACGTTGTGAAGGTTTCTCCACCGATTGAAGGAGCTTGTTGACATAGTGTTTACGAAATCTTGAGTAGGTGACTCGGGGAGTGGAGTAGGGCAAGGAAGGTATCCTTGTAGCCGAACCACTATAAACAATTGTGTCGCACTTCTTTCCTTTATCTCTTTACTTTTACGTATTCATTTCATTACTAGTATCGTGCATTATCCATATCTCAACATCCAAAGGTTTCACATACTTTCAATCTAAAAGTTTTGATAAACTAAATTTAAATCGGTAAAAACTATTCAACCCCCCTTCTAGTTTTCTACAATTGGCATTAAGAGCAGGTTTATAAAAAGTTTTTAAGTAAATTGTATTTTAAAACTTTTTCGATCAAATGGATCTTGAAAACTACAATGAAGGGCAATCTATGCAAAGACCACCACTTTTTGAAGCTAATGGTTTCATATATTGGAAAAATAGATTTGAAACATATGTGAAGTCTAAAGATATTGATCTTTGGAATATTATTATTAACAGGGATTATGTGCCGGTATTTGAGAATATCTCTACCGACAAAAATGAGGTTGGGCCCTCGGTTTTAAAAGATGAAAAAAAGAAAATGCTTTCTGTTAGCCTTAATAGAAAGTGTTGGTCATTCTAGTCATAGGAACTTTATAAGTCGTTATAGAAAATGTCATAGATTCGTCAATGGGCTCGTGGATTGGGCTAAGCTAATAGGTTAGTAGTTATGATAAGTTAGTCTACTAAATCCTATTGTAATCTAAGTCCAATCCAAGTCCATACGAGGCCCATAGAAGCCCATTAGGGCATATTGCTTGTACTATATAAACACCTCAAATGACACATTTGAGGTGTGTGCTTGAGTGTGTATGTGTGTGTTTTATTAATAAGTTCTCTCTTTCTCTCTCTAGTCGACGCATACATATCAAGTCACCAACATACCATACGAGCTTAATACTAGTGATAAAGTTATAGATCTAAGGTCCTACAAGTGGTATCAATCGCCTAACAATGATTTAGGAGTGTTTGTGTTTCGTTTTTTGGTTAAAGCTTTACAAAGGTTGCGTTTTTCTATATAAAAATGTTAGCTTTTCTATAAAAGCTTTGATTTTTATGTTTCCTAGTTGAAAGTTGTTGTCTTTCTTATAGTTCTACTACTTATTAGTGAGTTTTGGCAAAAAAATCGCATAAAAAGCGTCAAAAACTTGATTCTTAACGATATAAAACGTGTTGGCTACTTATCGAATTTATTCAAAGTTGGTTATAAACGTTAAAGGTCTCAACTTTATTGTGATTTAAGTGTTTTTGAAGGTTTTTGGTCTAAAGAAAAGGTTTAGAAGTTTGTTTATTCGTCTTAATATTGAGCTCTAAAAATCTGTCCGTCCATCGGAATTGCATTTTTAAGGGTTTATCGGAATTGCATTTTTAAGGGTTCATCGGAATTGGATTCATCGAAATTGGATTCATCGAAATTGGGTTCATAGGAATTGCAGCTTAAGGGTTCATCACAATTGGTTATCGAAATTAATCAAGGACAAGTTTACTTCACGATCCAACGATTACTCAGTATTCCCTTGCTTGTATAAGTTTGTGGAATACTTCGACTAAGGAAAATTTTATAATTTGTACAAATTAGATAGATATTATCGCAATTGCCTAAGGGTTCATCGAAATTGCATTGTTCATTGAAATTGCATTTTTCATCGAAATTGCATTTTTCATCGAAATTGAATTTTTCATCGAAATTGCAGTTTTCATCGAAATTGGACCAAAGTCATCGGAATTAAATCTAAGTCATCGGAATTGGACCAAAGTCATCGGAATTGAACCAAATCCATCGGAATTGGACCAAAGTCATCGGAATTGAACCAGATTCATCGGAATTGAACCAAAGTGAACAGTGTCATCGAAATTGAACCAAAGTGAACAGTGTCATCGCAATTGGACCAAAGTGAACAGTGTCATCGAAATTGAACCAAAGTGAACAGTGTCATCGAAATTGGACCAAAGTGAACAATGTCATCACAATTGAACCTTCAAAGTTTTAAGACCAAAATTTCACTACAACAACTGAATTTAACTTTCACCAAACACAACTCCTATATCGTTGCACCGATCCAAGATCAAATTTATCATACATAACTTCATCAATGGCAACTCAGCAAGACATCCATGCAGCCGGTGCTGAAAACCGTCCTCCTATGCTTGAAAAAGGTGGGTATCTTCCATGGACAAGCCGCATGCTTCGTTACATCAAAACCAAGACTGATGGTAAACTCATGCTCCAATCCATTCAAGAGGGTCCCTTTAAGCCAAGACAAATCCAAGATCCCGGAGATCCCAATGCAACACCTCCTGCTCTACCATTCTTTCGTGAACCAACAGAAGCATAATACACAGATGATGACCGGAAGCAGATCGCAGCTGATGATATGGCAATGCACCTAATCCAACTAGGATTACCTCGAGAGATCTTCGCTGCAGTCGACAGTTGTGAAACTACATATGCAATGTGGGAACGAGTTAGGAGGCTATGTCATGGAACAGAAATTGGGCAACAAGACATTGAAAACAAGCTACTAATTGAATGGGAGAAGTTTACATCACTCCTGGAGAATCTCTTGAATCCTACTATACCAGGTTCTGCACTTTAATGAATGAGCTAATCAGAAACAAGTTGGCACCAAGAATAATCGCGAGCAACATCAATTTCATCAACAATCTTCAAGAAGAATTGGGACGATATGTCACTATTGTTAACCAAACAAAGGATTTGCATCAGGTGAATTATGATCGACTCTACGATTTTCTGAAGCAAAACAAAGCTGAGGCTAATGAAGTAAGGAAAGAAAGACTGGCAAAGAATCATGATCCTCTCGCACTCATTGCTATCACACCAACACCTTTACCAGTGAACACACCATATCAACCATCATCATCTTCCACTCACAACTACATGCAACCACAATTCATTCCACAACCAACACCTGTCAACCAACAACAATTCTACCCACAACAACAACTAGTTATTCCACAACAACAATATCCACAATTCCAAGAACCAGAGTTCGCTGACAATGATGAATCTACTGATGCTTTGACACAAGCATTTGCTTATTTAACAAAGGCATTCCAAGGATGCTATTCCACACCAACCAACAACAACCAAAGGATTTCATCGAACACTCGCAACAGGCAGATTGCTCAGCCGAGTTTCAATATGGGTCAACGAGGACAAATGGTTGGGAATCAGCAAGGATATGCTACTGGATTTCAGATGGGTAATCAGAACATGCAGAATGCAGGACAGTATGTGTTGGGAATTAAATATTCTGAAGATTAAGTATCGGAAAATTCTATAAGTGATTAAGTCTGGTGGTTAAGTCTGCTAGTGTTAATCCTGGTTAAGTCTGCTACCTGGTTAAGTCTGGTCGTTGAAGACTAAGTATGCTAGTGTTAATTCTGGTGAATACAGAATTAAGTCTGCTCTTCAGAACGTTAAGTCTGGTTGACTAAATGGATAAGTGTACAAAAGTCAAATATACACGGTAGATAATATCTTACCCCATGTGTTCAGTCTTTATCTTATATTCACAGAACAAGTTGTAAACATAGATACATGTTGTATCATAGTTACTTACGCACATAAGATAAGCTAGCAAGTAGTTCGATTAGACTTGATGTGACTTAACAATATTGTAAAGATCTTCTTGTTCTATAAAAGAAGATCTTAGCGTAGTAGTCAAGTGTGCTTACTTAGAACTTGATAGAACTTTTCTTAAATATACAACAAGAACAATGTCAAACCTTTGTATCATTGTCAATAATATTAATCGTTTGGTGTTAACTCTAAATTGTTCTTTATCAAATTCAAACAACCACCATTGTTCCATTTCCATACAACAAATAACCTTCTAAGTGTGATTAAGTAGATTCCACATACTTAATCATATTAACTCAATATATCACATACACTAAGTGCTAAAGGACTAACATCCTCAAAGTGTATCGAATCCCCTCAATTGGTATCAGAGCTCAGGCTGATATTTGATTTAGAAGAAGAAAGAAGAAGAAATGGACGTTGAATCTATTATGACAAATGTTGCTGCGAAGATTCCCATGCTCAAACAGAATGAGTTTGAGATGTGGAGGCTAAGAATAGAGCAATATTTCCAGGTGCAAGATTATACACTGTGGGAAATTATTGAAGATGGAGACTCTTTCAAGCCTACCACCACTACATCAACAGTTGACGGGAAAGTGGTGACAACTCTGCAGATGAAGCCAAAATCTGTAGAAGAAAGAATAATGAAGAAGAATGATCTAAAGGCCAGAAGCATGCTGATGATGACCATTCCAAATGATCAACTTTTAAACTTCAGCAAGTTCAAAGATGCAAAGTCTTTGTTTAAGGCCATTATTGCAAGGTTTGGTGGGAATGAAGCCACCAAGAAGACCCTGAAGACTTTTCTTAAACAACAGTTTGAAACTTTCTTATCAATCAACAATGAATCTTTAGACCACATGTTTAACAGGCTTCAGAACATTGTGAGCCAACTCACTATTCTTGGTGTAGAAATACCTCAAGAATAATTAAACTCAAAATTTCTGAGAAGCTTACCTGAAGAATGGGCTATGCATGTTGTTGTCTGGAAGAACAAGCCAGACCTAGACACCATGGAACTGATGGAATTGTATAGCAACTTCAAGATTGTGGAACATGATTTGAAGAAAACTGGAGGTACTAGTTCAAGTACTGGGAACTTGGCATTTATGTCATCTCCTAGTACCTCAAAATCAGTTGAAGAGGTAAAAGTTATTGATGGTGTTGGTGCTGCTAGTTCATCAAGCAGTACCATTGGTATTTTGGATGAAAAGACTTGTTGTGCATTTCTCACAAGTTAAAATAATGGGTCCATGCTCACTTATGAAGACCTCCAAGAGATCAATTATGATGATCTGGAGGAAATGGACCTAAAATGGCAAATTTCTCTTCTTAACATGAGAGCCAAGAAGTTCTATCAAAGGACGGGGAAGAAGCTCTTAATCAACAATACTGATACTGCTGGTTTTGACAAGTCAAAGATAGAGTGCTATAACTGTCAAATGATGGGTCATTTCTCAAGAAATTGTAGAAGACCAAGGCAGCAAGATAGCAAGAATAGAGGTTTTGGAAGTAAATCCAAAACAGAGGAGGTTATTGAGCCAAAAGCTATTGTAGCTATTGATGGCTTAGGTTTTGATTGGAGCTTCCTAGCAGATGAAGAAGAAACTCCTACTCAGATGACACTTATGGCTTTTTCTCCTACTGAGGTACAATCTCATAAAGCTTGTTCAAAATGCTTGTACTGCTCTTAAAGAATTACAAACTTTAATCAAACATTATGATGACCAAAAGAAAGAGCTAAGCAGAACTCATCAAGACTTAGTAGATTATAAGTGTGGATTAGCATCCGTAGAAAAGCAGATCTTGTATTACAAAGAAAATGAGCTTGCTTTTTTTGATGACAAAGGTACTCTTAAACATGATATTTTTTTTAAAGATGCTGAAATTAAGCTTTTGAGAGAGGCTTATGATAGGATCAAAAAGGAAAATGACAATATTCACTTGAGTGTAGAAACACTAGAACATGCTTCTAGAAGTGTAGCCAACATAGTTGAATGTCAAGTGATTAATAGAGCCAAGTCAGGGTTAGGATATAAAAGTGTCCCACCTCCATACAGAGGTATCCCTAAACCCCCAGGGATTGACCTAGAGCATTCAGGCTTACCTACTTTTCAACTACCGGAGTTAAAATATGGTGTTCAACCAAAAAATAATGTAGTAGTTGATGAGCCTAAGAAAGTAAGTGAAAGTTTAAGTAAAACTTCACTTCCTAAGGACAAGGTGTCCTTTGTTAGGAAATCAGATGCTATAGTTGTTGAAGACTGGGTATCTGATGATGAAGAAGATGAACAGGTTATGTCTAAACCTGAAGTGGTTAAGAAAGTAGGAACAAGTGTTCCTAAGTTGGTTAGAAATCATACTAATAGGCCTAAGTCAAATGTAAAACATGTTAGGCAACCAGTAAGATATTGTGAACAATATAGGTCCACAAACAAGCCCAAAGGTGACCATAGAAAATGGAATACCTTTAAGTCTCACCAAAATGATGACTTTGGATTTTAAAACAAAGCTTGTTTCACTTGTGGAAATTTTGACCATCTTACAACTTTTTGCAACCAATGGGCATCTGGGTATACAAACAATAGGGTGAATCTAAAAAGACAAACACCTAAAAGCCACCCTAATCTCACTAATAGAACTACCCCCAGAACAGACTTAATTAAGTCTGGCTCAAACACAGTTCCTGCTGTTAAGTCTGCCAGACCATTTAATTCTGTTAACCCAAAACTAGTAGTTAAAAATGCAAAATCAACTTTCAAATATGCATTAAAAACTACTAGAAGGCCTTTTCAATCAAAAGCAGTGATTCAAAAACAAATTTGGAAACCTAAAGGTTCTACTACTAGGGAAAAGAAGGCAAATGCTGTTAAGACCTCAGCATGTTGGGTTTGGAGACCAATTAAACCCAATGGTGCATCAATCATTTTAAAAAGGATTGATTACATTGATGCAAGAGGCAGATCCAAGTCAGTAATGGCTTGGATCCCCAAAAAAACTAATTTCTTTATACATGTGCAGGAACATTCAAATGCTAAACAAGGATATCAAGGATTCTCAAATAATGAATGTTCAAGACACATAACTGGCAACATTTCACATCTTTAAAATCATTGGATATGTTACCATCAAAGAAGGAATAGGTTTCAGAATTACTAGTTAAGATGCTAGTAAATTGCAAAAGTTCATTCTGTTAGTCATATGATAATGCTGCTATAAGCCATATGCTTTGCATATTGTTTCTTGGTTTTGGACTAACAATTTCAGAAATGAACATTGAGCAAAAAGGAAGTTTCAAGTGAAATGGAAGCAGCAGAATGTTATACAAAGTTGCTAACATAATAAGTTTATGATAGAAAGAGTTTGGGAATTTACACCTCCTTAAAACTTCTTTCTTGAAACCTGATTATGAACTTTCACATTGAATTGATGACTTAGTTGGTCAGAAAGTAACTGACTCAACTCACTTTCTATCATTTTATACTTTTAAGTATAATGAGCAAGTCTAAGGACATCTGATAGAAAGAACAGCTAGTAAAAGTGAATCTAACACTTGTGTTAGAGGTAACAATTGCTATGAGCTGGAAACCCTGTCAAGAAAGCCTTTTGAATAGGTTTATCTTTACACAGGCAGTTATTTATAACTGAAAACATTGGTTCTCACACAACCAGAGGTTGCTTTAAACCGAAATTTTGATTAAGTGTCTGTTATACACTTAATCCCTTCAAAATGGTTGAAAGCAGTATGATTTTTCATAATAAAATCATGAACATACTGCTAAGTCAAAAGTTTCTTAAAAAGGATTTTCAAAGGACTCAGAAAAACCATCCATTGATGGATTATGAGTCAATGCCCCATGAATTACCTCTCATAGGAGTTAACACACCTAGAAGTGATAAGGGCAGCACTTAAACTCTTAAGGAATTGATGGCTACATGTACAACATTGTCTGAAAACAAGTTCACATTGGTAGATCAGATGATGGGTAGAGAAATATTTTGGTACATTGTGAGAGATCTTCCAAACAGAGGAGGAAAGATTATTTGCAATCCAGGGGAGGAAACATCTCAGGGGAGGAAATAAAGCCCAAGGAAGTTTAACCAGTGAAAGGGAGGAAAAGACAAGAGCATACAAGATGATGACATGGAAGTTGAAAATGACAAGAATAGAGCTGATTCTGGAGTATTATACATATTCAGAAGGGATGAAGCATTCCAAAGGAGAAAGTTCTATCTAGGTCAAAGGAAGAGAGCTTTCAGTTTCAATTTCAGTTCACTACGTTTGTTCATCACTTGTAAAGGCATGCTGATAGATGATTTCACTTGTTGAAACAAGCATCCAAGATACACAGCACCATTGCCTCTTATAATTCCTCCATCCAAGGAAATTGCACCATCTTTTAGGTCAATGAATGAAGCCTGAAGATGTGTATTGATATTGTTAAAGTCAAAGAACAGAAAGCAGATGAGTTACTGAGATAGATTTTAATCTTTCAGAATAGAAGAAAGTTCAGTCCATGGGTCTGACTATGAAGTGTTTGAAAGATCTTCACAATTCCTCATTTAATTCAGAAAACATGTTGAAATGGATTCACATGTTTAGGGGAGGATTGTTGGGAATTAAATATTCTGAAGATTAAGTATCGAGAAATTCTCTAAGTGATTAAGTCTGGTGGTTAAGTCTGCTAGTGTTAATCCTGGTTAAGTCTACTACCTGGTTAAGTCTGGTCATTGAAGATTAAGTCTGCTAGTGTTAATTCTGGTGAATACAGAATTAAGTCTGCTCTTCAGAATGTTAAGTCTGGTTGGCTGAATGGATAAGTGTACTAAAGTCAAATATACACGGTAGATAATATCTTACCCCATGTGCTCAGTCTTTATCTTATATTCACAGAACAAGTTGTAAACATAGATACATGTTGTATCTTAGTTACTTACACACATAAGATAAGCTAGCAAGTAGTTCGATTAGACTTGATGTGACTTAACAATATTGTAAAGATCTTCTTGTTCTATAAAAGAAGATCTTAGCTTAGTAGTCAAGTGTGCTTACTTAGAACTTGATAGAACTTTTCTTAAATATACAACAAGAACAATATCAAACCTTTGTATCATTGTCAATAATATTAATCGTTTGGTGTTAACTCTAAATTGTTCTTTATCAAATTCAAACAACCACCATTGTTCCATTTCCATACAACAAATAACCTTCTAAGTGTGATTAAGTAGATTTCGCATACTTAATCATATTAACTCAATATATCACATACACAAAGTGCTAAAGGACTAACATCCTCAAAGTGTATCGAATCCCCTTAGTATGTAGGGAATCAGTTGGGTCAGTATGCAGGGAATCAGATGGGTCAGTTTGTTGGAAATCAAATAGTGGATAATCAGATTGGGAATGTTGCAGCTCCAGTTGTCGGGAATTATGGAAATGTGAATTAGGGTAATCCGATAAAGTGTTTCAACTGTCAGGGTGTAGGTAATATGACAAGGAAATGTCCCACTAAGCCGAAAAAGAAAGATCCGGCTTATCTACATAAAGCATTGCTGTTAGCACAGAAGGAAGAAGTAGGGTTTCAGTTGAATGCTGAGAAAAATGATTTTATGGCTCTCATGGATGACATGGAAGACCGAGAGGACATCGATGAAAACTGCATATTTATGGAAAATCTTCAGGAGGTTAAGTGCGACACGGATTCTGACACACTTCTGTTTATGACACCAATGCAGCATCTGAGATACCATTATTCAATACATGCCACAATAATGATATATTTGATATGTCTCCTCCGGAAGAACAACATTCTGAGACTCCAGCACCCACTAATGATACATACCTGGACACGCCGAGTAGTAGCAATATTGATTTGGCAACTCCAGATATGAATCATAGTGGAGGCTCAGTTTCACAGCATACTGAGAATGATGAGGAAACACGTAATCTGTTTGAATCATTGTTGAACAATTGTAGTATTGAAATAGAGAAAGTAAAAAAGGTCAATCGCGATGTTAAGGCCGCGAATGAGAAAATGACCGCTGAGCTTGAGAGGTATAAGGAAAACAAAAAAGCTTTTGAGTTTCATAAAAAACAACAGTCAGACTTAGAAACTGGTTATCAAAATTCCGTTTCAAGGGAAAAACAATTGCAAATCAAGTTTGACACACTTGATGTTAATTCACACATGAAAATAAAATCCTTAAACGCGGAAATTTCTGATTTGAAAAACCAATTTTTGAAACAAAAATCAACTTGTTCTGATCTTGAAAAAGAAAAGAAACAGTTGAAAGCAGATTTTTCAAAACGAGTAAATGAACTTCTTGATGAAATCATTGAGAAACAAGAAACAATCAAAAAGTTGGAAGATTTTCTTGTGAAAATGGGTCATTCAAGCCAAACCGTTCATATGCTTATTAAAGATCCAAATTCGTTTTTACATACAATGAAGAAATGGCTATCGGTTGTGAAAATCCTTATACTCTCAAGAAAGCTCAGAAAGAACAAAATGTTTTGTGCAATGAAAATATAATATATGCTAAACATGATCCTCCCGTTGTTCATGATTCTGAGGAAACAATATAACTTGTTGAAAAAAGTAGAATTAAAATGAAACAAAAGAACCCAGAGATAAAACCAATTGATTACAACAAACTCAAGATACTTTCTGGAGTTAATTTTGTCCCTAAAAAACAAACACCAAATTTTTCCAAAAAACCAGTTGTTACAAAACTGTTTTCAAAACAAAAAGTTGTCTCTAAAACCCTTTCAAACATGGAACAAATGTCATCAAACAATCCTTTTAACACAAGTGCTGCTAGAGGATTTCTAGATGATGTTAAAAAGAGAATTGAAACACTTCAAGGGATTGTTAAGTCTAAAACTACTATCAGTATTAACAACTGGCATTCCAGCTTTCATGCAGAAATGAAAAAGGTGTTTGAAACTGAAATTACTATTCCATTGAATAACATCAATGCGAGGGTAATTCATTAAGACCACAAATCCCTGGTTATGGAGGCTAATGAATGTTTTGAACAATGCAAAATTTTGGAAAACCTAAATGACTCTCTCTTCGAAGCAGTTATGTCTACCGATATTATGTCCATTATTTTGCAAACATATTCTGTTGAAGACGATGAAAGACTGCGAGCTGAGACCTCCGCAATTGTTTCAAAATATGAAAATGCTCTTATTAAACTTGAAAAAGAAAACGTGTCATATTTTAAACAACTTGATCGAAAAAGCGAAGAATGCAAGTATGACAAACTGTCGTATGAGCGTTCCTTCAAAAACATGAAAGAGCAAAATGATATTTTGAGGGCTCAGCTGGAAAGTCAAAAAGGGAAGGGTGTGGACACTAAGTTTGCAAAACCATTGACTTCGGACAAACCAAATACTTCAAAACCGGTTGTTAAACCAAAAATGTCGATTTCTTAATCTGTTCCAAAAGTCGATGTGAAAAATGATTTGACAAAACCAGTCACTCCAACACCCTTGCCCATGCAAAATGAAAAAGAAAAGATTATTGATAAAGGAAAAGCAGTTGTCGAAACACCAAAAGTGATAGCACCTGGCCTTTATAGGATTAGTCCCACTATTGCGTCTGCCTCCACATCTAAAACATATGGGAAAAACGACAAGAGCATAAAAGTTAATCCAAAAGAGTCTAGGAATGCTAAAACAACTTCTAAGGACAACAATATAAATCCTAATGCGTGTGCCTTACCTTCTACAGGATTAGAAAGCACCTCTAGGAACAGCAGACTACAGCCTAGGAGCAATACAAGGAACAATAGAGTCTCGCCTGTCTCTAAGAATAGACGCCAGAATAAAGTTGAAGAAGTAGAAGAACACCCTAGGAATTTATCGCATTGTAATAAGAGACATATGTCATCTGAATGTAATGTCAAAAGTAATGTTTCTAATGCATGTAATGACCCTGTTTGTTTAATGTGCAAGAAATGTTTATCTAATGATGTTTTTGATGATTATGTTTCTAAAAATGTGAATGTTACGCCTGGATAGAAGAACGTTCCAAAAGGAACTAGTGCTAGATCTAGATCAATAGGAAGACTAATTTCACGATTTAGGTCAACCACTAGCAGTCAAATGCCTAGGAACTATCTTAAGTATTGTGTATGGAAACCAACGGGTAGAGAGTTTATAATCCAGAATGGCAAATTGAAAGCTGTTCAAATTGAACCAGTAGAAACTTTCTATGAGTGTGATCCGGATGTTACCCCTAACCCCATGGAACCAAATTTTAAACGGTTTCCAAATACAAACTCTTCTATTCTTCGCAGGTTATCGAAATATGTCTTTGGATCGTCGACTCGGGTTGCTCCAAGCACATGACCGGGAATCTGAAGCTGCTGATCGATTTCATCTAGAAATTCATAGGAACTATACGCTTTGGAAATGATCATGTAGCAGCTATTTTGAGTTATGGATATCTTCAATTTGGGAATTATTTAATCACTCGAGTTTACTACGTCGAAGGGTTGGGACACAACTTGTTTCCAGGTGGGCAGTTTTGTGATGCAGATCTAGAGGTTGCATTTAGGAGAAACACGTGCTTTGTTAGAAATTTGGTTGGCGATGATCTCTTAACTGGAAATCGCGACACCAACCTATATGCTATCGACATCAACCAAATGGCCTCTTCGTCACCAATTTTTTTTATGACAAGAGCATCTGGCACAAAGTCCTGGCTGTGGCATAGAAGATTATCCCATCTCAATTTCGACACCATTAAAAAATTAGCCATAGACAACATCGTCAACAGACTTCCTAAGTTCAAATACACCAAGGATCACTAATGTCCATCATGCGAACAAGAAAAAAGCAAAAGGGCATCTGTCACACCCCAAAAATGGCGCAGCGGAATGGCATTTACAGGGTATGAATTTCATAGTCAAGAACACAAGGTGTCTAAATAGAGAAATACTACATGCATAACAAAAGAAAGCTAATAGTCGTAAATTCCCACAGCCGGGATAAGTACAAAGATCCAATGTAAACATAAGTCTCAAGGTCAAACAACATCGCTAGGAAATATCAAAATGCAACTCAACAGGATATACCCCAGGAGGGTCTTGTCTTAAGTCTTGCTAAGCCAGTCAATACTCAACCTTCTAAGCAACTTCAATAACACCTGAAAATGGTACTAAAAAATGTCAACATAATGTTGGTGAGCTCGTAGGTTTAAAAGTAAGACCACTGAGCTGTGAATAATATAACGTAGGACAATAGTGCATATGAATACCAATTACAAGCACGTTATCCAAACAGTAATAGTGCCGCGCGAACTGAACCTATAGTGTTCATCATACTCATAACCAATATCATGTGGGGAGCTACCCTGATAGATCTATCAACATGTGTGCTCTCGACAGAGAGTTAACAGTTACACCAACTGAACCTATAACTCATGGGCCCTCAGCAGAGAGTTAACAGTTGCGCAGTCATGAACTCACAAAACAAAACATGTCACAACATATAATCGCATCATCACACATAATTGTCCAAAACCATGTAAAACAGTAGTTCACAGCATGAAAACATTTGTAAAGCATTGAGTACCATTTCCACCCCAAGGTAAAACACGTTAAAAGTGGGGCTACGAGAACTCACCTCAAAAGTAAAGCACAATACGGCACAAACATGAGTAGTATGGCACAACATCAACTAGTATCACAATGAGACGGACTCGGCACAACCTATTAATAATAAACTTATCTTAACGTATATTCAAAAGTATAACGGTTTCCAAAAGTTAACTATTCCCAAGTATATTCCACTTTCAATTCCAAAATATCTTCGTTAAGTCCATTTACTAGTGTTTGGTATCATCGTGGGTGAAGTGGTGACACAACGTTGACTCAAGTGTACACACGCCAAAACAAATGACCAAAACGAACATGACTCACGAAACAATATCCCAATAACGAAGACGCCAAGTTGTTGCAATATCCCAAACAAACTCTACTACTAAAACTCACAACAACCTAACAAGAACCAAGGTCAAGTGATTTATTTAAAGTTTAATAAGTTATACGAGGAAATAGTCGGATGCTTATCGAATTCTTCAGCTCGTTAAATCTAACAATTTCTTCGTCTCACTTATTATTCCAAAAACTAGATCGCAATAAATACTGAGTCGTAAGGATAAGTCGTACATTAATGAATTCCTCCGACATGCTTACCGGGCCCTTATTGAGCTCATTAACCTAATAAGTCCGATAACCATGTGGGTCGGGTATATTAATGTCAACCGATCCGTAACTTGACATTGATTCCAGATAATCATTAATACTCCCTAAATGACATTTCTCGATTTGCGTGCCCTTGAAACATTTAATAACTCTCATTTATTTAAACTTTCCATTTATAACGTATCATTTTTAAATAAAACTTACGTTAAATATTAAGTAACAAATGAGTTTTTGTTAATTAATATTTCCCGTATTTAGCCGTTATTATTTATTTTCCATTTCTAGTTATATATACATTTCCAAACAAATATTTTTCGAGCTATCATCCGTTTCAAGTCATGAGTCCGAGTTTCATTAACTCTCGGGTCAATAGTCAACCACAATATGCAAAAGTCTAAATAAAGTCTAATATCATTGTTTCGGCTTATCGAGGCCATGCCGAGACTAAAAAGTCTCGGTGACATTCGACTTGACTCATAATTATCACATGTATATCATAAGCTCACAACAATAATTCCAAGTTCAACAATAACGAATCAATATCAAACGGCCCTAAACCTACGGCTCGTTAACCACTTCCAAGTCCACATCCGAGTTTCAAATCTCAACCACAACCACAATAATAATATAACCACGCTGAGACCATGGTGGTCTCGGCTTCGAACCATGGTATGGCAAAACAAACCAAACGGACCTATACAGGTCTTGGCCACATTCCAATCACAACCACAACTCTTCAAAACCAAAAATTAATCTAAACCCTAATATCTAAAATGACCACAAGCATGAAAATAAGCCCAAGAACACTCGACAAGACTCGATACGCAATTCAAAATGCTTGGCCGTGAGCTTATGCTGACGGCATCACCCAACTTGACACTAAACTTAACCCAAAATGATGATACCAAATATTTTTAATGATTTTTATTTCATAAATCATGTTATACTACCCAATCCCAAACGTTAACAAACCAAAACACTCGATAAACGGGTTTTAGACCCACCACCGTGTCACACGAGGGTGAACACACGGTGGTCTTACCTTTTCTACCTCGGATCTAGTCGGATCTACTCGGTTAGTGGTAATGGTGGCACATACGTGGTGATGGTGAAGGTGTTTGGGCGCGTGTGGTTGCTAAACGGGTTAAGGACGTCGTGATGGAGTGATGTGTCGCGTTCGTGTACAAGTTTTAAAAATTTATAAACACGATTTATCCTATTCTCTAATTAACACATACGAGCAAGTATACTCGTCCGTGATAGTAAAGGTGGGTAAGTCGAGATCGTCCCAAGGGATTTGGTATTTGTATTTAGTAAAACTAGTTTTAACAAAAAGGTTGTCAAGCCAATTTGGTGGAAATTCTCAAAGTAAATTCAATCAAACAAAACATATACTTGTGTGTAATTCTATAACTAATTGCATAGAGTATTCTAACAAGTTGGGTGTAACTTGTAATGATGCACAATTTTATATGAATGATTAACAATCAATGGTTTATGTCATGAAAAATCATTTCTAAGAATTCAATCTCCTAGTTAACTCCTTTCGGCCTTTTTAACTATTATGACAATTCTTTTAAGCACTAGTTGTTTGAAAAGCAATTCTTATCTTAGTTGTTCCTACGAATCCTTTCGGCCCTTTTATTCGTGATGAAATCATTTCAAATCCATTTTAATGAGTAAATATGGTGCTTGTCACACACCATATCTCATACTAATTCATGCACTAACTTTTTGGAATAAAAACATAAAGAAAATCCTTTCGGCACTTTTTATCCTTTGAAATGTTTTTATCAACTAATTAAGCAAGATTAGATGTTATACCAACAAACTCATAAAGTAAGAATTGGTTTTGTTAGGAATATATATATTCAGATGAAGGCTCGGTCACCCCGAGCATCTATTCATCATTTACATAGCTCGTAGGCTTATTTATATTAGCTTAGTAATATTAGTATTAGTATTAATAGTATTAGTCGTATTTATATTTGTGGAGTGGGTCGGGCTTTCCCCACTGTTAACTCACTCCACAGCCCACTAGGGGCACCAATATTAGTAACTATATAAGACCCTTCCCACACTTGGGAAGGGTTGGAAGTCTTGTTACATTTACACACACTAATCTAATCTATTACAAGTTTTCTCCCAACTCTCTCTCTCTCTCTAGTTCATCTCTCTAACAATGGATCTAATCTTCCATAACCCAAGACCACCCGAATCATCCACACAATCAAGATGGGTATATCCTACAATTGGTATCAAGAGCCATGGCTAGGTTCGATTGATTGTGTGTTGGTATTATTGTTTTTTTTGTTGTTCGTACCATTTTTTTCAAACTGTTATGCTCACTTGTTTGTTCGAATCATGTAACTATTTTCTTTGTTCACAAATCTCACTTGGGCCTTAAACTTAATTGGTAAAATTACTTGGGCCTTAAACTTTTTGTTCGAACCATTTGTTCTTGAGTTAATGTGCACTGCTTAAATTACTTGGGCCCTAAATGTTTATGGATGTGGCTGGATTGTTGGTACCATCATTCTTGGTTCCAGTTTGGGGTGAAAACGATTTAAGGTTTAAAGTGTGGTGTTTCTTTATGATGTTCATGTTGGCTATTTGTGTACATTTTTTGATGAAAAAGAATAATTAGATCCGGTTTTTCCGGAAAAGTGACTTTGACTGGTCAAGGGATTTCAAAGTAGCGTTTTGTGTACATTTCTTTTGATGCAGTTTGGCTGAGAAAAGTGGTTGTTCTTAGTTGCGGTTTGTGTCTTGTTGGGTTTGGTGTTTGGAGTGTAGCTGTAATAAGGAACAAGACAATATCAGTGAAAGGGACTTGTGGTCCACAATATGTTGCGGTTTGTGGTTCATTTAGATATGTTATGTTGCGAGTTGTGTATACTTTTGGCTGTTGTTTGGAATGTTTCCGGAAATGGCAAAATGTACAAAGGGTGAAAGTGACATGTGGTCCATGATGTAGCGGTTTCTCTACTCAAGACAAATCATCAAACTAAAAGAAAGGTTATGCTGCTAAATTTTTTAGCAGACCATGCGGTTTGTCTGTCACTCAGTCAAACGGTCAAACGGTCAAATTTGGTCAACGAGTTATCAAATATCAAAATGAAAGATTAGAAGGAGATGAAGTGACCAAGACCACAAACCATACATCAAACAAACTCATTGACCTCAGTGTTATAACCTCATCAGTCCAAGCAATAAACTTAATACGAAAGACCAGTAACATGCCAATACAAATCCAAATCCAAGAACTAATCCTAATCAAACAGCTCACCTAATCAATGACACAAACATCACCCTCTTGCGTTGACCAGACCACAACCAACCATACCAGTCTTATCGACCTCAGTCCCACAAGAACATCATCAGTCCAACACAACCTATCCACAATCTAAACCCAAAACCAACAACTACTCCATCAAACTAAACCGACACCTACACCTCATCATACATCCAAAGAAAAATCTCATGATCTCAGCATTGTTCAACTTTGCCACAATCTTTCAAAGATTTTTTTGTTAAACATATAGCATCACAGATCACATTTGTTGAAGCCTCGCTTCTAATTTATATCCGAAAGTCAAAAGGGAAAAGACAATAAAAATTATGTTATCATCTCTCCTTCTTTCGGTTGAAACTAAAACACGAAGACACAATCAAAACAAACAATATGAAAACGAAAATAATAATACCTACCCGAGACCCACCATTGGATCTTGATGTCATTAACGTGCATTCTTGATTCGTGTTGAAGTAAAAATGATCAGATTTAGCGTCGATAGATGTTCCGTTTGGGTTTGTGATACTCGTTTGTGTTGGTCTTCGGTGATGATAGAGAGGAGATGAAGGTCAGGTTCGTGTTTTTAGATAATGGGTGCGTAGAAGATAAGGAGGATTAGGGTGAATGTGAGTTAATGGGGGCGGAGGAGTTTAAGAGTGATGTGATTAGGGTTGGTGTTTGAGTGGAAATAGAGAGATTGTTTAGATGGGGGCGCATGATTTAAGAGATTAGGGTTAAGGGAAGTGTGTGCTTAAGGTGTGTTATATACACTAAATTTGTGTTAAAGTAGTGTTGGACTAGGCTTGAACTTGTAACTTCATTAGGCCATGTCAAATTAAATTGTGGTGTTGGGCTTCAAAGCGCTAAACCTGGGTAGTGCTTAACTTCATTGGGCCAAGTGCTAATTTAGAATGAAATGGGATATACAATTGTTGTCGTGAATAATGACTGTGGACTCAGCCGAATTTTGTTAAAATTTGTCGTGGGCTGAATTTGTGCTTCAAAATTATCAGTAGTTTGTTGTACTCTGATGCGTGGTTTTGCAACCTTACAACAGGTTTTACCTCTCGAGGGATCTCAAGAGGCTTACAACCCCACCAGGCAGTGTACCTGACCGATGTAGTATAGTGTAGTGGTAAGTACGGGGGATTGATCGTTCTCCACAGGGAATAGTGTTCGTTAGGTATGAAAAATTACTCTAATAGGTCTAAGGGTGAGAGAAGATTCTTTTTTATATTTTTATAATTTTATGAAAGCAAGTAAAATCTCGGGTTTAAAAGAGTGGGCGGAATTAGTTGCTAGTCAAATAACCCAAGTTACTACGAATGCAAATAAAATAAAATAACTGAAAATGAAAAGGTTGGTGAAAACTTATGTGGAGAGAAATGTGTTTACTTAGATTTCCTTACTCCCTAACTATCTTTTACCGGTTGATTAGTGTGTATTAGTTGCGTGGATGACGGGTGTATTCCTTAATACCATTTGTGGGGTGGCGTACGTACTTCCCCAACTCTACAAGCTCCTACTTCACTCCTATGTCGAGCCGGCTAGGAAGCTCTTAACATGGGATCACTAGAATTCGCTTGCGCATTAAATACAACCATAAAAACCTTTAGTACGCATTGGTTCATGTTTCTTAAGACGTTCAAGCAAGTTACCGAATAGGAAGTTAGCCAGTTTTCTTAAGTCTAACATAGATGAACAATCATCCAATACAACTAACAACACACTAATAACCAATAATCAATAGCTAGGTTTCATTAGATCTAAGCAAACACAAGATAAATCTAGCCTAGCATGTTAAACAAAAGACAAGAACAAGATAGAATCAAACAACACATAGACATATTGAATGATTAATTGATAACTTATCTTCAATGTAACATGGAAGATCTCAAGGCAAAAAGCCTTGAAAAAGCTGCCAAATTCGTCTTAGGGTTTTCACACACAAAGTTCCTCAATAAGTTCCACACTAATGACAAAAAATTGCAAAACTAAATATAGACTTTCAGATCTGACGGCGTCACGTTATGGAGTGTGACGCCGTCACCTCGCCGCTTTTAGGGTTCCCGGATGACCTTCTTGACGCCGTCCCTCTTTAGCTCTCCAAAATCCGTTCTGGCTTATCAAGGCTTGACGCCGTCAGATTTAGTCGTGACGCCGTCCCTCTTTAAATTAAGCCGTGACGACCTTGATCAGATTAAAGGGTGACGCCGTCAGAATTCCCATGCAAATTTCACTGGCTTATCATGAGTAATTTTCACATCCACCTTTTTCTTGCCAAGCCATGACGCCGTCTGGAGTAAATCCTGACGCCGTCCAGTGTACTTTTCAGCCGATTTTGAGACTTTGTCGTTTTCTTCACTTTTATGCTACAAAAACGTCCAAAATGCTTCCTTTTTCAGATTTCTTCTCCAAAGTACCTAAAATGACAAAAGGAACGATTTAGGGCAATATTTGATCAAATAAATACGATTTAGGGCTTAAATGACCCCTTAAAAGCGGTACACTTTTCGCTTCATCAAATACCCTTACACTTGAGATTTGCTTGTCCTCAAGCAAATGCGCTTTTATTCTAATAAAAATACAAGTTAGGGGTCATTTAATGCTAACATAAAAGTAATTACAACAAATATTCATTCCACTTTAATCATAATAAGCACGGAGATTACATACTAGCACCTCACAAGTAGTGTTTAGATACTCACATCTCTCAAGTGTCATCAAAATAAATCTCATAAATGAAAACGGATAATATCTCTCACTACCTGTCATTGCAAATAGATTACCATAGGCTTGGGGAAGGATCGAAAACCTCCTCCACTAGGCGTAAGCACCTAAGATACACTATTAAAGAGGGCTTTTAAATGGGTTATAACGTTAGGTGTAGGGAAAAGGAAAACACGGTTTTGTTGGATAAAGGATATTTTACTGGTGGCGAGTTAAAGATCTTGATCAATTACATGTACTATACAATGTTGCTAGGCCAAGACTCGACTCAATCTTAAGCTAAAAAAATAAAATAACAAAAAAAACATAAAATGAAACGGGATGGTAGTCCGTATGTTTTTTTCTATTTTTCTTTAACTCATTTTTTTGTGTTTTTCTTGATTTTTTTTTTTTTTTTTTTTTTTTTTTTTTTTTTTTTTTTTTTTTTTTGCCCTACCATCCAAAATAATACATCATAGGGGCGTTGCATTCCCCTTACACTTGAACTTTTACATAACTTTACAAATTACTATTCTAATGACTCGAATAAGATAATCAAAACACTTGGAGTACTTTTAAAATATTTAGCACATATGGGGGTAATAAATGATGTTCTTCCCCATTACTCCATTACACTAGTACTTTACCCAATCGTCCCAATCGTCCCAAAACAATATGTACAAGGATATGACTCGACTTAGCAACCATGTAATCAATTAGATAATTAACTTGGGTTTAAACAAATGTTGTAACAATAATGCACTAAAAATGAGTGCATACAAGGTAGGCTAAGGCGATTTGGGTGTACATTTAAGTGGGGTGTAAACAAATTCTTCCTTTAAGTAAAATGCTTAAAGGTCGAAACGAAAAGATAGGCTCTGAGGGTGTACTAGGGGTATCGTGTACTAAAAATGAGTACAACGCAAAGGGTGTGGGAGAATTACTTGACCAATGTAGCCAATGTAATTATAACAAAAGCACAGGTGTAAAACAATGGGTTAATCCTAATGCCTCTTATCATGTAGTAAATCTAACTACACGAATGTAGTCTCACTTGTGGCCTTGGAATGGTCCTAACGCAAGTTCTAGAATCTAAGTGCTACCGGTACACACATCATAGCATAAATGCTTTTCCTACCAATTCTAGGGGCGAACCTCACATATTTGGGGTGGAAAATTTTTTAGTGGTACGGTTTTTGTGGTAGTCATATAACTCCTATCCGTGAGACGCTCATTAAGATCAAAGTTTCACTCCTATATGTTGTAAAAAATTTTAAATTTGGCACTAAAATTGCCCTAACAGGTATTTCTCTCAGTTTTATAACACATCTATTATTAAACAAACAAAAATCAAGCGTAATAGCATTCTCTAATCGTACTTTTACCCCCCCTTACACTTAAGATGAACATTGTCCCCAATGTTCAAATAACAAATGTAAAAGCATAAAGTAAAAGAATGAAATCAAATACTCCCCTGATTCGTTCGGTGGATAATGAAGTAACACGGTTAGATCTTCTTCCAAAGAGAATGTAAAAGCTTCATGACTAATGCATCGCCAAAAGCTTGATCCAAAACATTTCCTTGTCCAAAATAACCTGTTAAACCTGAGAAAACAAACACGAAAACCTGCATAACATCGGCGGTATAAAATCTATATATAAGGATATAATGCTTGTGGAATGATAATTTTGCAGATTCCTGGAGATTATAAGTTATAGATTTAATAAAAACTTTTTATGAAAACAAAACTTTCAAAAATTTTCAGAAAATTAAACCTGACGCCGTCAGGTTATAACTCCTGACGCCGTCATAAATGATCTGACAGAATTCTCATGTTACGTTTCCGGAAAAATTTTTGGAAAAACCTATACCTTACTTCCTGGAAATCCTGCAAAACATCATTATGACTCGATACAAGCATTTGACTCAAACAAATACTAATATGTATGTTCATTTATTACTATTACGATTCACGTTCATTTGTGTTCTAATAAACCGATTTAGATTTCCCTTACACTTAACTTTTGCAAAATACCTTTATATGTAGTTAAGACGAAGTTAAAAACAAGATAAAGCATTTTCACAAATTAGTTTTTAACATGAATCAATAATAATAAAATTTAAACATACATACGGAAACAAATAAAATCAAACAAACAAATAAATAAACACACAAAGCAAATAAAGCTTGGGTTGCCTCCCAAGAAGCGCTTTTCTTTATTAACGAGTCCTGTAGCTAGACTCAAAGTCACGCTACCCTATGTAAGTAAGCTCATCATCGAGGACGTCTTTAGGGTTAAGCTTGGTTTGAAGTTTCCTATTGGTCCGCTTAGTACGATATATCTTTTCAAACTTCTCTCCATCCGGGTCATACAATGTCATCTTAATATGCCATGACCCATCTCCATCTTTGGGTGGTTTGTTCCAATCCCATTTATGATCATCTTCCTCACGAGTCCACTTATTCATTCCTAGGTTAATTGGTAAAACTCCTAGGAAATCAATCATCTTCCTAAAAACTAGAGGGTCTTCAAATGGATCCAATTCGGTGTCCCTAGCTAAGAGTTGCTCTACCGTATGTGTTCGGTTCACAAAGTCCTCTTCTAGGTAAAATGGGTGTTGGGGTCCTATGAAGTCTCTATCGATCCAAGGTCCATATCTAGATGGTCTCCTATTTAATTCTAACCAATGGGTTGTTGGTTCCTCACTAGTATCATAGGCATGTTTCTTAACATCATAGACTGACCAAGTATCACCTTCTCCTACCGCTATCTTAGATTCCTTACAATCAATCATAGCACTAGTGGTCGCCAAATATCCTCTACCTATTAACAAGGGGCATGTAGGGTCGCTAACCATATCAAGGACGTGGAAATCGGCTAAAATGGTTAGTTTTCGAATGTGTACTAAAACGTCCTTAACTACTCCAACCGGGTAAGCAACACTTCCATCCGCTAAGCCTATTATTATGTAACACCCCAACCCGACAAGGGTAGAAGTGTCACGCAAATGGTGACATATCAAAGGCAAGCATAACATACGACTTACATATTACAAATGGTTTATAATGTTACAAAGGAAATACACCAAATCTACGTAGTCATACATAAGTAAATTCTAACTAAGGTATCGTCTTCATAAGCTAATCTCTCATCCCAAAGCAAAACCCAAGCTCCTGGCTTCCTACTAAAACCTGCCGCAGGAAAAGAAATGCGGCTGAGCTTAAAAAGCCCAGTGAACAGATATATAATAAACGGAAACCAAAATCAAATGGAAATGAACAGACATATCATAATGAGTGAGAAATAGGAAAGGAAATAAAGAGTAAGGTTTAGGACAGTCATCCACTACGAGCCCATATCATAACATATCACATATCATATCATATCATATCTTCATAATCATATAGAGGGGAGACCTCTCAGATAATCAGATAATATGAGGGGTGTCCTCATTCTTCAAATGGAGTAGCTAGCTCCCGAACTTTGTGAAGACGTGGATTGCACCCATCATCATTCACCGAACCATATCAAATCAAAATGTCCACGAACACGGACTCGAACCTAGGATGCATCCATTCGCCCCCCGAACAAATCATATTGGCCATATCAAATCATATCATAGTGAGCTCATATCAAATCAAAATGGGGACGGTGTAACCAAATCACTAGGGCTACACGCTAGTCATGCCATTGGTGCATCAATGACACGGCCATGTTACCTTCATGGCTAGGAAACGAACTTGGCTCGGGTATCAAACTGGGGTCAAAGGTCAATATCAAAGCAAAGGTTCACATGGTCATGGTCCAAATATCAAAGTTCATATCAGAAGGTTCATATCAAAAGGTTCACATATCAAAGTTCAAATGCTAAGGGTCCCAATTGCCAAAAGGTTCATATATCAAAGGTTCAAAATCAAAGTAGGGAATCATAGCAATGGCATGGAAAACCCTAATACGAAAATAAAGTGAGAGCGAAGGCTCCTCATTCAAGAAGCAGAATATCTGTACCTTATTCCAAAGCAAAGCACAAACCAAAAGAATAAGATGCAAAGGATCATGTCCTCTCCTTCTTCACACCTAGAGGGGTAGAAGAGAATTACAAACCTTTCCATTTTAAGTAACTTTCCATTTTTAGCAGGTTTCCATATTTAGTAAGTTTCCATATTTAGAAAGTTTTCATAATTAGTAAGATTTCCATACTCTCAATTAGGTTAAGTCATTATCAAAACATATTATGGCTTTAGGGTGTATTTTAACAAGTCACAAAAGTTTAGGGTTAATTATGGCAACTTTACATAAATTAGGGTTTTAAGTGTAATTATATCAAAGTTAAAGTTCAAACATGAAAATAACCCAAGTAATCTGTTTTGAATCCATATTTATCAAGTTAACAATTTCAGCCCCTCAAGTTTCCCAATTTTACACTTTACACCCTTAAGTTATATAATTTATATTTTAAACCTTATAATATCCATAATTACACATTAGACCCTTAATTTATCAAAATTACACAATGATCACTTATTTTATCATATTATACGAATCCACCCTTAAGTATTCATAATTTACACATCAAGTCCCTCAAGTTATCAAAGTTACATATTTAGCCCTTTAATTTACAATTTCAACCTTTAATTATTAATAATTACATATTAAGCCATTAAATTACCAAAATAGCACATAACCCCCTAAATATAATTAATTACTCAATTCAATCTTAAGTTTCCAGAAATTACATATTTAGTCCCTCTATTTTAATTATTTTCAAAATCGATTTATACTTTATCAAATAAACATTTTAACCCTTTTAAATATAAAAATTACACATGGGGCCCTCAACTTATATTTTATTCGAAATTTTCACAGCCCAAAATAAGTTCTAAAATTAACCCTTGAGTTTTAAAAGTTACAAAACACCCCCTAACATTTTAAATCAAATCGTATAACACTTTATATAATCAAACCCTAACCCTAAAAATACAAATAATTACCCAATCATTATTTCATCATTACAACATCATTTATTAACCAAGAACAAACCCTAAAATCCAAACCCTAACCGAATTACATGTTATTTCTTTTTCTTCTTTATTTTCTTTAAATCTGGTAAATACATAATTCCAAAAATAATTGTTCTTGGCCTCAAAATTTCGAAGTATCATTTTTCCAGGTCTAATATGATTGTATAGAGTCCAAATAAAATAAATATGAAGCCTCACAAATTCGGATTGAATTATTTAGGGTTTATGCATGTTTTTAAGATTTAATTTACAAATATTGTATAAAGCATGCATGGATCAACTTATACATTTTATTTGGTGTTCATATGACATATAGGATCTGAGAAAATTACCAAACCAAAGATCGAACGTGTAGAATGGGCTGTACCAATTCGATGATACGCGTACGAACAAAACGAACCAATATTCCAAAATGACTCCAAAAGCTTCTCTACAACCTTTCCAACATTTTTCCCAGAGTATATTCGACATAAGGATTGTGAGAAAAATCATGAACGAATTTTATATGGCTTGATCGAATTTATTTAGAAAATACCTTAAAAATAGGCGCGATAAGAACAATAATCCACAAAACTCGAATTCTGCCAAGAACAGCCTCAAATCTATTTTTCATGGATCACATATGATACAAGGAACATGAGAAAAATAAGAAACGAATTTTTAGAAGGTCGCATGAATTATTTCGGATCATACCTTTTTTACACCTAGCGACAAAGAAAGAATTCACCAAGATCGAATCGAGCTTCAAATAATTCGAAGGGTATTTTTCCTAGCTCCTTTAGATGATGATCAATCACAGAAAAATTCTCTAGGGATTTAAGAGTGTCGAATGGAGGCTATAGAATTTGTGTGTGTGTTTTAATTCCAATCGTCAATTAGGGTTTACAAGAAATAAGGTGTTTATTGATTTTAAAATGATTTGGCTGAGTCTAGGGGAGGGTTGGACCAAAAATACCGGCCTTAATTATGGCCCCATCAATTTTACCATCTTTACTTTATTTTCCTTAATTTAAATTGTATTTAAAAGGTAATTAATTAATAATAATTATGCATTTAAATTTTTTTGGTACACACAAGGGTATTTTGGTCATTTCTCAACTTGTATAAATATTAATCAAAGTCGTCAAAATTATTTTGTATCATATCTTGCTCGTTTCCAGAAGTTTGGGATCGATTCGGAACTTTAATTAAGCCTTAATTAAATTTTAAATTTTCAGGGGCATTTTGGTAATTTTTGCATGTTTTAGATTTTCGGGTTTTACAACTCTTCCCCTCTAACAGAAAAATTTCGTCCTCAAAATTTGCAAAGAATCAGAAGTGAAAGGATCGAAAACAAAATAAGGACGTACTAGATCAGAATGCGGATAACTAGCTCGTATTAATTTCTCGGTTTCCCAGGTAGCTTCCCGCTCTGGGTGGTTCTTCCAAAGAATCTTTGCAAACGGAGATGAAACGAAACAAAAGACACAACGGACAGCGAACGGAAATGTAAAAAGACTTGTTTCTCATGACTCTTCATTGCCGATCCAAAAGTAACTTCAGTTCCCAGAATTGACATATCATACGGAATTCAGATTGCAAGGATCATATTCAAACATGACGAATGGTTATCATATTCTCTCAAAAGAAATACAAGGATACGCAAGATTGTGACGGATATGCCGTCCATAGCATTCGATTAGACAAATCAGATGAGATCGTACAGAACATAAATTGTAGGTGATATCAAATGGAAGAACTTATAGCAGAACTTAAGATTTTTATCGGAATTACAAAGGTCAACAACCGCGTTTCGAGAATCCAAACGTATCAAATCGTATAACGGCGAAACAGATTAAGCGTATAGGTGGAACGAACCTAAATCTTACAAATGCGAAATTCCTCACATCTCTAATCAAAATTCTAAGGTTTCTAAAGTACTCCTCGAAATATCCTATGAACACAATGAGGGTACGTCATATGACGTAAGTATTATCACGTTCGCGAACCGTCATAATACCAGCATCATATGAGTATACCATCATGATGGTCATACTTTATCTCAAGTCGCGAACAGAACTACTTATCTTAACCACCTATCAGTCTTTCTACCTCCTAAGGTTGGTCCAAAACAAACATCACTACGGATTCTAAATCGGAGGAATTTGAACGTACAAATAGCGTAACGGAATGTGTACAACTCAAAATGAAACTCGTCGTCGAAACGTTAGGTCTTCCACAATTCATCATCCTTCTCATAACAAAACCATCATCCAAACAAATGCATAACGAACACAGAACGGAATTTCTAATAGGGTAAAATTCATTCAAAAGATCCTATCGATAGGTAACGGAAACTTAAGTGGTCTAAGAGAAAATGAATTACGTCTTCCATATCTCCATCCTTTACAACAATCAAATCTTCCAAATCCAAACGTTTACTACAAAATTTCATCCCTTCAATTTCATGATCTCGAATCCTTTCAAATTCCAAGTAGCCGCTCTCTTGTCTAATCATACGATCATAGGGTGAACAGGGAATCATAAACTTGAGTCTGGTTCCTCAAGTCTTCGACACTTCTTCTGGACACCTCGGTGTGGTAGCGTGAATCTCCGACGTGATCACCGTGTATTCCTCCATTTGCGAGTCTGCTTCAGCTCTCAATTCATCTTAGTACAACTAAAATGAATAGAGAACTAAGGTTGCGTGTCCCCTACAGGTCTTCTAGCATGATTCAAAATTCACCAACTCAATCTGCTGTGGCCTTCCTGGGTTATGTGCTGAAAGCTCATCTTCTACGGTCTGGTTGTCCTGATGCCCAACTGAAGTCTCCACGTGCTGCTTGAGGTATAATCGAGTCTCATCTCAGTCTGTCTTCTCCTCTCATGCTTCTCTCTTGGTAATGCCGGTCACGAACATCTTCTACCAATCTTCTAAAAGGTTTCTAACTCTAACCATGGTCTTCAGTCTTGGTCCTTTCTGTGGAAGCTCTGTCGTCATCGGATACCTGGGTGTTGTCTGCTACAATCTCTGATCGCAAATCAAAACTATTCTTCCAGAACAAAGGGTCGGTTCACAAAATATAAACAAATGGTCTACGAGTTCCTCGTTCGTCTCTGAGCATAAACACACTGTCATACTATGACAATTGCCCAGCTACTTGCGAAAATATGCTTCTTTCAGTCAATACAATTGACATTATTCAAACTCATAGTGGTCAACACGAGTACTAAAACAGCTTCAAGAAATCTTTTTAGGAAAACGCTTCATATCACAAATCTTCCTCTTCACAAATATGGAACAAATCGAATCAAATACTGATACGCGGAAATGAATAATGATTACGGTTAAAATTCACAATAGTCGGTGCGCCGCCGCATACTTCTCTCTTTCTTCTTCATAAACGAACAGGAGCATTCAAAGAGATTACTGAAGTGAACAAACTCATATTCCATCAGTTCCTACATTCTCTTAACTCCTTCAAGTCGATGCAAACTTCACTTTCCAACGGATCTCAAAAGGTTTATCGGAACACCAGAAATTCGTACAACAAATTTTCAAGTGTCGGCGCTTTCCAAGAGTGGATACTAACAGACGTTAGGAGAAAATTGGAAATCAAGGAGATCAGAGTATGTGCTTCCAAAGCCCAAAATTTTAACAGATTCAAATGATTTAGAGTATCATATCCAAATATGGTGGAGCAGAATTATGAAAAGTTACGTCTCAAATATGGCAGTCTATGGTAGCTTCACAAAAGTCACCAATCCAAAATCAAAAGACCTCAAGGTTAAATGCATCCAAAGACAAACGGATTCCTAGAGCGAATGTGGTTGTCAAAACATACGGATAGTTCACATGTCAAATTTAGGTACATGGTTCATCAAAGTGTGGGATGGGAGAGTATTAGGATATATCAAGGTCAAATATATCAAATTGAAGTTTAGAATTGTGAACAGTTCAAAAGATTGGAATCTTGTTTAGCTTATAACATAGGAATGATAGGGTGTGCACCGATAGTAATACGAACATCGTTTACTGTCAGAGTTGAGATGTATGGAATATCAGTTATTAGCATCAGCATGCTTAGATAACAATTCCGTACTGGACAATATCAACATCAAATCCTTCTAAAGGAAATTGGTTAACATACAACGTTCATCATTCAAATGACGGAAGGTAAGACTTCCTCGTCTTCTGCGACAAACGTTCTTATAAGGTATGACTAAGGGCAAAGGCAAGATTCAGAGTGATGCGGAAGCAAATACTACTCACATGGATGTCCTAGACTACCCATTCCTCACCGGTTATGACTTATGTTACTATGGGGAAATCCTACGCAACATCGCAAAGGTTATCCTACGAGCGCCTACAGTGGAAACTTAGGGGTCCTAACTTACACAGGCCAAGGGTAGATGTACTACAAGTCGTTAACCTGTCTCTGATACCATAATTGTAACACCCCAACCCGACAAGGGTAGAAGTGTCACGCAAATGGTGACATATCAAAGGCAAGCATAACATACGACTTACATATTACAAATGGTTTATAATGTTACAAAGGAAATACACCAAATCTACGTAGTCATACATAAGTAAATTCTAACTAAGGTATCGTCTTCATAAGCTAATCTCTCATCCCAAAGCAAAACCCAAGCTCCTGGCTTCCTACTAAAACCTGCCGCAGGAAAAGAAATGTGGCTGAGCTTAAAAAGCCCAGTGAACAGATATATAATAAACGGAAACCAAAAGCAAACGGAAATGAACAGGCATATCATAATGAGTGAGAAATAGGAAAGGAAATAAAGAGTAAGGTTTAGGACAGTCATCCACCACGAGCCCATATCATAACATATCACATATCATATCATATCATATCTTCATAATCATATAGAGGGGAGACCTCTCAGATAATCAGATAATATGAGGGGTGTCCTCATTCTTCAAATGGAGTAGCTAGCTCCCGAACTTTGTGAAGACGTGGATTGCACCCATCATCATTCACCGAACCATATCAAATCAAAATGTCCACGAACACGGACTCGAACCTAGGATGCATCCATTCGCCCCCCGAACAAATCATATTGGCCATATCAAATCATATCATAGTGAGCTCATATCAAATCAAAATGGGGACGGTGTAACCAAATCACTAGGGCTACACGCTAGTCATGCCATTGGTGCATCAATGACACGGCCATGTTACCTTCATGGCTAGGAAACGAACTTGGCTCGGGTATCAAACTGGGGTCAAAGGTCAATATCAAAGCAAAGGTTCACATGGTCATGGTCCAAATATCAAAGTTCATATCAGAAGGTTCATATCAAAAGGTTCACATATCAAAGTTCAAATGCTAAGGGTCCCAATTGCCAAAAGGTTCATATATCAAAGGTTCAAAATCAAAGTAGGGAATCATAGCAATGGCATGGAAAACCCTAATACGAAAATAAAGTGAGAGCGAAGGCTCCTCATTCAAGAAGCAGAATATCTGTACCTTATTCCAAAGCAAAGCACAAACCAAAAGAATAAGATGCAAAGGATCATGTCCTCTCCTTCTTCACACCTAGAGGGGTAGAAGAGAATTACAAACCTTTCCATTTTAAGTAACTTTCCATTTTTAGCAGGTTTCCATATTTAGTAAGTTTCCATATTTAGAAAGTTTTCATAATTAGTAAGATTTCCATACTCTCAATTAGGTTAAGTCATTATCAAAACATATTATGGCTTTAGGTGTATTTTAACAAGTCACAAAAGTTTAGGGTTAATTATGGCAACTTTACATAAATTAGGGTTTTAAGTGTAATTATATCAAAGTTAAAGTTCAAACATGAAAATATCCCAAGTAATCTGTTTTGAATCCATATTTATCAAGTTAACAATTTCAGCCCCTCAAGTTTCCCAATTTTACACTTTACACCCTTAAGTTATATAATTTATATTTTAAACCTTATAATATCCATAATTACACATTAGACCCTTAATTTATCAAAATTACACAATGATCACTTATTTTATCATATTATACGAATCCACCCTTAAGTATTCATAATTTACACATCAAGTCCCTCAAGTTATCAAAGTTACATATTTAGCCCTTTAATTTATAATTTCAACCTTTAATTATTAATAATTACATATTAAGCCATTAAATTACCAAAATAGCACATAACCCCCTAAATATAATTAATTACTCAATTCAATCTTAAGTTTCCAGAAATTACATATTTAGTCCCTCTATTTTAATTATTTTCAAAATCGATTTATACTTTATCAAATAAACATTTTAACCCTTTTAAATATAAAAATTACACATGGGGCCCTCAAATTATATTTTATTCGAAATGTTCACAGCCCAAAATAAGTTCTAAAATTAACCCTTGAGTTTTAAAAGTTACAAAACACCCCCTAACATTTTAAATCAAATCGTATAACACTTTATATAATCAAACCCTAACCCTAAAAATACAAATAGTTACCCAATCATTATTTCATCATTACAACATCATTTATTAACCAAGAACAAACCCTAAAATCCAAACCCTAACCGAATTACATGTTATTTCTTTTTCTTCTTTATTTTCTTTAAATCCGGTAAATACATAATTCCAAAAATAATTGTTCTTGGCCTCAAAATTTTTAAGTATCATTTTTTCAGGTCTAATATGATTGTATAGAGTCCAAATAAAATAAATATGAAGCCTCACAAATTCGGATTGAATTATTTAGGGTTTATGCATGTTTTTAAGATTTAATTTACAAATATTGTATAAAGCATGCATGGATCAACTTATACATTTTATTTGGTGTTCATATGACATATAGGATCTGAGAAAATTACCAAACCAAAGATCGAACGTGTAGAATGGGCTGTACCAATTCGATGATACGCGTACGAACAAAACGAACCAATATTCCAAAACGAATCCAAAAGCTTCTCCACAACCTTTCCAACATTTTTCCCAGAGTATATTCGACATAAGGATTGTGAGAAAAATCATGAACGAATTTTATATGGCTTGATCGAATTTATTTAGAAAATACCTTAAAAATAGGCGCGATAAGAACAATAATCCACAAAACTCGAATTCAGCCAAGAACAGCCTCAAATCTATTTTTCATGGATCACATATGATACAAGGAACATGATAAAAATAAGAAACGAATTTTTAGAAGGTCGCATGACTTATTTCGGATCATACCTTTTTTACACCTAGCGACAAAGAAAGAATTCACCAAGATTGAATCGAGCTTCAAATAATTTGAAGGGTATTTTTCCTAGCTCCTTTAGATGATTATCAATCATAGAAAAATGCTCTAGGGATTTAAGAGTGTCGAATGGAGGCTATAGAATTTGTGTGTGTGTTTTAATTCCAATCGGCAATTAGGGTTTACAAGAAATAAGGTGTTTATTGATTTTAAAATGATTTGGCCGAGTCTAGGGAGTGTTGGACCAAAAATACCGGCCTTAATTATGGCCCCATCAATTTTACCATCTTTACTTTATTTTCCTTAATTTAAATTGTATTTAAAAGGTAATTAATTAATAATAATTATTCATTTAAATTTTTTTGGTACACACAAGGGTATTTTGGTCATTTCTCAACTTGTATAAATATTAATCGAAGTCGTCAAAATTATTTTGTATCATATCTTGCTCGTTTCCAGAAGTTTGGGATCGATTCGGAACTTTAATTAAGCCTTAATTAAATTTTAAATTTTCAGGGGCATTTTGGTAATTTTTGCATGTTTTAGATTTTCAGGTTTTACATACGCTAAGCCTATTATTACCTCGGTTTCTTCAAGTTTTCCAAGTTTTAGAGAGGTGTAAAGAGGTAACGGAAGTAGGTTAAGGCTTGATCCAAGATCGGCTAATGTGTCATAAGCCTCCGAATTACCGATCTTGCAAGGTAGAACAAATAAGCCCGGATCATCTAACTTCTTAGGTAGCTTATTTTGAACGAAGGCGATCCCTTTTTCGCCTAACTTGAGCTTCTTCTCATCCAACACATCAATAACCGGACTTTCAAGGTGGAGCTCCTTGAATTCTTCGTCAAGGTTTTGAGTGGGAGGTGTTTCAACTATGATATGGGTTTGTTTGAAACACGAGCTCATGGAATTGACCGAATAATATTGTGGACAAGAACTAGGAGACGTAACCGATGAAATGGCGTTGACGTTTAGTTTCGGGTTCTTGACCGTGTTGCTAGGGAGTGCTCCCATTTCTCGGTCATTGAGGGCTTTCAACAAAGTGTCAATCTTATTGGTCATCTCGCTTTGTTTTTGTTTGAAATCGGCTTCAAACTTGGCTAAACGAGCTTCTTGAGATGCCATAAATTGGGACATCAATCCTTCAAAGTTATTGGTACTACCATTGCTGGAAGGATTGTTGTTGAAAGTACGGTTCGAGTTGGAACCGCTTGATTGGAAACGATTAGGTGGGTTAGAAGAATTGGTCTGTTGTGCGTTTTGGCTTTGTTTCAACCTAAGGTTCGGGTGATTTTTCCATGAGGGGTTGTATGAATCACCGTAGTGGTTTGGCTCGGGTTTGAAAGTGTACCACTTGTCTCCCGCTCCGTCGGTACGCGAGGATGCGTAGTCCACAAAAGCTTGTTCGGGGAGTTCCATGCAATCACGAGTGTCGTGGGGACCACTACATAATTCACATGAAGAAGTGATTTTGTTCACTTGGCTTGAAGGTTTAGGAGCCTCGTAGGATTTCATGAGAAACTTGACTTGGTCTTCAAGTTCTATGATCCTACGGTCGGAAGTGCTTGAATTGTTCGAAGGCAAAGATATTGCCTTGACCGTTTTATTCAAATCACGGGGATCACTCCAACTTTCGTTGTCATAAAGAGCAAGATCCTCTAGGAGAGCCCATGATTGTTCCGCACTTAGATCACGTAGCTTACCACCGGCCGATTGGTCAATGGTTTGCCTCGTGTAGAGATTGATATGGTCATAGAAGATTTGGACTTGGAGCCAAAGTTCTATGCCATGATGAGGGACTTTTTGGAGTAAGTCCTTGAATCGAGTCCATGCCTCGTAGAGGGTTTCGCCTTGACGTTGTTGGAACATCAAGATATCATTCCTTAGCTTGGTAGTTCTTCCCGGTGGGAAAAACTGAGCAAGGAAACGAGTGGTGAGATCATCCCAAGAGGTGATGGATCCTGCGGGTTGACGCTCTAGCCATTGACTAGCTTGGTCCCGCAGAGAGAATTGAAAGAGACGTAGTCGGGTCGTCTCTCAAGTGGCAACATCAAGGTCTATAGAATCAACAATTTTGAGAAAGTCCTTGAGATGTTGATTAGGATCTTCAGAACGAAGTCCATGGAATGCGCATCCGCTTTGCACCAACCGGATGGTGTCGGATCGCAAGGGAGTGACATTGGCTCCTTGAGTGAGCTCAATGGTGTTTCGATAGCCATGGTGGCTAGGACGGGAGTATTCTCCTAAAGTACGGGCTCTAGGAGGTGGTGGTGATTGTTGTGGTGGTGGGATGTTGGGATCAAGGATATTACCATCTTCCATGATGTCTAATGGTAATGGTTACGAACAAAGAAACGAAGAAAATAGATAGACTAAAGAAAACCTAGAAAAAGAAAATAAAAATCTCACTAGAAGGGAATCTAATGAGTAGACCTATAAAATAAAAATTCAACCTAAACAATAACTATTCCCCGGCAGCGGCGCCAAAAACTTGATGCGTGGTTTTGCAACCTTACAATAGGTTTTACCTCTCGAGGGATCTCAAGAGGCTTACAACCCCACCAGGCAGTGTACCTGACCGATGTAGTATAGTGTAGTGGTAAGTATGAGGGGATTGATCGTTCTCCACAGGGAATAGTGTTCGTTAGGTATGAAAAATTACTCTAATAGGTCTAAGGGTGAGAGAAGATTCTTTTTTATATTTTTATAATTTTATGAAAGCAAGTAAAATCTCGGGTTTGAAAGAGTGGGCGGAATTAGTTGCTAGTCAACTAACCCAAGTTACTACGAATGCAAATAAAATAAAATAACTGAAAATGAAAAGGTTAGTGAAAACTTATGTGGAGAGAAATGTGTTTACTTAGATTTTCTTACTCCCTAACTATCTTTTACCGGTTTATTAGTGTGTATTAGTTGCGTGGATGACGGGTGTATTCCTTAATACCATTTGTGGGGTGGCGTACGTACTTCCCCAACTCTACTAGCTCCTACTTCACTCCTATGTTGAGCCGGCTAGGAAGCTCCTAACATGGGATCACTAGAATTCGCTTGTGCATTAAATACAACCATAAAAACCTTTAGTACGCATTGGTTCATGTTTCTTAAGACGTTCAAGCAAGTTACCGAATAGGAAGTTAGCCAGTTTTCTTAAGCCTAACATAGATGAACAATCATCCAATACAACTAACAACACACTAATAACCAATAATCAATAGCTAGGTTTCATTAGATCTAAGCAAACACAAGATAGATCTAGCCTAGCATGTTAAACAAAAGACAAGAACAAGATAGAATCAAACAACACATAGACATATTGAATGATTAATTGATAACTTATCTTCAATGTAACATGGAAGATCTCAAGGCAAAAAGCCTTGAAAAAGCTGCCAAATTCGTCTTAGGGTTTTCACACACAAAGTTCCTCAATAAGTTCCACACTAATGACAAAAAATTGCAAAACTATATATAGACTTTCAGATCTGACGGCGTCACGTTATGGAGTGTGACGCCGTCACCTCGCTGCTTTTAGGGTTCCCGGATGACCTTCTTGACGCCGTCCCTCTTTAGCTCTCCAAAATCCGTTCTGGCTTATCAAGGCTTGACGCCGTCAGATTTAGTCGTGACGCCGTCCCTCTTTAAATTAAGCCGTGACGACCTTGATCAGATTAAAGGGTGACACCGTCAGAATTCCCATGCAAATTTCACTGGCTTATCATGAGTAATTTTCACATCCACCTTTTTCTTGCCAAGCCATGACGCCGTCTGGAGTAAATCCTGACGCCGTCCAGTGTACTTTTCAGCCGATTTTGAGACTTTGTCGTTTTCTTCACTTTTATGCTCCAAAAACGTCCAAAATGCTTCTTTTTTCAGATTTCTTCTCCAAAGTACCTAAAATGACAAAAGGAACGATTTAGGGCAATATTTGATCAAATAAATATGATTTAGGGCTTAAATGACCCCTTAAAAGCGGTACACTTTTCGCTTCATCAGTTTGTTGAACTCGGTGGACATCGTTGGGTTATAATTTTGGACCACGGTTACATTTAAGCTTCGTTATCCGTATTTGGGTATTATTTTGGGATTGGATGAATCGGGTTTTCTGGAGATTACTACGGGATGCCATTGTCGGATTTGTGTAAAACATCACGGCTTGTATTTGTCTTGTATGTGGATTTGCCAGCGTTGCCCTATTGATGCCTACGATTTGAATGAGCCTGCAAGTTGATCTTTGCAATTTGAGTTATAGTTGACAAATTGCGATTTGGTTAATTGCGAGTTGACAAGTTGCTATTTGACTTGTTGCAATTTGACTGATTGCGACTTGACCTGTTGCGATTTGACGTTGCGAGTTGACACTTGCGATTTGACTTATTGCGATTTGGTTGATTGCAATTTGACTTGTTGCAATTTGACAAACTGTGACTTGACTAATTACAATTTGATCAAGTTGACATTTGACTCCTGTGACTTGAATTTCGAAGATTAGTAATGCACTTCACTCTTGGGTATTCTGGTTGATTTCACGGTTTCTCTTGTAGGTTTTAGAAAATCCCGCGAAAGATTCGATTTCTCGGTTTAAATCTCAAGAGCTGTAAAATCCCGTGAAATTAATTTTGGACAAGTAGGCTGGACTTGGATTTAGACATTATAATACTTACGGGGTTTGACTATTTTTCAGGATAAGTTTGTGCTACGAGACCGGCAGGAATTGGGAAATTATGGTAACTTGGTTGGCACGTTAATTCACGGGTTGGTGTACTTAGTGTCTCAAACTTCTCGGGGTTGGATGGATGCACGATGTTTGATGACCCTTGCTCGAGCGTATTTATGGTGATTAGACTTGGATTTTCAAGAAGTGGATATATACAATTAAGGATGGAAGGTTGGGTATATATCACTACCTATATTTAAAGGAGTTACGTTGTTGTGCTCAATATAGGTTCTAAATCACAAATTTAGTGCAAGTATAAATCGCGGACCTGTCCTTTATCAAGCTTCATCAAGTGGTTGTTGTTTCTCAAGCTTCTAATGGGATTGATGTACAAGATATTCTCTAGAGGTGGTCAGACTTAAAGACTGAAGGTGGTTTGTTCAGAGACGTGTTTTAACCCGTTACACATTCTATAGTTAAACATATTTCATCAAGCGGTGTTGGCATATTATGAGCTTCAGGGAAATTTTTAATCTGCTAAACCATTGATGAGGAGACAAACGAAGGGTTACTACAAGAGAGTCTTAATCACCATCTTTGTTGTTGTAGTTTATTTGTCTCTTTCAATGTATTATGCCTGACAAATTCACAAACATCACGGACTCTCAGCTTTGGCAAAAAGGTCATTTCATGCCCTTTTTGAGGGGGAGAATTAGTGCGAGTTTCCTAGCGGTTCCGTCTCCAGCGGTGTGAATCTTAGCGGTTCCGGTTACAGCGGGTCAGATCGTATCGGTTCAGTCTCCAGCGGTTTGAAACTTAGCAGTTCTGGTTTCAACAGGTCAGATCGTAGCGATTCAGGATTCAGTGGTTCAGTCTCCAGCAGTTTGAATATTAGCGGTTCCAGTTTCAGTGGTTTAGCTTTCAGTGGTTTGGGTCTTAGCAAATTGCCTAAGATTTCAGCAGTTTGATACTTACTGTTGTGCAGTTTGTTCTTGAATTTATTTCTCGGATAAATATCAAGAACTATAAAATCATGTACACAATACGACAACTATTCCATGCACTGCACCTGATAACATCCAAGTAGCTGGGTCAGACAGCTTTGTTTGATAGGACTGACTATGAGTCATGGGCACTGATAAGAATTAGCGCATGTTTCTTCTCCCTTTGATTATTCAACCGCACAAAATGATCACGAAGTTAATATTGGTATTCCTTGCTTGAGAGTGAAGTTGGATTTCATGAAAGAGTCTACCTATTTTATCTTGAAATCGGGGATGGTTGGATGCATGATTTCAATGATAACTTGCTCGTGCTTAAGAAGTAAGTTGAAGACTTGGGTTATCTAGTTACGAGCAGTCGGGGTAACTATCACTTAAGAGTTATTGGAGTACTCAGTGTCATACGTCAATGACGATGTCAATAATCGCAAGAGGTGTTAATGTCTCAAACTTTGGTTGGGTATTGAGCACTTAGAGATTTGCTTGGAGCATTAATTCTCTACACCGTTCTTCCAACATTAGTGCAAGATTAAGTAACAAATTTGGGGAGTTCTACTTCAGTTTTTAGTATTGGTATATCGGGTTTCCTTCATCAAGCGATCACTAATCTGTGTACAAGGTTGGTTAGTTGGCCAAAGGTTTTAAAAGTTGTGATGTGATCTGTAATTCTCACGGGATTTTCTTAACCCAAACTGATGTTCTCCAAAATCAAATCAGTCATGCCACATTCAATCTGTTACTATCTCACGGTTTCTTCTTGATTTTGTAAAATCCCGCGAAAGAACTTATTTCTCGGTTTAAAATAATAGATTTGTAAAATCCCATGATGATGGGATTATGAGCTCTTGACCGTGATCGGGTTAAAACCATTATCAAAGTTCAGTTAAATCATCATAAAGGGCTAGATTTGGGCATTAACCACAAGATGTGACTACGGCCTTAATTCATTATTATTTATTTGAGGCTAAAGTGAGATTTCATGGGTGCGTGTACTTAGTATCTGAAGATATCGGGGAGGTTGGATGAAGATTCTTCAAGATCCTTGTTCGAGCTTTCAACATTAACAATGACGAGGACTTGGATATCTAGTTATTTTTTCTTTCTCTCTATTACAAAATAACTATCACTTTAAGGAGTTACGTTGTAGTGCTCAGTGTCACACGAAGTTGTGGATATCCAAGAGGTGATGTACGTCTTATACTTGATGGTTGGTTGGTTGAAGAGTATAGAGTACTTAGGGATTCAATGTTGCACGAAGTCTCTACACCGCTCTTAATCACGCATTAGTACAAGTTTAAGTCACAAGTTTAGGTTATGTTACTTCAGTCTCAAGTTCATCATATTGGGTTTTCTCCATCAGTAGTCACGACAAAGAGCCGACATAATGATAATGGGGTTGGTAAAGAGTTAGAGGAGAGATGTAACACCCTAACCCGACAAGGGTAAAGATGTCACACTAATGGTTTCACATCAGATCAAAACAAAGCATACATCACAGTAATACAAGATTTCTCAAAGGTTACAAATGAAATACTGAGTTTACAAAGTTACCAATGCGAATACAAATTCTAAAATTTAATAACTTCTAATCCAGAATAACTAATCAAGTCTTCTAAGTCCATGGTGCTCTCCACTCATTCCATCTTCCTACTAAAACCTGCCGCACACGAAAAGAAAACGTGCGGCTGAGCTTAAAAAGCCCAGTGAACAGATATAACGTAACAAACAGTAGTATAGTGAATAAATAACATGAGTAAAAGGGAATGGAAGCATGAATACATGGTATCAAAAGAAAAGGTAAGAGTACATGGTATCATAAGGAAAGGTAAAAGGGTACATGGTAAAGGAAGTCAGAAATCCACTACGAGCCCATAACATAACATGAATCATAATCATAATCATAATCGTAAACATGCAGAGGGGAGACCTCTTAGTATCCTGTGAATATGAGGGGTGTCCTCAATCATGGGTATCCTGTAAATATGAGGGGTGTCCTCAATCATGGGTTGGAGTAGCTAGCTCCCAGAGTGTGAAAGACGTGTATCGCACACACCATCAGTCACCATGAATAACATAACATAACATGAACATGAACAAATCTAGGATGCATCCATACGCCCCCGGTGGCCATAATCTGCCTCTACATAAACATGAATCATAAACATAAACGTGCAGGGACGGGACAGGTCATCACTCTCCTGCCCTAGAGTCATGCCATCGGTGCATCGACTGACATGGACATGAAACCCTCATGCCTAGTGAGTGGCTCGTAGTATCAAACTGAGGGTCAAGGTCAAGTATCATGAATCATGATTTTAGTTTACTTGCATAGGTCAATATCTTGTTTCATAAGTTCATAATCATAGGTTCATAAGCAAGGTTCATAAGCAAAGGTTCATGAATGAAAGGTTCATAATCATAAAAGGTTCAATATCATGATGGTTCAATAATCGGAGTTCATGAATGAAGGGAACATAGCAATGGTATAGGGAACCCTAATATGAATCATAATAAGAGAATGAAGGCCTCTTATTAAAGAAGCAGAATATCTGTACCTTATTGCTTGACAAAGGAAATCACAAGGTAAGATGATAATGAGCACCGGTCACTCCCTCTTCACACCTAGAGGAGTAGAAGGGAATTACTAAACGTTCTTAATTAATTAACTTTCCACTTTAAGTAACTTTCTATTTTTGGCAGGTTTCCATATTTAGTAAGTTTCCATTTTTAGAAAGTTTCCATAATTAGAAATATTGGATATTATAACTTGGTTAGGCCATTATTAGATGGAAATGAAGTACATTAGATCAGATTTATACTTTGGTCCTTAAGAATCCATAAGTTACACTTTAAACCTTCAAATATTCATAATTACATTTTAAACCCTTAACTTATCAAAATTACACAATGATCACTTATTTTATTATATTATAAGAATATATCCTCAATTATCCATAATTTACACATTAAGTCCCTCTAGTTACAAAAGTTACATATTTAGTCCTTTAACTTATAATTTCAATCTTTAATTAATCATAATTACATATTAGGCCATTAAATTATCAAAATGACACATAACCCCCTGAATATATTTATTTACTCAAAACAGTACCAAGTTTCCAGAATTTACAAGTTTAGTCCCTCTAATTAATTAAAATACAACTCGAACCATAATTAAACAATAAATACTTTTTAATCCTTTAAAATACAAAAATGACATATAGCACCCTCATCTTATATTTTATACAGAAAGTACACCTTCCAAACTAAGTTCTAAAAATAACCCAAGAGTTTTAAAAGTTACAAAAACTACCCTAAACATTTTAATACAACTCGTAAACCCTTTTAAAATTATTAAACAAAACCCTAATCTTTCCAAACCATTTTTAATCATTACAACATCATTTATCAACATTTATAAACACAAGATCAAGCCCTAATTCATCATATACAAATCGTACCATTTTATTTCACCTTTATACGTTTTAATATTAAAACCGATTAAACAAATAAATTAGAAATAATTAGATCTAGGCCATGATAATTCTTAGAACATTTTTTTTCAGGTCATAATACATCATAATACATGTAAATAAAATATATATGCAGTCCATAACAATCGTATTGTATTTTACAAGAGTTTTATACGTTTTCATGTTCATAGCTTCGTTTAATTCATAGAGTGTGCATGGATCATGTTATGCATTTTATTTGAAGTTCTTATATCATAAAAGGTCTGAGGAAAATACCAAAACCAGATTCGAACGTGTGATGAGAGGTGCACGAATTTTCTTATACGCGTATGGCCAAAATGATTCCAAAATTCCCACGACTTCACGAAGAGCCTTCAAACCTTGAAAATATTTTTCCCAGATGGTGTTCGACATAAAAATCATAAGAAAAATGGCCAACGAATTTTAGAGGTGTCGTATGATTAAATTTCGAATTACCTCGTTTACTAGCGTACGAAAAGAAATAAATTCTTCAAAAATAGAGATCGACCAAAAAAACTTCACCACTATTTTTCCTAGGTTGTACACGTTATGAAGAGTGTTAGAAAAATGAGAAACAAGATTTGTGATGATCGAATGAATTAAAAATGAATTATACCTCTTTGATTAAGTCGCGAAGGAAAAATTCCACCAAAATTAGATCGTGCAAAGATCACCTTCACCACTATTTTTCTAGGACACTTTAGGAGTAGATTGATCACAGAAAATTGCTTGGAAGATTTTTAGATGGCGTATGGAGGCTAGGGAATTTTCTTGTGTGTTTTTGTTTCGGCAATTTAGGTTTAAGGTAAATAAAATAGGAAGATTGATTTAGTTATGGTAAAAACGTGTCATGGGATTACCTTGAGCCAGAAATTTCGTTAATATTAGTTGGCCCATTATTTTGATTGATTTTCTACATAGTTTCCATGTTTTCATAAGTTTAAAAATACATAATAATGCTTTATAATATCATACGGCTCATATAAGGGTATAATGGTAATTTTACAACTTGTATAAATGTTAAATGAAATCCTTAAAATTATTTGGGATCATAACTTGTGCATTGCTAGAAGTTTGGAATTTTTATGATACTTTATAAGCTTTTAATTAAATTTTTAACTTGTAGGGGCAATTTGGTCATTTTACATGCTTTACGGATTTTAGGTGTTACAACTTCTTCCCCTCTAACAGAAAAATTTTGTCCTCGAAATTTGCAAAGAATTAGAACTGAAAGGATCGGAAACAAAACAGAGACACACTATGCCGAGTGCGAATCCCAATGATAACGTACCAATATACGGATGATAATCGAGTTCTCTAGGAAGAGGTACAAACAAAACGTAGGGTTTATATCGTATTGATTAGGCGAATGATACGAGAATACATCGAATTGTAGCAACCATGAGGTGGTGCAAAAGTAACTCTTCAGCTTTTCGAATAGTCTCGGCTTCAAAAGAACCTTCCAAAGGTGTTCTCGTAAACAACAGGTCTTGTTATACTCAGAATCCAAAATCTCATATCTTAACTCATAGCAGATCAAAATGAACAGACTTAACGAATGCGGAACGTATATATAGCAGAACAGAGGCGTATTCTCGTATAATAACAGATCGAATCCATACGGACAGAAAGCATGTTGTTAGATATCATCAAATAGCAGAAGGCCCTACAATAGAATCTAAGATTTTTATCGGATGTGCAGAGATCAGCAAAACGCTCGTCGAGCATCCAAACGTACCAAGTCGAATATCCAGAACAGCAGATCAAATGGATAGGTAGATCTCAAACGGATATCAGAAATTCTAAGGTTCTAAGGCACTTCTCGAAATATCCTATGCCCACAACAAGTGCACGTTATATGATGTAAGTATTATCACGTTGATCAGGCGTCATAATACTAGCATCATATAAATATGCCCTCATGATGGTCATACTTTATCTCAAGTCGTGAACAACACAACTTATCTAAATCCACCTAGTCCACCTACAGTCTCAGGGTCACCAAAGTCAAACATCATGACTAAGAATACGAAATTTACTCGAAGAGTAACGGAAATCCGAAAATGTCCATCAGAATTCAGGTACGTCGTTAATAGATCCAAGACTTCATAACTCACCGAAATCAATTCAGCCAAAATAAGTGGTTACTTCAACATCCGTCTATTCATAAATATCCAAATTCCTTCCATAGCTTGTCAAAATTCTATTACAACTCGTTATCCAACAAACGCAGAATGAACATGGAACGGAATTACTAACAGAGAACCAAATCATTCAAAGGACCTCATTAACAGGTAACGGAATTTAAGTAGGTTGAGGGGAGACGAATACGTCGTTGATAGCTTCATCCTCCACAGAATCATTTCGTCTAAACACCAGTACCCGCTTCAAAAACCGTCCATTCATATACAAAATTTTAAAATTTCTTCCAAGTTGGATTAGTTTGCCGCTTGTCCATCTTCTCTCATGGTGAAAAAGGAAATACAAACTTGGGGCTGGTTCCTCAAGCCTTTGGCAGCTCTTCTTGATATTGTGGCGTCGTAACGGTAGTCTCTGACACGATCACTGTGCATCCCTCCATCCGCAAGCCTGCTTCAGCTATCAATTTATCTTAGTACAATTAAAATGACTAGGGAAACAAGATTGTGTTTCTTCGACAGGTCTTCTAACGCAGCTCCAGGTTTTAAGGTAAACACCGCCGTCGTCGACTCTGGATTATATGCTGAATGGTTCGTCTCCTACGGTCTGGTTGTCTTGATGCCCGAACTGTAATCTTCACGGTTAGCATAATATGTAGTCGAGTATTATCCCAGCTCCTCTCTTCTTCCTATATGCTTCATCCCTGGTAATGCTCGCCGCCACTGTCTTCTACTACTCTTCCACCAAGTTTCTCACTCTGATAACTGTCTTCGATCTCGGTTCTTCCTGTGGAAAACTCTGTCTTCATAATGTACATGGTAGTGTCGTCTACAATGGTTTTCTGAATGTCAATCAAATTTCTCTTGCAGAACGAGTGGTCGTCTCATCAATAATCTCTATGTTCTTCTTTCGTTTTCTGAACATAACACAATGTCATTCAATGACAATTTGTCCAAAATACGCAAAGACACGACCATTCTAGCCAATACCATTGGCATCATTCAATTCCTAAGGTTATAACGAGTGAAAGGACAGTCTCTGAAATCATTTAGGGAAAACCTTCACTTACACTTCATGCCGCCTTCCTTCTTCTCCAAAAGAACTGACATACCTCACAGAGGTTACCCTTGGTTAGCTAACCCCCTTCTTAGGAGTCCTTGTGGTTGCTTCTTCAGTCCTTCAAATCCAAAATGATGCAATCGGATACGAAGTTTCAAAAGGGAGACCAAATCGCTCAGTGATACGCGGAACGGATAACGATTACTGAAAGTGGTACGGTTAAGTTTACAATAGTCGATACGTCGTCACATACTTCTTTCTTCCTCCTTCATAGACTAACAAGGGTACTCAAGGGAAATCGCTGAGGTGAGCAAAAATCATATCACATCGAAAATACCGAAAAATCTTCGTACAACGGGATATTTCTAATGGCGGAATTTTCCAAGGGTGGATAGTAATGGTTCTCAGGAAAACTTGATCATCATATGAGTTCAGGGTTGGTGCTTCCATATCGGCAAAATTTTAGCAGATTTAGGTGTAGAGATTCATCATAACGAAATAGGGTGAGATAGGTTGTTAAGATCACATTTCAGATACGGTAGTCTTGTGGTAGCTTTACAAATAGTCATCCAGTCCATAACCAAAAGACCACACAATAAGACATGTCAAGATCAAAGATTCATAGTACGAACGCAGTCGTCGAATCAGACGGATAGTTCATATATCGAAGTTCAGCACGTGTTTCAATAAAAGTGTTGAGATGGATAAACGAACAATTCAAAGTGTAGGAATTTGTCCGGCTTCTTGGCATAAGCGGTAAGTAGGGCGTGTATTAACAGTAGTACGAATATCGTATAATTGTCAAAAGTGAGATGTACAGAATATCCGTTATTAGCATCATCATGCTCAGTTAACAAATCCATACAGAGATAACATACATCATATCCCTCCAAAGGAAATGGTTGGCAGAACAAGGTTCGTCATTCGAAGGAAAGGAACATAACTTCCTATATCCATGATTAAAATTTACCAGAATCCTCCTAGGAGTAGTAATGGATTCATGCAAAGGTAAGTAGCATCGGATGATACATTTACACTCAGCATAAGCAACGAATTCACAAAATGTGTCGAACACATTATATCCTTCCAAAGCAATGACCTACGATGTGGTCGGAAAGGTGTCAAATAGCTTGTCACACAAATCGGAGTTGGATGTCAAAATCTGAAAATGAAACTTAAATGGTGCATGGTGTCCAGGTAGGTTTTCCGAGGCATTCCAAACTTACTTGGTTTCTAAGCTTAAGTTGCAAAACTTCTAACTCCTGAAAAGTTTCTGATGAGGCTTAACTAAGGGCAAAGGCACGAATCAGAGTGATGCGGAAGCAAATGATACTCACATATATGTCTTAGTCTACCCATTCCTCACTGGTCAAATTTAGGTTCCTATAGGGAGATCCTAAAGCAAATCTTACAGGTTATCTTATGAGCGCTTACAGGGAAACTTAGTGGTCCTAACTTACACAGGCCAAGGGTAAATGCATTACGAATCGCAGCCTGTCTCTCTGATACCATAATTGTAACACCCCAACCCGACAAGGGTAAAGATGTCACACTAATGGTTTCACATCAGATCAAAAAAAAGCATACATCACAGTAATACAAGATTTCTCAAAGGTTACAAATGAAATACTGAGTTTACAAGGTTACCAATGCGAATACAAATTCTAAAATTTAATAACTTCTAATCCAGAATAACTAATCAAGTCTTCTAAGTCCATGGTGCTCTCCACTCATTCCATCTTCCTACTAAAACCTGCCGCACACGAAAAGAAAACGTGCGGCTGAGCTTAAAAAGCCCAGTGAACAGATATAACGTAACAAACAGTAGTATAGTGAATAAATAACATGAGTAAAAGGGAATGGAAGCATGAATACATGGTATCAAAAGAAAAGGTAAGAGTACATGGTATCATAAGGAAAGGTAAAAGGGTACATGGTAAAGGAAGTCAGAAATCCACTACGAGCCCATAACATAACATGAATCATAATCATAATCATAATCGTAAACATGCAGAGGGGAGACCTCTTAGTATCCTGTGAATATGAGGGGTGTCCTCAATCATGGGTATCCTGTAAATATGAGGGGTGTCCTCAATCATGGGTTGGAGTAGCTAGCTCCCAGAGTGTGAAAGACGTGTATCGCACACACCATCAGTCACCATGAATAACATAACATAACATGAACATGAACAAATCTAGGATGCATCCATACGCCCCCGGTGGCCATAATCTGCCTCTACATAAACATGAATCATAAACATAAACGTGCAGGGACGGGACAGGTCATCACTCTCCTGCCCTAGAGTCATGCCATCGGTGCATCGACTGACATGGACATGAAACCCTCATGCCTAGTGAGTGGCTCGTAGTATCAAACTGAGGGTCAAGGTCAAGTATCGTGAATCATGTATTTAGTTTACTTGCATAAGTCAATGTCTTGTTTCATAAGTTCATAATCATAGGTTCATAATCATGGTTCATAAGCAAGGTTCATAAGCAAAGGTTCATGAATGAAAGGTTCATAATCACAAAAGGTTCAATATCATGATGGTTCAGTAATCGGGGTTCATGAATGAAGGGAACATAGCAATGGTATAGGGAACCCTAATATGAATCATAATAAGAGAATGAAGGCCTCTTATTAAAGAAGCAGAATATCTGTACCTTATTGCTTGACAAAGGAAATCACAAGGTAAGATGATAATGAGCACCGGTCACTCCCTCTTCACACCTAGAGGAGTAGAAGGGAATTACTAAACGTTCTTAATTAATTAACTTTCCACTTTAAGTAACTTTCTATTTTTGGCAGGTTTCCATATTTAGTAAGTTTCCATTTTTAGAAAGTTTCCATAATTAGAAATATTGGATATTATAACTTGGTTAGGCCATTATTAGATGGAAATGAAGTACATTAGATCAGATTTATACTTTGGTCCTTAAGAATCCATAAGTTACACTTTAAACCTTCAAATATTCATAATTACATTTTAAACCCTTAACTTATCAAAATTACACAATGATCACTTATTTTATTATATTATAAGAATATATCCTCAATTATCCATAATTTACACATTAAGTCCCTCTAGTTACAAAAGTTACATATTTAGTCCTTTAACTTATAATTTCAATCTTTAATTAATCATAATTACATATTAGGCCATTAAATTATCAAAATGACACATAACCCCCTGAATATATTTATTTACTCAAAACAGTACCAAGTTTCCAGAATTTACAAGTTTAGTCCCTCTAATTAATTAAAATACAACTCGAACCACAATTAAACAATAAATACTTTTTAATCCTTTAAAATACAAAAATGACATATAGCACCCTCATCTTATTTTTATACAGAAAGTACACCTTCCAAACTAAGTTCTAAAAATAACCCAAGAGTTTTAAAAGTTACAAAAACTACCCTAAACATTTTAATACAACTCGTAAACCCTTTTAAAATTATTAAACAAAACCCTAATCTTTCCAAATCATTTTTAATCATTACAACATCATTTATCATCATTTATAAACACAAGATCAAGCCCTAATTCATCATATACAAATCGTACCATTTTATTTCACCTTTATATGTTTTAATATTAAAACCGATTAAACAAATAAATTAGAAATAATTAGATCTAGGCCATGATAATTCTTAGAACATTTTTCCAGGTCATAATACATCATAATACACGTAAATAAAATATATATGCAGTCCATAACAATCGTATTGTATTTTACAAGAGTTTTATACGTTTTCATGTTCATAGCTTCGTTTAATTCATAGAGTGTGCATGGATATGTTTGCATTTTATTTGAAGTTCTTATATCATAAAAGGTCTGAGGAAAATACCAAAACCAGATTCGAACGTGTGATGAGAGGTGCACGAATTTTCTTATACGCGTATGGCCAAAACGATTCCAAAATTCCCACGACTTCACGAAGAGCCTTCAAACCTTGAAAATATTTTTCCCAGATGGTGTTCGACATAAAGATCATAAGAAAAATGGCCAACGAATTTTAGAGGTGTCGTATGATTAAATTTCGAATTACCTCGTTTACTAGCGCACGAAAAGAAATAAATTCTTCAAAAATAGAGATCGACCAAAAAAACTTCACCACTATTTTTCCTAGGTTGTACACGTTATGAAGAGTGTTAGAAAAATGAGAAACAAGATTTGTGATGATCGAATGAATTAAAAACGAATTATACCTCTTTGATTAAGTCGCGAAGGAAAAATTCCACCAAAATTAGATCGTGCAAAGATCACCTTCACCACTATTTTTCTAGGACACTTTAGGAGTAGACTGATCACAGAAAATTGCTTGGAAGATTTTTAGATGGCGTATGGAGGCTAGGGAATTTTCTTGTGTGTTTTTGTTTCGGCAATTTAGGTTTAGGGTAAATAAAATAGGAAGATTGATTTAGTTATGGTAAAAACGTGTCATGGGATTACCTTGAGCCAGAAATTTCGTTAATATTAGTTGGCCCATTATTTTGATTGATTTTCTACATAGTTTCCATGTTTTCATAAGTTTAAAAATACATAATAATGCTTTATAATATCATACGGCTCATATAAGGGTATAATGGTAATTTTACAACTTGTATAAATGTTAAATGAAATCCTTAAAATTATTTGGGATCATAACTTGTGCATTGCTAGAAGTTTGGAATTTTTATGATACTTTATAAGCTTTTAATTAAATTTTTAACTTGTAGGGGCAATTTGGTCATTTTACATGCTTTACGGATTTTAGGTGTTACAAGAGAAGTAGAAAAGAGAGATTATGACGTCTGTACACATCAGTGCAGGCCTCGCTCTTCATCGACAATGATGTCTGTTCATATCAGTTCAGGCCTCGTTCTTCAAAGAAAAGAAAAGTGTACGCTTGAGTGCACTTTATCTTCAAAAGAAGAGGAATCTTCTTATTTATGGCCATTCTCATCAACAAGTTTCATGCTCTTTCCGTGCTTATTCAGTCTTCAAGTGGATCGGCGCATATTGGAGTATATTTTTATTCACGTATTCAACCAAAAATTGCAGTTGACAGGCATATGCAATTTTTGAGGGGGGGAAAGGGTGAATAAACAACATGTCAGTCTTCAAGAACCGTCAAGTGGAGCTACTTACCATTGATGGTATTCATATTCACTAGTTCAATCATCAAAAATTGCAGTTGGCAGGCATATGCAATTTTTGAAGGGGGGAAAGGGTGAATATTATTCTACATGTTGATTGATGATTGAGAAATGGTCATACGACTCCTGAATACGTCAGTTCAGGAGTCGTGCAAACCATGGTTCTCCAACACTACATCTTCTTCCGTCTATCAAGGTATTGAAGAACATGGTTATGGAATGCTAATCGACATCTTCTCAAGGGCTGATATAATCAGTGACAAAGGGTTTCTAGTCAATGCTTCATGTATACGTCATTAGGCTACATGTACACATCATGATGATTATTCCGATTAATCGTAACCATCATGGGGGAGAGAAATGTGTACACCAAGGACACACAACAGGTTCACGTGATCGGGCTTTATACTGCTTCCGAGTTGAAGTTATTCTGGTGTTGATAACCGCAGAGATGAACAGTGGTTCAACTTGTTACCTTGGTATTATCGTTTCGCTTTTACGTCATGGGCTGATTAATCGTAACCATCAGGGGAGAGAGAATGTGTACATCAAGGACGCACAACAGGTTCACGTGATCAGGGCTTAATATCCAAGAGGATACATTCTATAGATGATCAGTGGTTCAACTTGTTACTTTGGTGTTATACTAAAGACTGAAGAAGGTCGAGTCGTCAGTCTATTCTACATTCTCTGTTGTGTGTTATCATCTCATGTGTATGCTGCGGGCTGATGGGTTATATGTAAGGTTACTGGAAGGCATTTGGTGAGATGAAGATGGTTGGTATTTGATGCGCGTGATGTGTCGTTGCGGTTTAGCAGTTTTAATGCCTACTCAAGTTTTAAATTTATATTTAGCCGACTTATCAATAACACACACACTTAACGAGCAGTGTACCCGGTCAGTATGAAGATAATGGTAAGTAGAGTGTCGATCACTAAGAGTGGAACGTATAATCTCGTTAATCTAATCAGTATTTTAATATCCTAACGCAAGGGGGTTTCAGCCTGAGAGACTGGCACAGTTTTGTTTGCAATTAAATAATAAAATAAACAAATAGGCACGAATCAGCAAGTAGCACACACGTACACAGATAGATACTAGAGACAATAAGAGGGCTGTCCTTATGATTAAGTAGATTGTCACTTGTTTTATTGATAGCTTTATATGAAGTGTATGTAATTAACCCTTTCTCGTTGGTCCTATTCTTATCGGCGAGTAAACCCTTAATGACGACTTATGTCTAAAAGTTATTCCTAAGTGATCAATTTAGAAACAACCGTGGGAGCCACACCTTGTCCCGCAGTCGGGTGCCCGCAAGCCACTAATAAACACAGAGGTGGTCAATGCACTAATAAGTAGTAACCAAAGACATCAACATATAAACTTTAATTGATGGGAAAGCAAGTATTAAAGGGAGTGCAATCTTTCCGTTGTCACATTACACAAGCCACCAATCCTGATGAATTAAAGTTTGCTAAAACAATAAAACAAAACTACTTAATGAATTAAATACATGCAGCACCTTCTTACAGCTCTTGTATCTTCGATTTGGGTGTGTCTTGTGCTGCCTTCTTGACTGAATTCGTCCTTCTCTTCTGTTCGGTCTTTAGGTTTTCGAACTTCCGAATCTCTTTAATGCGTCTGGTCTACGGGGTATTTATAGTTTGTGTCTGAGGAAAGATGCGGCGCATCTACTTAAGTAGATGCGGCGCATGTACTTAACTTCGCGTGGGGTCCAAGATTATAATATTCAGGAATATTCGTACACCGCCAGAAGATGCGGCGTAACTCTTTATTAGATGCGGCGCATGTCCTCTTGTATCTTGGATCGTATCTGGTGATATCTTGATAGAGATGCGGCGCATGTTGATAGTGAGATGCGGCGCATCTGGAGCAGATTAGTCTTAATCTTCTTCATTTCAGTAGACTCTTCACTTTATGCACGTTTTGCTCCATTATTAGTCCAAAATCGCCAAGTTTCACCAAATGCTTGTTTTTACCTGAGAATTACAAAAGTAAACGATTAAGTATCAATCCTCATACATAATATAGCAAAACAAGTCAAATTAATAGGATAAATGATAGTAATAAAATGTACTTATTTGAGTTCATCAAATATCCCCCCACTTGAACTTTACTTGTCCCCAAGTAAACCTTAGATTAAATCTCATGAAAATGTATCCTAAAAGATGTTAGGATTTATTTTTATATTTAAGCATGTATTCGTTTATTTCGTAATCACACAACTAAACACTTAACGAATTAGAAGTAAAATAAAATAAGTCGATAAAAGCAAATCTAATCGTTTAACTGTCCAGTCGCGACGAATATTCTATCATAAGCTTGGCAAGTATACACATCTCCACCACTAAAGCTAAGGAATAACAAGTCTAAAGCGGTAAAAAGGGTTTTTAGGCTTAAGGGTTAATTATTCTTATTTCACTATCGATCTCAAATTCCAGAAAAGGCGACAAAATCACAAATACATGATCGAATCCACGAACACGATACTTGCAATTGCTCAAATCCTTAACTCGAATAGGCTAAAGATAGGTCCAAACTTCACCAATAATAATATATCAAAAAGGGCGACAAAATCATAAATACATAGCCGAATCCACGACTACGATACTTAAGATTGCTCAAATCCCTAATCTCAATAAATCAAAGGTTCGGTTGGATAAAGAATAATAAAGGGCATGGATAATATTTGGGATATAAGTTGGTGTAAAATAAAAAATAAACAAAACAAATAAATTAAAATCCTAAGTGTGGTTAATCACTATCCCAACCATCCCATGAATAAGACTCATATCATTGAATAACTCACGCTTTAACACTTGAAACACACGCTTTAGGTAGACACGAATTATACTCAACAAAATCTTAATCAAAGAATAATCCTTAATTGGCGTTCCCATAACTGCCAATTCCCATTCAATCCATAGATATAATACAACAAATAGTGGCCATATGAACCACTTACATAACTTTACATCGTTGGCTTAAAATAAACATCCAACTCTTTTTTCTTTCTTTTTCTTTTCTCATTTTTTTTCGATTTTTTTTTTTTTTTTTTTTTTTTTTTTTTTTTTTTTTTTTTTTGAAACATAAACATAGATGTGTAAAATTTCACCACATCACTACAACTTTCTTTCCGGATAATTTTTATTCATACTTTTCATACTTTCAGAAATAATGGTAATAGTGAAAGTAGTAAACACACGAAAAATAAACTCTAAAATATACAATATTTACTTTCACTCCAATTTGCATTGTGCAATTTCCCGACCTAACCATATATAATGAATTACGCACGCGAACACAGGTAATGTAAGGAAACACACTCTGCCTATAGCAATTAACCAACCACGGATTCTAATCTACAGGGTAGGCTAAGGTTTAAGGTGTAACGAAACATTTTAAACATAGGTGTAAGAAACGAAAGGAATGGCTCTGAGGGTTTTTCTAGGGGTATCTTACTCTTAAAATGAGAGTAACAAAAGGTTTTATACGGGGGTTAACTAACCAGTGTAGCTAGTTAATAACACATAACATATAAAGGCTATTTGGTGTAATCCTAGAATTTTACCAATTTAGACAAGTCATTCCAATTAAATAAATAATACTCATTATGGTGGTCTCGAATAGTATACAAGCCAAGTTCTAAAGTTTACAAGTCACCGGCACACTCATAGATTTGTGAATTTTGGAAAAATCACAATTTTTGAAAATAACGTCATGTGTGCAGCTATGCAACTTAGATCTTAAACAAAAACATGCTAAAAAATTTTTAAGTTTGATATATTAAGCACATTTTAAGCATAATTTTTGAAAAAGTTTAGGACAAGTAAGTGTTAAGTGTTCTAATTCTCCTATCCCCCCATTTAAGTTAAACAACGTCCTCGTTGTTTGTATAAAAGGTTAAAAACTGGAAATAAAAGAATTAGAACGGAAAAACTCCCCTGAGATTTGCTCGGTATGATCCTCCATTTGTATATGAGCAAAAATCAACTTCTTGTGGATTAGAACGTTAAAGCTTCATACTTGATTTATCCACAGGAAATCCAGGAAACTATAATACCACCAACACTTTTAAAACACACCTAAGATAAGAAAGGTTCAACTTGCATAATACATTAGTAGTTAGGAAAAATAAAACTAAAAAAATAATTAAAACTGAAAATCATCAGGTCAGTCGATGCGCCGTATCTTATTGAAGAAGATACGCCGTATCGAGCCTGGAATAAATACGGATCAGAATAAAGATGCGCCGCATCCTTAACCAGGGATGCGCCGCATTAAAATAAACTGATAAATAGTTTTAAAGTCGAAAAATAAAAATGCAGAAAAATAAAATAAGATATGACCATTGCAGAGGATGCGTCGCATCTCAGGACTGAGATGCGCCGTATCTTCGTGCGGCCTGGACTGACTCGACACAGAAAACAGAATAATAAAAGATAAATCCGGGTTGTCTCCCGGTAAGCACTTGTCTTTATTCCAGAGTCTTCAAGTTAGACTCACGTTCAGCTCCTTAGTATCGATCATTGAAGGAGTCGGAAACATCACGCTCCTTCATCCCCAATTTAGTAATATTGAACACTCCTTGCTCGTCCTTAATTTCCACGCCGTTTTTCTTTAATATCTGTATAAACAAAGTCCTGTCCCTTTCGGGCAGAGATGACAAAATGATAGACGGGAAATTCTTATTATCATACAGGCACGAATAAGCAAGGTGGGGTGGTAGTTCAATAAACACATCATTATTCAAATTCGTTTTCTCAACTACTCTCCTACGTTTATTAATTACTACACAATCATACCACTCATCATCAGAATCACTAACAATATCGCGTCTAAGTTCTGTAGGTACATTAAGGTCATTAAGTTCAATGTAATCCCCATTGTGATGTTCGGGTGTTTTTTCATGCACTAATACTTCATTCATAAAATTGGCTTCGAAGTCGAAGTCAATTAGCTCTCCGTATCCTTCCATTATCCTTCTGAAACAATCACGAAAAGCATCAGTAGGATTTGTTCGCTAGAAGAGAAATTAATGAATATAGAAACGGATAATAGAATAAAAATAGCTGATATCTGCAGACGATGCGCCGTATCCAAAGAGTTGGATACGCCGTATCTTAATACGTTAAAATTTAATCAGACTTTTATTCAGAAAATAGATACGCCGCTTTAAATTTATGAATGCGCCGTATCGAATTAATCAATCAAAAATCAATTTATCTAATTAAAATTAAATGCGTCGTATTAACGAAAGTTAATGCGCCGTATTTTCGTTACGTTTAAAAATAAAAGATTTTTGATTCAGTAAGATGCGCCGTATCGACGGAAATCGATACGCCGTATTTTGTTTAATAATTCGCAAACTGTTTTTAATTAAAATAATAGATACGCCGTATCTTCAAAAGAAGATGCGTCGTATGGCGTTAACGTTTAGAAAAAATTTTTATCAAAACAGATACGCCGTATCTACAAAAGCAGATGCGTCGTATTACTTTATCGCTTAGAAAAATTTTCTTGTTAAAAACAGATACGCCGTATCTTGGGGAAAAGATGCGTCGTATCGAATTAATTAAACGCGTTGTATTATTAAAAAAAAAATTAAACGCAATACGCCGTATCTGAGAGATCAGATGCGCCGTATCGTTTGATTTAGCACAGTACAACGATAGCAGAACAGAAAAATACGAAAAATAAAAACAAAAAATAAAACACACGAAACAAAAATAAAACACACAAAAATAAAAACAAAAGCAAACAAATAACACACAATACAACAAATATGCAAAATAGTACAATGATGCAATTTAATCTAATAAAAAGAAAAATAACCTAATTAAAATACTAATCAAATTAACAGAAAATAACAATTCACTCCCCGGCAACGGCGCCAAAAACTTGATGCGCGTGATGTGTCGTTGCGGTTTAGCAGTTTTAATGCCTACTCAAGTTTTAAATTTATATTTAGCCGACTTATCAATAACACACACACTTAACGAGCAGTGTACCCGGTCAGTATGAAGATAATGGTAAGTAGAGTGTCGATCACTAAGAGTGGAACGTATAATCTCGTTAATCTAATCAGTATTTTAATATCCTAACGCAAGGGGGTTTCAGCCTGAGAGACTGGCACAGTTTTGTTTGCAATTAAATAATAAAATAAACAAATAGGCACGAATCAGCAAGTAGCACACACGTACACAGATAGATACTAGAGACAATAAGAGGGCTGTCCTTATGATTAAGTAGATTGTCACTTGTTTTATTGATAGCTTTATATGAAGTGTATGTAATTAACCCTTTCTCGTTGGTCCTATTCTTATCGGCGAGTAAACCCTTAATGACGACTTATGTCTAAAAGTTATTCCTAAGTGATCAATTTAGAAACAACCGTGGGAGCCACACCTTGTCCCGCAGTCGGGTGCCCGCAAGCCACTAATAAACACAGAGGTGGTCAATGCACTAATAAGTAGTAACCAAAGACATCAACATATAAACTTTAATTGATGGGAAAGCAAGTATTAAAGGGAGTGCAATCTTTCCGTTGTCACATTACACAAGCCACCAATCCTGATGAATTAAAGTTTGCTAAAACAATAAAACAAAACTACTTAATGAATTAAATACATGCAGCACCTTCTTACAGCTCTTGTATCTTCGATTTGGGTGTGTCTTGTGCTGCCTTCTTGACTGAATTCGTCCTTCTCTTCTGTTCGGTCTTTAGGTTTTCGAACTTCCGAATCTCTTTAATGCGTCTGGTCTACGGGGTATTTATAGTTTGTGTCTGAGGAAAGATGCGGCGCATCTACTTAAGTAGATGCGGCGCATGTACTTAACTTCGCGTGGGGTCCAAGATTATAATATTCAGGAATATTCGTACACCGCCAGAAGATGCGGCGTAACTCTTTATTAGATGGGCGCATGTCCTCTTGTATCTTGGATCGTATCTGGTGATATCTTGATAGAGATGCGGCGCATGTTGATAGTGAGATGCGGCGCATCTGGAGCAGATTAGTCTTAATCTTCTTCATTTCAGTAGACTCTTCACTTTATGCACGTTTTGCTCCATTATTAGTCCAAAATCGCCAAGTTTCACCAAATGCTTGTTTTTACCTGAGAATTACAAAAGTAAACGATTAAGTATCAATCCTCATACATAATATAGCAAAACAAGTCAAATTAATAGGATAAATGATAGTAATAAAATGTACTTATTTGAGTTCATCAGTATTCTGTTCCTCCATATTGGGCAATCTTGAAGAAGGTCTAGTCTTCAGTCTTCTCTACATTCTCCGCCATGTGTTAGAAGACTAAAGACGGCATGCATTCGGTTACCTAAAGACTTCTTCATATTATGGGCGTTCATCCAAATTCTTTCTTCTATTATGGGTGTTCATCAGAAAGGTTGTCAGATTAGGGGAGAGCACTAATTAGGGGAGAGTGAAAAGCCTGAATCAATCCCTGATTAAATGTGCTCACATTGCTCTTCAGCAAGTCAAGTGATGAATGCGGAGAAGATTCAGGATGTTTAGGAGTAATGGTTTCTGGTTCGTATCCTTGTATATATATTCTTGTTCATATCTTATTCCTTTTTGTAAATAGATATATAGAAAACCTGCATATTGTAAATAGAGAAATGTTGATTAAAAATACTAAATGGAAAAAGAAAATTCTGAAATTTTTTTCTAAAATACTTTAAACTACCAGAATGCTAAGAAAAATAAAAAGGTGAAAATGCTTTTTTAAATAAGCCGAAAATAAGCAAACAGTTCACAATAAGCTAAAAAGGGAAAAGAAAAAAAACAAAAGGGTTTTAAATTAAATTTTGTAAGAATTAACTAAGAAAAGGCTAAGAGTGCAGTGGTAAGGAAGCTGTGTTGCGAGTCTGCTGGCCTGGGTTCGAATCCCAGGCATGGCAGTTTTGCTATATTATTTTTTTTTTTGGTTTTTCTACTTATGGAAACTGAGTAAGTATTAACAAACAAATATTTTGAACTGAAAAACATTTTTTAAACTGACAAATAAGCTCATGAATCAGCCATAAGCCACTGATCAGATAGCATAAACAGAAAAACTAGCAAAGGACAAAAGCGAATGACAAGCTTAAGCATCCATAAAACATTGAAATCCAACATTAAACAAAAACATAAACATAAATCCTTAAACATTCTGTCAAAACCTTCTTAACCCTTAAAACAAACCATGACATCATAGACTGATCCATAGGCTTAAACAGAGAAAACAATTAGAAGTATCTAAAGCAAAGGGCTGCAAGATGTGCAAGGCCTATCAGTCCTTCTAAATCAACTAAAATTCTCCTACAACCTATTGTGAACTAATATGAAGCAAAAGTAACAACTTATAAAGGGCTAATCCTAATTCTAACCTAAGCCTATGTAAAACATTTTTAAGCAAAGCTTTTTAAGAAATTAACTAAAAAAACTTTAAATCAACTTATAAATGTTTAAAACTACTTTGAAACTACGACTAACAATAAATTAAAACTGATCTATACTAATGATAAGCTATGAGATCAGGGCCTGTACTAAAAGCTATACTAAATAACTCAAACCTCAAAAGGATTCAAAATAACTGGAAGCAACCTAGTACTAGAAGCATGACATACCACAGGACTGATCAAACAACATATAAGCAAAATAAAAGAAAACATAATAATCAATAAGCAATAAATTAAGCTACACTATTTTGGACTTCCTGAATAAATAAAAAAACTGATATTGAATATTAAATTAAAATAAGAGTAAATTACAACTGATGGAAATAAATTACAAAGTACCTTAGAAAAAAAAGCTAAAATAAAACCTCCCTTCTACTCAACTGCTACTCCTATATTTATACTAAAAAAAATTACAAAACCCTACATCTATATGTGTTTGTTGTGTGAGTGTGTTCCCACTTGCTCTTGTGTGCTTCTTCCATGGCCCTTGGATGATTCTTGTTCCTCACAACTTTTATCTCTGGCCGTTGATTTTACTTTTGTGTCCACGGATTGATGAGGTGGAATGGGGGGGACCAAAGACAAGGTCATGTGATATGCTTTGGACTGGTGTGGAGATGATGGGGACGGGTTGGGATTATCAGAGGGTTTGGAGGAGATTAGTGATAAAGAAGATGAATAGTTTTTAAATCTAGGGATTTTGACTTGAGGGAAAAGGGGGTTTGACTAAATACTTGTGTGACCCGTATTTTATTATTAGTATTAGGTGTGGGTCGGGTTTTAATGGTGGGTTAAATGGGTTTAATTTAAGGTGTAGTGGGCAGGGTTAGGGAATTGGGCTTAGGTGGGTTAAAGGGATTGGATTGTGGTTTGTTTAGGTGTTGGGCTGTGGTAATTTTTGGATCCGGTTGTGTAGTATTAGATAATTCATAGGATAAAGTTAAGGACCAAAGTTGTAAACATGTAAACATCAAGGACCATAAATGCCAATTTCTCCAAAGTAAATCAAGGGACCAAGTTGTAAATCTGAAATTATCCAAGGGCCATTTTGAGATTTTTGAGCTCGAATTAAATCCACATGAAAAATGTATTTTCCGGCTTCTGTTTTCGGCTCTTTTCCATTCCAAGCTCGGTTTTGTCCATATTTGCCCCGTTTTCAATCCTTTTGTACCTGAAACACAAAAAACACAATCCAAGGATATTTGTAACATTATATGGTCCATTTGGGTGTTTTTGGTCATTTTTGTGGGGTTTTTCGGGTATAAAATGATGAGTAAAAGGCCACTCATCAAATGTAAAACCAGAAAAAACCATAAAAATTGAAAAATAGAAAATACCAAAAATAGTTTCACCTAGGCATGTCTTCTGTTTATCGATAACATTTACGGACTTAGAAATGTCATTCAATAATGGCACGGGTCTTTAAATGAAGCTCGAGCAGAAGTTAAAATGGATGGTTAAAACATGTCTAAATGGCTTGCTATTACTTTAGATAGCAACCCGCGCTTCATACTGGGGAAAGCACGTCGCCAAAAAGACGGTGGTTCCTCCAACTGGATGATGTTCACCTGGGCATGGATTACTTTATATCCATGTTTCTTCGATCTGATGTACATTTTAGTGCATCATTTCTTGAAAAAGAAGAGAAATCTTCTTTGTATACAAATAGTTTTCATTCAATGATTCTTCTGAAAATTATTTGTGAGACACTTGGTGATTATGTGTTGCCTGAAATTCTTTTACTCTTGGATTATGCATAAAATTTGTCACTCAATAAACGACTACAAATCTTTAACTAGAATACGGGTCATTGATTGAGGGGGAGAGTGAATTCAAATTTTATATCATCAAACGGATTTATTGGTTAAATCATACTTGTTAGAAATGGTTTTGTAGTTAATGGGGTATTAGTTGAAGAGGATCTTGCTAAAACTTTATATCAAATGGCCAAATGTGTTAGTTGCTAGAAAGTTTAGGACATTATGTGCAATTTGCTTATAGTTTCCTAGCTTTATGTATCTAGAAGGTTCATTTGTGTTACTTTGGAAACCTCGTTTAATCCCCTAAACACCTTAAGACTCAAAACCTAAAAGAAGTTAGAAAAACCAGTTGTGTTTGATGTTTTTGAATACTCCAATGACAGTTGTATGATCTAAATGAATGAGTTTCAAAGGTTGTTTGACTTTTGTTATTTCGATTGATGCTTAATTGTTGTTGATATTGTGCATATGTTCTCAGGATTTGCTTAGGTATATTGCTATCATGTTAGAATTATGTTCCTAAGATCCTGAGTTGAATATTGATATCTGTGTGAATTGCCATGTGCATGATTGCTATTTGCTCTTCATGCTAGATAGTAGTTTGACGTATTTCCTGACTGTGGTTTGATTAAATGAATTTGGTATTATAATGTGGCAAGCTGCTGAAGGGTAGCTATTAAGGAATAGTGTATCTGTATGTATGTATATCTGTGTTGATATTCTTATGCAGATTCCATAGCCAAAATGAATGTGCCAGTTCCCATTCTAACCATTTGATCAGACGTTCAAACTCTATTGATTGGCTCAGAATTCACCACAGCAACAACGTCGGCAGCAACAACAACAACAACACTGTCATCACCACCACCACCTTCACTTCAACAAAGCAGTTAGTATTCTGATCTCGCCAAGTGGAGATCTTCAACGTGTGGGAAAGTTTTGTTGGTGGATGGAAAATCGATGTTGACCACTGACTCACTCAGAAAAGCGGATGATCACATCATATGCGCAAAAAGGTCAATATCATTTGTGTCATAAAAGTTATCTTGTGCAAAATGAGCAGTGAATCTCCCTCTTAGATTAAGGGGGAGCAAAGTATGTTTCATCATCAGAACATGTTAAACCTGACCACATTTTCTCCCATGTTTTCTAAATTATTTAAATCAATTGGGATCACAAATCTCAAAAGGTTTGAAATTTTTGATCGGGGGAGAGAATGTGATTTAAATATGAAACCTGATGAAAATGTGATGTTTTGGACTTAAACGTTATGCTCTCCCATATGTGCTAAACTCTTTCGTATATCGATGCACATATTGAGGGGGAGCAAATGGACAAAAAGGATTTGGCCTCGCAAGCGATCGTGACTCAGACTTGACAAATGAATTGACGATAGCTAAAGTCAGTAGTCAAAAGGACATGTCCTGGACGGGTAATAATTTCAAGCCAGTTTATCTGGTGATGTAAGCGTGTCTCGCAAAGGACGTGTCTGAGTAGAATGTACCGATTTCGAGCGATTTTCCTTGAATGTGATCTGGACGGGTAATAATTTCAAGCTAGTTTACTGGTGATGTAAGCGTGTCTCGCGATGATCATGTTCTTGGAAAATCAATCAATTCAAAAGTGCGAGCTTCACCTGACATGTGCAAATTTATAAAACAATCATTTGAGCACATGTTGAGGGGGAGCATTTGAAAAATATAAAACTCTCAAGTGTTAGCAAAAATGTGTTTTCAGAATAATGAACACTTTGAGAGATTTTTCAAGGATTTGGTTTTATGGCAATCGTGGAAGAATACCAAAGACCGACCATTTTAATTAATGCATGGAGTTATAAGGATGGTTAGGTTAGGCTCAAGTTCCCACGATCCCGCCAGAGCCGGAGGGATCTACCCAGGGACAATCCACTAGTTAGTGTAGAAGTCCTTAGGTATGATTAAAAAGGAGAAAAGTGGATAAGGGAAAAGTGCCGACTGAGATGGAGCTAGTACTGGAACAAACCCAACAAGGTACTAGTAAGGAAGTCTCGGTAAGCACTGAAGGGGTTGAAGAATGTAAAGGTAAAGGGTAAAAAGAAAGAAGCCCTCCTTACAACTTAGGCAGAAACCGGGTCAATACATATGCTGTCAGAATCACTTAGTTGATTGCTGGCATTGAAGACAAAGTATCATGGACCCAGTGATACGCTGCACAACCCTCCCTAGCCACTCAAGGTCCCTCAAAGGATTCTTGTTTCAATTGTCACGGAGTTCAATACATTTCTATCGTCTCTCTCACTCCGAGTTAGATGATATTGAAAAGGTGGCAGTCCTCTCCAGCCTCCGCTCACTAAATCAAAACGCACTATCGAGTCTAGAGCCACGAGATGCATAATAAGATCTCATAGGGACACGAATTATTTCTACACTGGTTGTTCAACATTAAGGACACCAGTTGTAAACTCATGAGTCCTACGCAGATCTTAGCAATCTGCCAGAACATTTATGAGATAATTTACAAATGTAATTCTCAATGATTGAATGGAAATTCCTGCCAGGGTCAACATCAAGCAGCCCTGAAAGCAGGTCACTTCGGTAATTCCCTGGGGATTACGCTTAGTGATCACGGCAGTTTCAAACGGTCTACAGTCGTGGAGTGATCTCCAGCGACTCACCTAATCGTTGATATACTACGGTACGATCTTAAAAAGCCCTCTGTGGGTTTTCGATTAGGAACGGTCTTGGTAAGGATTAGAGAAAGTTTTCACACTATGCTGTTAACAATCTCGAAGTCCAAACCTGTAAGTACCGGACGTTTTATTGCTAACTGTCGTATGCAGGAACTTCTGGCGGTTGTAGCTGTTGAATGCTGTAGCTGGTTGCAGACAAGATGCCAATCCACCACCACGTGCTCACACTACATCATCATCTTAATCAAAGAAGTCATGATACACTAAAAGACCTTTAACACAGCTTCTGCAAACTCTGATGCTGAAGATCATGACACCAAATAGTGTGAGCATGTCGGCTCTAAGATTATCACATCACGTGGAGATATACTAATGAAAGATGGCTTGATGATACATGTTGGATGATATTTTCGAAGAATACTCAAAATCATCCAAGACAAAGGAAAAGTCATCAAAAGTTCACTGCTGGATGCACAATGCACAAAGATACAAGACTTTGAAGAATCAAAGACTACGAGCTATGAAGACACGTTCAGAAGACAAAAATGCTAGAATTCAAATTATTATTTCCGGGGTGACCTCCCTTAGGGGGAGATTGTTAGGAATATAAATATTCAGATGAAGGCTCGGTCACCCCGAGCATCTATTCAGCATTTACATAGCTCGTAGGCTTATTTATATTAGCTTAGTAATATTAGTATTAGTATTAATAGTATTAGTCATATTTATATTTGTGGAGTGGGTCGGGGCTTTCCCCACTGTCAGCTCACTCCACAGCCCACTAGGGGCACCAATATTAGTAACTATATAAGACCCTTCCCACACTTGGGAAGGGTTGGAAGTCTTGTTACATTTACACACACTAATCTAATCTATTACAAGTTTCTCCCAACTCTCTCTCTCTCTAGTTCATCTCTCTAACAATGGATCTAATCTTCCATAACCCAAGACCACCCGAATCATCCACACAATCAAGATGGGTATATCCTACAGAAGCACATGTGGTTTCATGCATCACTCTAAAATAAGAATACTCCAACACTTAGTCACATCATAACACACAAGTATACCAACAATTACTCCATATCAATCATTACAAAACACAAGCTACAAAACATACTTTCATTAAACGTAAAGTAAAGGTAGTTCATGATAAATAAACAAGATATACCAAGTTTAGATTAGAAGAACTAGATTTGTGGCACTATAGCAACCACACTCCTCCAATCGCCTAACAAGACACGTAAACAACTCCACACTCGAACCACACTCTTGAGACTTTAACTCAAAGTTCCTGGACGTTTTTGCAGCACTTCTAAGCTTTCGGGCAAGAATAATAAGATAGCAAGGACTTGGTGTAAGCCTCTTACTTTGTTTTTGTGTTACCCTTTGTAATCTAGCCTGGGGTCCTTTAAATAAGTGAAAGAACCCTTCTTTATCAAGTAAAAACATCACTAGTGAGTTAATAAGCAAGAAATGATAAGCCACCATGATTATGGGGCTTAAATCCGTCATTAAATGAACTTTTGTAACAGCAGTTTCATCCAACCGATCGGTTGGATCTCTTGGTAAAATCCATCACCTCCCATCCGATTCGGATGCGGGCTCCATCCGATCGGATGGAGTCTTCTGGCACTCACAACTTTGACTTTTCTTGGTCTTTTCTTGTCGCATGCATTATGCTTCATTGTGGAACTAATTTCTTCCATAGAACTTGATATTTTCTTGATATATGAACATAGAAATCTTGATATTTTCTACCAGGAACAAGTACTGGTTCGGGAAATGGAGCATACCCAGGATATGGGTAAGGATACTGGCCAGGATATGGATCATACTGAAATGGGTAGGGTGGAACGTTTGGTGGGTTGTAAGGTGGTACCTTATAGTTGGCTTCACGTGCCATGTGTTGGAGCATCGGCATTGAATAATCAAAATTGTAATTATTCCTCATCATCATCGAATCTCTCCACACTTCCCTAAGTTCAATATCATTCAACTCATGATTCTAATCCCCCCATCCCGAGTCAAAACCACTCGGTGCATGAACATTCCTTATTGGCGGCGGTGGTTGATACGACGGTTGTGGTGCGGCTTGAGGTGCAGCCATCGCTGGCTCATTCCAAGCTCCCAACATTCTACTACTCTGATTCAATGCTTTCCCAAAACTTTTATCATCCCATGTCTCACTTTCAATCGGCTCTGAACATTTAACCAATTCCTCATTCTCAAAATAACCCAAATTTCTAGCCAATGCGGTTACATAGTGACCTCCACAAATGTCACTCCTATCCTTGATCCCTGGTGGTCTTCTCGAAAGATATTCGGCTGTTATCCAAGCCGCATTTCCTTTCTTGTCTTCCTCCAACAACTTCATAACCCACAGGTCGGGTTGATTGCATTTATCTCGACTCCCCGTCCTGTGTAAAACACCCCAAGCTATTAATTTCTGCAAAATTTTCATCAACGGGTTTCTTAGCTTGGACGAGTTTCTCCTTGAACAACTTGGATCACCAACACGATTCCAATAATTCGCTATACCATCATAATCATTGTGGTACGTTGTTAACCCCACGAAATGATATTCAAACAATCTATGCTCAACTTCATCTTGCTCGTACAAACCTAGAGCAACCGCAAACTCCGGCAAAGTGTAAGCATACTCCTTGCCACATAATCGAAACCAAATACACGTATCCCTCACAATGTCAACAATTTTCCTTTCAAAAAAAAAGGTGGAGATGAACTCCAAACACCACTCACTGTAAACATTCTCATAAATACTGAAAGCTCTCTCCCACGCATAATCCTCAAAAGTATCTCCATCTCCTAGATACACGTAAGACATCCTCATCATATTTCTTAACTCATTTTCACACTCATAATCCGTGAACACATCCCAATCAATCAACCTTGGTTTAGCAAATTTCCTCACTTGAAGCTTTGAAAGACGCTCACGAAAAGCGTGCTTTTTTTCTTTCTTTAACTTGCTGAATTTGAGATTTTCATTACTCTCCAGCTGAATAGTATATGTAACTTTACTCTTCGCATTCCTTTGAACAAACTTTGTCACGATATGATTAAAACGAACACGTGATGAACTCGAACTACCTACAACATAACTCTGTAGAAAACACAATATATGTTAGTATAAGAGTATAAGAACCAATGCTACACGATTTAGTAGTCCAAAAGCTCATTTTCAAAATTTTCATTTTAAGTTTACGGAACCCTCCATCCGATCGGTATTGGCTCCAACCGAATAGGATGGAGTAAATTACCCCACCCAACCGATCGGTTTTAACCCGCAACCGAATCGGTTGGGCTTGCTGTGAAGGCAAATTTTTTTTCGACTCCAATCGATTTCTACCAATTCCTACTCTCTCCTTTCTTACATTTGAACAATTATAGTGGTTTCTACATTTCCCATTCATCCCTATAACAATCTATAACACATCCACATGATTTCTCAATCATTCCTAGAACACAAGAACACTACCAAATCAAACTCTTCAATTAGTGTTCTAATCAACAATGCACTATCCTAGCATCACTAATTAACAACTAAATAACATCCGGGAATCATCAATTGCAACCTAAACTGATTCAATCCGAAAATTCAATCAACCAATTCTTCCTCAAAACTTAATCAATCAATCTAATTCTTTTTGCAATGCATTCCACTATCAATTACCTATCTATCCCAGAAAAAATAACATCTTAATTCGAAATCTATAAAAAAATACCCAAATCTTGACCTAATTCAATAAATCCAAATTAAAACCTACTTAAACCAAATTAATGATGTTACTTACTTGTTTTGGAGCCATGGATTATCTGCAAACACTCCTGCAACTCTTAATTATCTCCTGGTGGTCGAATTTTTGGAACCCGAATTTGGTGGATTGTGTGTGGGTGTTTTTATGATTTTTGAAATTTTGAGTTTATATATAAAACTCCATCCGAACAGTATTTGATCCAACCGATTCGGATTAAGGTTTTTGCAAAAATTCACTTTTTCTTCTTGCCAACACTTTGTGATACTTGTTAGAGCAAGTGAGAATATTTTTCTTTCTTCAAAAATTCTATTTGTATATAAAAATTCCAACACACTTAGTCTACCAAATTGTGTCCAAAGTCTATCTCTACTAATTCTTAAACAAAACTAACTCTAAAAATCTCAACTAAAAAAAACATAACTTCATAATCATAAAACTTTAATGAAAAGAACAAAGTCTTAACTTAAACTTAAACTTAAATAACTTGAAACATATAAAATGCAAACATTAAAAACTAAAATGCATAAAAATAAAGGAAAACAAACAATTACCTAGCACAAGCGTTGTGCTTTATTTCCAAACTTGTTCACTTGATCTTCATCCTTCAAAATACTCATGCCTTAAGATATCATCTCCTCGAAATTTTTCGGACAATTTCCGGTTTGTCATTTGCGTTTTAAATCGTCTTGAAAAGTTTCTTCCATCTGGGCAAATAATGTCAAACTTTACCCGCCATTCTCCGTCTCCTTCTTCCTTCTTATAAACACTAGGACCGTCGGGTCCCCACTCCAAATTCTTTAGTTGGACCGGTAAAGATCCAAGAAAATCTATTAGCTTATTAAACACAAAAACATTTTTAAAGGGGTTATAGAATGCCTCCATTGTTAGAGCTCTCTTCATCTCATTTTCAATGTCAAAGTAACTCGGAGCAACCGGCCCATATTTAGGCCTACCCTCTTCATCTATTCCCACTTAAAAACAACCCAAGTGGTCTTCCTCTTTTTCTTCTTCTTCATGCACTTCCTTCACTATCTTTCCTCTTGGCTTTGGATAATAAGTATGTTTCAAGATCCCATCATTAATAGTCATGGTACCACGACCCGTATCTATAATAGCCCCACAAGTTCTTAGAAACGGTCTACCTAACAATAGAGGTAACTCTTTGTCTATCGGAATGTTAAGCACTAAGAAATCGGCCAAAAATGCCTGGTACCCTACTTGGACTCGTACATTTCTTACTTCACCCATCGCCTTTGCCTAAGAGTTATCAGCCATAGTAAGATTAGACTGATTAGGTTGGGGGTTACTAAGCCCTAACCTCTTGTACAACGTATAAGGTATAATGTAACCACTGTAAAAATACCACATTAAAATAAACTATCTTACAGAATATTTATCCTTTTTCTAAGTATATATATATATATATATATATATATATATATATATATATATATATATATATATATATATATATATATATATATAAACGTGCTCTCACGCAGACCAACCTTAACTTACTTAAAGTTTATTTTACATAAACATTTCCATATAAAATCCTACGATATACCATTTGCCACTTTACGTTAATTCATTAACAAATGTACAAAACATAAACATTTCTTATCTATTAGAGTTTCTAACGAGACCCTAAATTATTATAACAGCAATTATGGATAACTAAACCCTAAAACACTAAAGTACAACTCATTAAAACCAATGTACAAGTTACTAAAGCACATAAACCCTAAATCCACTTTAACTCCCGATACAAACCCTAATTTCACTAAATCATGATTTTATGTAGTAAAATCACAAATCCTAACTAATATATAAAAGATTTTTACAAATTATAATAGTACAAGTCTTTCAAGACAGTGTACAAGTCATTTATGCATAAAAACATAATATTCACATAAATCCTATTATAACCTTAAATATACTTATTTTAAAGCACATTATACAACTCTATATTACACAAGCATTAAAAATAAATTTTCTTAAACTCACTAATTATAAGTACAAGTCTCTAAACCTAGTGTACAAGTGCCTAATGCACAAAATCCAAAAATCCCAGTTATATACTTTTTAACCTAATAAAAATTTATATATAATTAAGGTAATTTAACCAAGCCCTAAATATATATTTTATATATTTTTAAATCTTTAGTACAACCCTATTAAGCTTATAGTACAACCCCATAAAGGCACAACATGAATTCTTACTCTATACATGCAATTCGACATATTTATTAATTAAGAAAACCCTAGATTTAATTCTACACAACAAATATTTAAACAAAGCCTTAAACCAACTTAGTTACTTTACTAGAACCCTAAGTACTACTCACTAAAGCCCATGCACCATCATTAGAAGCCTATTTGAACCATATTGAAATTTCCTAGTACGAAACTCACAAAACCATAACTAAACCAATTACACATTTAATCCTAGGTAACTCATACACCACAAGCCCTCTCCTATGACTCATTGATGCGCGTGATGTGTTGTTGCGGTTTAGCAGTATTAATGCCTACTCAAGTTTTAAATTTATATTTAGCCGACTTATCAATAACACACACACTTAACGAGCAGTGTACCCGGTCAGTATGAATATAATGGTAAGTAGAGTGTCGATCACTAAGAGTGGAACGTATTATCTAGTTATTCTAATCAGTATTTTAATATCCTAAGTTAGCTATACAACCTAATCTAACGCAAGGGGGTTCAGCCTGAGAGACTGACACGGTTTGGTTATGATTAAATAGTAAACTAAACTAACGAGCACGAATCAGCGATTAGCACACACGTACATAGATAGATACTTGAGACAATAAGAAGACCTGTCCTGATAATTAAGTAGCTTGTCACTTGTTTTATTGCTAGTTTTATATGAAGTGTATATAATTAACCCTTTCTCGTTGGCTCTAATCTTATCGGCGAGTAAACCCTTAATGATCACTTATGTCTATCCCACTATCCTAGAAACGATAGAATAAATAGGCGAGGAAGGGGCATGGTGACCCAAGCAATGCTCAGCTAGACACAGAGGTTATCAATGCACTAATAAAAGTCACCAAAGACATCAACATATAAACTTTAATTAATGAGAAAGCAATTTTAAGGGGTGATCATGATATTCCGTAGTCACATGACATCAGCCCATCAATCCTGATGAATTAAAGTGTACTAATACAATAAAACAAAACTACTTAATGAATTGAATACATGCAGGACCTTCTTACAGCTCTTGTATCTTCGTTCAGGGTGTGTCTTGTGCTGCTAATACGTCTGAATTCGTCTCTGGTTTGGTACTCATACGTATGGTATCTTGCACTCTGTCCAACTTTGAAATTCGTCTGACCTTGGGGTATTTATAGTTTCTGTCTGAGGGTTAGATGCGGCGCATAGGATAAGTAGATGCGGCGCATTGACTTAACTTCGCATGGGGTCTAAGATTAATATATTCAGGATTATTCGTACACCGCCTTAAGATGCGGCGTAACTCCATTTCTCTATGCGGCGCATGTCCTTTGCTGTCTTGGATTGTAACTTGTGAAATCTTGATAGTGATACGCCGTATGTAAGAAGTATGTTGCGGCGTATCTGGAGCAGAATGATCTTGATCTTGTACATTTCAGTAGACTCTTAACATCTTGCTAGTTTTGCTCCATAATTAGTCCAAAATTGCCAAGTTTCACATAATACTTGTTTTTACCTGAGAATTACAAAAGTAAACCTTAACGTATCAATTCTCATATATAATATAATAAAACAAGTCAAATAAATAGGATAAATGATGATAATAAAATGTACTTATTTGAGTTCATCACTCATAAACCTCCACATCACCTTGTCCCTCTAGGTAGATAGGATACTTGGTTTTTAAATAAAACACCTCATCACCCTACAAACCCTACACGAAAACCCCCTCCTCCATCCACTTGTCCCTAAAAACCTCCAACCACATCACCATGACCCCTCCTACACAACATGGTGATCTAGTTTCCCAAAAACCTTAACCCTTTTTCTTTCTATAAATAGCAAACCAAAAATCCTCATTTCATTCCTACACCATTCGAACAAACCAAAAACAGCCCAACCTCACTCTATCACTGATCCTATAATCTAAATATAAGCTAAAGAGATATCCTAGAAAGGCTTAGAAGGAGGAGAACCTCTGGTGATCAAGTTCTAAGCCATTTCGTCCAAAAACCCTATAAATCGAATAAGTGATCAAGTTGCGTACCGGATACGTTTATCAACTCTATTTAACTTTGTTTTCCATCCAGACTGCAAAGGTGAGTTCATAGTCCCACTTTTCTTTATACGTTTTTCCAAATTTGTGGGGAGATACATGCTACTAAACCGAACACAAGTACTTTTCTATATGTTTTCCTGATTGTTATTGCCTAAGTTTAACTGTTGCCGATTTTAAAAGACCCTCTATCATGAACCATTAATCACCTGCGGGTGAGCGCGAATATAGTGAATAGATCTATTGGCAGTTGACGCCCCATTTGTGTTGCTGGATAAGTAACCAAATGCACTTTATTTGAGAACGTTTAATAAAGAGCTTGGCAGACTACTACTCGGGGGTATCATTACTTCCATTTAATTATGTGAGTAAAAGCAGAAACCTGTTAACGTATTATAAAACCCCGTAAAATTTCAGGCAATTATTTTAATATTGTAGTAGGCTATCTCGCTTTCACACGGACTGACACCACACGCAGAACAGGAACAGACAAAAAAAAAAATTCATGAAATATTAGAAAGCAATTAAGGACTCGGAGAGTATTCCAAATAATATTTAACGACTCAAAAATAAAAGTCTCTCATAATTATGACGGTTCCGGGACGAACTCGAATTTGACACAGTTTAATGAGACACGAGGATAAAATATACCACACCTTACTAAATTTTCACTACATACTTGAAATTAAAACAAATCCTCACCCACTCACACTTATTCCTAAACTAATATTATCTGTTCTTTTTGTCTTCCACCTCCCACGCACCCACTGAAACATCACCATCCCTAGACTGAGCCATCTCCTTTCCTTTTCAACCTAGAAAACTGATCGTGTCACGGACCTTGAATTACTCCTAAGTCAAACCTAGAAAGAAACCCATTGAGATTGAGATATCATGCAAAGGGAAAATTATTGCTTCCAGATTCGAAAGAGCTATGGAGTTAATCTCCAATATACTCTTTAAAAACTCACCTCCAAAAGGATTCGAATCACAATTAAATTCATCTCAATCCACAGGAAAAACGAGAGTTTCTCGGGGGACGAATTGTGATTCGATTTGGAGCATAGAGATTTGGTCTCGGATTAGAAGATCCATCCAAGTATTCATTCACCAAGAAAGTCTTTGTAAGGTTTAGTCTTGAACTCAGTTATGTTTATAATTTTTTTTTTAAGAATTGTTATAAGTAAGAAATTTTAGATCGAATTGAAGGAGTTTTGGTTAGGCTTTATTAAGTTTTGAAATTTTAAGAAGCAAACTATTGTAGTTGTAAAATTTTAAGTGTTGTTAGTTAAGATTTTCCTAGAAAGATGGGCACTTAAGAAGAATCTTGTTGAAGGCTGCCATTGATAATTATTAGTGTGGCGTAGGAAAAATTTTGAGGTTAATATTGTTTAGATTGTTGTTGTTATTGTGACATCGGATTTTAGCAAAACCAGGGAAATTGTTGTCGGATGTTGTCGCTGTTGTAGTCGGTAAGGAATTGGTATTGAACTAGTTTTAATAGACTTAAGTTATAGCTCCATTTGAGGTAATATGTTCCCTGAAAAACATTAAACCTTCACAGACTTGAAGCATTAGACATGTGAGCTGTGTCGTGAACTATATAGGCAGACATCTATCTTTAGAAATTGAGTACACCTTGTTCTTGCCATCCTTGCCTTGTTTTGTTATGTTGCTTGATAGACATTAAGTACTTTTGTCATGGCATGCCTTGTTCTATTTCGATACGATAAGTCTTTGTACATTTCTTAGTTTCGGTTGCAGTCCATTGTCCTGCCAAACCTTCACCGACTACCGTCTTATATTCACCTACTTATCAAGGCCCTCACTTGCGACAAATCCCGAGGATCGAAACTTCTAAACCCCTAAGAGCTACTTACTTAACCTCGTCTTCTCGTTCCTTACGACCGCCTGAAATCTATATTCTATTATTCAAAAGGATGCGATATACATCCTTAGCGACAATAGTATTTGCATTGTTCATGACGTTATTCGTGATGATTCTTGTGCTCTGAGCATAATACTAGCGTACCATTATTTTCTCGCTCATATCTTTGAACCATACATTTCTTTTCAAACTGTTGACCACTTCATCAAAAACAATTAAATTTTCGGGTACTTCACCTATTGCATACTATCTTAAAATTTTATTGAAGACCAGAGATGAAACACCTAACCCTTCCTTACTCACTAGACACTTGATTTCTACTAAATGTCTTAGACTCAGTAAAAATTCTCCACGTATCTCAGAGCTGATGTATTTTATCACCTCAAAATTTTAAAAACCTTCTTCAAAACCTATTTATCTAATATCTTGAACAAAACTTCTCCTTGTTCCCTTTATTAATTTTCCTCAAAACGACTCGTTCACTTTGATGATACCTTTGACCTTATCACATGTTCTGAACTTTTGAACTTGACTTTAACTCTTGAACCTAATTATGAATATGAGACCTAACGTCATAAGCCCTAATTGAACTCCTAGTCTTCTTGCTAACCTAAATTATCAATATTCATTGATTTGGCTTAGACGATTCCAAACTTGAGCCAAACCTTCAAGAGACCTACAACTAAGATGTTAACATTTTCCCTCCTAACAACTTGATTCTAGCTTGATCTAGTGACAGTTCTTGTTTGATGAGTTGCGAAAATCAAGGTAGAATCAAGTTGTTACTATCCAACGCAGACTCACGACAGTTCCCGGTTAGGGAGTTGTGAGATTAAGTTAGAATGCACTAACTAAAAGTCACTTGAGGGCTAAGCTCGAGAATGGAAGAGTTGACCGTCAAATCTAACCGCGAGGACGAACGTCGGTGGAGCGAACGAACTAAATCTCGAGGACGAGATTTCTTTTTAGGTTGGCAGACTATAACACCCCGTAAATTTTCAGGCAATTATTTTAATATTGTAGTAGGCTATCTCACTTTCACACAGACTGACACCACACGCAGACCAGGAACAGACAAAAAAAATAAAAATTCATGAAATATTAGAAAGCAATTAAGGACTCGGAGAGTATTCCAAATAATATTTAACGACTCAAAAATAAAAGTCTCTCATAATTATGACGGTTCCGGGACGAACTCGAATTTGACACAGTTTAATGAGACACGAGGATAAAATATACCACACCTTACTAAATTTTCACTACATACTTGAAATTAAAACAAATCCTCACCCACTCACACTTATTCCTAAACTAATATTATCTGTTCTTTTTGTCTTCCACCTCCCACGCACCCACTGAAACATCACCATCCCTAGACTGAGCCATCTCCTTTCCTTTTCAACCTAGAAAACTGATCGTGTCACGGACCTTGAATTACTCCTAAGTCAAACCTAGAAAGAAACCCATTGAGATTGAGATATCATGCAAAGGGAAAATTATTGCTTCCAGATTCGAAAGAGCTATGGAGTTAATCTCCAATATACTCTTTAAAAACTCACCTCCAAAAGGATTCGAATCACAATTAAATTCATCTCAATCCACAGGAAAAACGAGAGGTTCTCGGGGGACGAATTGTGATTCGATTTGGAGCATAGAGATTTGGTCTCGGATTAGAAGATCCATCCAAGTATTCATTCACCAAGAAAGTCTTTGTAAGGTTTAGTCTTGAACTCAGTTATGTTTATAAATTTTTTTTAAGAATTGTTATAAGTAAGAAATTTTAGATCGAATTGAAGGAGTTTTGGTTAGGCTTTATTAAGTTTTGAAATTTTAAGAAGCAAACTATTGTAGTTGTAAAATTTTAAGTGTTGTTAGTTAAGATTTTCCTAGAAAGATGGGCACTTAAGAAGAATCTTGTTGAAGGCTGCCATTGATAATTATTAGTGTGGCGTAGGAAAAATTTTGAGGTTAATATTGTTTAGATTGTTGTTGTTATTGTGACATCGGATTTTAGCAAAACCAGGGAAATTGTTGTCGGATGTTGTCGCTGTTGTAGTCGGTAAGGAATTGGTATTGAACTAGTTTTAATAGACTTAAGTTATAGCTCCATTTGAGGTAATATGTTCCCTGAAAAACATTAAACCTTCACAGACTTGAAGCATTAGACATGTGAGCTGTGTCGTGAACTAGTAGTACTCGACCTAAATCCCAACTAAGATTGAGCACCCTAGGTCCTTGTGATGCCGATTGGAGGGTCGAAGTATACCCAGGAAACACCAAAGTCTTTTTCAGACTTAGAAGGAAATAAGGGTGGTGATGAGAAGTTGTTGTACCAGACTCAAACAAAAGAAAATAGAGCCACATAAGAGCCCAAACCTAAGCCTAACTGAAAATCCCTAATTGTAGCCCAAGGCATGGGCTTGCGAACAGGAACAACCATATGGTCCAATAAATATTAAATCCAGCCCAATAGGTGTAAAGGTTAACTCGGATAAGAGATTTGAGATTTGTCGCGGACAGGTAAAATGAACACTAGCCGAAAATAAAATGATATTAGCAAAATATATGGACATGTAAAAGGGAAATATGTATAGCCGAGAGACAAGACATGGCAATTCATTAATTTATAATTAGACTAATATAGTGAGACTTGTCCAAAATATAAAACTTGAACTAAGACATGATTATTTAATCTAGGTTGCGTGTTGGTGTCGTGCACAACGTTCACTGTTCGGACTATTGAAGGTGAGTATTCACGGACCCCTTTTTCTTAACTATTTAAATCGCTTTGGGGTGGAATGCATGAATTATAATTGAACTAAATTGATAACTATTTTATGAACTTATTGAACTCTCGTTTCACTACTTATGCTTGTGAGTATTCACAGCCCCTTTTTACCGCTTTACTTATTTGGGGTGGAATGCATGACTTAAATTCTTATTTGAACTCATGACTTTTATTTTATCTGAACTCTTTGAAATTGACTTTGAACCTTAAGACATTACTTTGAGATCATGACTTGTTTTGAACTTTATGTGCCGTACATACTAAATGCAAAGTCTCCCATGTTCGGAGCAGTCTTGATAATAATTCTCGCCATGACGACGAGTGACAAATAATTCTCGCCTAGGTGGTTGAGTGACAAAGTCTCCCATGTTCGGAGCAGTCTTGATAATAATTCTCGCCATGTCGACGAGTGACAAATAATTCTCGCCTAGGTGGTGGAGTGACATAAAGTCTCCCATGTTCGGAGCAGTGCAAAGTCTCCCTTGTTCGGAGCAGTCATTATTTATTATGTACATGGCATTTTTATTGTGAACTTGATAAACATGTGTGTTTGATTATAAGACGTACAAATTTTTATATAATGGTTGTGTAACCATAGGTTACAAGTCTTGTATGGGCAGGACTTGTAACTGAATGGTTGACACTGTCTCTATTATTTGGACCTTTTTCTTAAAAACCTTGGACTTCTTTTGAACAAAACCTGTATACTCACCAACTATTTTTATAGTTGACCCGTTTTACTCATGCATTTCAGGTGATCGTCAGTAAGTGTATTTTATGAAGGCATTAGCTCTAAGGAGTCTTCATTTGTCATGTTTAGTTGGATGAAATAAAAATGTTATCTTTTGGAAACAAACCTTTATGTTTCAAATGCCGTTGTTGGCTAAAACGATGTTGTATTAATGTACTGTTTCTTTAAATTTAAATTATGGTATTGTTCTATATCACTCTGCGCTGTATATCGATTTCGTAGCACCCCAGGACCCGAACGCTTCCGCTATGCCACATTTTTTTGGGGTGTTACACGTATTGCGTGTCATGAGGCTTAGTGCAATATACCGAACTGTGATATTACTGATTTACGTTTTACTTAGCTTGTGTTCAACTGGTTATAACTTTAAACACTATGAATTCACTCAACCTTTGTGTTGACATTTTAGCATGTTTTATCTTAGGTAATTAGAAGTGCGATTTGGCACGGAGTGGCATGGGTTTTCTTCACTACAAAAAATAGGCTTTCAGAGACTGAATTTCTAGGGACTGATATATCAGTCGCTGATACATAGCATCAGTAACTGAAACATCAGTTACTGATACTTTTAAGGACTGACCTTTTATTGACTGATTGCGGCGAATAAAAATCAGTCCTCGCTTCAGTGACCCCATATCTGAGACTAAATTTCAGTTACTAATATGCTTGTACGGGAAAAAAATTTGGAGGCAAATTTGTTAGTGACTGAATAAGGGTGACAATTCAGTCCCTAGTACATGTACATCATATCTAAGACTAAATTTCAGTTACAAATATATTTGCGCAATAAAAAATTTTGGCGAAATTTGTTAGCGACTGAATTATAGTCACAGTTCGGTCCCTAATACATGGAGATCATAGCTAAGACTAAGTTTCAGTTACAAATATGTCTACAGAATAAAAAGGTTTGGAGGAAAATTTTTTAGTGACTGAATTTCAGTCACAGCTGCGTCCCTATTACATGGACATCATACCTAAGACTAAAATTCAGTTACAAATATGTTTGCGCAATTAAAAAAGTTTGGAGGGAAATTTGTTAGTGACTGAATTTGAATCACAACTCAGTCCCTAATACATGGACATCATAGCTAAGACTAAAGTTCAGTTACAAATACATATGCAAAATAAAAAAACTTTTGAGAGAAAATTGTTTATGACTGAATTTTAGTCCCACATAAACCTCTTATACATGGGCAACATATTTAAGACTAAAATTCAGTTACAAATATGTCTACACAATAAAAAGGTTTGTAGGGAAAATTTGTAGTGACTGAATTTCAGTCACAGCTGAGTCCCTATTACATGGACATCATACCTAAGACTAAAATTCAGTTACAAATATGTCTGCGCAATAAAAAAAGGTTTGGAGGGAAATTTGTTAGTGACTGAATTTCAATCACGACTCAGTCCCTAATACATGGACATCATAGCTATTGACTTTTACCTATTATCACGAGTAACTAATTCACAAATTTCAATGCTTTTGGCCCAATCCATTTCCGTTAATTTATCGCTTGTAGCTGCATTAACAAATTTCAATGCTTTGTTCACTACTACACAAACTATTTTTTGGTACGCCATTTTGGTACGGTTATAACAAAAACCGTATCAAAATCCAAGAAAAACGTTATTTGGTACGGTTTATAAAAAAACCGTACCAATAAATCATTAATTGCTACGGTTATTTATAAAACCGTACCAAAACACTTTTATTTGCTACGGTTTATTTTGAAACCGTACCAAAATTAATTTATTTTGTAAGGTTTTAAAAAAAAACCGTACTAAATAATTATTTATTTGATGAAACGAAAATATTATAGGCGGTTCTTTGAAATGAAAGGAAAAAACTTGGATGTTTTTAGGCGCGTTATTTCCCTCCTCTGTTTTCATTTCTTTAACAAAACCCTAAACTTTTTCCCCCTTCACTTCCACAAACCCTAACCCTCTAACCATCACCGCCGCTTACCACCACTTAGCCACTGTCGCACCCCACTGCCGTCACAGGCCACCTTCGTCACACAACCAAGCCAACAACAGACTAAGCTAATTCGGAGGTACCAAATTGCTACAATTGATATTGTTGTTCAGTTAACCTGTTTAATATATCTCATTAATGTTGTTGTTAGGTTTGATTCTGAAATAAGTTGTGTTTAATTATATGTTTTTTTGTATTGTTAGGTAATAAAGTCTTGATTATTGAATAAAAGTCTTGATTCTGTTATTGTTATTGGTGGTGGCGTTGCTAGCATAGCTGCTGCAAGAGCTCTCTATGATGCTTCAATTCGGGTACTTATATAATAAAAATTGATTATTGGAGTAGTTGGTATAAATCTTTTGTTGCATAGACTATGAAAGATGTACTTTATAGATCAAGGTTAAATCTTTAGTTTCATGCATATGCTATCCTGTTCCTCCTACCCGCTTTCTGTACCGGGCACCGTCATATTTTGGATTTAGAATGAGGCTCTCAAAGAAATTTTATGGCTCATGTATACTGTTTCGTTCAGGAGTGGAAAAAGCACATACCTTCAACAAATATGTCTAATCATCATCCTTGCTCAAATTGGTTGCTACATTCCTGCTCGCTTTGCAAGCATAAGGGTGGTCGATCGTATTTTTACAAGGATGGGCACAGTCGATAACCTTGAGTCAAATTCCAGCACGGTACATACTACATTACTTCAATCCTGTGCTTTTTATCTCAGGAAATGGAGGTAGCTACAAGCAGGTGATTTTATGTTTTATCCAATAAGTTTCGGTTTTCATTATATTTCCAGACATATCTGATACGGGTTTTTTACTTTGAACTATTTCTCACAGGTTAGGTCCTTAGCAGCAGAATCTGACAGGGCTTATGAAGGTGGCCCACCTGAGCCTATGTTGTACCAAGAAGCTTCTTTAATGTTTGAGGAGGGATTAGAGATGGATAAGACCGATATTCCACTTTTGAACCAATATACTAGCAGGCTTGACTGGTTTGCAGTGGACCTTGAAGGCGAACATTCTGCAATGGATGGCGAGATACTCGAAGAACACACAGAATATGTTGTATATGCCATTAACAGGGTATGGACTTTAATATCTTATTTACTGTCAGGATTGAGGCAACATCATTTTAGTAATCAGTAAGCAGATTTAGAAATATGCTACAATGCTCTTTCCAAAATTAGTGCTAAGCTTGTGCTTTTGCTTATAGATCCTTGATCAATATAAAGAATCTCGGGATGCTCGAGAAAAAGAAGGTGCTGTTGAATCTGGTAGTCTTCCTAATACTGTCATATTGGTTGGGCACTCTATGGGTGGCTTTGTTGCTAGAGCTGCGGTTGTGCACCCTAATTTGAGAAAGTCAGCCGTTGAAACTGTCATTACGCTGTCAACTCCTCATCACTGAGTTCTCTGGATTGTCAAATAAAAACGTATCTGAGACCAATTATTTTTTTTAATATAATGTTGTTCCAGGTCACCTCCTGTGGCATTGCAGCCATCATTGGGTCACTATTACGAGTACATAAATCAGCAATGGAGAAAGGGTTACGAGGTCGAAACCTCTAGAACAGGAACTCACTTGTCCAGTCCTAAACTATCACGAGTGATTGTGATCTCCATTTTCGGTGCTGGTAATGATTACTAGGTGATGATTTGTTTCGGCATATTTTTTTTATTTGTTTTGATATAAGTGATATAAGTTTTGAACTTCATTATGAACATATTTTAGTGTCTGGTATTGATTGTCAAACAGCCATGAGATGAATTGTGGCATAGGTTGCAATTTAAACAGTTAGCTATTGTTTCCGTGTCTTTGGTGTATCTACCATAATGTTTTTGGTTTTTCGCATATACTATTGATATTGACGACTGGACTCGCAGCCTGATTGACTTCTTAGGTTTCTTAATGTAGGTAAGGTCAAGACTAGAATCTATTGATGGTATCGTCCCATCTACCCATGGTTTTATGATTAGTAGCATGGGGATGAAGAATGTGTGGCTCTCCATGGAGCATCAGGTCATCTTATGGTGTAATCAAGTCGTGGTCCAAGTGAGTTTTACCTCTTTGTAACCTTCTAAGTTTTTGTACTGTAGATGTTGTCTGATCTACTAACTGAGTTCCAGGTTTCACATACTCTTCTTAGTTTGGTAGACCCTGAAACTGGTCATCCCATTTCTGGCTCAAGGAAAAGACTAGCAGTACTTACAAGAATGCTTCGTAGTGGAATGCCAGGAAGTTTGTCGAGGCAATTGGATTTACATCAGCAGTCACCACATCTTCGTGTGCGGAAAGAGAGAAAATTTGCTGGTACATTGATCAACACTTCTCTCTTTTATTTAATACATTGGAAAAAGTGCCTGAGAAATCATTTGTTGGCCATTCGGGGCCTCATTTGAAAGCCATGACTGCATGTCCCAGTAAACTTTGTTGGAGCGATGAGGGACTTGAAAGAGATCTTTACATCAAGACGCCAACCGTTACTATTTTAGCAATGGATGGCAGAAGAAGGTTGTTGGACTTAAAAGAGTTGGTTAGTCATTACTTTTATTTTCCTAATATATCATACACTGTGTTGGTATCGTTTGATTTTATGCCATTCCAACCCTTAAGTAGTCAGTCCAGTATTATTCTTCTACAGGCTGTTCTTTACTCAGCATGCTAACCCAATTCCCAACTATTTTGATAATCAAGGGTCAAATGGAAGAAACAACTTTGTTCTAGTGACAAATCTGCTTCCTTGTTATGGGATTAGACTTCATCTTTGGCCTGAAAAAGGAACTTTTGCGTCCTATTTACCTCTTAAAAAAAGGGTTGTATAAGTCACATCAAAGATTGCTCAGATTCCTTCAGGACCAGCACCAAGGCAGGTACCAAAACTTATCTGACATCTTCTGACTGTTTCTTGTTTTCTTTTAGAAATTGAATGTGACCCATTTATGACAGATCTATAAGGATATAAAGGGAGGCGGGAACTGTATAAATGAGTCAAACAGGTTGAAAGAAGCCAACAGTTCATATTTTACTGCATACAACCTTTCGGAATCATTACATTTAACAGATTTATAAAAAATCCTAAAAAATAACAAGAAAGTGTTGAGGTAAACCCAACCTGACCTTCAACTAGTACTAAGAATGACATGTTTCAACCCGAAGCTGTTTTGATCCGTAACCAAACTGCCCAGCCCACCTGTTGTGCCACCTCTGCATATTATATTTATTTGATTTAGGCAATTAGTAAGTATTTCCAAATTTATAAATTATATTTGCCCATGTTGGAAGTGTCATTTGTCATGAGCTGATTCAATGATAATATATCTTAACATACTGTCATGTCTGTAGATAGAACCAGGAAGTCACACAGAACAACCACCACCATCGGCTATGTTTTGGTTGGAACCAAAGGATATGCATGGCTTCAGATTTTTAACAATCTCAGTTGCGCCAAGCCTGGTAGTGTTTCTTTACCATCCAGTTTACCATGTATATTAGTTGATCTTTGTTAAAGCCTGAGTTGATATCATTATGAAATGATTCTTGAAATTGAATTGGATCACATATCCATCTTATTTGCACGGGTAATTAATTGTTGTTTAGCACTTTATATCTTCATGTGTCCTGTAAAGCACAACTAATAATTTTCATACAAAATTTCTTAACTTGTAACTAGAGATGAAGAACTGATAGTTATTGTGTATACGCAGACCATTTCAGGGAGACATCCGCTAGCACACATAGAAAACCTATCAGAACTACCCACCATATATCCAAATGTAAAGATTCTTCACTTTGATGTGGAAGTAAAAAACAACCGGTTTGATTTTAAGGTTCCAGCTCTTTTAAACTTCATATATGCTCATTTCCAGAGTAACAGTTACATATATTCTGTAATTTCCTGGTTCACATACACAGTTTGAGCTGAAAGATGGATTGCGACATGTACCACATTATGGACTTCTATTAGCAGGAGTAGCTGGGTTACCAAGACTCACCAAATTGGCAAAATTCTTGAGCCAAAAATTTCCAGACTTCGAGAGCACAATAGACTCACCAAATACTACTAAAGGTGATGGTAACGATGATCCATTCACCGATAGTGATATATAGGACGTTCAAATTTATTTCTATTGAATTTGGTTTTATTTTTAAACATATTGAATTGTAAACTCTTGTTATTTAGATTGGTGATTATTATGCTTTAAAGAAATATTGTTATTATTATTGTTTATGGTTTGGAGTTTTATTTAGATTTGGTTTTATTTTTAAAGAAATACTACTGAAGGTGATGGTAACGATGATCCATTCACCGATAGTGATATATAGGACATTCAAATTTATTTCTATTGAATTTAGTTTTATTTTTAAACATATTGAATTGTAAACTCTTGTTATTTGGATTGGTGATTATTATGCTTTAAAGAAATATTGTTATTATCATTGTTTATGGTTTGGAGTTTTATATACTATTGTAAGGGGTCATGTATGCATTGTGAATGGGGACTGAATTAAATTGTGTTTGCCACTAACTTTTAGTTTATAATAGAATATAATGGAATGGCGCCATCATATTGGAGACTGATTTGAATGTTATTTTGTATCGATTAACATATATTTTGAAACTAATTTTCAGTCTCTAGAAAAACAAATTAAGGACCAATTCATCTGTGTTTTGCGACTCATAATCAATCCTTAAATCCGTTTATCAGTTACTGATTCGAGACTAAATTTTAGTCTTTAATAGAAGCAATTTATGTACTGAAAACGTTCAGTTTTTAAATCCTATTATTAGAGACTAATTTGGTACGGTAATCTACAAAATAACGAAACGTATTAAGGACTATAAACAATGTTTATGGACTAATTTTCAGTCCCTAAATCCATGTGTTAGTAACTGATCTAACATAGTATTGGCGACTGACTTTTCAGTCGCTGATAATATGCATTGGGGACTGAAATAACATGATACCAACCCATAGAAATAAGGACTGACTTTTTTATTTTGGAGACTGATCTCTGGTTCTCGTTGGTTCGATACAACAAGGACTGAATTTCAGTTGATAACGTCACTTTCCGTAACTAAGCTGTTGTAACTGATTAGTGACTAGCAAAATCAGTCCTTGATAGACCATTCGTAACTGATCATGGTGTATCGGAGACTGATTTTTCAGTCTCTGAAAGCCTGTTTTTTTGTAGTGCTTCTTATAAAAAGGAGTGTCCATTTTGTTATCATTCAACAAATAATGTAACTCTTATAACATATTTCAGAACTTCCCGCTGGGACCTCTAAATGTAACTCTGATATAAATAAATGAATGATAACAACTTTATTTAAAACGTCTCTTTTCGAGTCGATTTCTATTTTCATGACTGTGATGCTTGAAGTAGCACCCTAACTTATAATTCCGTTGTGATTATCGAAAATGGGGGTGTTACAGATTGGTATCAGAGCTCATGGTTATAGAGAACCAAATGTTTTCAAACATTGGACTATAACCAACTTTTCACAAACTTAACCAAAGTCCTCCGTGCCACAACGCTACTGAAACGCTACTTATACATGTTTATTTCTAGTTATTTAGTTACATAGAAAAATATTTATAATTACCGGGTGGTTACAGGGTTATGGTTTCCCCTACTCATTCTATTACTCTTATGTCGGACTCGGATACCGAAAACATCGTGACTGTACCAGGAATTTCAGGAACGCTTCACAGAAATGGAAGCTGCACAACTAAAACTTGAGACTGAAGCTAAGCATTTACGTCAAGGACGTAACTGATCTTAAATTCACATGTATCAAAGTTGTGTCTACTAAACCGAATAGTATTTGGTTAGTATTTTCTGTATTTTCCAATAAGCCTGAAACTTTCAGAGTTTGTAATCGATATTTAAATCTATAACAATCTCCTTTTGTTATATGTTTATGTTGAGAACAAATTCTTTCCACTATGTCTTACAATAATGCTGTGCATACATGTAATGACTTCCCATGACCTCATGAAAAATCCCACCATTTGTTACTATCCGTAATAGACAAATGACTTCACATAAACCAAACCATACCTAGAACGCAATATAAGTCATATTTTTTTCCTCCAAACCTAGGAAACCGACCAACTTGTAGCACAATAAGTAACAGAAACTAGGATCACTATTGCCAACAAAGGACCAAACACTTATACTAGAGACAGAAAATCCTTAACCTACTACATGCAGTATTAATAAAAGACCTTGTATTAATTGTTTTGTGTAAAAACAATCGATCAAGTTATTAATATCATGTTATTTTCAGAAATAATATCCAGACCTACCATGACATTACTTAAGATACCTTATACCTGCCCTTATTAGGTTATAACCCTAGAACCCCCTAAGATAAATTTCGGAAGGAAATTTGATGAATGAAGAGAAAGTTGCTGAATTAGTTTATTCCTTAGCAGTTTATACCAAGAGTTAGTCATTTATTTACGATATTAACCAGACACATCGTAAATTTATGAATCTCCCTGACTAAACCTACCATCACCCTAACCCAAGAAATTAAGCAAAATAACCAAAAGCAAAAACTTGATGATAGGAAAACTACAATACCAAATGGAAAGCCAGGCCTAGTGCAAAAGAATAAAAACTCATTAAGATCCCAACCATGTCAAAGGATGACTTTAGAATTTAAGCAGAAGATAAATCCCTGTAGTAGATAAATAAATTGAGGTTTAGAACTCCCTAAGTTGTATTTCCTTCCAAATCTTACCTTAGTTACGATGGATGTAACCTAAGTGTAAAAACTACCTTTCTACCGTACGAAATCTTTATCTCGTAATACTTCCATAATAATCACTATCTCAGTTCCTCTTCCATTTACCTTGTTCATAGGCATTACAATATTTTACCGTTAGGAATTTGGCTGATATTATTTTTGATGGAACAATAGATTACCACTACCCTGTAGGATCCTTAGACGAACCCTAAGATTTATTTTGAGGATATCCCATTAATACCCTAGGAAATCCTTAACCCATCACTTTAGTGTGGACTAAAATTTTCTTACTCTTTTGACAAATAATTATGTTGTTATTTTCCAAAAACAACACGTTGTACACCATCTAAAACTTTTTGAATAACAAAAATATCACAGTGACTGAGCCAAACATCACATCATTTGATCCTTAATTATACATAGCCTGATCAACTATGTATAATTTAGGAAGAATCATGTAATAAATTGGACAGTTATCTTTTCAGATTTTCTAATAACAATTTTCATTCAAAAAGCAAAATATTGAAACAAAATAAATTGTTCATAAAATATCACTTTTGATTTAACACAATAAAAGTCTACACCTACTACCCATCACCTCTAAGATAGGAAATTGACAAGAATTATGGATAGAAAAACCCTAAGAGCTCATAAAGACTTATAGCAAACACAAATAGTACAAATTTTATTAGAAACCACGAAAGTTAATACATAGGGATATAATTAGCATCGGAAGTGCTAATGTTACAATGATTACAATAAATGGTATAGAATCTTCAATAGGTTAAACCAACCATAGCTAGAGCCACAACGAGTTGAATCACTTTGATTATCCTGCGCAATAGATACCACGAGACTAGATATTAGGCATAAGAATAAATAAGCTTTATTTCACTAAGGACTACATAGAAAAACAATCATTACCCCCATAGTTTATCCACACCAATAGCAAGAACCACAATAGGCATAAGGACCGCTAGGACGCAAACCAAGAACGCATAATCTTTGTTAGGAACGTAAGCCAAATAAGTAACCGCAAGAACAACATAAACGATTGCTAGGAATGTGATAAGGTGCGGCATTTTGAGGTTTTTATGAGAGAATTTAGTGGTGAAAGAATGAGGATTAAAAATGGGGTATTTATAGGAGAAAAACTAGCCGTTATATCACTGTTCATGACCGTTATATTTCACTGTTCACAACCGTTATTTTACTGTTCATAGCCGTTGTAAGTTACTGTTCCTGACCGTTACATATCACTGTTCACAGCCTTTGAATTTATTAGGTGGCAAGACATTCAAATTTGTATCATCCAGTAGGAATAAAAATGACAAAACTACGTTCCCTTAAGTACCGAATGGAAAATCCTAGACAACCTTTTTAGGCTAAAGATATAACCAAGGACTAATAGCGAAACGATATTAATGGATTTATAGGACATGAAGACAAGATAATATTATATATAATATTATTTTTAAACTTGAGGCATTTTAAGCATATCAAACTCACATCATCAACCAAATCGTTGTACGATTTCCCATTCTCACACTCACTATCTGAATAGGTTAGAATCTAAGCCCATCTCTCTTTATATCCCACTTTTTCCCAACCTCTCGACCAACACGGACTGAATCTCGGGACGTAACTGCTATCTAATGAGACGTAACTCACATCCTTGATAAACGTGATCTTACGCAGACCAACCTTAACTTACTTGAAGTTTATTTTACATAAACATTTCCATATAAAATCCTACGATATATCATTTGCCACTTTACGCTAATTCATTAACAAACGTACAAAACATAAACATTTCTTATCTATTAGAGTTTCTAACGAGACCCTAAATTATTATAACAGCAATTATGGATAACTAAACCCTAAAACACTAAAGTACAACTCATTAGAACCAATGTACAAGTTACTAAAGCACATAAACCCTAAATCCACTATAACTCCCGATACAAACCCTAATTTCACTAAATCATGATTTTATTTAGTAAAATCACAAATCCTAATTAATATATAAAAGATTTTTACAAATTATAACTGTACAAGTCTTTCAATACAATGTACAAGTCATTTATGCATAAAAATATAATATTCACATAAATCCTATTATAACCTTAAATATATTTATTTTAAAGCACATTTTACAAGTCTATATTACACAAGCATTAAAAATAAATTTTCTTAAACTCACTAATTGTAAGTACAAGTCTCTAAACTTAGTGTACAAGTGCCTAATGCACAAAATCCAAAAATCCCACTTATATACTTTTTAACCTAATAAAAATTTATATATAATTAAGGTAACTTAACCAAACCCTAAATATATATTTTCTATATTTCTAAACCTTTAGTACAACCCTATTAAGCTTATAGTACAACCCCATAAAAGCACAACATGAATTCTTACTCTATACATGCAATTCGACATATTTATTAAATAAGAAAACACTAGATTTAATTCTACACAACAAATATTTAAACAAAGCCTTAAACCAACTTAGTTACTTCACTAGAACCCTAAGTACTACTCACTAAAGCCCATGCACCACCATTAGAAGCCTATTCGAACCATATTGAAATTTCCTAGTTCGAAACTCACAAAACCATAACTAAACCAATTACACATTTAATCCTAGGTAACTCATACACCACAAGCCCTCTCCTATGACTCATAAACCTCCACATCACCTTGTCCCTCTAGGTAGATAGGACACTTGGTTTTTAAATAAAACACATCATCACCTTACAAACCCTACACGAAAACCCCCCTCCTCCATCCACTTCTAAACCACATCACCGTGTCCCCTCCTACACAACATGGTCATCTAGTTTCCCAAAAACCTTAACCCTTTTTCTTTCTATAAATAGCAAACCAAAAATCCTCATTTCATTCCCACATCATTCGAACAAACCAAAAACAGCCCAACCTCACTCTATCACTGATCCTATAATCTAAATATAAGCTAAAGAGAGATCCTAGAAAGGCTTAGAAGGAGGAGAACCTTTGGTGATCAAGTTCCAAGCCATTTCGTCCAAAAACCCTATAAATCGAATAAGTGATCAAGTTGCGTGCCGGAGACGTTTATCAACTCTATTTAACTTTGTTTTCCATCTAGACTGCAAAGGTGAGTTCATAGTCTCACTTTTCTTTATACGTTTTCCAAATTTGTGGGGAGATACATGCTACTAAACCGAACACAAGTACTTTTTTGTATGTTTTCCTGATTGTTATTGCCTAAGTTTAACTGTTGCCTATTTTAAAAGACCCTCTATCATGAACCATTAATCACCTGCGGGTGAGCGCGAATATAGTGAATAGATCTATTGGCAGTTGACGCCCCATTTGTGTTGCTAGATAAGTAACCAAATGAACTTTATTTGAGAACGTTTAATAAAGGGCTTGGCAGACTCCTACTCGGGAGCATCATTACTTCCATTTAATTATGTGAGTAAAAGCGGAAACCTGTTAACGTATTGCGTATCATGAGGCTTAGCGCAATATACCGAACTGTGATATTACTGATTTACGTTTTACTTAGCTTGTGTTCAATTGGTTATAACTTTAAATGCTATGAATTCACTCAACCTTTTTGTTGACTTTTTAGCATGTTATATCTCAGGTAATTAGAAGTACGATTTGGCAAGGAGTGGCATGGGTTTTCTTCTTATAAAAAGGAGTGTCCATTTTGTTATCATTCAGCAAATAATGCAACTTTTATAACATATTTTAGAACTTCCCGCTGGGACCTCTAAATGTAACTCTGATATAAATAAATGAATGATAACAACTTTATTTAAAACGTCTCTTTTCGAGTCATTTTCTATTTTCATGACTGTGATGCTTGAAGTAACACCCCAACTTATAATTCTGCTGCGATTATCGAAAACGAGGGTGTTACACATAACACTTACACTTGACCCTGTATCGGCTAATGCTTACATTGCAACTGTTCCATTTACCTTAATGGGTAAAACAAAATTTCCTGGATCACTCATCTTCTTTGGCAATCCATTTTCCACTATCCTTGCTCTCTCAACCTCATCGAAATCTTTGTCTTCTAGTCTAGCCCTGGCCATCATTACCGCATCCAACTTCTTACGGTATGTTATGTAATTGTTCAACACATCTATGACCGGTTTCTCTTCCATAAGCTCTTGAAATTTCAACTCCAAGTTTTCCAAAATAGCCTCCTTTTGTTCTTGGGTTAGAGGTTTAACAGTTACTGGTGAAATTGGTGTTGAATTTGATGATGATGATGATTTTTCATTCTTTGGGGTGGAGGGTTGGGTTAATTTGTTTAGGGGTTCCTTCTTTCTACTTGCCTTTCTCATCTTAACAATTTCTTCCTTCCCTAATTCCGCAAACATCTCATCAACTTCTTTTCCTTCTTTCCATTCGGTAATGTCAATCCTCATCTCGCCAAGTGCGAAATCAAGCTTACACTTAGTTGTAACAAGAAAATCTCGTCCAAACACTACATCCGGTTCATCAGCATTCCCATATTCTAAAACAACAAAATCTACCTTGAAAATGTGGCCGTGAATATTCACTTTCACATCTTTTACCTTCTTTCTCCCATAATCCTCATAGTCAAGTCGAACAAAACCAAGCTTGTCTAACATATTTTCAGTGATATAGTTGTCCCCATATTCCATATTTAACTGAGCATCCCACGCTTGGATTCCTTCCACACCACATGGTGTAGAAAACCTCATAAACGGTGCATCAAATTCCTTGGGTGGTGCTCTTGTGAACACAACAACTCTCCTCTCTTTTGGTGAGCATACTAGATTCTCCCCAACTTCTTCTATCTTCTCAACATCAACCTTAACATCTTCCAACATATTTTCCAAATGTTCCAAAGAATCCCCCGAATCCTTGAACATCTCTTCCAAATTCCTCAAGTATTTCGACACTTCGCTTAAACTCTCCATTTCACTTAGGCAAATACTAAAAATAACATAACCACAAACACAAACATCCAAACCATTAGCGTTAGGGTTAGTCATAATCGAAATATACTCAAAAATGAAGTTATATCGAGTAACAAACAAGTTTAAACACTCAAAACATAAAAACAAGTAAAAATAAAAAACTTTATAAAAACCTTAACGAGGCATCCATCCGATCGGTTTTACACTCCATCCAATTGGATGGACAAATCGTAAAAATCAAAAGTTACCCAACCGAATCGGATGCGGGCAACATCCGATCGGTTGGATCAAATATTTTTTTTTTTTAAAAAAAATCTTTTTTTTTTATTAAAAAAAAACTTTATAAAACTAAATTAAAACTTTAATATAAAAACTAATACATAAAATAAACTAATTATCTAAGAATGAAAAATGAAACATAAATAACTTTTAATTAACATTTAACTAATAACTATTATTAACTAAGCAAATTAAATGAAACTCTTAAACTACTTAACCATTAATCATAAAATTAACTACATTAACTAAATTTAATAAAAACATTAAAGACATTAAAACTAATCTAATGATCACCATTAACTATCTAATTAAACAAATACTTAATTATATCTATTACTATCATTAATCTAACATTAATGTATCATTAAAAACTGAAATAAAAAAAAAAACAATAAAAATCTAAAAATTTTTACCGTGGCTTCCATCCGATTCGGTTGGTACCAAAACCAACTTTTTTTTTTTTACTTTTTCTTTAAACATGAATTTCTAATATCAAAAACTAATTAAACTACCAAATTCAAACAATTTCAATCAAATCCCCGGCAACGGCGCCAAAAACTTGATGTGTCGCGTTCGTGTACAAGTTTTAAAAATTTATAAACACGATTTATCCTATTCTCTAATTAACACATACGAGCAAGTATACTCGTCCGTGATAGTAAAGGTGGGTAAGTCGAGATCGTCCCAAGGGATTTGGTATTTGTATTTAGTAAAACAAGTTTTAACAAAAAGGTTTTCAAGCTAATTTGGTGGAAATTCTCAAAGTAAATTCAATCAAAGAAAACATATACTTGTGTGCTATTCTATAACTAATTGCGTAGAGTATTCTAACAAGTTGGGTGTAACTTGTAATGATGCACAATTTTATATGAATGATTAACAATCAATGGTTTATGTCATGAAAAATTATTTCTAAGAATTCAATCTCCTAGTTAACTCCTTTCGGCCTTTTTAACTATTATGACAATTCTTTTAAGCATTAGTTGTTTGAAAAGAAATTCTTATCTTAGTTGTTCCTACGAATCCTTTCGGCCCTTTTATTCGTGATGAAATCGTTTCAAATCCATTTTAATGAGTAAATATGGTGCTTGTCACACACCATATCCCATAATAATTCGTGCACTAACTTTTTCGAATAAAAACATAAAGAAAATGCTTTTGGCCCTTTTTATCTTTTGAAATGTTTTTATCAACTAATTAACCAAGATTATATGTTATACCAACAAACTCATAAAATAAGAATTGGTTTCATGCATCACTCTAAAATAAGAATACTCCAACACTTAGTCACATCATAACACACAAGTATACCAACAATTATTCCATATCAATCATTATAAAACACAAGCAACAAAACATCCTTTCATTAAACGTAAAGTAAAGGTAGTTCATGATAAATAAACAAGATATACCTAGTTTAGATTACAAGAACTAGATTTGTGGCACTATAGCAACCACACTCCTCCAATAGCCTAACAAGACACGTAAACAACTCCACACTCGAACCACACTCTCGAGACTTTAACTCAAAGTTCCTGGACGTTTTTACAGCATTTCTAAGCTTTCGGGCTAGAATAATAAGATAGCAAGGACTTGGTGTAAGCCTCTTACTTAGTTTTTGTGTCACCCTTTGTAATCTAGCCTAGGGTCCTTTAAATAAGTGAGAGAATCCTTCTCTATCAAGTAAAAACGTCATTAGTGAGTTAATAAGCAAGAAATGATAAGCCACCATGATTATGGGGCTTAAATCCGTCATTAAATGAACTTTTGTAACATCAGTTTCATCCATCCGATCGGTATTGGGCTCCAACCGATCGGTTGGATCTCTCGGTAAAATCCATCACCTCCCATCCGATTCGGATGCGGGCTCCATCCGATCGGATGGAGTCTTCTGGCACTCACAACTTTGACTTTTCTCGGTCTTTTCTTGTCGCATGCATTATGCTTCATTGTGGCACTGATTTCTTCCATAGAACTTGATATTTTCTTGATATATGAACATAGAAATCTTGACACTTTCAATTCCTTGCGTCGTTGTGTGGTTTCTCACTTGTTTCCAACTCGGGAATCTTTAAATGTACATAATCACTTCAATTCTTTGTTTTTTCTTCAACTTTTCCTGTACTTGGCTACATTTACTTGCATATACACTTTTTCCATGATTAAGCAACAATTATATACAAATAACCAAATATAGTGCATAAAACTAATGATAACGTAACTAAAAACATGTTCATTTTGAACGTTTTCATGGAGGTTTATGTGGTGGCGGTGTGGCATTAGTGGTGGCGGTGGTGGAGCTATAGTGGTGGCCGGAATCTTGGCCGGAAGTTAGGAGAGAAGGAGGGGGTGGCTATGTGTGCAAAAAGAGGAGACAAAACCCTAAATGGGTATTAGTGGTTCTTATATAGCCCTTAGGAACTCATGTGAAACCCTAATGTCCCCCAAGGACAAAAACTGAAATTAATGTAGGGGTGGGAAGGGTTATTTCGCTATACTTTTAGTAAAACGCTATCGGGGCTAATTTGAGTGACGAAGCATTTTCCCTAGAAATTTTTATTTATTTCATTGATCTTAAAACTATTTTCAAATAAAATTGATTATAAATACGCATATTTTTGTTCTCGAGATGTCCTAATTAATTAGATTCACGCTATAGACTAACTATTGTGCCATGCCGCGTCGTGCTACATTCTAGGCCTACAAGGACTCGATATAAATAAACCTCATAAAATTAAGAATGAAATTAACAATTTAGACTCGATACAAATAATGGGTATAACTTCCTTGAACAAAACGTATATTAAAAGTAAGGTTGTGCTGGTACGCGTTGAGTGCTATTTTCACGTTTTGTGTAGTTTAGCTTAAAATTAACGATAAAAACAAAAGCGTAAACATTGAAAAGTAAATTATTTTGGGTAAAGACCATGGAAAAATTGCGGGTTGTTAAAGTCTATCACCGTTAAGAGAATTTTGTCCTCAAAATTCAATTAACTAAGGGCCTGAGCTTGGTCGGATAGTATTCACCCTTCGATTAGGTTGCACACAGAAGGGTAAGGGTGTGGGCGTCAATCCAAATAGTACCGGGTGCTACTTCTCAATTGGTACTATCAATACTTCCTAACCTCTAGAAATTACACAAATGAAACCACATAATAATCACACAGTAAGGCAAGCTTTCCCGTCCTTGAGTAAAGCCATCAAAAACCTTAGGCATATTTTGGGTAGTTTAAGTTGAGCCTCAACTGAAATCTAACTTAACCCCACAACTCATCAAACAAGAACTGTCATGAGATTAAGCTAAACCACAAGTTTAAGCCCAGTAACAATTTGATTTCAGCTTAATCTCACAAATCATCAAACATGAACTGTCATGAGATTAAGCTAAGCAACAAGTTGGACCTAACCTTAAACTACGTAGCAACTTCAATCTAACTTAACTTCACAACTTATCAAACAAGAACTGTCATGAAATTAAGTTAAGTATCAAGTTGTAAGAAAAGAAACTCAACATTTTTGAAGGATTGGCTCAATTTTGGGATCGCTTTCAAATAAACAAACTAGTAGATATCCAAAGAGGAGATTCAACTAAGAGGGATGTGCATTCATGTTTCCTCCAAAATCAATAGTGCATGCCCTAAGTACAACTCCTAAAGTCAGATAATATGCTCACTCCAATCATTGGTCTAGGAATAGTAGGTCGCACTAAAAAATAATTGTGTTCCTAGTGCATCCTATGGTATCTGCCAAAACCGCGATGTGAACCAATGTCACGATCTGATATAATAGGTACGGGCGCTCCTCTTGTATGTCGCTCTAATTGGATTTCTTATATTTGAATACTACGGAAGCATTGGTCAAACCAAAGGACTTATCCTGAAAACTTGAAATGCATGTATATCGTTCTGAATGCGGTTTTAGGGTTGTCAGTCTTGTGCACTCTCAACTAATGATATTCGGGTTTGGAATATTTCTTCGAGAAGTATCGCGTATCATGAAATTTGTGCCGCTCCAGGAGTTAAGTTTATGAGAAGCTCAATTCCTCAAAGAGAGGTGAATCATGTTAGGTCTTTATGAAGTACCCAAGGGAAGTCTTAAGCACGCGAGGTATCTTTGGGTTTCTGCTCGTCCTACTAGGCGCAATGAAATAGGCGGTTTTATATTAAATATCGAGTGATTAGGCTTCATGAAATGCCTTGTCCGTTCTTGAGCAAAATCATTTAAAAATTTTTAAGCTAAGTAGCAACTCTAAACTTAATCTTACATCTCATCAAACAAGAACTGACATGAAATTAAGTTAAAAGTTGTTAAAAAGCTTAATTTTTTTTTGAAGAAAAAGAAAAATTTTAGTTAAAGTTTGGGGTTGCTAAAAAATGAACAGGTGACATTTCAGCACCCAAAGGTCTTGCTACCACGTGGTGGAGATTTGAACTATCTTATGGGTTTCTACCTTTTTGGTCATACACTATATCAATCTCATAACTAAGGGCTAGGACACTAGGCTTCACCTTTAACATAGGCATAAACTAAGTGGAAACAAATCTATAATCGACGTTGAAATCAAACAGTATGATAGTCTAATATCCGTTTAAGGAGAACATACCCATCACGAGGTTCGGGTCCTAACATCCTTCTTCAGCGTTCATCACAAATACCCGACCACGAGCTGGGTTGCCATTGTTTCCACTGTTTGAGTTTGATCCATAAGTCACTAAGGCCTAATCCGGGTTATTCTGCACCTGCCCCTGTGTCCTATTCAGCTTAGGACACGTGTTTCGAAAAATTTCTGGGCTCTCGTACTCATAACATATCCTTGGGTAAATGACATTAATCCGGCATGGCTACTGCTCGACAATCCCTTACAATGTGACCAGTTTGATTGCAGTTGAAACACACTAGGCAGGGTTTAGTCTCCAGGTAGTGGTAATTACATTTGGCACACTTAGGGTGAGGATCTTCATATCCCTTACGGCCCGAGCTCTTTGCCACAAATCCTTTTCCCCATTTCACCTTCTTATTGTCACCATTTGTACCTCCTTGCTTACTTGGCTCATTCACGGCCTTCCTCTTATCACCACTTTTGGACAATGTCCCATTCCTAACCATTTCATCCATTAAGGTTGCAGATTTCAGTATTGCGCTCTGAAGGGTAGGGGGCTCAGTCGCTTTCACCATCCCGAGAATCTCAGGGACCAGACCATAGATGTACCTCTCAATTCTCTTGGATTCAGGAGTGACCATATGAGGTACTAGTCTAGCAAGCTCATGGAATCGATCCGTATAAGCCGTATGATCGGCTCCTACCATGGTATGGTGGTAGAACTCATGTTCCAGTTTCTGCATCTCATTGTCTGGATAATACTCCTCTCTTAACAATGCCTTAAATTCATCACAACTCATCCCTATGGCAGATTCCCTATCCCTAGCCTGGATTTACGTGTTCCACCAGGTCAACACTTTTCCAGTCAATAAACAGGCAGCATACTTCACCTTCTGATGACTCGCACACTCACTTATGTCAATCACTCACTCCATCTTCTCGACGCATCGAGTATAAGCTATCACACCTCCATTGCCAACAAAGTCCACCGGTTTGCACGCGGTAAATTCCTTATAAGTACATCCCTTGTTACCGTTGTTATGGTTCCCATCATTGACATGATCACTTCCACCGTCATTGTCCGCTTGATCATTCCCACTCACGTTGTTCCCTTGGTTGCTGATATGGTCGCCAACTTGGGTGATAATGGTGGGTAGCAGTTCCCGTAGTTGTTGGGCGATAATGGTAGCAACATCAGGAGTCTCATTGCCGGTATCGTCGCTTCTCGTGTCGCGACCTCCTGCCCTACCTCCTCGTCCACCAGTCCTTCCACCCCTCGGTGGTGGAACACCTCGGTTAACTCGAGTCGGCCTTCATGGAGGCATGATTCTACAAAGTGGGCATTGGTAAATGTTAGATAGGAGATAGGTTGGATAGGCCGGTATATGTGTCGTACTACTACACTCAACTTCCTATCTGACAATCTATGAATTTGATAAGTCCATGACGCATCATGTTATCGTAAAAACGTTGGCAAGGCGTTTTTAAGATAACATCATGCTGCATTTACTTATCATCATCACTTTGTGTCATACTATACACATAATCGCACACGTAGTTCCTATAATGCAAACTATATGAGGATTCTTAGGTTATAGTCTAGGTTAAACCACCTAATTCTTTATAACCTTGGGCTCTGATACCAATCTGTCACACCCCAAAAATGGCGCAGCGGAATGACATTTACGGGGTATGACTTTCATAGTCAAGAACACAAGGTGTGTAAATAGAGAAATACTACATGCAGAACATAAGAAAGCTAATAGTCGCAAATTCCCACAACTGGGATAAGTACAAAGATCCAATGTAAACATAAGTCTCAAGGTCAAACAACATCATTAGGAAATATCAAAATGCAACTCCACGGGATATACCCTAGGAGGGTCTTGTCTTAAGTCTTGCGAAGCCAGTCAATACTCAACCTTCTAAGCAACTTCAATAGCACCTGAAAATGGTTATAAAAAACGTCAACATAATGTTGGTGAGCTCGTAGGTTTAAAAGTAAGTCCACTGAGCTGTGAATAATATAACGTAGGACAATAGTGCACATGAATACCAATTATAAGCACGTTATCCAAAAACTAATAGTGTCGCGCGAACTGAACCTATAGTGTTCATCATACTCATAACCAATATCACGTGGGGAGCTACCCCGATAGATCTATCAACATGTGGAGATCTATCAACATGTGGGCTCTCAACAGAGAGTTAACAGTTACACCAACTGAACCTATAACTTGTAACACCCCAACCCGATAAGGGTAGAAGTATTACGTTATGGTGACATATCAAAGCAAACTCAAGCATATGACTAAATAATACAAAATGAATTTCAAAGGTTACAAAGGAAAATCTGAAATACAAGGTTACAAAGAGAACAATAATAAATTCTAAGTCTTCAATCGTAATTACTTCTAGTCATCTCTAATCCAGGATAGCTATGAAAGTAAATGTCCTCTAAGTCCCAAGTGCTCTCCACTCATAACCCAGCTTCCATCTAAAACCTGCCGCATGGAAAGAAATGCGGCTGAGCTTAAAAAGCCCAGTGAACAGATATATATAACATAACAGGACTGTAAATAAGCATAAGCAACGAAGGAATAAGAATACAAAACGAAAGTATAATTATGAAAGTCATACGAATTTAAAGAGAACTAAAAATCAGGAATGCATGACAACTGAATAATAATTGAATCGAGAAAAAGAATGAAATAATGAAAAGGTTCATATAAGGATGTGCCATAAGAACTCCATACATAAATCGTCAAATCATACTAAAGCATAACAAGTATACGAAGAGGGGAGACCTCTAAGTAAATAAAAGTGTGAGAAGGAGTGCAAGGCACACACCACCTGGTCACCATAATCACATAAAACATAAAACCTAGGATGCATCCATACGCTCCCTAACATAAGTATGTATGTCAGTACTAGACTAAGCACACACACGCATTAATGGCCAATAGTGATCACAATATAATACATAAATATAAGGGGGAACGCCGTAGATCTATCACACCTTTTCGGGAGTGTCATGCCTAAGGTGCCATCAAAGACATTGTCATGGTACCTCCACAACTAGGTAAACTCAGGCACAGATCTATCATAGCATACAACAAATATAATCTAGCATAGCAAGAGAAACAAGATAGTAACTCAAATAAGCATGGCAAACATAAGCATAGCATAGCAGAGACATTTAAATAAATGTCAGAATGAATAAATAAGAATGACAATCATAAAATGAATGTCATGAGTCAATGAGGGAATTATATCAGGAATAGGATCTCAAAGGTTCGAAATCAAATGGTTCATAGCAAGGTTCAATTCAAAGGTTTTGATCAAATGTTTATTTAAAGAAATCTTTTAATAATGGTTTTCATAAAAATGATTTTAAGAATGGTTTTCATAAAGGTAGTCTTTAAAAGTAGTTTTCATAAAAGTTTAGTAAAATTTCATATAAAAGTGGTATCGCATCGTTCATAAACATCATTTTAAAATTAGTTTTTCTCAAAACATTTCCATGATAAAATTAAGAAAGGTTTTCATATCCAATTACAAAATCAAATGAACCTTCTAAGCATCAAGTGATTCGAATACTTATGTCAAATGAATCATAATATCAACGAAGCATATCAAATGAATGAATCAAAGAACAGGGGATTATAGCAATGGCTTAAGGGAATCCTAATGAATCAAGATCAAGAAAATCATGAGAACGAACGCACCCTTACTGAAAAAGGGTAGAATATCTGTACCTTAGACCGCAAGTGAAAACGCAACTAGAAACATTAAGATCGGAAGCAACTCCTTCTTCTGCGAATCTACACGAATACATGATCATCTTATTATTAATATCTTATTTAAATCAGATTACTTATTTTAATCGGCTTTCCATTTTTAGTAATTTTCCTTTTTTTATCACGTTTTCTGATATAATAACGGTTAGGGTTAAAAATGCCAATTAGATAATTTTAGACTTAATATGATACATATTTTAGCTTAGGTTTTAATATGACACCTTTAGAAATTTTTAGGGTTCCATGAGTCTAAATAATAAAGTATAGGTTGAATTATGAAATTTAGTGGAAAGTAGGCCTAAATAGTTTATGTACTGTCTACTCTTCCCAATCAGCCAAGACAACTCACATTATTATCCTATGACTTTGTGATTTGATTCAAAAAAGAAATGGAACACAGAAAGAAGAAAACCCAGGTACACAACACATAAACTGCACATGTTTCTCTTTTATTATACTACACTCTCACTGTACAAAAACAAACCAATTTACTCTAATTTATATTAGCTTCAAAGATAGCACAGAAAGGAGAAACATGCATGCAATCTTTTCTTCTTCGAATGTAACATATATTGAAAACAATATTGCACACAAAATAGCCTTATACGCTCATATATACTCACACGACTACAATAACATTAATATTTCAAAACCATGCCCAGCGCGTATCTCATTCGACACAACCACACAACATGTACTTCACGACACCACATGAACTCGTGACACCCTCTTTACCTTTATTTAGATGCGGTTACGAAACAGTAAAGGATTAAACATGTAATACACTTTTCCAGCCCATCGACACAGCAAAACATACAAAAAACATAGCCCTATCGACAAACACTTAACACCACACGACACACACGCAAGGCCTATCTTACCGCCCTTTTTTTACACGCCAAAACATACTTAAACTCACCCTTGTTTACTGCCCAATTCGACACATAAACAGCCCCCATCGTGACCCATTTTCACAGACATGCGACGCCACAAAAGACCACATAAAATCATGGACTTTTCATTCTACTCGACACCCTCTTATCCACTGAATGGTGCTCGAAATAATAATAAAGCAAGCATGTCTTCCTCACTCTTTTATTTAGTTCGTAGGATATAGTTTTCACAGTTTTTAGGTCGATATATAAAGGTTACATTCATGTTTACTATGGTTGAAAACAAGACACAATTAAGTTCTCATATTAGGCCTTTAGTTTGTTATTTTATGTGAATATTTCATGCGACTTTTTCATGTAACATTCCTTGTGATATCCTGTGAGTTTTGCTACGTATAACATGTATCTTTTATACCGATTCATGTTAGTTTAATAGTGAACATTTTACACCGATTCAAATAAAAGGAAATCGAACAAGGTTAAAGTGATACGAGTACCCCTTGAAGCGTGATCAAAAGAAGAGAACAATGGCCAAAGGAAGTCACGAGCACCAGCCCTCGAACCTGCTGTACACACCACGATCAAAGCCTTGTTGAGTCCAAGCCAAAACCACGCCCTTGCTTGCCTTTTGAATCGATCAGGAAGAAGAAAGAACAAGGTAGCAGCCGCCAATGTTGGTGTAGTTTTTAGGGTTTGCTTGGAGAGAATTATGGCAACCAATAAAAGGATGTGTGTGCATGCGTGGGCTTTAATGAGCAGACGTGTGAGGATCTTTTTGAAATAGGAATGTGCAGATTTTGTGGGATGTAATGGAGGTGGTTAAGGTTTTTGTTTCACAAGGTGCAAACGTGTGATATGGACCCAATAAGAGGAGTTGTACCATTTTCCAATCTTAACACAAATATTTAGTTTGTATATTCATTTATAAGGTATAGTTTAGGCTTTTAATTATTTTAGTGTGCATAATCTAAAGTTTTAAATGCCATTATTTATTATCAAGCTTAGGTTATAATTCGAATACTCTTGCACAATTTATTGTATGTTATTAAATAAAATTTTAAGTTAGAGGGGCAAAAAAGGAATTTCAAATGTGTGAAAAAGTTAGGGTTTTACAACTCTTCCCCTCTAGAAAAAAAATTTTCGTCCTCAAAAATTGAAGTGAAACGAAACGGAGACACAAAGGACCGTGAACGGAAACGTGAATGTCTTGTTTCTCATGACTCTATCTTGTTGATAAAAAAGCTTCGGTTTCCTCAGAAAAGACATACCATACTGAATCCAGATCAAAAGAATAATATACCAGACGTAACAGATGATAATCGTATCCCCTCAGAAGGGATACAAGGAAAACGTAGGATTTGACGGATATATCGTCCGTGGAATTTGATTAGACAAATCAGATGAGAACATACAGAAAACAGATTGTTTGATATCATCAAACGGTAGAAAGCTCTACAACCGAACCTAAGATTCTTATCGGAAGTATAGAGGTCAGCAAACGGATGATGAGAATCCAAATGTATCAAATCGTATAACGGTGAAGGCAGATTAAGCGTATAGGTAGAATGAACCTAAAGTCTCACTAACATTGATAATCTCGAACAGCTATCAGAAATTCTAAGGCTCTAAGGCACTTCTCGAAATATCCTATGATCACAATAAGTGCACGTTATATGATGTAAGTATTATCACGTTGATCAGGCGTCATAATACTAGCATCATATAAATATGCCCTCATGATGGTCATACTTTATCTCAAGCCACGAACAAAACAACCTATCTTAATCCACCTAGTCCTTCTACAGTCTCAGAGGTCATCAAAATCAAAAACCATAACTAAGAGGAGAACGAAACTACTCGAAAGAGTAACGGAAATCCTAGAATGTCTATCAGAGTTAAGGTACGTCGTTGATAGCGTCAATCCTTCATCACTCACCAAAATCAACTTAGCCAATATAAGTGGTTGCTTCAACATTCGCCCATTCATGCACATAAATCTCAAAGTTCCTTCCATGATTCGTCAAAATTCTCATACCACACTCGTTATTCAACCAAACGCAGAGTGAACACAGAACGGAATTACTTACAGAGAACCTAAATCATTCAAAGTACCTTATTATCAGGTAACGGAAACTTAAGTAGGTTGAGAGGGAGTGAATTACGCCATCAATAGCTTCATCCTTCACAGAATCAACTCTTCCAAACCCAAACGTTTGCTTCAAATTTCATCCATTCAAATACGTGATCTCAAATCTCTTTAAAATTTCAAGTAATCTGTCTACGTCTGTTCATATGATCATAGGGTGGAAAGGAATTACAAACTTGAGTCTGGTCCCTCAAGCCTTCGACACCTTTTCTGAACACTGTGGGGTGGTAACGTGAATCTCTGGCATGATCGCTGTGCATTCTTCCATTCGCGAGTCTGCTTCTACTCTCAATTCATCTTAGTACAACTAAAATGAATAGAGAAACAAGACTGTGTGTCTTCGATAGGTCTTCTAGAACAGTTCGAAATTGGCCAGCTCCAGCTGCTGTCAACTCCAGGTTATGTGCTGAATAGTTCGTCTCCTACGGTCTTGTTGTCTTGATGCCCGAACTAAAATCTCCACGTGCTGCATGAAATATAATCTAGACCTTTCTGAGTTTCTCTCTTGTACTGTCTGCTACAATTCTGAACGCCAATCACATCTACTCTTCCAAAACAAAGGGTCATTCTACTTAATACGAAGATGATCTACATGTTCCTCGTTCGTCTCTGAGCACAAACACACTGTCATACTATGACAATTTTCCAAATACTCGCGAAAACATGATTCTATTAGCCAATACGATTGGCATCATTTAAAACTCATAATGATCACAATGAGTACGAAAGCAGCTTCAGGAATCGTCTTAGGGAAACTTCATATCTACTTCACATCACCAATCTTTCTCTTCACGAATAAAACTGAAATGCTTAGCGGGTTACTCTCAGTTAGTCAACTCCCTTCTTGGAAGTTCTTGTGGTTGCTTCTTCAGTCCTTCAAACTTAAATGAAGCCGTCTGATACGGAGTTTTCAAAGGTAGGCCAAATCAATCATTGATAAGTGGAAATGGATAATGATTTCAGATAGTGATACGGTTAAGTTCACGATAGTCGATGCGCCGCCGCATACTTCTCTCTTTCTTCTTCATGAACCAACAGGAAAATCCCAGGATAAACACTAAGGTGAAGAAAATCATATTTCATCAGTTCCTTTAATCTCTCAACTTCTATGGCATCATGGTTCGCCAACCGAGATAAGTTCAATGCCAACTCTACTTCCCAAGCAGGAGGGAATCCCAAGAGGTTCATCCGAGAACATCGGAAAATTTTCGTACAACAAACTACTTCCAATGTCAGAGCTTTCTAAGGGTGGATACTAATAGATGTCAGGAGAAATTTGACAATCAAATGAGATCGGAATATGTGCTTTCATAGCAACATTAATCTTAACAATTTAAGCGGTTGAGAGTCATTATGACAAAAGTAGGGTGAAGCAGATTGTTAAAGGTTACATTTCAGATACGGTAGTCTATGGTAGCTTTACGAAGAGCCATCCAATCCATAACTAAAAGACCTCAAAGTCAATTATATCAAGAGTAAACAGATCCGTAGAACGAATACGGTCATTAAACCAGACGGGTAGTTCATATATCAAGGTCAAGTACACGGTTCATCATTGTGTTGAGATAGATAAATGAACAGTTCAAGGTATTGGAATTTTGTTTAGCTTTTTAGCATAAGGGGCAGGTAGGGTGTGTATCATTGGTAATACGAACATCGTATAATCGTCAAAAGTGAGATGTATGGAATATTAGTTATCAGCATCATCATGCTCAGTTAACAATTCCGTACTGAGATAGTATTTACATCATATCCTTCCAAAGGAAACTGGTTGTCAATCAAGATTCATCATTCAAAGGGAGGGAATAAAACTTCCTATATCCATGGTTAATAATTACCAGAGTTCTCATAGGGTAGTAATGGATTTTGCAGGACTGAGTAGTATCAGATGATATATTTATATCCAGCATAGGTAATGAATTTATAGAATGTGTCAAACACATTACGGTCGAATGACCTTCGGGATGGTCGGAAAAGTATCAACTGTTTATCAAACAGATCGGAAGTGGAGATCAAAATCAGGAAGTGAAACTTAAGTGGTGCAAGGTATCCATGTAGTTCTCGAGGAATTCCAAACTTACTTGGTTTCTAAACTTAGGTTGCAAAACTTTCTAGCTTCTGAAACAAATGTTCTTATAAGGCATAGCTAAAGGCAAAGGCACAAATCAGAGTGATGCGGAAGCAATGCTACTTACATAGATGTCCTAGTCTACCCATTCCTCACCGGTAGTAACTTAAGTTCCTATGGGGAAATCCTAAAGCAACTTTTCAAAGGTTGTCTTATGAGCGCCTACAGTGGAAACTTAATGGTCCAAACTTCACAGGTCAAGGGTAAATGTATTACAAGTCGCAGCCTGTCTCTCTGATACCATAATTGTAACACCCCAACCCGATAAGGGTAGAAGTATTACGTTATGGTGACATATCAAAGCAAACACAAGCATATGACTAAATAATACAAAATGAATTTCAAAGGTTACAAAGGAAAATCTGAAATACAAGGTTACAAAGGGAACAATAATAAATTCTAAGTCTACAATCGTAATTACTTCTAGTCATCTCTAATCCAGGATAGCTATGAAAGTAAATGTCCTCTAAGTCCCAAGTGCTCTCCACTCATAACCCAGCTTCCATCTAAAACCTGCCGCATGGAAAGAAATGCGGCTGAGCTTAAAAAGCCCAGTGAACAGATTATATATATATAACATAACAGGACGGTAAATAAGCATAAGCAACGAAGGAATAAGAATACAGAACGAAAGTATAATTATGAAAGTCATACGAATTTAAAGAGAACTAAAAATCAGGAATGCATGAGAATTGAATAATAATTGAATCGAGAAAAAGAATGAAATAATGAAAAGGTTCATATAAGGATGTGCCATAAGAACTCCATACATAAATCGTCAAATCATACTAAAGCATAACAAGTATATGAAGAGGGGAGACCTCTAAGTAAATAAAAGTGTGAGAAGGAGTGCAAGGCACACACCACCTGGTCACCATAATCACATAAAACATAAAACCTAGGATGCATCCATACGCTCCCTAACATAAGTATGTATGTCAGTACTAGACTAAGCACACACACGCATTAATGGCCAATAGTGATCACAATATAATACATAAACATAAGGCAGAATTTCATAGATCTATCACACCTCTACGGGAGTGTCATGCCTAAGGTGCCATCAAAGACATGGTCATGGTACCTCCACAACTAGGTAAGCTCAGGCACAAATCTATCATAGCATACAACAAATATAATCTAGCATGGCAAGAGAAACAAGATAGTAACTCAAATAAGCATGGCAAACATAAGCATAGCATAGCAGAGACATTTAAATAAATGTCAGAATGAATAAATAAGAATGACAATCATAAAATGAATGTCATGAGTCAATGAGGGAATTATATCAGGCATAGGATCTTAAAGGTTCGAAATCAAATGGTTCATAGCAAGGTTCAATTCAAAGGTTTCTATCAAATGTTCATTTAAAGAAATCTTTTAATAATGGTTTTCATAAAAATGATCTTTAAGAATGGTTTTCATAAAATTAGTCTTTAAAAGTAGTTTTCATAAAAGTTTAGTAAAATTTCATATAAAAGTGGTATCGCATCGTTCATAAACATCATTTTTGTTGTAGCTTGAAATCACTCTTTATCACACATATTATGCCTCGTTAAACACAAGAGAATGATGGGACAAGATGTATATGCTGGATCGTATAATATATAAGAGATAGATAGATGTTAATGTTTTTCTATTAAACACACAACACACACACTGTGAACCACCTCACAAATGAGGAGATAAGGTGCTTTATATAGAACAAGGATTTTTCCCTAAAGGCTTTTATGTGGGCTTGTGGGCTTTTGACCAATGGGTTGGTCTTTTACAATTGACACTAGTTCTAACACAAGCCCATTTAACACAAAGTTCTAACTAAAGTGAATGACCATCACTTTAAACTAAAATTAAAGCCAACAATCTCCCCCTAAGGGATGGTCATTCAAAAGATGCACCACGTGTTTAGGTCTTTACACTTCTGGGTCATGAAGTTTGTGATTCTTTGTTCCTTTATGCATTGTGATCTTCATTGTATCGTCTTTTGGATTGTTCTTTGCGTTGATCAACATCTTCCTGTATTCACAGCGTCTATTCTTCCAATGTAGATGTTGAGACATACGATGATTGATGGACTTTCTTTAGTACCTGCATAAAACAGTTAGCAATAAATCGTCCAGCTCTTCCAGGTTCAGATCTCGTTAAGACTCTTACAACTTATGTCCTTTATGGTGAACACAAGTGTATTGCATAGGAAGTGTTCCTAAGAGATCTTTGATGAATCTCATGTCTCTAGACTCAATAATGTGCGTTTTGGTTTTAGTCGTCGGAGGCGAGGAGCAGAGTGCCACCTTTTCAATATCAACTCATCTTGGAGTGAGAGGTCGATAGATTATGCATTGATCTCCGTGAGAAATAAAACAAATATCTTTTAAGAGATATCTGAGTGGCTAGGAAGGGTTTGTGCAACGCGTCACTGGGTCCATGACGTCTTTTCTTCAATATCAGTATCACCTTAGTGAGTACCGATAGCAGATGTATTGACCTGGTTTCTGACCTAAGTTTTCATGGAGGGCTATTTCTTTTCACCCTTTCATTAAACTTTTCATTTTCATTCTTCAACCCCTTCTTTCTCCTTTCTCATTTTGCTCCTTTTTCACTCATACCTAAGGACTTCTAATTCTAATCTATTGAAATTGTCCTTGGGTAGATCCCTCCGGTTCTGGCGGATCATTGGACATTACCCATAATCACCTTATTACTCCATGGTTATCCTAGATTTGTTGATCGCATACCATAAAACCATTTTGTGAAAATCTGTCAAAGCGTTTATGTATAAAACACATTTTGTTTAACACCTCAAGTGTTTTGCATTTTCTGAAATACTCCCCCTTCACATATGCTCATGCATTTTTGAAATAAATTGCACATGTTGGGTAGAGTTCGCACATTTGAAATGATCGATTTTCAATGAACATTACCTTCGCGAGACACGCTTACATCACTAGTTACACCAGCTTGAAATTATTACCCGTCCCGGTCATATTCAATGATCATCTCTCGAATTGGTACATTCTACTCAGACAAGTCCTTTGCGAGACACGCTTACATCACTGGTAAACCAGCTTGAAATTATTACCCATCCTGGACAAGTCTTTTCGATAACAAACATTTGATTTCGTCAATTCGAGGGTTAAAACTGAGTCTGTCTTTGAGATTCGAACCATGATCACATTTTAATCACATTTCTCCCCCTCAAAAATAGCATTTCGATGGTATTTTTGATACCGTTTGATTAAAATCATTGTTTTTGGAAAGCTAATAGTGAGAAACGGTTTTGCATGAACTTTTTGGAACAAATTTCTTTTTGGAATACTCCCCCTCAAAACTTGCATTGGTTTTGACATTTTTGAAAACTTTGGAGCAAGTGGGGAGTAACGATTTGAAAATCTTAAGCAAATTTTTTGAAAAGATTTGAAAACCTTTTGATGAATTTTGAATAAAATTTTGCTTAAGATGAAGAAGTTTGCTTTGATAAACTTTGCATGAAAACTTCTTATTATTTAGGATTGTTGCAATAAAGTGTACAACAGGGTCCTTTCTTTGAAAAACGGGTTATGTACCGTTATGTGTACAGAAGCCAAAACGTTGAAGCCCGGGTTGTAAGCTGAAATACTTACAAACCATTTAGATTTTTAGGATAAGTGCTCGAAATTTTAGATGAAGCACTTTCCTTTCTTTGAAGTTCGGGTCCGAAACTGAGATGTTCCGAAGCCATTTGGTTAAGCGCGGGTCCTAATCCGATATGATTAGAAGCCATTGGGACCAGATTAGACAACAACCTTTGGAACCCATTTGAGCACTGCACCAACGGGTTTAGCATGTTTTGCAATCCATTTGTAAGTTGTGTCAATCTGATTCAGAGAAGTTGAATTCCAACGAGGACTGAAAACTGGTTTTTCATTTTGAAATAATGCTCGTGGAATCAATGGAGATTTAAAATCCTTTTTCAAAGTAGAGTCATTTTTGTGTTGTAGCGGAAGCATTTCAGAGTTTGAAGGACTTTGCTTTGGTTTCCACACTTGCTTTACCCGTGTAAAGCGAGAGTGTGTAGTTTGAAATCTTGGAGTCTCTTCATGAGACATATTTGACCTTGAAAGCTTTTGAGGAGTAAGTGTTTCATAAAATCTTGGTTTCTTCAAAAACTTCCATCCTTTTTGCAAAGAATAGGTCGTAAACTGAGAAACCTTTTTCGAAAATTGTTTTGAAGATTCACCCGTGTAAACCTTCTTTGAAACACTCACTGTTGGTGTTGAAAGATTTGAAATGGGAGATTTGCCTTTTGATCGATGGAGAACATCAAACTTTGCTTTTAAGGCATTGTATAACATTCGCAAATCATTGTATTCTTTTTTAAGAAGATCTTGAGATGTCAATTTAGATTCCAAAGAGGCAATTTGTTTCAAAAATTGATCTTTTTCAGCTTTTGAATCATCCATTTTACGTGCAAATTTCCGTTCGAAAAAAATATTTTCTTTTTCAAGTCTTTCAAAATATGTTTCGAATTTGTTTGTTTTGTTGAAAAGATCAGTTTTGGCATCCTCAAGATCGTTTGTGCGTTGAGCTAAAAGCGTTTCAAGCTCAAGTACTTTTGTTTGAAGCACATGATTTGCATTTTCTGTTTCAAAATCTGAAGGATTAGAATCAAATAAGGGATTTGGAAAGGAAACTTTTGTGATTTGAGACTCATCATTTTTCTTCTTCATTGACTCAGTCTTTTGCAAAACCTTTTCAAACTTTTCATCAGCAGATTCAGACATTTGAGACTTCAAAACTTCAGTCTCTTTTTGTTTCATGATTGATTTTTGAGTTTGAACTCGTGACCGTTTGATTGAATCAAACAGGTTTTTGTAAGTCTGTTTCAAATGCTCATTTTCTTTTTGTAATGATGCCACAGCATGTTCCAATTCAATATTTTTTGTATCAAGTTCATCCAAATCAAACTTGATATTTGCATCATCACAATTTTCTTCAAAAATCTTTTCCTTTTCTTTGAGCACAGTTGTCAACGGGTTTTCAGAAGAAGCAATTCTTTTTGACAATTCTTCTTTGACTTCAGCTACTTCTTTTGAAAGTTCAGTGATTTTCTTTTTGAGACAAAGATTTTCAGATTTCAAAGGAGATGTTTGTTCAGAATCCACATTCTCATACACATGGCTGACAGACACTGACTTGAGTGACTCGATTTGATTTGTGAAAAAGGCTTTTTGAATATCAAATATTAGGCATTTTTCATCAAATTCATCTTCAAGGGAATGTATGTACCTTAGAACTTCCCTCATTTCAAGGACAAGATATCGTTCAAAATATTCAAAACTTAAGTTGATATTTTTCACATGAGGTTCAATTTCTTCTTTGAAAATCTTTTGAACTTCCCTTCTAAAGTATATGTCTGATGCAAGAAGATTATTTCGATCACTATGGGTGGTTTGTTGTTTTAACCGAATGACCTCTAACGTAAGCTCAATGTGCTGTTTAAGATAACAAAGCTGTTTTCTCGCTTTATTTTGCCATAAATTAGCATCATAAGTAGCAAGTTGAGCTTCTTTGAAAAATCTTTTCACATTTGTGTCTTTTCTTTTCAAAGGGTCTTTTGGTATATCAGTCAGTTGTGTACAGCCATACACAAAGCCATGGTACGAGAGTGGGCTTTTTCTTTGTTTGACTCTTAAACGTTTTTCCTTTTCCAATTTATCTTCTTCCTCTGACATGAACAGAACGTCCATTTTGTTTAGAAAACATGGTTGTTCATTTTGCAAGTTATTTTCAAAACCAAGTCCGGATTTTCCTTTATGAGTGTTCTCATCTTTAGGAAGCATCATTTGAAGAGTTTGAACACTTTGACCTATTTTTCGAAGTTTTTCTTCAAGATTGTTTGCTTGTTTCAAAATCTGTTGATTCTCATTTTCAAGTTTTGAGTTAACAATCTTAATATTTGATGTGGTTTCCTGAAGTGCTGAGTATTTAACTTTTAATTCAACGTTCTCGTTTAAAAGCTCTTGGATCCTTGTGTTAGCGGGGCCCATATTTGTATCCAGTTTTTTAATGGAAAGTTTTTCACGTGACAGGGCTTCGCTACACTCAACTTGAAGTTCTTTATTTCGTTTTAAGATTGGTGTGAGAACTTCTTCATTTAATTTACGAGCTTGATATTTAAGGTTTGAGATTTCAATGTCTTTGTTTTTTGTTATATTTTCAAAATCTTTTTCCATTACTTTAAATCCCTCAAGCTCTTTGGACAATAAGACGTTGGTTTGCTTAGCTTTGCGATTGTCCTCTTTGCACTTTTCAAGTTCATTTTTGAAATTATCGATTAAAGAAGCAAATATGGCATGATCTTGATCATGAGAAGATCCATCTTGGGTAGGCTCACCTCCATTAGGATCCATATCTGGAGTTGTAGGAGTGATATTACTATCAAACCGATTCACCACATATGTGTCACTGATGGACTCAGGATGCGCAGGATGTGTCTTGTCATGAGCAAACACATTATCGAACAAAACAACATTATCATTATCGTGTAAATGTTGTACCGTAGCCAATATTGCTATGTCAGATGAAGATCCGATATGGTCAGCTTCAGTATCCCAAATAGCTTCATTCCTGTGTGTACTATCAGCATCCGAATCATTCCTTGGAGTGCTGCTTTCAGTATGCTGTTCTGAAGATGTGTCTGTCTCCGTGAAAACCAAGTTAGCATCAGATGTTGTACCCGCATTTACTGTCTCTTCTTCTTTGTTTGTCTCTTTCTCATTCACCACTGTTTCCTTTAATAGCACTTCTTTTTCAATCTGCTCTTTTTCCCGTTTCTGCTTCTCCATTTCAATTCTTTCCCGTTCTATTGCTTTCATCTCTTCCCGCATCTTTATCAGATGAAGTGATCTTCTAGTAAGCTCCAATTCCAGCGTGTTTATTCTCCAACGCAACTGATCTCTAAATGGTTCAGCTTTCAGGTCACTTGTGACGCATTCACTCCATATTTGGCTTGTTGGATCATGACCTGTATATCTTTCGACCACCATTATGAAATCTAAGTCGAAAAACCATTTAAACTGCGTCTTGAGTGCTTGATATGCTTCAGTGCATTCATATCCTCGTTCAATTTCGTTCTCTATTCGAAATATGTTATGCAATAGTTTCTCTCTGAATGTGAGATAATCCATTTCAGGTTCGAGGAGTTTGGCAAACATTCGATGAAATGTTTCTGGACTCCACATTGGTAACTTTGCCCCTATGAGTCTCGCACATTGACTTTTGATTGCTTCAAGGTGTATGAGACATCGTTCCTTCGAATGAATAAAGTTTTTCATAACTGGAGACATTTGTCCCTCTTGAGAACTTGATTCCATTTACTTGATGTGCGATAAAGTTGATTCAGGATCGTTGCAACGAAATAGGAGATGTTGTTGTTGAAGGTTAAGATTAGTTGTTGTTGTGAGGCCTTGTTGTGTTGTTGATGATGGTTGAAGTTGTAGGTTATATAAACGAAACAAATTTAAATAAAGTTACAAAATTTGATTAGAGTATAATTAAGACAAAGTCAAAAGTTTACAATTTCGACAAAGTTATGTAAATTACAATTTAGATAAAATGAAAATTTCTATAGAAATTTCAATTTGACCACAATTTATATAAATTATGGCAAAATATCAATTTAGATAAAAATATATCTAATTTATATAAAAATCTAACACTCTTATACAAGAGGGTAGATATCCGTTTGTCGAAGTATTTTACACTCTTATACAAGGGTGAAAATACCGAGTTCACTTTTGAGTTGACGAAATTACGTTCGAATCAAATCCTTAAAAGTTATTTAACTTTGAAATCGTTTCACAGAAGTACGAGGGCCAAAACTGCCAATTCTGAAAGTTCCCTAAGGCTGCTGAAAAGACAAGGACTGAAAATGCCAAATCTGAAATTTTAGTACTGTTCGATATCGCAATTGCACAAAGGATATCGGATGAGGCTGAATTGCTGATTTGCGATAAATCAGCTAAAGTCCAATTGCGATAATTTTATCGCAATTTGATTTGCGATAATTCTGCCACTTTGAATTGCAATAAAACGCTTGTTCCACTGAATTGCGATAAAAAGCTTGTTCCACTGAATTGCGATAAAACGCTCAATCTTGAATTGCGATAAAAATGCCGAATTGCGATAAAACGCTGAATTCCGATAAAATGACTGAAGCTTCCAATTTTGATAAACTGCAGTTTTTACCCACTTTTTGTACCTTTTGCCTTACTTACCCATGTTTTCTACTGCCACTCCCATACTTCTTGAAGTCTTTCTTTCACCAACTTCTACCAACTTTGACTAGTTCTTACCCACTCCAATCAATAATACACATGCAATTACTATTTGCACCACAAAGATCAAAATAGATCGAATGATATTTTTGAAGATTGAAGTCGATCTAAAAATGCTTAGAACAACCAACAATCCAACACATAAGCACAAGATTTGAGTGAGTAGCACATATAGCATCACAAAGCAAGTCGATAGAACACAAGCAAACACAACTTTTCTTGATTTTTGTAAGGATCGAATAGGTATAAAAAACACAAGTTGTAACTTTTCTAGTGAAAGAAAAATAACAAATGGTGTTTTAATCTTTAAGATCAAACAAAATAAAACCTTTGATCTTGTGTTCGAAGTTCATAGGAAACAAATAGCTAGTTTCACAGAAAAATCAAGAACGCACCGATATGAATTTTTTAACAAGAACCGAACACAAGAACTCCTACCTCGAAGCTAGGCTCTCTGATACCACTTGTTGTAGCTTGAAATCACTCTTTATCACACATATGTATGCCTCGTTAAACACAAGAGAATGATGGGACAAAATGTATATGTTGGATCGTATAATATATAAGAGATAGATAGATGTTAATGTTTTTCTATTAAACACACAACACACACTGTGAACCACCTCACAAATGAGGAGATAAGGTTCTTTATATAGCACAAGGATTTTTCCCTAAAGGCTTTTATGTGGGCTTGTGGGCTTTTGACCAATGGGTTGGTCTTTTACAATTGACACTAGTTCTAACACAAGCCCATTTAACACAAAGTTCTAACTAAAGTGAATGACCATCACTTTAAACTAAAATTAAAGCTAACAATTTTAAAATTAGTTTTTTCTCAAAACATTTCCATGATAAAATTAAGAAAGGTTTTCACATCCAATTACAAAATCAAATGAACCTTCTAAGCATCAAGTGATTCGAATACTTATGTCAAATGAATCATAATATCAACGAAGCATATCAAACGAATGAATCAAAGAATAGGGGATTATAGCAATGGCTTAAGGGAATCCTAATGAATCAAGATCAAGAAAATCATGAGAACGAACGCACCCTTACTGAAAAAGGGTAGAATATCTGTACCTTAGACCGCAAGTGAAAACACAAATTGAAACATAAAGATCGGAAGCAACTCCTTCTTCTGCGAATCTACACGAATACATGATCGTCTTATTAATAATATCTTATTTAAATCAGATTACTTATTTTAATCGGCTTTCCATTTTTAGTAATTTTCCTTTTTTTATCACGTTTTCTGATATAATAACGGTTAGGGTTAAAAATGCCAATTAGATAATTTTAGACTTAATATGATACATATTTTAGCTTAGGTTTTAATATGACACCTTTAGAAATTTTTAGGGTTCCATGAGTCTAAATAATAAAGTATAGGTTGAATTATGAAATTTAGTGGAAAGTAGGCCTAAATAGTTTATGTACTGTCTACTCTTCCCAATCAGCCAAGACAACTCACATTATTGTCCTATGACTTTGTGATTTGATTCGAAAAAGAAATGGAACACAGAAAGAAGAAAACCCAGGTATACAACACACAAACTGCACATGTTTCTCTTTTATTATACTACACTCTCACTGTACAAAAACAAACCAATTTACTCTTATTTATATTAGCTTCGAAGATAGCACAGAAAGGAGAAACATGCATGCAATCTTTTCTTCTTCGAATGTAACATATATTGAAAACAATATTGCACACAAAACAGCCTTAGACGCTCATATATACTCACACGACCACAATAACATTAATATTTCAAAACCATGCCCAGCGCGTATCTCATTCGAAACAACCCACAACATGTACTTAACGACACCACATGAACTAGCGACACCCTCTTTACCTTTATTTAGATGCAGTTATGAATTAGTAAAGGATTAAACATGTAATACACTTTTCTAGCCCGTCGACACAGCAAAACACACACAAAACACAGCCCTATCGACACACACTTAACACCACACGACACACACGCAAGACCCATCTTACCGCCCTTTTTTTACATTCCAAAACATACTTAAACTCACCCTTGTTTACTGCCCAATTCGACACATAAACAGCCCCCATCGTGACCTATTTTCACAGCCATGCGACGCCACAAAAGACCACATAAAATCATGGACTTTTCATTCTACTCGACACCCTCTTATCCACTGAATGGTGCTCAAAATAATAACAAAGCAAGCATGTCTTGCTCACTCTTTTATTTAGTTCATAGGATATAGTTTTCACAGTTTTTAGGTCGATATGTAGAGGTCACATTCATGCATACTATGGTTGAAAACAAGACACAATTAAGTTCTCATATTAGGCCTTTAGTTTGTTATTTTATGTGAATATTTTCATGCGACTTTTTCATGTAACATTCCTTGTGATATCCTGTGAGTTTTGCTACGTATAACATGTATGTTTTATACCGATTCATGTTAGTTTAATAGTGAACATTTTACATCGAGTCAAATAAAAGGAAATCGAACAAGGTTAAAGTGATACGAGTACCCCTTGAAGCGTGATCAAAAGAAGAGAACAATGGCCAAAGGAAGTCACGAGCACCAGCCCTCGAACCTGCTGTACACACCACGATCAAAGCCTTGTTGAGTCCAAGCCAAAACCACGCCCTTGCTTACCTTTTGAATCGATCAGGAAGAAGAAAGAACAAGGTAGCAGCCGCCAATGTTGGTGTAGTTTTTAGGGTTTGCGTGGAGAGAATTATGGCAACCAATAAAAGGATGTGTGTGCATGCGTGGGCTTTAATGAGCAGACGTGTGAGGATCTTTTTGAAATAGGAATGTGCAGATTTTGTGGGATGTGATGGAGGTGGTTAAGGTTTTTGTTTCACAAGGTGCAAACGTGTGATATGGACCCAATAAGAGGAGTTGTACCATTTTCCAATCTTAACATAAATATTTAGTTTGTATATTCATTTATAAGGTATAGTTTAGGCTTTTAATTATTTTAGTGTGCATAATCTAAAGTTTTAAATGCCATTATTTATTATCAAGCTTAGGTTATAATTCGAATACTCTTGCACAATTTATTGTATGTTATTAAATAAAATTTTAAGTTAGAGGGGCAAAAAAGGAATTTCAAATGTGTGAAAAAGTTAGGGTTTTACATAACTCGTGGGCCCTCAGCAAAGAGTTAACAATTACGCAGTCATGAACTCACAAAACAAAACATGTCATAGCATATAATCGCATCATCACACGTAAGTGTCCAAAACCATGTAAAACAGCAGTTCACAACATGAAAAAATTTGTAAAGCATTGAGTACCATTTCCACCCCAAGGTAAAACACGTCGAAAGTGGGGCTACGAGAACTCATCTCAAAAGTAAAGCACAATACAACACAAACACGAGTAGTACGGCACAACAGCAACTAGTATCACAACGCGACGGACTCGGCACAACCTATTAATAATAAACTTATCTTAACGTATATCCAAAAGTATAACGGTTTCCAAAAGTTAAATATTCCCTAGTATATTGCACTTTCAATTCCAAAATATCTTCTTTAAGTCTATTTACTAGTTTTTGGTATCATCGTGGGTGAAGTGTTGACATAACGTTGACTCAAGTGTACACACACCAAAATAAATGACCAAAATGAACATGAGTCACGAAACAATATCCCAATAACGAATACGCCAAGTTGTTACAATATCCCAAACAAACTCTACTACTAAAACTCACAACAACCTAACAAGAACCAAGGTCAAGTGATTTATTTAAAGTATAATAAGTTATACGAGAAAATTGTAGGATGCTTATCGAATTCGTCAGCTAGTTAAATCTAACAATTTCTTCGTCCCACTTATTATTCCAAAAACTAGATCGCAATAAATATTGAGTCGTAAGGATAAGTCGTACATTAATGAATTCCTCCGACATGCTTACCGGGCCCTTATTGAGCTCATTAACCCAATAAGTCTGATAACCATGTGGGTCGGGTATATTATTGTCAACCGATCTGTAAGTCGACATTGATTCCACATAATCATTAATACTTCCCTAAATGACATTTCTCGATTTGTGTGCCCTTGAAACACTTAATAACTCTCATTTATTTAAACTATCAATTTATAACGTATCATTTTTAAATAAAACTTCCATTAAATATTAAGTAACAAATGAGTTTTTGTTAATTAATATTTCCCGTTTTTAGCCATTATTATTTATTTTCCATTTCTAGTTATATATACATTTCCAAACAAATATTTTTCGAGTTATCATCCGTTTCAAGTCACGAGGCCGAGTTTCATTAACTCTCATGTCAATAGTCAACCAAAATATTCAAAAGTCCGACATAAAGTCTAATATCATTGTTTCGGCTTGTCGAGGCCATTCCGAGACTAAAAAGTCTCGGTGACATTCGACTTGGCTCATAATCATCACAAGTATATCATAAGCTCACAACATTAATTCCAAGTTCAACAATAACGAATCAATATCAAACGTCCCTAAACCTACGGCTCGTTAACCACTTCCAAGTCCACATCCGAGTTTCAAATCTTAACCACAACCACAATAATAATATAACCACGCCGAGACCATGGTGGTCTCGGATTCGAACTATGGTACGGCAAAACAAATGAAACAGACCTATATAGGTCTCGGCCACAATCCAATCACAACCATAACTCTTCAAAACCAAAAATTAATCTAAACCCTAATATCTAAAATGACCACAAGCATGAAAATAAGCCCAAGAACACTTGACAAGACTCGATACGCAATTCAAAAGGCTCAGCCGTGAGCTTATGCTCACGGAATCACCCAACTCGACACTAAACTTGACCCAAAATGATGATACCAAATATTTTTAATGACTTTTATTTCGTAAATCGTGTTATACCACCCAATCCCAAATGTTAACAAACCAAAACACTCGATAAACGGGTTTTGGACCTACCACCGTGTCACATGAGGGTGAATACACGATGGTCTTACCTTTTCTTCCTCGGATCTATTCAGAACTACTCGGTTTGTGGTGTTGGTGGCCCGTACGAGGTGTTGGTGAAGGTGTTTGGGTGCGTGTGGTTGCTAAACGGGTTAAGGAGGTCGTGATGGAGGTTTCTGTGGTGGCGGTGTGACGTTAGTGGTGGCGGTGGTGGTGCTACAATGGTGGCCAGAATCTTGGCCGAAAGTTAGGAGAGAAGGAGGGAAGGCTATGTGTGCAAAAAGAGGAGACAAAACCCTAAATGGGTATTAGTGGTGCTTATATAGCCCTTAGGACCTCATGTGAAACCCTAATGTCCCCCAAGGACCAAAACTGAAAATTAGTGTAGGGGTGGGAAGGGTTATTTCGCTATACTTTTAGTAAAACGCTATCAGGGCTAATTTGAGTGCCGAAACATTTTCCCTTGAAATTTTTATTTATTTCATTGATCTTAAAACTATTTTTCCAATAAAATTGATTATAAATATGCATATTTTTGTTCTCGAGATGTAATAATTAATTAGATTCACACTATAGACTAACTATTGTGCCATGCCACGTCGTGCTACATTCTAGGCCTACAAGGATTCGATATAATTAAACCGCATAAAATTAAGAACGAAATTAACAATTCAGACTCGATACAAGTAATGGGTATAACTTCCTTGAAAAAAACGTATATTAAAAGTACGGTTGTGCCGGTACGCGTTGTTTTCTATTTTCACGTTTTGTGTTGTTTAGCTTAAAATTAACTATAAAAACAAATGCGTAAACTTTGAAAAGTAAATTATTTTGGGTAAGGACCATGGAAAAATTGCGGGTTGTTATAGCATCATATATACCTAAAACCGTACCCAGTTCGGAACCAAAGTTACATATGTTGCACACGGACTTATGTGGCCCAATGAGAGTTGAAAGCATAAACGAAAAGAGGTATATTTTTTTTTATCGTCGATGACTATTCAAAATATACATGGGTAAAGTTTCTGAGGTCAAAAGACGAAGCACCAGGGCACCAGGCATCATCATCACCTTTCTGAAGCTTATTCAAGTCCTACTTCAAGCTCCAGTAAGGATTGCAAGAACAGACAATGGCACAAAATTTCCAAATTATGAGTTAAGTACTTATTTTGAAGATGCTGGAATCACACATCAGACAACTATTGTTAGAACTCCACAGCAAAATGGGGTAGTTGAAAGAAGAAATAGAACTCTTGTAGAAGCTTCTCGCACAATGCTGATTTATTCTTGTGCACCGTTATTCTTATGGGTTGATGCTGTTACTGTTACCACTGCTTGTTTCACTCAGAACCATTCCCTAATCCACTCAAGATTCAATAAAACACCATATGAACTAGTGAACATCAGAAAACCTGATATCTCTTACCTTTAAGTGTTTAGCGCTTTGTGCTATCCAACGAACGACAGAGAAGATCTTGGAAAGCTGAAAGCTAAGGGTGATATTGGAATCTTCATTGGATACTCAGAAACTCGAGGGCATTCAGGGTGTATAATAGAAGGACAAAAAGGATAATGGAGACGATGAATGTGAAGTTTGACGAGATTTCACAAATGGCTTCTGAGAGGCTCGCTCTAGAACCCGCGCTAAATCCGATGGCTTCTAATCAAAATATATTAGGACCCGCACCAAACCTGAAGACTTCTGGACACATTAGTTCAGGACTCCCTCAACATCATCTACATCTACTCCAGCAACTCCAGTATTTGAAATTGTTCTACCAAGAGTTGATGAGCAAAACCAAAGTACACCACTTCAAGAAGAAACAACACATAACCAAAACGATGTTGCGTTAGAAGAAGAAGTATTCGAAAACCCGTTTGCTACGGATTCGGCTGAATCATCTTCAAGGTTACAAGAACCATCTAACACGCATACGTTAAACCCAAGGTACCCTTCTACACTCCAGTGGACTAAAGACCATCCAATTAAACAAGTTATTGGTGAACCTTCAAGACCAGTTCAGACGAGAAGACAACTTGCCACAGACCCTGAAATGTGTATTTACATTTGCTCAATAAGCCTCAAAGAACCAAAGAACATTCGGGAAGCAATGGCAGAAAACGCATGGATAGAAGTGATGCAGGAAGAAATTCTTCAATACCGTTTACATGATAGTTGGGAATTAGTTCCAAGACCAATTGACAAACTTATTATTGATCTCAAATGGTTATGGAAGAACAAAAAGGATGAAGAAATGACTTTAATTCGCAACAAAGCTCGTCTCGTGGCAAAAGGATTCCGACAGGAGGAAGGGATAGATTTCGAAGAATCATTCACGCCAGTAGCAAGACTTGAAGCAGTCCAGATTTTCTTAGCCTATGCAGCTCACAAGAACATCACCGTATATCATATGGACATCAAGACGACATTCTTGAATGGAACTCTGAAAGAAGAAGTATATGTGAGTAAGCCAGAAGGATTCATTGACAAGGAACATCTAGAATACGTCTACAAGCTAAAGAAAGCCATTTATGGTTTAAAACAAGCTCCAAAAGCCATTTTTACTATGGTCAATGTGCCTACACAGAAGACCATTCCTTCCTATGAGTTAATGTACCTACAAAGAAGACGTATTCAGAAAGAAGAAGTGTATGTGAGTCAGCCCCTTTACTTCTGGGTGTTCCTTCCTATGGTTAATGTGCAAGAGAAGAACACAAAGTATCAAGAAGACCATTCCTTAGAGTCCCTTTACTATCATCTTGAAAGTGAACGTCCATATCTAACCAAAATTCCAGATCCTCAAACCATAAAGCACCTTGTTCAAATCCCTCATGTTGCCAACACATACCAAAACTGTGATGGCTCAATTGTCCACCTCGACCCAAACCGAATCTATCTCAAAGAAATTCTTCCCGGTCTCAAAAATTGGGAACTCCTTCTTCGTGAGAATGTCTTGTCTCTTGCGGGTAACCGGGATCATGTTCCGGTAAGTCTAGCCCACATGCTCTATTGCCTCAGTAACGAGGAGCCATACAACCTCGCATACTATATGGCAAAAAGAATAACTAACATTCATAGTCGTTCCGATAAGCTCATGTCATACGGTATGTTGCTTACTCGTCTCTTTCATTAGGTCATGGCTAATTACCCACACAATGAAAACATTGAATACTTCCTTGTTGATCCCATTATGAAACCCCTTGGTGGACCACAACGTCACACAAAGCAACGTAGTGACAAATGGTCAAAACATGGTCGTAAATCCACCTCTGATGCTACTTTATCTTCCTCCTCCTTCCATCATGGATCATCATCTCAACCTATAGATGCGGATGATGTTGAAATGAATGAAAAAGGAACCTCTCGTGCTCGTACTCCTTCACCCGACACATACATTCGCAATCTTGACACGTCAACCTTCACACCAACAACCGACCTTCCTTACAACAACACCAACTTAAGTGCGGTAATGCGAAGGCAAACGGCAATGTACAATCGACAAGTGTCAATGCACGAGCAAACCATCGGGGGTTTCAAGTCAATTGGGAAGGCGCTCAAGGGCATCGGCAACAAGCTCAAGAAGTTAGGGAGGACAAGAGATTGATTTTTTTTTTTAACATTATTAACTTAAGTATTATTAAACTAACACTCATGGGGTATAGGCTACGGCCATTTGACATTAACAAACTTGGCTTAACCATAACTTAGGATTATTAACTTGGCATGGGTTGCATCTTTGAAAAAAAAAACTTAGCATAGGTTTCTTCGGGTGTATCATTCCATTTTACCACCCGATGGTATTTAATGAAGCTTAATTCTTTGTTATATTTAGCTTATGATCTTTATTTAGTTCTTATCTTTTATTTTATCTTTTTACATTTTTCTTGCATGATCTAGATGATCATATTACTTGCTAGATTGCATGCTTAATAGTAGCCTAAATTCAGATAATCACATGTTTTTGTTTGTTGCTAGTTGTGGCTATTATTATGAAATCTATGTGATTATTCTTTAGTGAATTGAGGCAATAGGATTTGCTGCAAATAGTGCCCCTAGAATTACCCATTTAGGTAGCCTAAATCATGCAGAACTAGAAAAAAATGTCACCAGCAGGTCACGGCACCACTAAATAGGGCACAGTACCACTAAATTTAGTGGTACCGTGGGTGATTTAGTGGTACCATCCCCTGGGAATACGTTTTTAACTGTTTACTTTCACTTTTTGACTCCTTTTCCCTTAGAATCTACCAACATTAGCTGATTTCAGCACTCCTAATTCCCTAAACTCATCACCCCAGAATCCATGCATGCCTTTGATTTGGCTATTTAAACTCCTATCATGTATTCATCTTTCTCACCATCACACAGTCATCATAAACTTACCATGTCTTCTACTGTAGCAACCCATAAAATTTCCTAGTCATTAGTAAACGTTAATCTAGTATTAACCCATCGTTACTGTTCACTTAACCATTTTCCGAGCAAAATTTGAAAATTTTGTTTATTACATTTCTATAATTCTAACGTTGTTATGTTATTCATGAAGCATTGGAACGAGCTCACACGCGGACCACGACGGATCAAAAAACACTCATTAAAACACCAAACGGATCATTTAATAATTCGGCCCAAAATTCTGGCCTGTTACTATTCATAAGCCCACCACAACTTTTATAAGTTTTATTTATCTCTTATATTCACTCGACTAAACTCACCACATTTGGCCTCGTTTTCTTTCGAATTCGACACACAACTCACCCAAATGTTTACATCATTCGAATCCTCAAACACCAAAGAACCAAGGTGTCAAATCTCACATTTTATTTTGAAGGTTTTTTCACTAAACGAAAGGCAAAGTAAAACCCCTTGGACCCTTATACAACTCACACAATAATAACCCATATTAATTCAAAATCGATTTAAAGTTTGTTCCAATTATGTATTTCATGATCTTTGATCGAATATGAGTTACTATGATCATTTCTCACATTTTATTATACTTGGACACGTCAAAACTACACATATACATTCCCATTTTGAACCAAACCGAAACACATCACACACAAATATCCTCAACCCAAGTTGCTAGCTAAATATTCTTTGTGTCCTCTACATATCTCTGCCATCGAATAAGAATCAACCCAACTTGACCTTATTATATAATATAGATTGATGCATACATTGTTATATATATATATATATATATATATATATATATATATATATATATACGTATGACCATAAACACACATCCATTTCACACTTAAACCCTTTCACAAACTATTCCCTCTAAGTATTTCATCATTGCCGAGAGTCACAAGGAAGCCAAGAGTTTTTCTCCCTTGTTCGAGTTCATATACAATCGTCCTAAGCACCATTCGATCATTGGTGATCACCTTTACGAGCCAAAACAATATTTCTCGAGTTCATGTTCTATATACACGTTAAACTCCACCTATAAGGTGTTGTAAGTCCTCCTCAACACATTTCCTACTCGTTATAACAATTTTATTGCACCATGCATTGTCCTTATAATTCTTTCAATCGTATTTTACTTTAATGCATTATTTACGAGTTCTTTTATTTATTTCTTTTGTTTATACTCAATGACCTCCTTTATGGATGGCTAAGAACTCGTGTTTTATCTCTACTCGACACTTACTTACTTGTTTTATTACTTATCGAACTCATTTTATTTATATCGAATCGCATATTTCATTTAACACATTATATATGTCATTCTCATATTATTGAACCATGTGTATACTCGACTGAGAAAAGGATATATAAAATCGGATTCGAATACACACCATATCAATTTTATTGTTTAACTCAATTCTCCATAAGCTCATTGATCAAATTGATGTTTTAAGTTTCCCCTAATAAGCTCATATAAGCTCTCTAAAAATCACAAAGTAAACGCTAATCGGAATGACCATAAACTCTTCATTTTTATCCGATTCGATTTTAAAAGCCCAATAAGCACATGTAATAAGCTGAGTAATAAGCACTTTGAGTACATTTTTAGAACATAAAAATAAGCCCAAATCTTGGCCCAAACTCGTTTGGAAGCCCTCGGATCTAATTCTGTTAATGGGCTTTGTAATATTTCGATTTAAAGCCCATTAAGCCATTAATAAAATATTTTGAATAGTAAGCAGTTTTTATAAGTTGAAATATGCTTTATTAAGTTATTAAAACTTTTGAAAATTTTATTGGATAAGTTTTGTACATTTTGGACTTGTTTTTGCAAAACATATTTATTATTAGGGGGCAAAAGTGTAACTTTCAAAAAATGGAGTACAAAACTGTCAAATCAGTAAAATGAGAGTATAAATGGATTAAACATTAAATAGAAACCATAAAATGACAAAATGGAACTTTTACGAACTTAAAATGTAATTTTATACTAACCAGGGACTAACGGTGCAAATGTTTCACCGTTAGGGTTAAAAATGCAAATTTTATATAAATTCAAGGATCAAACAATAACTTAATTCTATAAACATTTACATAAATTATGTTATGCATTTCTATTGTATAAATGTACATTTTTACAATTCGTATGATTATTGTAAATAACGTTACGTTTTTATCTACTTAACGTAATTTTATCGAATAAACGTAACTTATCATCCACCAACTTTTGAAGGAACGATATTATTGAATCAATAAACATAAAAACATGATAATATTATGTATAATATTGTTTTTGAACTTTAAGCATTTTAAGCATATCAAATCATTTTCATCACGAACCGATTCGTTATCCGATATCTTTCCACAATCACTATTCACATCATGTCGATTTTAAACCATCGAAATCTCAGACTTCCCTATTATTCAGGTCATGTGTTGGAGCTGTTCCCATGATACTGCTGACATAACATTACTTTGACCTTATAGCTAAGGTGAGTCATAAACCCACTTTTACTCTTTTATTCATTTTAAACTACTTGGGGGAGATACATGTTTAAATTACTTTACTCGTTTATCAAATACATGGTTTGCTTTGTGATGCAATTACTTAGACAATTATACTTTTATGATACGATACGCTTTTATACTTGTCTTTGGGAAGTAGGCTAACAGTGGTCTTTGGGAAGTAGGCTCCCAGTAGTCTTTGGGAAGTAGTCTCCCAGTAAATAGTTAGGAAGTAGGCTCCCAGTATGTGAAGTTTAGTGACTAGTATTAGTCTTTGGGAAGTAGGCTCCCACTTGTCTTTAGGAAGTGACTCCCAGTAATCTTTGGGAAGTAAGCTCCCAGTATGTGTAATTTATGCATAGAATTCTTTCGTGTGATTTTATTTAAGTAATCGTATACACATCTATTCTACTTGTATGTTAGCAGTGGGTTCTAAATACACAGGTTGCAAGTCTTGTATGGGCGGGACTTGGGACTGAGTGGATTTATAATGCCTTTGCAGTGGAAATCTTTGTTATTCATACTATGTTAGCAGTGGGTTGTAAACACACAAGTTGCAAGTCTTGTATGGGCGGGGCTTGGGACTTAGTGAATTTTCAAAGCCTTTGCTGTGAAATCTTTATTCAATGCTTTCTATTAAACTAAACTCTATGAACTCACCAACCATTGGTTGACACTTTTTAGCATGTTTATCTCAGGTTATTAAGGCGATAGTGGATGCTTGGATTCTAGAGTCAGTTGCATACTTGGTGACTCATATCATTATCTTTTACCATTCGAAACATCTATGTAACTTTTTACTTTGGACTTCTTGTTTAACTCTGATTTTAATAATTCGAATGGTAACATTTTAAAACGTCTCATTTAGAGGTCGTTTTCTATACTTTGATCTATATTATGAAGTAATACCCCCTTGACTCTACTGTTCCGCTGCGGTAATTTGGGGGTGTTACAGATTGGTATCAGAGCCTTGGTTATAGAGAACTAGGTTGCATTTAGGAGCCTAGACTATAACTACTATATACATTGAGACTCTTATCCCTATCACCTTACATACGTAGAACTTCTCCCATTTATATGCGCGCTATTGAATGTTATAAGTATCTGCACCGATAGAGGAATCTCAGAATTTAGTCGAGTCATCAAAGGTGTGGAGCTTAGTGATAACTAGCTATTTAATTTAATCTTGTGACAGTTCTTGTTTGATGAGACATGGGATTAAGTTAAATAAAGGTTATCACTTAGCCGAAAAAAAATTTGATGATTTTGCTCAAAAATGGGATTTCTCTTGAGGATAGTTTTTAGGGAATATCACCCTACACCTTCACCATTTAAGTAAAGTCGATCGCTGAAATATGTGTGCTTGGTGATATGTACACGTGTGAAAGGAGGAAAGTACAATTATGGTGGCCAACATAATTATAAGTGCTTCACGACTCACGTGGACATATGTAATCATGCGTACGTAAATCAGCATTGGCACCCCTTTTAGGATAACAACTAGTGACGGGGTTTTTATGAGAACGTTAAGAATAACTTGGATAGTCAATGGCTTTTCCCTCATCTCTGACATTTGCTAAATGTCCTTCCATGCAGAGACAATGACATCAAGGAGATCAGCTCGTAACGCTAACCGTGGAAGGACTAGTGAACGTGGAGGTCGAGGAGGTGGCCGCATCATTAGTAACAACGATAACAACGACGGTGGAAATCCAGATTTTGCCGCCATTATCGCCCAGCAGCTTCAAAACTTACTTCCTACTATTATCACCCAAGTTGGCAATCACATCAACAACTCAGGAAACCACAGAAGCAGAAACGACGACACCAATGGAGTAGGTGGGAATGATATTAACAACCACACAACTGGATGCACGTATAAGGAATTTACAGCATGCAAGCCATTGGAGTTCGACGGTAAAGGAGGTGCATTGGAGTATACCCGATGGATTGAAAAGATAGAGTCAGTGATCGACATCAGTAGCTGTGGAACACATCAAAAAGTGAAGTATTCGGCATGCTCGCTGACAGGAAAGGCGTTAACATAGTGGAACATGCAGATTCAAGCTAGAGGAAGAGAATCTGCTGTAGGTATGACATGGAACGACTTCAAGGAACTACTAAAAGAGGAATACTGTCCGGACAATAAAATACAGAAGCTGGAAGGTGAACTCTGGCATTACACTATGATAGGGGCTAGTCATGCAGCCTACACAGATCGATTTCATGAGTTAGCGAAACTAGTACCTCATCTAGTTACCCCTGAATCAAGAAGAATCGAGAGGTACATCTATGGTATTTGTAACACCCCCAATTTCGTGATACGTAACGGAATTCAAGCTGGGTGTTACTCGACAGTATAACAGTTATAGCAATAGAAAATGATCTCTAATGGAGTCTTTTTAAAAGATTTATCATTCGAATTTTATAAATATCAGAGTTTACAAAATGAGGTCCCAGTAGGTTTACAGTTTATTAAATAAGTTTTTGAATGATAATTAGCCTTCTATCAGTATCCGTGCCTTTCCATGCCATCCTTGCTCATTATAGACCTGAGATAAACATGCTAAAAGTGTCAACACAAAGGTTGGTGAGTTCATAGAGTTTAAAGTTATAATCAGTTTGAACACAAGCTAAGCAGAAAGTAAATCAATAATATTGCAGTTCGTTATATATTGCCCTAAGTCTCATGACACGCAAAACATTAACTGGGGATCATCAATAGTTATGAGCTATTGATGTATATTACTCCATAATTAAATGAAGTAATTTTTCCTCCGAGTAGGAGATTGCCGGTCTCTTTATTCTTCTCAAATAAAGTACTTTAGGTCACGTCACTGTAACACAAAAGGGGTCGTCACACCCAATAGATCTATTTACCATATTCGCGCTCACCCGAAAGTGATTAGAGGTTCATGATAGGCAATATTAATCAGGATAACATATAGAAAGTTTACTTGTGTTCAGCATGTAATAAGTTTCAATAATATTTCTTCAATCGAGTAAAATGAGTAAGATTTGTAAATAAAACGAGCATGTATCTCCCCCAAAGAGTTCAAAATAAGAAAAGAGGGGCTATGAATCACCTGAGTAGTCTGGATGGAAAACAAATCAAATATAGCGAATAAAATGCTCCGATATGCAACCTAGATGAATATGTCAAGTTTTCAGTATTCGTATTCAAGTATTCGTGATTTTTAAATGTTGGTATTATAATGTTTTGTTAATGATTAAATGTTAATTGGGACAACATGAAGTCTCTTCATGTTTTTCCCTTAACACGCTTAGAGTTAACTATAAAGTTAATCTATTTGTGTTTATGACTAATACAATGTCTTGATTAATTCTAACAGTTGATGAAACGTTAATATAAAAACACACAGTATTTTCAACGTTTAAATTCTTATTAGAAATGAATCAAAGAATCTATTACCCAAGGGTTTTGCGGAACAAACACTTGGGATTGAATAGATAATGGTGTCTCCTATCTAAACTCAAGCTATGCTTAAGTGGTAACAATTCGACCTAATGAGCTATCTCAGGGATACGTTACTCTTTGTAGGAGAAAAGGAGTATTTGTGAAAGTCTAAGCTTTAATTTCACAAGAATACCTTACCCACTTTTCTCCTATCTGTTTGCTATTTATAGGAAAACATGTTAAGAGTACTGAAGAGTAAAACTAGATAAACAAATAGTAAGCGTGTCTGACAACTATAACAGTAGTTGTCATTTCCAAGAACCAATAGGATTGTGCCAATAAGTCTTCGAGTGTCTGACCTTACACTTCTTATACTTTTGGCCACTTGAGGGATGGTTTGTCTGACCCAGATAAGACTTGTTCTTATCTTCTTAAAACCATCCCTCCTTTCCCGCCTTTTATTCAGGCTTTAGGTTCTTCAGGCATTTGTCTTCTGTCTTCAGTTATTGTTGTTTGAGGAGACTGGGTTCAGTGAGCACTTGTCTAAAGCTCACTGATCCATTACCTTCTTCTTCATCTCAAGTAACACTTCAGTGAGTACTGCCTCACTATGTGGTGAATCTTTTTTCTTAGACTCGTCCTGAGCATCTTGAAGGTAACTCACTGAGTGACTGTTCACTCAGTAACTTGGAATGTTTTCGGTTTCATTTACACTTTGCTTAATTTGTTTTCAAATCTTGTTTTAACGACTCTTGGGTACTGAAGGACCCAACAATCTCCCGCTATTTGGATATAAATTATACTTAAGTGTTTTTGATCAGTTATGAGTGAGCTAATGACTTCTGCTCATACTGAATGTACTATAAAGTAATTAAGGACACTGAAATAATAAAAACATCATCTTATTAATATTATTACAAATCCTAATAAAACTATACATAGTACAGGGATAGTGGTGGTGTTGGCAGATTCATTTAGTCGAACTTATAACCTAGGGCTTCAAGCTTTGGCTTCTTGGACTCTAGCTCATGTTGATCAGGATGCTCTTGAATCTTTGTTCTCAGGTCTTGGCAGAACCTCACATTTTTAGGACTCTTATTTGGAGAGGCCATCATGAGGTAACCCAACATTGTTCTAATTCCAGCTTTATCAATATCACTCCATCTTTGAAATGCTGGGTCGCCAAAAGCATCAGTGAAGAACAAACTTCTTTCAGGTTGTTCGATGACCATGTTGTTCCTGAATTGAACTCCTTCAGGGAGGGTTCTGTTGCAGTCAAGACCAGGGACCTTGATCTCAGGCTCAGCTTCAATCTTCTTTCTCTTTCTTGAGGAAGACTGAGAGGGAGCAGGCTGTTTAGCTGAAACAGGAAGAAGAGAGGGAATACCAAGATCCTGAGGTGTTGCTGCCAATCTTTCATACCTCAGACTCAGGGACTTCAACAGACCAGGGACTACTACATTTGATTTTTCCACTATTATTGGACCCAATTCATCCAATTTAGTGATCCCGAAGTCTGTGAATCTGAAGGGTTATGAATCTCAAAGTTTCTCTTGTCAGCACTTCTGTAGACAGTAACAATGGCAGGCTTGGTGTTTCGACGAATCTTGACATCAGTGATTGGTTCTGGTTACAACCTGCTTGTCATGACCCACTGATATCTCTCAATCCTGTCTTGCCTAATCTCTTCAGCCCTTTTCATTCTTTCCTCCCTTTTCTGCCTGAGAGCAGATATCTCAGCATCCTGAGCTTTCACAAAGCTCTTACCACCTTCCCTTTTTGCAAGGTCTTTTAGCTCAATCCTAATCTTCTCAGCCTCTTCTCTAGCAACCTGAATGAGAGCAGCCTTGCTCGCCCTTTCTTCTTTAGCTACCTTCTTCATTGCCTCCTCTTTCTCTATATGAGCCTGAATTTCCTCATTTGTGAGAAGAAGTATTTTTCCATTTACCTCATAAGGGACCCTGACTGGCTCATCAGGGTCTTGCCTTCTTTCAGAGGAAGCAGGCACCAAGATTGTAGACTCAGGCTCAGTGGTTGTGAGAATGCCTTTGCCTTTGTCTTGGTGGGATGAAGATGGGTTTGTCTCAGGAACCTCCCCCTCTGTGTGAGAAGGAGGTTGTTTAGGTTGTTCTTTAGTGACCCTCTCCCTCTCAACTGTTGCTTGACCCTCGGTGAGAGTAAAAGTTGGTGCGCTCATTGAAGTTGACGAAGCCTGACCTTTGAAGACCTGATAGATCTTAGTCATCATTGATTTGATGTCTGAGGTGTCCTTCTGAAGAGTTGAGACCTTAGCCTCAAGAGAAGCCTGAGAAGCCTCTAGTGTTGTCATCCTTGGCCCAAGAGTCCAAGCCAGGGAAGAAGAAGAATTTGCCAAAGATGCCATGTGGGACTCCATAAGACCCAGGGAAGACCTGATGGAGTCCACTAAAGAGCTGAGTCCCTGAAGATTTGAGGAGGTCAGCATGTTTACCACCTCAGCCAACTGAGTAGATTGTTGCTGGTAGATCTCAGAAGCCTGAGGAATTGTCTTGTTAAGCTCAGGGTCATCTTTCACTGACGCTTGAATAGTTTCAGCGCTCTTATGTATTTCGGTGAGAAACTCGTTGAACAACTTAAGATTATGATCAAGATTCGTCAGGGAGAAGGAGATAGATGACTTGTGCTCATTAACATCATCATGATAGGATTCCACTGATTCCTTCAGATCGACATAATGAACAGCAGCTTCAGTGTGTTGATCAAACAATTCTTGAGTTATCCCAGCAAAGAGAGCATTGGTGGCCTTTTATAGGAACTTGACCAATTGCCTTTTAGTAAGAGGAAGAATGTTGTCATACTTCTTGAGTTCTGGAGGGCAGGATGATTCAGAATCTAAAGAATGATCAGCCTGAGATTCAGATTATTCACCATGAGGAGAAGACTGATGCGATTGTTCAGTAGGTTGGGCATCAGTCTCCATGTCATCACCTGCCTCAAAAACTTCCTCCTCACTCTCTTCCTTGAGATCATCTTCAGAATCAAGAAGAGCCTGAATATCCACCATAGACTCAATCTCCAAAAAGTTACCCGGCTCCTCTTCATAAGAAGACTTGCCTTGGTTTTGGCCAGGTCCTGACCCCGCCATAAAAACTGAGTGGGTTTGCTCAGCCTGGCTAACCATAATAACTGATTTCTCAGCCTGGTGTTTGGGGTCAGTTCCCAAGAGAATGGATCCGCCTGAGGGGGTTATGGGTTCCGTATCAGCGGGTGGTTTATATCCCTCTGAGTCTTTGTCCCCCTTAGCGCCTTCAAGTCCTGATTGTGATTTGTCAGTGCCTTCATCGGGATGTGAATGGGTGGAGGTTCCTGACTCCAATGACTTGTTTTTGTCAGTGGAATCATGAGGAAAGGGTTTGCCCGAGGACACTGAGGATGATTTCTCAGTGCCCTCCGTTGGCGTTTGTTTTTGGGTCAAGAGGGTCTCAGTGACGGGTGTCTCAGAGGTCTCGGCCATATTTAACCCTTGTTTAGGGTTGTTTGAGGCATCAGTCTCAGTGGCGAGTGGTTTGGGTCTAACCACCTTACTGGACTGACCCTTCTTTGTCTTCTTCACCTTCTTTGTAGGTGAAGGTACTGGAGAAATAGCGTTCACCCCCCTGATTAACCACTAGCATGTAGTTGGTCAGGGCAATGGGTTGTACCTCAGTAATGCCACTCGTATAATTGGTCTTATGTAGGACGTCAGGTTTTGAACCTTCAACGTCTGACCTAACATATTCAGGGCCTAATAGGTCCTGAAGCATGCAGGAAATAAACCTATGATAAGACATAAGTTTTTCCCTAGATTTCCCTGAGAGCTTGGCAACAAGGTCACGGAAGATTATTCCTCCGATATCTATTTTTCTACCCTCCAGGAGACTGAACAACATCAATTGTTCTGATGAGTTCAACTGCTCCGTGGAGGATTTATTCCCTCCAAGGACCTGAATGACGAAGGTCATCAGGATCCTCCAGATAGGGTGGAACCAGGTTTTAACTATTGGAGCCTTCTCCAATAAGGCTCCAACGGTCATTTCAGGCCGCTTAGGGTCATGGGGTCCTAGAAAAAGCAATTATGCTTTAACCTCTTGGTCAGTAGGGTTGGGCTCAAAGGCCTCAGCGAAATCAAGACCAGTGGGCTTGATGAAGGTTTTGTAATCCAGGGAGAGGGTCCTTCTCCCATTCATCACTGTGAATGTGATGATGGATTCTTTGGTGTCCTCAGGGCTGGTTGCCACTGAAGTACACCATAATTCCCTCAAAAAGTCATGGTAGATGACTTAGGGGGTTTTGGTGAATGCCGTAGCAAGAAAGCAGTTTTGAAGATACTTCACTACATTTATGTACTCATAGAACTTTTGTGGATAGGCAAAGTTTCCTACCACATTGTTCTTGGTGAGGTCTACACCCTCCAATGTGAATTCCACATTAGGGGCGTATTTGATAGCTTTAGAAGAAGCCATTTGTGTTGGTAGGTCTGGGTTAACAAATGATTCTGGGTTTCTAAAGGCTAAGAACACACATACAAGATTTAGTTTTTTTTTAAAGAAAAAAAGGCAAAATTTTGCTTAAGATTTCTAAAAAAACGTGTGTGTGTCTTTTTGCATGGGGGTATTTATAGGGAAGTGAAGTGGAGGGTAATTTGGGTATTAAGCGGATTTTATTTATTCAAAAAGAATGTTTGAAAACCGTTTTGAATAAAATGTTTTGGGATCCGCATTTAATGCAACCACTCCACTTTCCCTGGTTTGGCGCAACAGTCATGGTGAACAGTTGAGCAGTTCTGCAAAGGTGTAATTTGCAGAGATGAGTCATCACATAACTGCAATGTGATTGGAGAGGCATTTAATGTCAAGTGGAAATGTGGGGGCCCAGAGGTGGAAGCCAGAAAGGCAAAAGAACAAATATTCTTATATTAAATAAGAATTCAGTTACCAACCTCGGACATTTACTAACTAGATACTTAGAGCATTTAAGTTAGTATTGAATGTCTCTTGAGGGCCGTGAATGATTTTTTATTCAGTGAACCTGTTTGTCAGGACTTGGGTTTAGTCACTCATGGTTCTTGTGTTCAGGAATTTGGGTTTAATTCCTGAGGTTCACGGGTTCAGGAACTTGGGTTTAGTTCCTGAAGTCTAACATTTCAGGAAGTTGGTTTTAGTTCCTGAGGTTTCAGTGATTCATTTCACTGAAGTACACATTGAGTCAGGGACCTGGGTTTTCAGAATTTTCACTTATTTGGATGGAATCAATCAGTGGACTGATTCTCAATATCCAACATTCCAAGTTCAGCTTTCAGTCTAGTGAAAGTTGGTTCATCCAATGGCTTGGTGAATATATCAGCTACCTGATATTCAGTGGGAATGAAGTGTAATTCTATATCACCATTCATGACATGGTCTTTGATGGAATGATATCTAATATCAATGTGTTTTATTCTCTGATGAAGAACAGGGTTGTTTAAGATGGCAATTGCACTTGTGTTATCACAAAAGATGGGAACCATCTTATACTGAATTCCATAGTCACTGAGTTGAATTTTCATCTAGAGTACATTTGCACAACAACTTGCTGCTGCAACATATTCAGCTTCAGCTGAGGACACGGCAACTGACTGTTGCTTCTTAGTACTCCAACAGACTAGTTTTCCACCAAAAATTTGGCAGGATCCTGAGGTGCTTTTTCTGTCCATGTTGCATCCAGCATAGTCAGAGTCTGAGTATCCTTTAAGATCAAGGCCTGAGAATTTTGGATAGTATAATCCAAGGCTTGGAGTACCTTTCAGGTACCTGAATATCCTTTTCACAGCAGTGATATGAGATTCTCTTGGGTCAGATTGATATCTGGCACACAAACAGACTGAGAATTAGATATCAGGCCTTGATGCAAGAAGATACATCAGTGATCCTATCATTCCTCTAAATAGAATTTGATTTACTGGTTTTCCAGTGAGATCAGGACCAAGGTTGTTTGGGGGTACCATGGGAGTCTTGACTGAGGCACAGTCACTGAGCTCATACTTCTTCAGTAGGCTTTTGACATACTTCTCTTGACTGATAGAGGTTCCTTTATCAGTCTGCTTGATATGAAGACCAAGGAAGTAAGTCAGTTCTCCCGTCATGCTCATTTCAAATTTCTTTGCCATTAGTTTTTCAAATTGTTTGCAAAGTTTGAAACTTGTTGAGCCAAAGATGATGTCATCAACATACACTTGTACTAGTATGACATCATTATTTGTATTGTAGATAAACAATGTGTTGTCTATCTTGCCTCTGAAAAATTTGTTTTGGATCAGGAAGGCTGAAAGATTTTCATACCATGCCCTGGGAGCTTGTTTTAGTCTATAAAGGGCTTTGTTAAGCTTGCAGACATAGTCAGGAAACTCATGGCTTTCAAATCCACGAGGTTGCTAAACATAAACTTCTTCTTTCAGTGAAGCATTTAAGAATGCACTTATAACATCCATTTGGTACACCTTGAAGTTCATGTATGTAGCAAAATCAAGGAAGATTCTGATGGCTTCCATCCTTGCTACTGGTGCAAATGTTTCTTCATAGTCAATGCCTTCTTGTTGATTATAGCCTTTGGCTACAAGTCTGGCTTTGTTCTTAATGACTATGCCATTTTCATCAGATTTGTTTTTGAATACCCATTTCATGCCAATGACTGAAACATTTTCAGGACCACTTGACCAAGGTCATTACCTTGTTTCTGTCAAATTGTTCCAATTCATCATGCATGGCCTGAACCCATCTTGGGTGATTAAGTGCTTCCTTGACACTTTTGGGTTCTATTGTGGAAATAAAGTCCACAAATAGGCATTCATTGTCTGAGGCTGCTCTCAGTTCAGCAGCCATGCTTCTTGTGAGCATTCCTTCAGTAGGTTCAATAATTATATTGACAAGTTCTATCTCTTGAGACCTAGTCCAACTGTCCTGAGGTCTAGGAAACTGATTAGAGCTTGTTGAGGCCTGATGGGTAGGATCAGGATCAGACACATGATGCTCTTCAGTATCTTTAGTTTCTGAGTGGATTGACTCATCACTGTGATTGTTTGTTTCCTGAGCATCTTGTACTGATTGAATGATTTCATCAGTACTTTATGTTTCAACAAACTCAGTGATGGTTGGGTAAGGAAGGTTATGGGGAATGATGTAATATAAGATGTCAGCATTTGCTTAGTACTGAGTGGAAGGACCATTGTCAGGGTGATGTTCATCAGGAGGATATCTTGATGATTCATCAATACCTATCTCTTTCACTGAGTTGTTAGAGACACTGATAGCATCAGTGCTCTCATCAAAGGTAACATGAAATGTTTTCTCAGTATGCTGTCTCCTAGTGTTGAACACCCTGAAGGCCTTTGAGAGAAGGGAGTATCCAAGGAAGTATCCATCATCATCTTTGGCATCAAATTTTCTTAAGTGATCCTTGTGATTATGAATAAACACAGGACACCCAAAGACATGAAAGTAGCTGATGTCATGGATCCTTCCCTTGAATAACTCATAAGGAGTTTTGCTATGTCTTTTGACAACGATGGATCTGTTTTGTGTGTAACAGGCAGTCTTTACTGCTTCAGTCCAAAAGTGTTTGGAAAGGACTGATCAATTTAGCATTGACCTGGCTGCTTCAATGAGTGTTCTATTTTTCCTTTCAACCACACCATTTTGTTCAGGTGTGTACGGTGAGGAAAATTTTTGGGAAATTCCTTTCTCATCACAGAAACATTCAAGTTCATAATTTTTGAACTCTGTTCCATTGTCAGTCCTAATCTGTTTGACCTTGATGTCATTTTGATTTTCAATGTTCCTGACAAAGGACATTATTGTTTCAGCTGCCTGACTCTTTTTTATCAGGAAGTATACCCAAGTGTATCTTGAGTATTCATCTACAATGACCAGAGTATATTTCTCATGGTTAATGGATCTAGGACTAATTGGTCCAAATAGATCCATATGGAGAAGATGTTGGCAGTTCCTGATGGAAAAGTTGGTTTTGGTTTTAAAGGATGCTCTGTGATGTTTACCTTTTTCACAAGCTGAGCATGGTTTATCCTTTGAAAACACAAGAGATGGTAAGCCAAGGACCTTGTTTTGTTTAACAAGGTTGTTTATGTTTTTGAAATTCAGGTGGGAGAGTCTCTTATGCCAAAGCTAATTGAGGGTATCAGTGGCCTTGGTAAAGAGACAAGTTCCATTCTGAGTCAGACTGGACATGTCCAACACATAAACATCATGTCTTCTTGGTGCAATAAGGACAACTTCCTTATTAGCATTGAAGATGATTCCTTGTTTATCATCAAACTAAACTATGTATTTAGCATCACATAGTTGACTGACACTGATCAAATTGTATTTCAGACCATTTATATATAGCTATCCTAGTAAAGACTATACCATTGTAGTTTACTGAACCATAACCTTCAGTGAGACATGATGAGTTATCAGCAAATATCACTTTGGGTCCTGATTCATCAACATACTTGTGCAGATACTCCTTCACACCAGTCATGCTCCTTTAACATCCACTATCTAGATGCCAAACAGGATCCCTGGCATGTTTCTGCACAAATAGTGAACTGGGTTAGTTCTTTCTAGGACTCCACTTCTTGGAGGGCTTAGCTTTGGGGTTCCTTTTAACATTGACAATTGATTTATGGTCAGTGGTGGAGTGGACTGAGCTACCACAAATTATGCATTTGATTGCAGATGTAGACTCAGTAGACTGAGAGGCTGACTTTGTCATACTTCTTCCGGCCTGAATGGCCTTATCACGTCCTGAGGTGTCATGAGTGGAACTTCCACTATTTTCACAACAATTGTCAATTTGACAATCCTTAGGATGGTGGTCATTGAACCCACAGTAAGGGCAAGGTGCAAAAGGTTTTGCCTTTTGTTTCTGTTTCTGTTTAGAATCAGAAGGGTAGTTTAAAGACTGAGCTTTAAGGCTTGCCATCTCTGATGTGACTGAGTGTGTTTTATGATCAGAGGTCCTGTGATCATCTTTTTTGTAAATCATGCAGTAAAGAATTCTATAGCAATCATCAGTTATATGATTGGTATAGTTACACAGTTTACATCTTTTCAGGAGTTTTGATGGTTTGGGTTTGGTTTTTGAGGAAGCTAGTTTTTGTTCCTTCTTGGATTGAGAAGGTTTCTCAGAAGATGCAATATTCTCACCCAGCTTCCTGACCATTTCAGCCAACTGATCAAATTTAGAGTCAGGGCTTTGGGTTATTACTTCAGAAGGGACTGAAGATGATGAGTCATCAGTATTTACTGAGACTTCAAGTGTTGGTCTTTTCAGGATTGTTTTTCCCATTCCTGACCTCTCCTTTGGAGAGTGTTGAGAGTAGATCATTGGTGGGAGGCCTAAGTTGGGTGCAGCACCCTGAAGGGTATTCAGTGGTGGGAGTGGTGGATATGATTCTGATTCAGACTCATTTACTGACTCAATATTACTGAGTTGTTCAGTGAGTTCAAGCTTACTGAGTTGTTCAGTAAGTCCAAGCATATTTTTCAAAGCCTGACTTTCAGGAAGCAAGATCTTTCCAGTCTCAAAGTTTGGTAACTTACTGACTGGGTTGTCCCTGACAATCCATTCATTTGACTTGGGAAGCATTTCTTGCTCAAATGATATGCCAGCTGGAACAAAGGTCAATTCACTGGGACTTACATAGGGGTTAACCATGTGATAGTCAATTCCTATTGTTTTCCTAGGGATTAAACCCACAGTATCAAAGACCTTGGGGTTCTTTTTGGTCCAGCCTTGGATGACAGCCTTTTCTTTGTTAAGTTCAGTTTGTAGGGCTTGGTTTTGTTTCAAAATTTCAGTGTTCTGAATTTGTAGAGTAATTGTTTCTAATTTGGCTTGCTTCAGTACAAGCAATTCATCTCTACATTTATTCAATTCTGACACTATGTTGTTATATTTTGAAAACATGTTAAGCCTTTGTTCCTCAACAAATTTAAGATCTATACAAATATAATTCATGTAAGATTTCCAATCAGAATCATCATCCATAGAAAGTAAAGTGTTTACCTTCTTCATGGTGATGTTTACCCACTCTCCATTCCTTGCATGGCTTTTCCCAACCGCCACCTGATCACCTTCAGAGAGTGCCATCATTGCACTCACTCTAATTTCCTCATCTGAGGAGACCTCTTCTACATCCCAATCATAAGCTTCAGCTACTAAAACCTTGTTTTTTGCCTGAACAGGTTTGGATGTTTGAGCAGCCTGAGATATAGAGGGATTAGTTTCAAGAATTGCATTCTAGGTTGAAACTTGCTAGTCCCTGAGGAACTATTTTGCTTCAAAGTCCTTTTGACCCTTGTTTTGAAATAGTTGGGTCGACTGTAACATTCTAGGTTGAAACTTGCTAGTCCTTGAGGAACTATTTTCTGAAAATTTGTAAGAGGGTTCTGAGATGGTTTTAGAATAATAGCCCCTAGAAAAATGACCCTTTTTACCACAATTAAAACATTCAGTGGTTTCATTTGCTTTTCCTTTAGAAAAGTTGGACTGGTTTCTTTTGATGAAACGTTTTGAACTAGCAAGGAGTGCCCTCTCTTGGAATTCCAAGTTTAAATCTTTTAGGTACTCATCACTAGTCCTTTCATCAATTTCATCCTCAGAATCCTCTTGGAAATCCTGCACAACACCATTAGTATAAAAAGCAGTTGATATGGGTGTGGAGGTCAAGGCCTTTTTGGACTCAAGAACTTTTGAGTCAGGGTATCTCCTTGAGAATAAGTTGTCTTCACAGACAAACTTCCCATAGTTCTCAGGGAGCTCAAGGGTCTGAATGTGATTAGCATTCCTCAGGCCTTGTGAGAAGTTTAGCCACTTCTCAGGGAGACTGTTGACAAAGCCAAAATTTGTCTCATGCTTAGACAAAACTACACCATCATTTGATAGTTCGTTTATCAAAGTCTTGTATCTGGTATAAGTCTGAGAGAGACTTTCAGAGTCTTTTTCCCTAAAAGTATTATACTCAAGTTTCAGGTCCATGACCCTGTTTTCCTTGGTATGTAAGGGACCCTCAAAGCTATTGACCAAGTCATCCCAAGTTTGCTTGGCTGTTGAACAGTTGATGACTGATTCCATTATATAGTTAGGAAGACATGATATAATGATGCTTTTCAGGCGTTGGTCTTGATTGACCACCCTCCTCTCATTAATGGTCCATTGAGCCTCAGGCTTGTTTAGCCCTTCAGCAGTCTTTGGGACATAAGGACCATCTTAGACACAAGTGATGTAGTATGGTTCCATACCAGTCAAGTAGCAAAGCATTCGCTTTTTCCACTTGCTAAATTTACCAGCTTCAAGTCGTGGGGCAACAGCTGAAAAGCTTCCACCCTTTTTGTGAACTAGCTGGGGCACATTTGCATCAGTCATAGTAGGATCTTGGTTTTAAAAACCTTGAGCACTCTTGGTTAATTTTGAAAGATTTTATAAACCAGAGGCTCTGATACCACTTGTTGTTCCCTTAACACGCTTAGAGTTAACTATAAAGTTAATCTATTTGTGTTTATGACTAATACAATGTCTTGATTAATTCTAATAGTTGATGAAACGTTAATATAAAAACACACAATATTTTCAACGTTTAAATTCTTATTAGAAATGAATCAAATAATCTATTACCCAAGTGTTTTGCGGAACAAACACTTGGGATTGAATAGACAAGGTATGGTGTCTCCTATCAAAACTCAAGCTATGCTTAAGTGGTAACAATTCGACCCACTAAGCTATCCCAGGGATACGTTACTCTTTGTAGGAGAAAATAGGTATTTGTGAAAGTATAAGCTTTAATTGCACAAGAATACCTTACCTACTTTTCTCCTATCTGTTTTCTATTTATAGGCAAACATGTTAAGAGCACTGAAGAGTAAAACTAGATAAACAAATAGGAAGCATGTCTGACAGCTACAACAGTAGTTGTCATTTCCTAGAACCAATAGGATTGTGCCAATAAGTCTTCGTGTGTCTGACCTTACACTTCTTAGACTTTTGGTCACTTGAGGGATGGTTTGTCTGACCCAAATAAGACTTATTCTTATCTTCTTAAAACCTTCCCTCCTTTCCCGCCTTTTATTCAGGCTTTAGGTTCTTCAGGCATTTGTCTTCAGTCTTCAGTTATTGTTGTTTGAGGAGACTGGGTTCAGTGAGCTCTTGTCTAAAGCTCACTGATCCATTACCTTCTTCTTCGTCTCAAGTAACACTTCAGTTAGTACCGCCTCACTGTGTGGTGAATCGTTCTTCTTAGACTCGTCCTGAGCATCTTGAAGGTAACTCACTGAGTGACTGTTCACTCAGTGACTTGGAATATTTTTGGTTTCATTTACACTTTGCTTAATTTGTATTCAAATCTTGTTTTAACGACTCCTGGGTACTGAAGGACCCAACACTTCAAAAGTTGGTGGATGATAAGATTTTATCGTATTTCATATCTTCATATATAAGTTTCGTTTGTTCGTTATTCGATATTTCATATATATAAGTTTATATATAATCCTGAGTTATTCAAAATCTGAATCATTATATGGTGAAATGTATTATCGAAGTGTATATAAAAATATTGTACTTTATACCCTTGAACTTTTATAAAAATGACAACTTTTATCCTTCAACTTTGGTGAAATGACAGTTTTTACCCTATAGTTTCAAAAATGACAATTTATACCCTCTAATATGGATTGTTGACAAAACAGCCCTTATATTAATATCTTTTTAAAATTTACATTTTCGGCTCAAGAAAACTCTATCTTCCAAAATCTACATATTTTATCCCTAAAGCTTTTATATATTTCGTTAAAAGTCCTAAATTCGTTTTAGACATGTTTTTAATTTAGAAAATGGCGAGGCTTGTTACGACTTATCAAGATAGGTTCTAATCAGTTTGAAAATAAGTTATATAGGGCTTGTTGGCTTAATTTCTAACTTATAGCTTTTAAAAATAAAAAATAATAGCTAAAAGGGGGCGTTTGGTTTTCATTCATCTTGCCCAAAAGGATAGTAAATATAGGCGAGACCTTGTGATGTTTTTACATTGTTCTTGTTCTTTTATGTTCTTTACTGGGAGCTCTTTCAAATGGTTCAAATACGAAGTCCTGAGTCATCGTGGTTTGCTCAAAATAAATTATTAAAGTTGGGGTGTTGGGTGCTATAATTAGAGATTATGGTTTTTGTTATCCGACCAGCCCAAGAACAAGGGTCAATTGGAGATGGGGCGAGACCAAGTTTTCACTGTGCTTTTGTTCCTTTATATACTTCACTATGTGGTCTTTTAAATGGCAAAAATCCATATTTCATAAAATTCATTTGGTTGTCGAAATAAGTGGCAAAAGTTGGGGGTTTTGGCTATTTCGACAAGGATGAACAGAAAAGAAGAAAATGAGTTTTTGATTACGAAACTTCACGAGACTTTCTCCGTAGTTTGTTGACAGATTTTTAATCTTATTAAAAGTCATTTTGTTAGTAGCTTATGGCTTATATTTGTAAAATTAATAATAGTGTAAAATAATAGGTTTTTGGTTTTTGTGTTCTGCGACCAGAAAAAGACCCAAAAAGAAGCGTGATAACTAGCTGTCTAGACCAGGTTATGGGGGCGTTCTAGAGTCTCCCGGTGGTGATTAAATAGGGTATTTGGTTGGGGCTGGTATCTAAATCTCGGGGTAGAAAAGTAAGGGGCAAGTTAGACGTTTGGGACTGGTTTGGGCGACAAGACCAGAAGCAGAAAAATAAGTTTTTGGGTTTTCTTTTACAAAGTCCTAAAGCTTGTTTCCATGACATGTTTAATGATTTATTATCTTTTTTTAGGGTATCATTAATTAACTTTTAAGCTTATGTAATAATACAAAGTAATAAAAGTGTTGTTTGTTTACTGATCAATACAGAAACATTTCAAAAAAATATTTTAGCCTAAGTTTTTAGTTAGGGATCGTTTAGTATCATTATTTAACCTGTTTAAGAGTATTTAAAGTGTACAAAAGGTATGAAAAAGGATTAGTTTACTTACTTGGTTAATAGTTAGACTAGTAGGGTTTTTGTATAAAGGGCTTGGAAATTGAAACACCAAGGTTTCTCCTATTTCAAAGCTCTTCTAAGATCTTTCTTTAGTTTCTACTTAGACTATAGGATCAGATTGTATATAGGTGTGGGAATAGTTGTGTGTTTGTATGGTGATGAGGGAGAATGAGGGTGTTTGGGTCGCTATATATAGAGGAAAGAAAGCTAAGGTTTTCTAAGTTAGCTAGGTCATCATGTTGAGTTGGAGGGGACATGGTGAGGTGGGTTGTGGAAAATTGTGTGGTGATAAGTGGTAAAGAGGAGGGTGGCGTGAGGAGGTAAATGGGGAACCAAGGATTTTACTTAATTTAAGGAACAAGGTGATGTGGTTCATTCTTAAGCCAAAAATCCCAACTACTAGTTGACTTAGGTGAAATTAGGAAGGGACATTATGATGTGTAGCACTCTTAGACCTAGTAAACTCTTGAACTTTATGATTATCATGCATGCAAATCTTTCTATTTATGGAAATTAGATCGATCACGTGGAGTGTTTAGTTTTTGTATTGTAACATGAATCTAAGATTAAAGTTCAACTCGGAATTTCAAATTTAGACATAGTATTTGGTCTAATATACATGCGAAACAAGCCAAGTCAAGTTATGATTTAACATGCATTAGGTGTTACATATGATTGTGATTTCTGTATTTAGATATCAATTTAAAAGCTTGTACTAATAAATATCCTTAATAACACTTTAACATGTAATAGGTCTTACATATGCTTCACTTGTAGTTTAGGCTATACCCGTGACTTAATTGATGCCTAAACTTCGATAGTCATGTATGGTATAAATGGTAATTGCTATGGAAATAAAATAGTACACGTATAGTTTTCATGTAATATGATATGTGGCCTATTTCCATTCTCATACTTATTTATCATACACATATATATAGCATTGCATGGAGAAATTACCTACACATATCTATTACTACACTTACATATACTTCTCTATGAGCATGTCATGGCAAAATATATATATCACATGTACATATATGATCTTGCATGGAGATAATTACTTACACACATCTATTGCTACACTTACATATGTATATTACATATTAGCTTGTCATGGCAATTACATAGTACACGCTCATATATATAATTAGTTATAGCATTGCATGGCTAATATCTCTTACACGTACATATATCCTTGGATGAAGAATTTACCTACACATATATATAGTATTATAACGTACATATAGTTGTATTTGCATGAGATGTGGCTAAGTGGCTTACATATTAATAGTTTAAAGTGTAGTTTGATTCCGGTAATTACTAACGTTAAGTCCTTAAATTACGAAACTTAAGATCGGGTAACGTAAAAATATAACGTTTATAAAAATGTCAGAGTTTATCAATATACTCCAACTAATTATATTAGACGTGTGATAAGTTTAACGGAAAGCGTATACGTTAATAAAATCTAATAGGTTTGAGTGTTTGTACGACGTAAAGAGTATAATAACAAAGTGACAATAGTTAATATAAAATATATAGTCTTATCCTAATCTTGTGTTGGTCGTGAGTATAATAAAGAAAAAATTTTAATTTTCCCGTAAAAATGGTAATTAAAAATAGTGACGGAGATTTAATATATAAAATTAATTGTTGTTAATTATAGTGGAAATTTACCGGTGGTTACAGTATTGTTCCTGAAATTCGTGCAACGGTGAAAGCAACTGAGCCGGCTACAATTCAGAGTGCAATATTGACAGCAGGGACTCTAACAGATGAAATGGTTCAGAATGGAATTTTGAGAAACGGTGACAAAAGAAAGGGAACGAATGAATTGGACAAGCAAACGGTTCCCATGATTGACAACAAAAAAACAAGAACCTTTATGGCCACCAGTTCTAGTCAAAAAACATATTGGGGTCCACACCCTAAGTGTGCCAGATGTACTTTTCATCACCCGGGGTCTGTGCCCTGTCGTGAGTGTACAAACTGCAATCAGTTGTGTTAATATACGAATCATTGTAAGGCACCGGGGAATGCAGGCAACAGGAAGAATAATCAAAGGACATTCTATGAATGTAACAGCCTGGACCACCTCAAGAATACGTGTCCTAGATTGAATAGAGCACCTAGGCGAAGGCAAGGAAACCTAGCTCTAGCAATTGAAGGAAATAACCAAAACCCGGGAATCCATCTTAGTCCACCTCGCGGTAGAGCATACTATTTGGGTAACTTGGATGTAGCTAACAAATAGTGGGTACGTTTTCCCTAGACAAGTCATATTCTACCCTAGATATGTAAGCTTTTGCATGATTACTCAAAACTTTACACATTGACTATTCGTAAACATCTTTTAATAGATAACATAGACTGAATCTCGGGACGAGATTCAAGATAAGAGGTAGGTACTGTATCAACCCGTAAAATTCCCTAGTCATTAGTAAACGTTAATCTAGTATTAAACCATCGTTACTGTTCACTTAACCATTTTTCGATCAAAATTTGAAATTTTGGTTTATTACATTTCTATAATTCTAACATTGTTACGTTCTTCATGAAACATTGGAACGAGCTCACACGCGGACCACGACGGATCAAAACACACTCATTAAAACACCAAACGGATCATTTAATAATTCGCCCCAAAATTCTGGCCTATTACTATTCATAAGCCCACCACAACTTTTATAAGTTTTATTTATCTCTTATATTCACTCGACTAAACTCACCACATTTGGCCTCGTTTTCTTTCGAATTCGACACACAACTCACCCAAATGTTTACATCATTCGAATCCTCAAACACCAAAGAACCAAGGTGTCGAATCTCACATTTTATTTTGAAGGTTTAATCACTAAACGAAAGGCAAAGTAAAACCTCTTCGACCCTTGTACAACTCACACACTAATAACCCATATTAATTCAAAATCGATTTAAGCTTTGTTCCACCTATGTATTTCATGATCTTTGATCGAATATGAGTTACTATGATCATTTCTCACCTTTTCTTATACTTGGACACGTTAGAACTTCATTTGAACCTTTATACATATGTCGAAACTACACATATGTGTTCCCATTTTGAACCAAACCGAAACACATCACACACAAATATCCTCAACCCAAGTTGCTAGCTAAATATTCTTTGTGTTCTCTACATATCTGTGCCATCGAATATGAATCAACCCAACTTGACCTTATTATATAATATAGATCGATGCATGCATTGTTATTTATATATATATATATATATATATATATATATATATATATAAATAATATAATATATACGTATGACCATAAACACACATCCATTTCACACTTAAACCCTTTCACAAACTATTCCCTCTAAGTATTTCATCACTGCTGAGAGTCACAAGGAGGCCAAGAGTTTTTCTCCTTTGTTTGAGTTCATATACAATCGTCCTAAGCACCATTCGAGTTCTAGTTCTATATACACGTTAAACTCCATCTATAAGGTGTTGTAAGTCCTCCTCAACACATTTCCTACTCGTTAGAACAATTTTATTTCACCATGCATTGTTCTAATAATTCTTTCGATTGTATTTTACTTTAATGCATTATTTATGAGTTCTTTTATTTATTTCTTTCGTTTATACGCAATGACCTCCTTTATGGATGGCTAAGAACTCGTGTTTTATCTCTACTCGACACTTACTTACTTGTTTTATTACTTATCGAACTCATTTTATTTATATCGAATCGCATATTTCATTTAACACATTATATATGTCATTCTCATATTATTGAACCATGTGTATACTCGACTGAGAAAAGGATATATAAAATCGGATTCGTATACACACCATATCAATTTTATTGCTTAACTCAATTCTCCATAAGCTCATTGATCAAATTGATGTTTTAAGTTTCCCCTAATAAGCTCATATAAGCTCTCTAAAAGACACAAAGTAAACGCTAATCGGAATGACCATGAACTCTTTATTTTTATCCGATTGAGTACATTTTAAAAGCCCAATAAGCACATGTAATAAGCTGAGTAATAAACACTTTGAGTACATTTTAAGAACATAAAAATAAGCCCAAATCCAGGCCCAAACTCGTTTGGAAGCCCTCGGATCTAATTCTCTTAATGGGCTTTGTAATATTTCGATTTAAAGCCCATTAAGCCATAATAAGATATTTTGAATAATAAGCAGTTTTTATAAGTTCAAATAAGCTTTATTAAGTTATTAAAACTTTCAGAAATTTTATTGGATAAGTTTGGTACATTTTGGACTTGTTTTGCAAAACATATTTACTATTAGGGGGCAAAAGTGAAACTTTCAGAAAATGGAGTACAAAACTGTCAAATCAGTAACATGAGGGTATAAATGGATTAAACCGTAACTAGAAACCATAAAATGACAAATTGGAACCTTTACGAACTTAAAATGTAATTTTATACTAACCAGGGACTACCGGTGCAAATGTTTCACCGTTAGGGTTAAAAATGTAAATTTTATATAAATTCAAGGATCAACCAGTAACTTAATTCTATAAAAATTTACATAAACTATGTTACGCATTTCTATTGTATAAACGTACATTTTTACAATTCGTACGATTATTATAACTAAAGTTATGTTTTTATATACTTAACGTAATTTTATCGAATAAACGTAATTTACATAAATTATGTTAGTGTTATAAATGTAAATTTCATATAAATTCAAGGATCAACCAGTAACTTAATTCTATAAACATTTACATAAATTATGTTATGCATTTCTATTGTATAAATGTACATTTTTACAATTCGTACGATTATTATAACTAACGTTACGTTTTTTATATACTTAATGTAATTTTATCGAATAAACGTAACTTATCATCCACCAACTTTTGAAGGAACGATATTACTGAATCAATAAACATAAAAACATGATAATACTATGTATAATATTATTTTTGAACTTTGAGCATTTTAAGCATATCAAATCATTTTCATCACGAACCAATTCGTTATCCGATATCTTTCCACAATCACTATTCACATCACGTCAATCTTAAACCATCGAAATCTCAGACTTCCCTATTATTCAGGTCGTGTGTTGGAGCCGTTCCCATGATACTATTGGCATAACATTACTTTGACCTTATAGCTAAGGTGAGTCATAGCCCCACTTTTACTCTTTTATTCATTTTAAACTACTTGGGGGAGATACATGTTTAAATTAATTTACTCATTTATTAAATACATGGTTTGCTTTGTGATGCAATCACTAAGATAATTATACTTTATGATACAATACGCTTTTATACTTGTCTTTGGGAAGTAGGCTCCCAGTGGTCTTTGGGAAGTAGGCTCCCAGTAGTCTTTGGGAAGTAGGCTCCCACTTGTCTTTGGGAAGTGACTCCCAGTAATCTTTGGGAAGTAAGCTCCCAGTATGTGTAATTTATGTATAGAATTATTTTGCGTGATTTTATTTAAGTAATCGTATACACATCTATTCTACTTGTATGTTAGCAGTGGGTTGTAAACACACAGGTTGCAAGTCTTGTATAGGCGGGACTTGGGACTGAGTGGATTTACAATGCCTTTGCAGTGGAAATCTTTGTTATTCATACTATGTTAGCAGTGGGTTGTAAACACACAAGTTGTAAGTCATGTATGTGCGGGGCTTGGGACTGAGTGGATTTTTCAAAGCCTTTGCTGTGAAATCTTTATTCAATGTTTTTTCTATTAAACTAAACTCTATGAACTCACCAACCGTTGGCTGACACTTTTTAACATGTTAATCTCTGGGTATTAAGGCGATAGTGGATGCTTGGATTCTAGAGTCAATTGCATACTTGGAGACTCATATCATTATCTTTTACCATTCGAAACATCTATGTAACTTTATACTTTGGATTTCTTGTTTAACTCTGATCTTAATAATTCGAATGGTAACATTTTAAAATGTCTCATTTAGAGGTCGTTTTCTATACCTTGATCTATATTCTGAAGTAATACCCCCTTGACTCTACTGTTCCGCTGAGGTAATTTGGGGGTGTTACATCTACCATTGCTACCACCTCACACAAAGCCAAGAAACCAAGACTCAACATAAAACCACCCAAGAAAATACTTCTCATTGATCTAACACTAGATGATGATGAAGACATTCATACACCATTACCCTCCACCAACTCAACCTCATCAATTTCTACACCATTTGCTCCTTCCAAAGCCATTTCCACTAGGTCAACCTCATCATCCTCTTCCACAATTAAGACAACAACACCCTTACTCCCACCTAGTCCTCCTCAACCATTGGCATAAACATTCACTCTATCACCGACAACTCCTCTTGAGCTTGGTTACAACACATCATCATCTTCCGCTTCTCCATCACCACAACCACTAATGGGTCACCCCATTCTCTACCCTCTTGAACCACATAGCCTAAATTATGCACGTTGTCACTACAACCGAAACCTCATCCTTAACCTTAGGGAAGAATTGAACTTCATGTTCTCCTACCTTGAACACCTCCTAACACCACCACAAGGGCCCATCATACCACCTCCTCCACCAACCAATAGCCCAAACAATTAAACATCTTCATGTTTAGCTTCCAAAAATAAACGTCTTGGATCCCTTTTGGAATTGCAGAAAATCTTAGGGCCTCTTAAGTCACTAAAGATTTATGTGTGCTTCTTGTAGTTTATTTTTATGTTTATGTTGTAGTCATACTTTATGTATGACATTTCTCTTTATGAATAGATGGGCTTATTGTATGGTTGTTTTATCTTTATTTTTTTTTGCTTCTCAGCACTTTTCTTAGTTTATGGTTGGATATTTGTCTTGGTTGCTGCATGTTAGATATTGTATACGTATCATCTAACCTTGTTTTGTAGCAAGTACCATTGCTCGATTCCTTGGTGTCCTCCAAACGAGGGGGAGTATACATCAAGGGGGGAGCCTTTGCGATCTTTTTTCTTCGACAAAAAGGGGGAGAAATGAGATATAAACTAATGCTAAAAACTTGTTAAAATTTATCTTTCACTTAAAATGAGTTTATGTTTTGTCATCATAAAAAGGGGGAGATTGTTAATGCAAATAATGTTCTAAAAACGTTATTTATATCTTTCGATAACTCCACGTTTTGATGATAACAAAATATGAAATCACTTTACGTCAAAATTAAAGTAAACAAGTTTTGAGTCGAAATATTCCTTTTCTACGTAAATCACTCTAGGTAAGAACAAACAAATTTACAACTTGACAAATTATCAAATAAGTGAATTTGTGTTTTAAACTTCACATTTTTAATGTGACAAAACATTTTTTCAAAAATACACTTTACAAATTATTTTTGAATTATAAAGAAATGTTTTATTGGAAAAATAAGTTTAAAAATCATAACAGCTATTCCTCCCCCCCCCCCCCCCCCCCAAATCAGCTCCAAACTTCCCCAAATAAACTTTCACCACTAAAAACAAAAAATGGAGTGTCTTTGTCTGGCACGGTACCACGGTACCACTAAATTTAGTGGTACCGTGTGGTATTTAGTGGTACCATCCCACTGTAACAGGCAAACTTTTCTGCCTATAAATACCAGTCCAATTCACAGTTTTTGGGCATCTTTCACACACAACTTTTTGAGTTTAAAACTCTTATCACATTTACTCACCTTTGATCATTTAGTTAGTTTTCTTTTGTTTAAAGAGTGATCCTAGCATCCAACCAAGTGATCACCTTCATTCCTCTACTAGTGCAAGAGAAGAACACAAAGTATCAAGAAGATACAAGGTGTTGTAGTCATAGTTTAGGGCACTTGTAACACTTGTTACATACTTGTTGTATTCTAGCATACACCAAGTTGATTTTTCTTTTGTGTAGTTTGTGAGTATGGATCATTGTGATCCTGTTGAGATCTTGGAGATCTCTTGTAGCTTGTGTGCTTAGGTATTGATCAAGTGGATCAAGGGTAGATCGGGTAGATCGTGTCAAGTGTGTTGATTGTGTGATTTAGTAAGGATCGTGTGGATCGTGGTAGATTGGTACTACCTAAGATTAGTACTCGACATTTAGCTTAGTGTCAAAAATTGTGATAAGCGACGTTGTACGGTTTTCTCCGTCTGAAGGGAGCTTTGATGACATAGTGCTTAAAACTCTCCAGTTGGGTACTCGGGGAGTGGAGTAGGGCGAAGAAGAGCTTCATGACCGAACCAATATAAATCTCATTGTCTCGGTTTGATCTTTCCATCTCATTTCTTTATACTTATTGTTTATGTTAGATAGTATAGCCTAGTGTTCATATTGTTGTTGATTGATTTCACAAAAGAATTGAATCAAAGTTTTTCACAAACAAACTTTTATAACTAACGAAAAACCGGGAAAACTATTCAACCCCCCTTCTAGTTTTCCACAATGTTGATCAAAGGTAAGAACGATTAAGAGTCATTATCCAAGATCACAAAGCATGGAGGAAAAAATAATCAAGATTATTCTATGAAGACACACAAAGTTCAAGACAAAGAAGAGCGAAGACCTAATCACGTAGAGCATCATTTGAATGACTACCCCTTAGGGGAGATTGTTAGCCTTAATAGAAAGTGTTGGTCATTCTAGTCATAGGAACTTTGTAAGTCGTTATAGAAAATGTCATAGATTAGTCAATGGGCTCGTGAATTGGGCTAAGCTAATAGGTTAGTAGTTATGATAAGTTAGTCTACTAAATCCTATTGTAATCTAAGTCCAATCCAAGTCCATACGAGGCCCATAGAAGCCTATTAGGGCATATTGCTTGTACTATATAAACACCTCAAATGACACATTTGAGGTGTGTGCTTGAGTATGTATGTGTGTGTTTTATTAATAAGTTCTCTCTTTCTATCTCTACACTTTCTCTCTCTAGTCGACGCATATATATCAAGTCACCAACATACCATACGAGCTTAATACTAGTGATAAAGTTATAGATCTAGGGTTATACACTTTCTAAAAATAATGAGGCAAAAATGGTTTTATACAACGCCTTACCCAAAAAGGAATATGAAAGAATTTTTATGCATAAAACCGCTAAAGACATTTGGGATTGTTTAGTAATTACTCATCAAGGAAACAAACAAGTGCAAAATAATAAAATTGATTTATTTGTTCAACAATATGAGCAATACTCAATATCGGATGATGAAAGTATTGATAATGCATTTAGTAGGTTTAATACTACTATTACTTCACTAATAGCACTTGATGAATCTTTTTCCAAGCGTAATCATGTCAGGAAATTCTTAAGGGCTCTTCCGGCTAAATGGAGACCGAAGGTAACGGCAATCAAAGGACTTAACAATCCTTTCTCTCGACGAGCTAATTGGGAACCTCAAGGTGTATGAGGTTGTATTGGCTAAAGACTCCGAGGTCTCAAAGGAGAAGAAGGAGAAGTATAAGTCACTAGCTCTAAAAGCTAAAAAGGAGTCTAGTGATGAAGACACTTCGTCCTCGGATAGCGATGATGAAGAATATGCCATGGCCGTAAGGGACTTTAAGAAGTTCTTTAGAAGAAGAGGAAGATTCGTAAAACAACCTTACGATGACAAGAAAGGCTTCCGAAAATTCAAGGAAGAAAAGAAAGTTAAAGATGATCGAAAGTGCTTTAGATGTGGTGATCCAAATCAATTTATAAGTGATTGTCTTAAACAATCTAATGGTGAGCAAAAGGGGTTCATTAGCGGATCTTGGAATCCTAGTGAAGAGGAGAAAGATGAAATTTATCTCATGGCCAAAGAATCTAATGAGGTACATTCCGATTCTCTCTATTATAGTAGCTCATCTTTAGATGATGAATCTCTAAGCTTAGAATATAATAAACTTTGCAAAATTGGTCTTAAAGTTATTAACAAAAATAAACTTCTTAAAAGCAAAATTGAACTCTTAGAAAAAGAAGTTTTAGATCTTAAAGAAAAATTAATAAGGCTGGGAAAAGGAAAAGAAACAAGAGTAGAATGTGAACTTTGTATAAGTCTTCAAACGATAATTGATAAACAAGACTCTAAAATTGCTAGACTTACTACACAACGCTTAGAAGATATAATAGATACACAACAAGTCAAAAACAATACAAAAGGAGTAGGATTTACAGATTGTATGCCTTCGACTAGCGAAGAAAAATCAACTAAATTCATTAAGTCTGCTGATCCAACAGCTACTGAGGTGACGGATCTGGCGGATCCCTCCAAAAGGGATCCGGCTAGGCTTAAGTAAAGGATCCGAGCATCTGTTACAGAAAGATCAAAAATTGACTTGTCCAAATCATCTAGAAAAGAGTTTGTAGTTATAACCAAAAAGAAAACGCCTAATGCTCCTGATAGAAATGTTAATAACAATAAAGGAATTTTGAGAAAGGCAAATGTTCGACTAACAACACCATTTAGGAGACCAAATGCACCTTATCCTAAAAGTAACGTAAATCAAATAGGATGGAACAATGGTCTTTACAATGATTTTCAAACACCAAATTTTGGACCTTGGAACTATCTTCCTTTTGTGAACCAAATGAATGGTTTGTTTAACGCTAATGGACTCATGAGATATTGGGGACCAAAAGCTTGTGTTTCTTTGTGATTATAGGTTTGTCTAAAGGTTGATCTTGAACCAAATGAATGGATTAAAGACAGCAGATACACAAGGCATATGACGGGTAATAAAAGCCTATTTTCGTCCTACAAGGCTTGCGATGGAGGTAACGTAGTTTTCTGTAATGGAAAAAGTAAGATCATCGGCAAAGGTACGATCTCACATAGCTATTTAACCATCAATAATGTGTGTCACGTAGATAATATAGGTTTTAACTTATTAAGTATTAGTCAAATAGTTGATAAAAAGTGTGATGTCTTATTTAGTGAGTCCGGTAGTAAAATACTAAAAGATGGAATAACCATAGGAACAGGGGTTAGGAAAAACTGTCTTTTTGTGATGAAAATCGGAAACTCTAAAGATAAACTTTGTCTAACTTCAATAGATGATACTTCGACCCTTTGGCATCGAAGATTGGGTCACGCCAATATGCGACTTATTCAATCGCTATCATCTAAAGAACTTGTTAGAAACTTACCAAAACTAAAATATGAACATCATTTTTGTGATGCCTGTAATGTAGGAAAACAAGTCCATGCTAGTCATAAAGCTAAAAATATGGTCTCTATAACTAAGTGTCTAGAACTGTAAAACCCTAAAAATCTAAAACATGTAAAAGACTAAAATGCCCCTGCAAGTTTAAAAATTAATTAAAAGCGTATAAAGTATCGAATCGATCCCAAATTTCTGGCAATGCATAAGATATGATCTCAAATAATTTTAACAATTTCATTTAACATTTATACAAAAGATAAAATTACCAAAATGCCCCCATAAGAGCCGAATAACATTTTATTAATAAATTGAATTATATAAATTAAAATAAATGTAGTTAAATGGGGAAATTAATCACATTAATATGACAATCAATTTTAATCAATTCCTGGTCTTAATCCCCCCCCCCTTGATTCTTTCCTTCCATTTAAAATTCAATCACACACCTTTCTTTTAGAACCCTATTACCGAGTGGAATAAAAACACACACATAATTCACCTAGCCTCCAATCGACACTCTAAAATTCCCAAGCTATTTTTCTGTGATAAATCATCATCCAAGGAGTCCTAGAAAAATAATACTTCAAATTGTGGTGGCCGGATTCAAGGGTTATCGAAATTTCTTGTTTAAATCCACTCGAAAGGTAAAAATTCCACTTTGATTCATTCGATCATGGATAAATTCGTTTCTTATTTTTATTGTGTTCCTCACATCATATGTGTCACGTGAAAATTGGTTTCAAGATTTTTAGATCATTTTTGAAGCCGTGGTGAATTCTTGGGCGTTTTGGCTATACGCGTACAAGATAAATCCTCCAACCCATTCTACACGTTCGAATCTCTTTGTGGTATTTTTCTCAGATCCTATATGTATTTAGAACATCAAATAAAATGATAATAACATACCATGCATGATCTATGAATTAATTGTGAATTAAATCTTAAAATCGCGTTTAAATCTAAAATACTTGAATACGAATTTTTGGGGCTTGTTATTTATTTTATTTGGACTCTACATGATCAAAATAATCTGAGAAAAATGATACTTCAAATTATTGGGGCCTAATCGAATTATTTGTGGATTTATTCTATTTTACCGATTTGAAGGAATTTAAAAAGAAAAGAAATAAAGTGTAATTCGAATTAGGGTTTATAATTAGGGTTTGACCTTGACTGAAAAATGATGTTATAATGATTATATGATGATTGGTGAATGATTGGTATTTTTAGGGTTAGGGTTTTGTTAATAAAAAGTGTTATTCGATTTAAATTAAAATGTTAGGGGGTGTTTTGTAACTTTTGAAACTTAAGGGTTATGTTTAGAACTTATTTTGGGCTGTGAACATTTCGAATAAAATATAAGTTGAGGGCCCCATGTGTAATTTTTATGTTTAAAGGAATTAAAATGTTTATTTTAATAAAATACAATTCGATTTGTAAATAATTTAAATAGAGGGACTAAACATGTAAATTCTGGAAACTTAGGGTTGATTTGAGTAATAAATTATATTCAGGGGGTTATGTGTTATTTTGGTAATTTAATGGCTTAATATGTAATTATTGATAATTAAAGATTGAAAATGTAAATTAAGGGTTAAATATGTAACTTTGATAACTTGAGGGACTTGATGTGTAATTTATGAAAACTTAAGGGTGAATTCGTATAATATGATGAAATAAGTATCCATTGTGTAATTTTGATAAACTAAGGGTCTAATGTGTAATTATGGATATTATAAGGGTATAAAATGTAAATTATGAAACCTAAAGGACTAAAAGAGTAACTTGAGGAATCTAAAAGCTAAAAAGAGGAAAATTTCTAAAATGGAAAGTTACTTAAAATGAAAGGGTTTGTAATTCTTGTCTACCCCCTCTAGGTGTGAAGAAAGAGAGGACCTGATCCACTTTGTGTCATCCATTTCTGATTTGTGGTTGCTTCTAGAATAAGGTACAGATATTCTGACCTTCTCTGTAAGGTTTCCTATGATTCTTTTCTGATCTGTTAAAATCTCTTATTTGATACTCTGTTACGATCCTTTGCTATGATACCTTTGCTTCGACCTTTGATCTCTGATTTTGGGACATATATTGACTTAAAGAAAACTATTTTTGAAGTTCGTTTTATGAAAACTATTTGAAAGATCATTTATGAAAACTATTTCGAATGATTGTTTTAATTGAACCTTAAGAGAAAACCTTTTTGAAAAGTATTTTTGATATTGAACCTTTTGAAGATTTGACTATCTGATACTTTGACCCTTTTGGATATTGACCTGGGATATTTGCCCTTCTGATATTGAACATTCTAATATGACACACTGATTTTGATATGAACCTTTGACCTTTGACCTTTGACTCCCAGTTTGATACCCGAGCCAAAATTTGTTCCCTAGCCATGAAGGTAACATGGCCGTGTCTGTGATGCACCACTGGCATGACTAGTGTGTAGCCCTAGTGATCTGGTTACACCGTCCCCATTCTGATTTTGATTATGCATGCACACTATATGATTTATTATGGCCGATCTATTCTGGGGGGCGAATGGATGCATCCTAGATTTGTTCTGTTTCTGATATGTGATATATGATCTGATATGTGGTGACTGATGATGGGTGCAATCCACGTCTTTCATGTTCTGGGAGCTCGCGACTCCATATATTTCTGTTGGATACATGAGGCCCCTCCTCATATTATCTGGTTACTGAAGAGGTATCCCCTCTAGATTACTGTGAATGTGATATATGATGTGATATGTGGGCTCGTGGTGGATTACTGTCCTAAACCTTACTCTTTATATTCTTTTTTTTTCCTATTTCTCACTCTTTATGATATGCCTGTTCATTTCCGTTTGCTTTTGTTTCCGTTTATTATATATCTGTTCACTGGGCTTTGTAAGCTCAGCCGTACGTTTTCTTTCGTGTACGGCAGGTTTTTAGTTGGAAGCTGGGTTGTTATTAGAGAGGACCTTGAACTTAGAGGACCTTGCTAGCTAATTTGGATTTAGAGATGATATTCAGACTTAGTGATTATTGTATATCTCTTGTAACCTTGTAATTTCAGATTTTTGTTTGTAACCCTTAGAATCCTATTGTATTAGTTATGTCATATGCTTGTGTTTGTTCTGATAAGAATCCGTATCTGTGACACCTTTGCCCTTGTCGGGTTGGGGTGTTACAATTATGGTATCAGAGAACAGGCTGCGACTTGTAATACATTTACACTTGACCTGTGAAGTTTGGACCATTAGGTTTCCACTGTAGGCGCTCATAAGATAACCTGTAAGAATTTGCCTTAGGACTTCCCTATAGGAACTTAAGTTCTGACCTGTGAGGATCTGGGTAGACATTAGGTTTCCGTCCGCGCACTCTCTTCCGTTGCTTCCGTTATCCTACTTGCTCATGTCGACACCTTTCGTATTCTATTTTGTCATCAATATACTCCTTCTGATCGTTCTGCTAATCGTGTAGATGGTGTCCACGCGCGCTCGAGAGTACTCCGCACGGAAAAAGCAACGATGGACCATCGTTTATCCTACCGGCAGCAGGAAGATTGGGAAGATATGGAGAACGGCAAGGAGGAAGTTAATTCCTGTTAGTATATGGCCGTGTTATATCGAGGAGGAGCTGACCATAGTGAACAAAGATGGAGCAGAAGTGCTAGAGTACTCCACCCAGGTGATCTACAAAGATGGAACGACCATTCGGTACGCAGGCAAGTGCCCCAATTTCATTGAGGAGAATGGAGTGGTACGAATCCAGCCCCGCAACGTGGACAACCTCGAGGATGACAAGAAGGACCCTGCCGATGCGACTCCCGCCTCAGCCTGAAGAGATCGCCTGCATGATTTGTTTCTTTCTGTTTGTTTGAATGATTGATACGCATGTTTCCCTTCCGTTTATGACGCACTGACTTTCTCTTGATTTTCGTGCAAATAGTTTGGATTTTGATCTAATAATTCCATTCCAAGTTGAATTCTGAGATTTTGGCTTGATTTGTTTTGAGTATTTTATGATCATGATCCGATGGAAGACACCAAGTATGTACTTCATTTTGCTCTACCTTAAGAGAATTTACTCCATCCGTTTATCTCCGTCATCTTACGTTAAGATCCATTCTGCTAAACTATTCCAAATCTGCTGCAAGCAACTCGATTTAGGGTTAAGATTAGAGCTCAAGCCATTTATGCTATTAGTGTTTAAGACCATGTTTGGATTCCTTTGACATTAGTACCTTGTTTGGATTTCGGGTTTTCCTAAGTATTTTGACAATAAGGCTTGAGATATGGTTGGGGTTTTATATGTGATTCGTGTTAAGTCATGGTTCTCAATCTTTTAGGTTTTGTTCTGCGTGTAACCTGCTTCCACTATCCCCTGTGTTTTCTACTTCTTTGCAAATTTCGAGGACGAAAATTTTCTTTTAGAGGGGAAGAGTTGTAAAACCCTAAAAATCTAAAACATGTAAAAGACTAAAATGCCCCTGCAAGTTTAAAAATTAATTAAAAGCGTATAAAGTATCGAATCGATCCCAAATTTCTGGCAATGCATAAGATATGATCTCAAATAATTTTAACAATTTCATTTAACATTTATACAAAAGATAAAATTACCAAAATGCCCCCATAAGAGCCGAATAACATTTTATTAATAAATTGAATTATATAAATTAAAATAAATGTAGTTAAATGGGGAAATTAATCACATTAATTTGACAATCAATTTTAATCAATTCCTGGTCTTAATCCCCCCCCTTGATTCGTTCCTTCCATTTAAAATTCAATCACACACCTTTCTTTTAGAACCCTATTACCGAGTGGAATAAAAACACACACATAATTCACCTAGCCTCCAATCGACACTCTAAAATTCCCAAGCTATTTTTCTGTGTTAAATCATCATCCAAGGAGTCCTAGAAAAATAATACTTCGAATTGTGGTGGCCGGATTCAAGGGTTATCAAAATTTCTTGTTTAAATCCACTCGAAAGGTAAAAATTCCACTTTGATTCATTCGATCATGGATAAATTCGTTTCTTATTTTTATTGTGTTCCTCACATCATATGTGTCACGTGAAAATTGGTTTCAAGATTTTTAGATCATTTTTGAAGCCGTGGTGAATTCTTGGGCGTTTTGGCTATACGCGTACAAGATAAATCCTCCAACCCATTCTACACATTCGAATCTCTTTGTGGTATTTTTCTCAGATCCTATATGTATTTATAACATCAAATAAAATGCTATATACGAACCATGCATGATCTACGAATTAATTGTGAATTAAATCTTAAAATCGCGTTTAAATCTAAAATACTTGAATACAAATTTTTGGGGCTTGTTATTTATTTTATTTAGACTCTTCATGATCAAAATAATCTGAGAAAAATGATACTTCAAATTATTGGGGCCTAATCGAATTATTTGTGGATTTATTCTATTTTACCGATTTGAAGGAATTTAAAAAGAAAAGAAATAAAGTGTAATTCGAATTAGGGTTTATAATTAGGGTTTGACCTTGACTTAAAAATGATGTTATAATGATTATATGATGATTGGTGAATGATTGGTATTTTTAGGGTTAGGGTTTTGTTAATAAAAAGTGTTATTCGATTTAAATTAAAATGTTAGGGGGTGTTTTGTAACTTTTGAAACTTAAGGGTTATGTTTAGAACTTATTTTGGGCTGTGAACATTTCGAATAAAATATAAGTTGAGGGCCCCATGTGTAATTTTTATGTTTAAAGGAATTAAAATGTTTATTTTAATAAAATACAATTCGATTTGTAAATAATTTAAATAGAGGGACTAAACATGTAAATTCTGGAAACTTAGGGTTGATTTGAGTAATAAATTATATTCAGGGGGTTATGTGTTATTTTGGTAATTTAATGGCTTAATATGTAATTATTGATAATTAAAGATTGAAAATGTAAATTAAGGGTTAAATATGTAACTTTGATAACTTGAGGGACTTGATGTGTAATTTATGAAAACTTAAGGGTGAATTCGTATAATATGATGAAATAAGTATCCATTGTGTAATTTTGATAAACTAAGGGTCTAATGTGTAATTATGGATATTATAAGGGTATAAAATGTAAATTATGAAACCTAAAGGACTAAAAGAGTAACTTGAGGAATCTAAAAGCTAAAAAGAGGAAAATTTCTAAAATGGAAAGTTACTTAAAATGAAAGGGTTTGTAATTCTTGTCTACCCCCTCTAGGTGTGAAGAAAGAGAGGACCTGATCCACTTTGTGTCATCCATTTCTGATTTGTGGTTGCTTCTGGAATAAGGTACAGATATTCTGACCTTCTCTGTAAGGTTTCCTATGATTCTTTTCTGATCTGTTAAAATCTCTTATTTGATACTCTGTTACGATCCTTTGCTATGATACCTTTGCTTCGACCATTGATCTCTGATTTTGGGACATATATTGACTTAAAGAAAACTATTTTTGAAGTTCGTTTTATGAAAACTATTTGAAAGATCATTTATGAAAACTATTTCGAATGATTGTTTTAATTGAACCTTAAGAGAAAACCTTTTTGAAAAGTATTTTTGATATTGAACCTTTTGAAGATTTGACTATCTGATACTTTGACCCTTTTGGATATTGACCTGGGATATTTGCCCTTCTGATATTGAACATTCTAATATGACACACTGATTTTGATATGAACCTTTGACCTTTGACCTTTGACTCCCAGTTTGATACCCGAGCCAAAATTTGTTCCCTAGCCATGAAGGTAACATGGCCGTGTCTGTGATGCACCACTGGCATGACTAGTGTGTAGCCCTAGTGATCTGGTTACACCGTCCCCATTCTGATTTTGATTATGCATGCACACTATATGATTTATTATGGCCGATCTGTTCTGGGGGGCGAATGGATGCATCCTAGATTTGTTCTGTTTCTGATATGTGATATATGATCTGATATGTGGTGACTGATGATGGGTGCAATCCACGTCTTTCATGTTCTGGGAGCTCGTGACTCCATATATTTCTGTTGGATACATGAGGCCACCCCTCATATTATCTGGTTACTGAAGAGGTATCCCCTCTAGATTACTGTGAATGTGATATATGATGTGATATGTGGGCTCGTGGTGGATTACTGTCCTAAACCTTACTCTTTATATTCTTTTTTTTTTCCTATTTCTCACTCTTTATGATATGCCTGTTCATTTCCGTTTGCTTTTGTTTCCGTTTATTATATATCTGTTCACTGGGCTTTGTAAGCTCAGCCGTACGTTTTCTTTCGTGTACGGCAGGTTTTTAGTTGGAAGCTGGGTTGTTATTAGAGAGGACCTTGAACTTAGAGGACCTTGCTAGCTAATTTGGATTTAGAGATGATATTCAGACTTAGTGATTATTGTATATCTCTTGTAACCTTGTAATTTCAGATTTTTGTTTGTAACCCTTAGAATCCTATTGTATTAGTTATGTCATATGCTTGTGTTGTTCTGATAAGAATCCGTATCTGTGACACCTTTGCCCTTGTCGGGTTGGGGTGTTACAAGAACTTTTACACATGGATCTCTTTGGTCCATCGGCTATTCAAAGTTACGGAGGTAACTTCTATACTTTGGTAATAGTCGATGACTACTCTAGGTATACATGGACTAGATTTTTGAAAAATAAAACCGAAGCCTTTGATCACTTTGAAATTCTAAGTAAGAAAATTCAAAAACAACTAGGTTGTCCAATAATATCTATACGTACGGACCATGGTCGGGAGTTTGACAACGAAGTACAATTCGAACGAAAGAATAGAACCTTACAAGAAATGAGTCGAACCATGCTTAATGAACAATCAATACCTCAAAAATTTTGGTGTAACGCCGTCGACACATCAACATATATCTTAAATAGAATTCTCATTAGACCATTTTTAGGATTAACTCCTTATGAGTTATTAAAAGGTAAAAAGCCGTCGTTAGATTACTTTAAAGTATTTGGAAGCAAATGCTTCATTCTAAACACAAAAGATTATCTAACCAAATTTGATCCTAAATCCACCGAAGGTATTTTCTTAGGATATTCACCTAATAGTAAAGCCTATGTAGTTTTAAATTAAAAAAACCATGAAAGTAGAAGAGTCTCTTAATGTCAAGTTTGACGAAATTCCTCCTCCTAAATCTCAACCTCTCATAGATGATGACATAATAGAAAGTCAAATTCATGAAAATCAAAGTAGTGAAATAAAAGACAAGGAAGATGAACTATTAAATAAAGAAATAGTTAACGTCAAAGAGTCTAAAGATCACCCACTAGAAATAGTTATAGGAAAATTAAATGAAAGAACACTACGGTCTCAAGCTCAAAACCAAAGTAATCTATTTTGTTTTGTTTCCTCATTAGAACCCAAAAACATAAAAGAGGCTATTAAAGATGATAGTTGGTTAATAGCTATGCAAGAAGAATTAAATCAATTTGTCTCAAACGATGTTTGGAAACTAGTTCCACCACCTAAAAATCAAACCATAATTGGTACAAAATGGGTTTTCAAAAATAAACTAGATGAAAATGGGATTGTATCCCGCAACAAAGCTAGACTTGTTGTACAAGGTTATAATCAACAAGAAGGAATAGATTTTGATGAGACCTATGCTCCCGTAGCTAGATTAGAATCTATAAGAATCCTTCTAGCTTATGCTTGTGCTAAAGGTATCAAACTTTATCAAATTGATGTAAAAAGTGCTTTTCTAAACGGGTTCATAAATGAAGAAGTATACGTAGCTCAACCTCCGGGATTCGTGGACTTTGAAAACCCAGAATATGTATATAAACTCAAGATAGCTCTCTACGGTCTTAAACAAGCCCCTAAAGCTTGGTATGATAGACTTAAAACCTTTCTTATAGATAACAAATACACAATGGGTCTAGTAGATAATACATTGTTTAATAAGAAAAACCAATCACATATTATTGTTGTTCAAATTTATGTAAACGATATTATATTTGGATCTACTTGTCAAGAAATGTGTGACGATTTTTCTAAAATCATGCACGACGAGTTTGAAATGAGTTTGATGGGAGAATTAAATTTCTTTCTTGGTCTACAAATAAAACAATTAGAAGATGGTATCTTCTTTAATCAATCTAAATATATTAAAGAAATGTTAAAGAAATTTGGATTAGAAGATGCAAAACCAATGAAAACACCAATGTCATCCGACACTAAACTTACTAAAGACGAGGACGGTGAATCCGTTGACAATACCAAGTATCGTGGAATGATAGGTAGTCTACTATATCTTACGGCTAGTCGGCCGGATATTATGTTTAGTGTGTGTATGTGTGCTCGATTTCAAAAAGATCCAAAATCTTCACATCTCGAAGCGGTCAAAAGAATTTTTAGGTACATAAATGGTACAACACTATTAGGATTATGGTATCCAAAAGGTACGGGTGTCGAAACTATTGTATATGCAGATTCTGACCATGCAGGTGGTTATGTTGATCGCAAAAGCACAAGTGGGATTTGTACACTAATGGGATGTTGTTTAACATCGTCGTTTTCAAAGAAACAAACCGCGCTTGCTATTTCTACCACCGAAGCAGAATATGTGTCAGCAGGGAAAGCATGCCAACAAGCACTATGGATGAAACAAGCTCATGTCGACTACGATATTCGTCTAAGCGACATTGCCATCCTCTGCGACAACAAAGAAGCCATCGATCTTAGCAAGAATCTCGTTCTACCCTTCCGCACCAAACACATTGAAATACGCCATCATTTCCTTAGAGATAATGTCTAAAAAGGAAACATAGCCATAGAAAAAGTCTCTTCTGAAGACAACATTTTCGACATTCTAACCAAACCACTAAAACGTGAACCTTTCAACTTACTTCAATTAGGCCTTGGCCTTCTGGAACAAACGTCTTGATCTTCCTTCTAACTTTTCTATCTACAAGGTATGTATTTCTAATCCTCCCTTCTGAGTCTAGGATCCCTATTTCTTGCACAAATTATACACACTCAAAATAATGAGGTTTATACTTACATATATACATTTATTCACATAAACTTTCTACAAAACACGTTCCTAAAACAACACCTCATTTGCTTTTCAAAAATTTCTCACATCTAGGACATTCACATTTGTTTTACATAGTTAATACAACGTAAAAACATTTTATCATGCATCATATCATATATCTCTTGAATGCTAAAGGGGATACATAACCAATATGTATTTTCGGGTACATTCAAACGTAGATACATTGAACTAAGGAGCACTTAGGTTATCTCAAACATATATATATATATATATATATATATATATATATATATATATATATATATATATATATATATATATATATATATATATATATATAGGATCCGGTTCCATTAAGAAGGTTTTTATTTTGAGAAGATTGAGAAATCTTCGTTTGAACAAACTGATTCGTGTTTTTGATTTGATTCACAAGTAAAACATCATTTTATGGTGAATCGAATCTATAAATTACAAATTTGATTCACAAATCATTGTTAAAATCGAGTTATGATGATGATTCATTAAATTTGTACAGATGATTCAGTATTCTACATATATCGCAAAATCGAGAGATTTTTAACATTGATTCAAATTTTTTTTACACATTTTGAATTTTAATCACATTTAAATGAGTTTTACACTTGAAAAACATGAATCAAAGTTAAAAATCTATCGTTTTTGAAAACCTTCTCAATCTTCTCAAAATAAAAACCTTCTCAATCGATCCAGATTCTATATATATATATATATATATATATATATATATATATTATATATATATATATATATATATATATATATTTCTTCTTCTCTCCTCCAGAGTTGAGATAACCGCAACTCCACATAGTTTACATATAGGCACACACTAGTCCAAATATGTTTTCTATGCAAAACTGCATACTGTGTATATCAGATACCCGGATCCCTGCATTTACGTAGGCCAGATCCCTTCTGGGATGGATCCAGGGGAACCGGTTGCACAGAAGGCAGTTTAGCCAACTATTTGACAAAACCTACTCCAATTCTCTTTTATTTTCTATTTACTACTTTATGTTTACTGAGTTTAAGGCTTAATAGTTAAGGTCTCATGATTACTTGCATTCAATTCATATCTAATAATTAGATTTTGGATTCTTTTTTAGTTTTAGCATTCATTACAATACATGATATCTATCTATAAATAAGGTCCTAAGATGCTTGCTTCTCCATCATCCCTTTTATCTCTCAATCTTAAAAACTATGGCCTCCAAAAGACCACAATCTTCTCAAAACCGTGATGATATTGTCAAAGAAATCAACATTCTACAAAATATCACTAACACCTTTGAACAACACATACAACAAACCAAGTACTCTTTACCAACATCCAACATCCCTCCACCACCAAAAACAAGAAAAATCGCACGCATTAGTGTCAAACCATGTTGCTTTGTCAATCCTTCATCCAACAACTCATCACCCCCTAGGAACTTCTCACCTCCAAACGACTATCAAAAGGCACCACCTCCTTCACCAACCTCCCCAAAAGAAAACAACCTTCCATTATTTACCTCATTAGAAGACCTCCTTAAGACACCCACACCAACTTCACCACCAACCTCAACTCCGCCACCCGCTCCTAGTCAACCATCTAAATCCACACCTCCTATCCTACCCAACATCAACCCCAAAGAACTAGTTTTCTCCATACCTCCTACCTCATACCTCCTATACCATCCATCACTTCCCTTGAACACTTAGCAAAACAACCTCCACCTATCCCCGACTACATGAATGTTGATCCCATTATACAAACAATTCCATCACCTCTTCTACAATCAAACCAACCAACATGGATGGATGAATCCCTACCACCTCTTCCACACTATCTATTTTGTGAACATTGCCAAAGCTCTAGGCAAGTAGCCATAGAAATTAGGGACGAAATGCGTTTCATTCTAAACCATATCCTCGAACGCATTGACATTATGACCTACCGAAACCACTAACCCCATATGCAAGCATCGAGTGGCCACTACTATCGATTTTCTTATTTTTCTATTTATTTTTTCTTGTTCTTTCTTTCTTATAAGAACACTTCCATGTTTTTATTTTTACAAATGTATGTGGCCTATATACCACTACATTTTGGTCATATTTATTACAAGGATTAGTTCTACATACCTTGTCCCTATCTTTCTCATACTTCTCGACTTACATTTATTTCTTCTATTTATTGATCTCGTCACTAACATTTTTTCTTGTAGGTTTTCAAACTCGATTTTCTCACTTGACGTCCTCATCAAGGGGGAGCAACCGTCAAGGGGGAGCATTGCATACTTATTAATCTACATCATTTCTAAAAACCAAGTTAGTTTCCTTTCGACACTCTTTATGTTTCGACAAAAAGGGGGAGAAAAGAGTAAAAACTTCAATTTAAAACTTACAAGTTTTATTTTTTTTTCCTCAAAATAATTTTATGTTTTGTCATCAACAAAAAGGGGGAGATTGTTAATATAAATAAACGTTTTAACAAATAAACCGTAAAACGTTTATTTATATTTTATGATCTTTCTATGTTTTGTCGATAACAAAAGTAAAATCATTTTAATGAAATTAATAAAGTATGTAATGTTTTAAGCCAATAAGTTTTCTCTAACTTACTTTGTCAAAATCACTAAATACATTTTATAAAACAACCAAGTAAAAATGTATAACTTGTCTTGGATTATCCATGGGCCAAAACCAAGTCCATAACCCATAAACCATGGAGCTTGACCCATAACCCATGACCCATTCCATGACATCATGCATGACATCCATAATGGGTAAAACCCATGACCTATGACCCAAAGTCCTTAACCCATAACCCAAAGTCCATAACCCATGACCCAATATGTCTTTGACATCACTCATGACATCACTTAACCCCCATATCCCAAAACCCGGAATTGTAACCCAAAATCCGAACAGGTACTACCAGATAGCCGGTTTCATTGGAATACACTGGCCGGATGCCTCTAACAAGGGATCCACCGGAACCGGGTGAACAGTGGATTGTTTTTGCCAATAAATAGTGAGTCATTTCTCTCTTGTTTCTCACCCCTCTTCAATATATCTTCTCTCTACATTCTAATCTCTCTAACCTCAAATCTAAAGATCATTCTTGTAGCTCTCTTTCTCTTGTGTTCTCTAGGTTCTTACTAAAAGACGAGATCACGCTATCCAGCATACGAGCTATCCTTCTTCTCAAGTTGCTCAAACTTTTCATCACCTCAAGACCACAGAGTTGTTTCTTGATGTTGATACTTCTTCTTGTAATCTCAAAGTTATTGTGTTAGTTGTATTGTTGTGTTGGTTTGGTCCGCTATGCTAAGAACTCGGTATTTAGCTTTGTACCAAAAAAAGTGTAAGCGACGTTGTTCGGACTTCTCATACGAGCCATCCTTCTTCTCAAGTTTCTCGGATACGAGATTACGCTATCTAGCATATGAGCCATCCTTCTTCTCAAGTTGCTCGGAATTCTCATCACCTCAAGACCACATAGTGTTTACGAACTCTCGAGTAGGTGACTCGGGGAGTGGAGTAGGGCAAGGAAGGTGTCCTTGTAGCCAAACCACTATAAACAATTGTGTCACACTTCTTTCCTTTATCTCTTTACTTTTACGTATTCATTTCATTACTAGTATCGTGCATTATCCATATCTCAGCATCCAAAGGTTTCACATACTTTCAATCTAAAAGTTTTGATAAACTAAATTTAAATCGGTAAAAACTATTCAACCCCCCTTCTAGTTTTCTACAGTTCAGTTTTGTGATTTTGGTGTTATCGTTTCAACTTTCGCAGGTTGTGAAGTGTGAAGTAGCTTGCATATGTGAGAATATCTTGTTGATTTCTTGCATGTTACCCCCGAACGGAGTTTCCGCATTGAGTATAATTATGATTAAGTAACTAGTCAGATTTGCTTGGTGTGGTTTACAGTGTTATCTACAAATTCTGTTGCGTACTTAAAACTTCAAAAGTTAGAAGACATGTTAACTACATCAAAGTTTCGAATCTACAGAAGACGGTTTTCAGTTTGGGGGAAAGCTGATTCAGAAACTTCGCCAAAAAGAAGTGTACGAAGAAGCCGCCAAAGACATGCAACATGAATTGGGGGGAAGTTAATCCAGTTCATGCATATTACATCATTTACCTATATGTGAAGAAAAGTTCTCAAGCCGAGGTACAAGATGAATACAAAGAGCGTAAACTGCAGTCATTCTCAGCATTTGAAGAGCTTATGATGACTTTATTTTACTTATATTTGTACTTGTAGGAAATGTTGTAAGTAATCCCTTATGTCGTCCCATTGGGGGAAGATTGTTGGGAATACTCCGAACACGTAAATGAAACGACATTTACGGGATTACATTAGTTATCCTATTAAGCCGAAAAACATGGACTAGATATGTAATATTGTAATACTGTAGCATGTGTGAGGCTATATATACCCCTCCATACTTCCATGGAGGGGTGAGACTTATTTTGTAACTTTCATCTTTCATATTATCAATAAAACACATGGTTTTCCTTTCTCTCTCTCCACTCTCTCTCTCTCTAACTATGGCTTAAAAACGTACCTAAATTATAAAATATGTGATACGATTTATTGGAGCTATGTTTATAAATTTTCTGGGTTCTAACATCATCATATAACTTGGGAAAAATATGTGTTTGATTTATGGAAGCTTAAATGATTTATTGGAGAATTAATTTAAAACCGGATTTTGTGAAAAATAGAGAAGGAATCAAATAAATTGGATCGGGCATTAGGGTTAGTATTTTGGGCTTAGATCTGATTATTAATTGTGTATAATGATGGTACAATTATTGTTTAATGATTGGTGTGGCTTAGGGCTTGAAATGGTTTTTAAAAAAATGTAATCCGATTTGTAATTAAATCACAAGGGTGTGTTTTGTAACTTTTGAAACTCATGGGTTATTTTTAAAATATTATTTAGGTCTGGTAAAATGTGGGAAAAATATAACTTGAGGGTCCTATGTGTAAATATTGCAAGATAATGAATTAATGGTAATTAAAGGGTATGATTTGTAATTAATTAAAATAGAGGGACTAAAAGTGTAAATTCTGGAAAGTTGAAGTTATTCTGGGTAAATTATGATATTAAAAGTGTTTTGGGTAAATTTGAGTATTTATGGGCTTAATATGTAATTAATATAGAATTATGATTTAAATTATAAGTTTTGTAAACTTAAGGGACTAAATGTGAAATTTCTGAAACTTGAGGGGCTGGATTCGTACAATAAGTAATTCTGATGTCATATTCTGTATTTTGATAAAATATGAGGCTTGTTTGATAATTATGGATAAGATAAGGTTTTAAAGTGTAAAATTATGAATTAAGAGGTTTAAATGGAAATTTTGTAAACTAAGGGGTATAAAATGTAATTTTGGCAAACTTGAAGTATTGAAGATGTACATTCTGAATAAATGAAGGATTAAAATGAATGAATGTGATAATTACATATTTGACCTTTAACTTTGGAAGAATTACATTTGAAACCCTAAAGTATGGAAACGTGCCAAATAAGGAAACCTGCCTAAAATAGAAAGTTATTAAAATGGTAATCTGACTTAGAATCTTCTATAATTCCGTCTTCTATTCCTCTAGGTGTGAAGAAGGAGAGATCCTGATCTGTTTGTGCTTCTATTTCTGTTTTTGCATTTCTAATAAGGTACAGATATTCTGCCCTTCTTTAGTAAGGTGCCTTCGTCTCATTTCTGATTTCTGATTCACTGCCATGTTCTTTGATTCTGTGAACCTTTCTTGTTTCTTTCATGATATTATGAACCTTTGACATGACCTTTGTAGTACTGAATCTTTTGATACTGAACCTTTCTGATACATGACCTTTCTGTTATGAACCTTTCTGATATTAAACATTTCTGATATATGACCTTTCTGATATTGAACCTTTTGTGATTATGAACCTTTCATTCATGAACTTTTGCTTATGAACCTTTGCTTATGAGCCTTGCTTATGAACCTTGCTTATGAACCATGATTATGAACCTATGATTATGAACTTATGAAATAAGATATTGACCTATGCAAGTAAACTAAAAACATGATTCATGATACTTGACCTTTACCCACAGTTTGATACTATGAGCCACTCACTAGGCATGAGGGTTTCATGTCCATGTCAGTCGATGCACCGATGGCATGACTCTAGGGCAGGAGAGTGATGACCTGTCCCGTCCCTCTTCTGTATTTTATTTGGTGTGTTGGGAGTTATGGCCACCAGGGGCGTATGGATGCATCCTAGATTTGTTTCTGTATTATGTTCATGTTATGATATGTTATGATATACATGGTGACTGATGGTGTGTGCGATACACGTCTTTCACAACTCTGGGAGCTGATCACTCCATATTTCTGATTTCTGGGATTAGTGAGAGGAACATCTCTCTGCATGGCGGTATGATTATGATTTCATGTTCATGTTTCTGGGCTCGTAGAGGATTACTGTTTTCCATGCACATTATAGACTTATGACCTTTACCTTTCATTACTTGATATCCTATAACATGATACTGGACTTGATATGTTTTGGGCTTGGGATGGGATTTTTGTCTACCTTTATCATTATCCATGGTACTGTTCCTTATTTTCTGATATCTCTGCATAACGTTCATATTCTTTCCTAACTATGGTTATATCATGTACGGTTTCTTTTCATTTTTCCCTATTCCATTATCACTGCTTTGTTTCCGTTATATCTGTTCACTGGGCTTTTTAAGCTCAGCCGCACGTTTTCTTTTCGTGTGCGGCAGGTTATAAGCAGGACGACGGGTTTGGGTATGAGTGAAGAGACTTTTGGACTTAGAAGACCTTGATAGTTATTCTGAAGTAGAAGTCATTAGAAGGATTGCATTTGCAGGCTTTGTATTTAGTTTTGTTTCATTCTTAACCTTAGAATGTTAGTATTTCATTTGTAACCTTTGACACTTTATTGTATTACTGTTGAAGTATGCTTTGTTTGATCTGATATGAAACCATTAACGTGACATCTTTACCCTTGCTGGGTTGGGGTGTTACAATTATGGTATCAGAGAAACAGGCTGCGATTTCGTAATACATTTACCCTTGACCTGTGTAAGTTTGGACCACTAAGTTTCCACTGTAGGCGCTCATAAGATGACCTGTAAGAATTGCTCTAGGATTTCCCTATAGGAGCTTAAGTTCTGACCGGTGAGGAATGGGTAGACTATAAGGCATTTGTTTAAGTATCTTTGCTTCCGCAATACTCTGATTCGTGTCTTACTTTTGGTTTAAGCCTGTTGAATCCCTCTTGGAGATTGAAAGCTTATGCATTACACCTAAGATTTGAAACCTAATTAAGTTTTGAAACATTGAAACTTGCATAGAAAATTCCTGACACTATTTAATCCTTACCTTCAGATTCCGACTCTGACATCTGATCTTTGTTAATCATTTCGATGCCTCTTGTGCATTTTGAGAATCTCCATGGCGAGTAGTTTGGCTTTCCCTCTTGATTATGACATTTGTTTTTGTTGACCTCTGAGACTGTAGAAGTACTAGGTGGATGAAGGTAGATTGTTTTGCTTACGACTCGAGATAAAGTATGATCATCATGAAGGCATATTTATGTGGTGCTGGTATTATTAACGTGATAATACTTACACCATATAACGTGCCCTCATTGTGGCCATAGGATGTCTTGGGAAGTACCTAAGAAGTTTAGAACTTGATTTCCGTTGGATTACCTGTGATTAGTGAGACCTTAGGTTCATTCTACCTATGCGTATACTCTGCCTTCGTTCGTCAAATATCTGGATTAGTTTGGACTCTTGTGTTGCATTCTGTTGACCTCAGTTATGAAACTTAAACTCCTTGAAGAGCTCTCTATTGTAGATTCAATTAATTCGATTTGAAATTCTTGTTCGCATTCCGTATGAGTATTCCGTTCTCTTCTCCCTGCTTCCTGCAAATTTCGAGGACGAAATTTTTTTTGTTAGAGGGGAAGAGTTGTAAAACCCGAAAATCTAAAACATGCAAAATTACCAAATTACCCCTGAAAACTTTAAAATTTAAAGTAAAGCTAAATTAAAGTTCCGAATCGATCCCAAACTTCTGGAAACGAACAAGTATGATCCCAAATAATTTTGACAACTCCATTTAATATTTTTGCAAGCTACAAAATTACTAAAATACCCTTTGGGCGCCAATTTGAATTTTATGATTTATATTAAGACATGAAATGTAATTAAAAACACAATTAATATGGAATTAAAGCCCAATAAATTTTCCCAACTAAGAATCCCGAAATTAAAGCCCATCCCTCCCCCAAGGACCGGTCTTCATCCATAATAACCAAACCATGATTTATTTCACCCATAAACCCTAATTTTACATAAGCCGCCACTCTCTAAATCCCATACATCCTCATCCGATTTTTATAAACCAAAAGACCATTTTTCTGGAATTCTTGGTGATGCAAGAGAGGTGAGAAAAATAGCATCACGATTTATAAGGGCCGGATTCAAGGAGCATCGAAAATTCTTGTTCTATTCCACTCGATAGGTATTAATTCGCCAATCTTTGTTCCAATTGTTCTAAAATTCATTTTATATTTTTATTGCATTCCTTACATCATATTAGACTCAGGAAAAATGGGAAATTCGAATCATGCAAAGTTTTTATAGCGCTTTGAATTTTGTGGGTTAAAACACACCTTAATTCCAAAATATGTGTCACGTATTTTTCTGGGTGCCATGGTTAAATTATTTAGACCATATGTGATGTATAAGGTTTGGTAAAAATGAGAAAACGAATTATTGAAGCCTAAACAAGTCGTGGTGAATTATGGTCTTAAAAACGTACCTTAATTATAAAATATGTGATACGATTTTTTGGAGCTATGCTTATAAATTTTCTGGGTTCTAACATCATCATATAACTTGGGAAAAATATGTTTTTGATTTATGGAAGCTTAAATGATTTATTGGAGAATTAATTTAAAACCGGATTTTGTGAAAAATAGAGAAGGAATCAAATAAATTGGATCGGGCATTAGGGTTAGTATTTTGGGCTTAGATCTGATTATTAATTGTGTATAATGATGGTACAATTATTGTTTAATGATTGGTGTGGCTTAGGGCTTGAAATGGTTTTTAAAAAAATGTAATCCGATTTGTAATTAAATCACAAGGGTGTGTTTTGTAACTTTTGAAACTCATGGGTTATTTTTAAAATATTATTTAGGTCTGGTAAAATGTGGGAAAAATATAACTTGAGGGTCCTATGTGTAAATATTGCAAGATAATGAATTAATGGTAATTAAAGGGTATGATTTGTAATTAATTAAAATAGAGGGACTAAAAGTGTAAATTCTGGAAAGTTGAAGTTATTCTGGGTAAATTATGATATTAAAAGTGTTTTGGGTAAATTTGAGTATTTATGGGCTTAATATGTAATTAATATAGAATTATGATTTAAATTATAAGTTTTGTAAACTTAAGGGACTAAATGTGAAATTTCTGAAACTTGAGGGGCTGGATTCGTACAATAAGTAATTCTGATGTCATATTCTGTATTTTGATAAAATATGAGGCTTGTTTGATAATTATGGATAAGATAAGGTTTTAAAGTGTAAAATTATGAATTAAGAGGTTTAAATGGAAATTTTGTAAACTAAGGGGTATAAAATGTAATTTTGGAAAACTTGAAGTATTGAAGATGTACATTCTGAATAAATGAAGGATTAAAATGAATGAATGTGATAATTACATATTTGACCTTTGACTTTGGAAGAATTACATTTGAAACCCTAAAGTATGGAAACGTGCCAAATAAGGAAACCTGCCTAAAATAGAAAGTTATTAAAATGGTAATCTGACTTAGAATCTTCTATAATTCCGTCTTCTATTCCTCTAGGTGTGAAGAAGGAGAGATCCTGATCTGTTTGTGCTTCTATTTCTGTTTTTGCATTTCTAATAAGGTACAGATATTCTGCCCTTCTTTAATAAGGTGCCTTCGTCTCATTTCTGATTTCTGATTCACCGCCATGTTCTTTGATTTTGTGAACCTTTCTTGTTTCTTTCATGATATTATGAACCTTTGACATGACCTTTGTAGTACTGAATCTTTTGATAATGAACCTTTCTGATACATGACCTTTCTGTTATGAACCTTTCTGATATTAAATATTTCTGATATACGACCTTTCTGATATTGAACCTTTTGTGATTATGAACCTTTCATTCATGAACTTTTGCTTATGAACCTTTGCTTATGAGCCTTGCTTATGAACCTTGCTTATGAACCATGATTATGAACCTATGATTATGAACTTATGAAATAAGATATTGACCTATGCAAGTAAACTAAAAACATGATTCATGATACTTGACCTTTACCCACAGTTTGATACTACGAGCCACTCACTAGGCATGAGGGTTTCATGTCCATGTCAGTCGATGTACCGATGGCATGACTCTAGGGCAGGAGAGTGATGACCTGTCCCGTCCCTCTTCTGTATTTTATTTGGTGTGTTGGGAGTTATGGCCACCAGGGGCGTATGGATGCATCCTAGATTTGTTTCTGTATTATGTTCATGTTATGATATGTTATGATATGCATGGTGACTGATGGTGTGTGCGATACACGTCTTTCACAACTCTGGGAGCTGATCACTCCATATTTCTGATTTCTGGGATTAGTGAGAGGAACATCTCTCTGCATGGCGGTATGATTATGATTTCATGTTCATGGTTCTGGGCTCGTAGAGGATTACTGTTTTCCATGCACATTATAGACTTATGACCTTTACCTTTCATTACTTGATGTCCTATAACATGATACTGGACTTGATATGTTTTGGGCTTGGGATGGGATTTTTGTCTACCTTTATCATTATCCATGGTACTGTTCCTTATTTTCTGATATCTCTGCATAACGTTCATATTCTTTCCTAACTATGGTTATATCATGTACGGTTTCTTTTCATTTTTCCCTATTCCATTATCACTGCTTTGTTTCCGTTATATCTGTTCACTGGGCTTTTTAAGCTCAGCCGCACGTTTTCTTTTCGTGTGCGGCAGGTTATAAGCAGGACGACGGGTTTGGGTATGAGTGAAGAGACTTTTGGACTTAGAAGACCTTGATAGTTATTCTGAAGTAGAAGTCATTAGAAGGATTGCATTTGCAGGCTTTGTATTTAGTTTTGTTTCATTCTTAACCTTAGAATGTTAGTATTTCATTTGTAACCTTTGACACTTTATTGTATTACTGTTGAAGTATGCTTTGTTTGATCTGATATGAAACCATTAACGTGACATCTTTACCCTTGCTGGGTTGGGGTGTTACATTATCAGTTTATTTCAATGCGGCGCATCCCTGGTTAAGGATGCGGCGCATCTTCTATTCTGATTCGTAATTATTCCAGGCTCGATACGGCGTATCTTCTTCCATAAGATACGGCGCATCGACTGACCTGATGATTTTCATTTTAATTTTTAAGTTTTATTTTATTTTTTCCTAACTACTAATGTATTATGCAAGTTTGAACCTTTCTTAACTTAGGTGTGTTTAAAGCCTTAGTGGTATTATAGATTCCTGCATTTCATGTGGATACATCAAATATGAAGCTTAAACGTTCTAATCCACAAGAAAGATGATTTTTGCTCTTATACAAATAATGGAGGATCATACCGAGCAAATCTCAGGGGAGTTTTTCTGTTCTAATTCTTTTATTTTCCAGTTTTTAACCTTTTATACAAACAACGAGGACGTTGTTTAACTTAAGTGGGGGGATTGGAGAATTAGAACACTTAACACTTACTTGTCCTAAACTTTTCAAAATATGCTTAAAATGTGCTTAATATATCAAAATTTAAAATTTTTAGCATGTTTTTGTTTAAGATCTAAGTTGCATAGCTGCACACATGACGTTATTTTCAAAAATTGTGATTTTTTTTTTAAAAATTCACAAATCTATGAGTGTGCCGGTGATTTGTAAACTTTAGAACTTGGCTTGTATACTATTCGAGACCTCCATAATAAGTATTATTTTTATAATTGGAATGACTTGTCTAAATTGGTAAATTTCTAGGATTACACCCAAATAGCCTATTATATGATATGTGTTATTAGCTAACTACACTGGTTAGTTAACCCCTGTATAAACCCTTTGTTACTCTCACTTTTAGAGTAAGATACCCCTAGAAAAAACACTCAGAGCCATTCCTTTCGTTTCTTACACCTTTGTTAAAATGTTTCGTTACACCCTTACACCTTAGCCTACCCTGTAGATTAAAATCCGTGGTTGGTTAATTGCTTTAGGCAAAGTGTGTTTCCTTACATTACCTGTGTTCGCGTGCGTAATTCATTATCTATGGTAGGTCGGGAAATTGCACAATGCAATTGGAGTGAAAGTAAATATTGTGTATCTTTGAGTTTATTTTTCGTGTGTTTACTACTTTCACTATTACCGTTATTTCTGAAGTCATGAAAAGTATGGAAAAATTATCCAGAATTATCATTATAGTGATGTGGTGAAATTTTACACATCTATGTTTATGTTATTAAAAAAAAAAAAAAAAAAAAAAAAAAAAAAAAAAAAAACGAAAAAAAAAAAATGAAAAAAATCGAAAAGAAAAAGAAAAAGGAAAAGTTGGATGTTTGATTTAACCAACTTATGTAAAGTTTTGTATTAAGTGGTTGATATCACCACTAGTTGTTGTATATTATATCTATGGATTGAATGGGAGTTGGCAGTTATGGGAAAACCAACTAAGGTTTATTCTTTGATTGAGATCTTGTTGAGTATAATTCGTGTCTACCTAAAGCGTGTGTTTCAAGTGTTAAAGCGTGAGTTATTCTATGATATGAGTCTTATTCATGGGATGGTTGGGATAGTGATTAACCACACTTAGGATTTTAATTTATCTGTTTTGTTTATTTTTCATTTTACACCAATTTGTATCCCAAATATTATCCATACCCTATATTATTCTTTATCCAAACCTTTGATTTATTGAGATTAGGGATTTGAGCAATCTTAAGTATCGTAGTCGTGGATTCGGCTATGTATTTATGATTTTGTCGCCCTTTTTGATATAATATTATTGGTGAAGATTACTTGATCCTATCTTTAGCCTGTTCGAGTTAAGGATTTGAGCAATTGCAAGTATCGTGTTCGTGGATTCGATCATGTATTTGTGATTTTGTCGCCTTTTCTGGAATTTGAGATCGATAGAGATTAAGGAGAATGATTAACCCTTAAACCTCAAAACCCTTTTTACCGCTTTAGACTTGTTATTCCTTGGCTTTAGTGGGGGAGATGTGTATACTTGCCAAGCTTATGATAGAATATTCGTCACGACTGGACAGTTAAACGATTAGATTTGCTTTTATCATGTTATTTTATTTTACTTCTAATTCGTTAAGTGTTTGGTTGTGTGATTATGACAAAAACGAATACATGCTTAAATATAAAAATAAATCCTAATATCTTTTAGGATACATTTTCATAAGATTAATTCTAAGGTTTACTTGGGGACAAGTAAAGTTCAAGTGGGGGGATATTTGATGAACTCAAATAAGTACATTTTATTACTATCATTTATCCTATTAATTTGACTTTTTTTATTATATTATGTATGAGGATTGATACTTAATCGTTTACTTTTGTAATTCTCAGGTAAAAACAAGCATTTGGTGAAACTTGGCGATTTTGGACTAATTATGGAGCAAAACAAGCAAGAAGTTAAGAGTCTACCGAAATGTACAAGATCAAGACATTCTGCTCCAGATGCGCCGCATCTTGCTTATTACATACGGCGCATCACTATCAAGATTTCACCAGATACGATCCAAGATACAAGAGGACATGCGCCGCATCTATTTATGAAGATACGCCGCATCTTCTGGCGGTGTACGAATATTCCTGAATATATTAATCTTGGACCCCACGCGAAGTTAAGTCAATGCACCGCATCTACTTACTAGATGCGCCGCATCTTACCCTCAGACAGAAACTATAAATACCCCAAAGACCAGACGAATTAAGAGTTCCGAAGTTCGATAGAAGACCGAAGTACAGAAACCCTAGGACGAATTCAGTCAAGGCAGCAGCACAAGACATACCTTGAACGAAGATACAAGAGCTGTAAGAAGGTCCTGCATGTATTTAATTCATTAAGTAGTTTTGTTTTATTGTGTTAGTAAACTTTAATTCATCAGGATTGGTGGCTTGTGTAATGTGACAACGGAAAGATTGCACTCCCTTAAAACTGCTTTCTCATTAATTAAAGTTTATATGTTGATGTCTTTGGTGACTTTTATTAGTTCATTGATAACCTCTGTGTCTAGCTGAGCGTTGATCGAGTCGCCATGCCTCTGCCCTCGCCTATTTATTAGATCGCCTATGCATTCTATCATCTGTAGAAAAGTAGGAAGAAAGATAAATAGGATAGTCATAAGTAATCATTAAGGGTTTACTCGCCGATAAGATTAGAACCAACGAGAAAGGACTTAATCTCGGTGCGTTGCATCGAACTATACACTTCATATAAAACTAGCAATAAAACAAGTGACAAACTACTTATCTATCAGGACAGGTCATCTTATTGTCCCAAGTATTTATCTGTGTACGTGTGTGCTACTTGCTGATTCGTGCCTATTAGTTTAGTTTATTATTTAATTGCAACCAATCGTGCCAGTCTCTCAGGCTGAACCCCCTTGCGTTAGATTAGGTTGTAGAGCTAACTCAGAATATTAAAATACTGATTAGAATAACTAGATAATACGTTCCACTCTTAGTGATCGACACTCTACTTACCATTATATTCATACTGACCGGGTACACTGCTCGTTAAGTGTGTGTGTTATTGATAAGTCGGCTAAATATAAATTTAAAACTTGAGTAGGCATTAATACTGCTAAACCACAACGACACATCACACCGCATCAATATATATATATATATATATATATATATATATATATATATATATATATATATATATATATATATATATATATATATATATATATAAGAAGCTCTTTGGATGACAAGCCGAACATGGATGGGCTTATTGCTGTCACTAGCTTGTCTTTTGACAAGCTAGAGCTTGTTGAGTAGCTCCTTGAGCATATTTTGCCCTTGTTTTGAGCAAAGGACTTTGTAAGTTCCTTATTTCATCATTTTCTTTCATAAACTGTTTATTTCTGATTTATGCTTATTCCAATGCTTATTTATATTTATTTTGCTTCCTTGTGCTTATTTGAAATTGAGTTGTTACTAAGTTTAGCTTATTTCATTGTTTATGTTGGGAACACTTTATTATTATCAAGTATTGATCATTTATGTAATAGGTTGCTTAGGCCTTTAGGTTTGTTTTATGGCTCAGCCTATGTAGAAGACCCATGGGCTGTGTCTATTTATTTATTTTAATTATTTATTAGTTAAGGCTAAAAGCCCATGTCTTGTAAAACACTATAAATACCTCCTCCCATTCAAGGGAGAGGGTTGGTTGGTTGAATGCTTAAATATTTCATTATTGTTAACTAAACCTTCCACTCTCTTTCTCTCTCTAACTTTCTCTCTCTAGATCTAAGATTAGATTAGTAGCTTGTGTGATAAAAGTAAGTAACAACAAGTGGTATCATTTGCCTAGGGGTAATTTAGGTTGTTAAAGATTAGATCTAAGTGAAATTTGAAGAAAATCAAATCGGTTATTGTTCACGTGCTAAAACTGTCGACTTTCTGATCATTACCGAGTTTGGTAAAGCTTACCGAGTTTCTGATAAATTTCCGAGTTTGGTAATCTTATCGAGTTTCAAACATTTACCGAGTTTGGTAAAGCGTTACCAAGTTTCTAACATTTACCGAGTTTGGTAAAGTGTTTTCGAGTTTCTAACATTTACCGAGTTTGGTGAAGTGTTACCGAGTTTCTAACATTTACCGAGTTTGGTAAAGTGTTATTGAGTTTGTAACATTTATCGAGTTTGATAAAGTTTTACCGAGTTTGTGACACTTATCGAGTTTGGTAAAGTATTACCGACTTCCTAATCTGTTACCGAGTTTCTGATTGGTTATCGAGTTTCTGATTGGTTACCGAGTTTCTTCAGAGTTACCGAGTTTCTTAAGAATTTTCGAGTTTCTAGTGTAAAATCCTCCGAGTTTCAAAGATTGAATTCTCCGAGTTTCTAGAGTAAAATCCTCCGAGTTTCTTGGGATTTTCTTCAAGTTCTTCAACGTACAAACCTAATCTTCAACAACAACCATTATTATCCTTTAAAGATCCTACATCCACAAGTTACTTCAAGATGTCTCAACCACCATATCATAACTACTTCTATAATCAACAACAACAACAGTATCGTCAACAACAACCATATCCACAACAGTATCCTCAACCACAATATCAACCACAGTATCAACAACAACACATGTTAATGCAGCAACATCAATTTCTTCCACAGCAACAAGTCCCTCAACAACCAATGCAAAGTTACCAACCGCCTTCAAGAGAACCACACTGGTTTAACAAAATGTGCGAAGCTATAAGCAGTCAACAGTCGAGACATGAAGCAGGGTCTTTAGACACACCACCAATGTTAACACCAGGGAATTATGTGCAGTGGTCTAGTCGTTTTCTCCGACTCATCGAGCTAAAGAAACCTCATGGAAAGTATCTGAAGAAGGTTATCATTGATGGACCGTATCGAGCTCCTACTACTACCATTCCTGCAGATCCAAATTGTCACAACCGTGATTTTTAGCATGTTAGTTTGACATATAGTCTCAACTCATTTAATTTTGCTTGGTGTGTATTACTTGTTTAATTGTGATATGTGTATTATCTGTGGTATATAAGTGGTATAAGTGCGTGTGTTGACCACTAAATCCCTTGGTGTGAGATTTTGTCATGTTGAGTAGTGTTGGATTTTGGGATGAGTTCATTTTGATCGCCTTTGTAGTGTAGAAATGACTTATGTATTTTGTTGGAGTTTTGTGTTTTGTGTAACGATTCTTCGTTCAAGTGTTTTGAGCGTAAGTAAGTTACGTAGAGTTGGTTATTATGGTTTATGTTAATAATAAGTATGAAAAATCTATTTTTGGAAACTTTGAGTGAAAATGATATTTTTCCGGTTGTCGTAAAATTTGAGTTTATCGCGTAAGACATTAGGTTTTGATATGGGGTTTTTATAAAATATAAAAAATACAAGGTTTTAAGTGTAATACATAAAGTTAATAAAAAAAATAAAAAAATATATATAATATATATTTCGGCCGAATAAAAGGAAAAGAAAAAAAAGAAAAAAAATCTTAATCTAATTAGGATTCTTGGTAGAAAAGTTATCCCTTTAGGGTTTCCCTAAGTCTATAAATACAAACCAAAAACCCTCATTCCCTCCCTTGTTGAATTTCGGTCGAACCACAAGAAGAAGAAGAAGAAGATTTTTTTTTGGGGTTTGATAATCCAACTTAAGGTATGTTTAGTAAACCCTAATTGTGTAATTAATTTTTATTATGCATGTAACAAATTATGGTGGATCTAGGGTTAATATTAAGATCTGTAAATTTATGATATTAAACATGTAGGAATCAATAATTAATAATCTTGTGATAATTGGTGAAGTAATTAGGGTTTAAAAGTTGTTAACTAAAGAGTCATGAATCTGGCAGATTTAAAGTTCTGTAAAGATACGATTGTAATTAATAGATGAAAATGAGTTAGATCACGAATTTTATGTCTAAATTATATTAAAGTGAAAGAGCTTTGCAAAAAGTCTGACCACAAGTGTTTTCGAGGTCGGAAAGTCAGTCAAACGAATTTTATGAGTTAAGGTGTCAAAACTGTTAAACCGGGACAGAATTAGGGTAAAAGTATTGAGGTCAAAGGTGGCTTTGAAAGTGGAATTTGGATAAGGCCTTCTGTGGGAATCAAGTTCTATATTATATTTGACTTCCACGCGAAAATTAGATGATAATAAGTTGTGCGAGTGGGTCTATGAGGTCAAAACTTTTTGATGTCCGATCAGATCCGAATCTGGATAGTTGTCATGTTTGATTTTTCATTGAGTACTTGTGTGTGTTTTTAGTGCATGATCTTCTAGGAAAAGCTTGTATGCTTATGAAAGATCATGGTGAATTTTTGGTGTGAGTTGCGAAGCTTTATTCGCTGTGATTTTCTGAATGTGTTAATAAAGGGATTTAGTGAGTGTCAAGTATTGGGTGGTGATTAGTATGGAGTCTAGGTAATCCATAGTGGGTTATATGAACCTTAGACATCCATCATATGTGTGTTACATGGACTATGGCTTTTAGCTTGGTCGCGTGTAACGTGATTGTTATTTTTGTGATATAGATTTGTGTGTTGATAACTTGGAAGCTGCGGATTTGAGGTGAGTTCATAGTCCCATATTTTTACTTTGTTTTAAACTTGGGATGGAGATGATGCTTGTTTAAATTATTTTGGAGTTACTGTGATTATGTGGTTATAAAATGCATGGACGTGTAATTGTTATTATACTTATACTACATGTTATTATGGTGTTTATTTGTGGTGATTATACGAGTGGGAAGATGCCCTAGTGGCTCTACTCGTTATTATTATGTCCGGCCGGAAGGGGAATTATATTGGATCGGTGGGCGCGTTCCGTCCCAATTTATATTTGGATTGGTGGGCACGTTCCGTCCCAATTGTGGTGGTATTTGGATCGGTGGGCACGTTCCGTCCCGTAAGCTATGATTGCATGCTAGTGTATAATAACTATATATCTTTGCTGTCCTGCTATGCTATGTTTTATAATCACAGTGGACTGATGATAAAGGTGTTTTGTGTGTCTTAAACCTATGAATCTCACCAACATTATGTTGACGTTTTAAGCATCATTTTCAGGTGAGCATTCTAAGGCTAAGATAAAAGGGCGCGATTAGAAGAGACCTAGTTTGCATTGAGGATGAATCATCTTTGCTTCTACTTCTGCGTCTGCAGCTGAAGATCCTCAACCAGAAACATCATCATCAGTAGATCAAACAGAAACATCATCATCAGTAGATCAAACAGCTTCTACTTCTGCGTCTGCAGCTGAAGATCCTCCTCTACATTCTTCTGAAGTACCCACACCAGCAGATTATGACGGCAATGCGTTCTTCAATCCATTTGCTCCAGCTCCTACCATTTCAGACATCGGAGAATCGTCCACGAGCAATTTGGAACCGTCAAATCTGCACAATACTTATCTACACTACCCTTCTACCCACAAGTGGACTAGGGATCACCCTCTAGCGAATGTAATTGGCAATCCAGAAAACCCGTTAATGACACGTAAACGCCTTCACACAGACAGTGAAACTTGTATTTATGCACTCATCGTTTGTCAGTCTGAACCCAAAAACATTAAAGAATCCCTTACCTATGACAATTGGATTGAGTCGATGCAAGAGGAACTTGATCAATTCAAGAGGTTGGAAGTTTGGGAATTGGTAGAAAGACCAGATGGGGTATACGTCGTCGGGCTGAAGTGGATCTGGAAGAATAAGTTAGATGTGGATGGCACGGTTATTCGTAACTAGTCCTGGTTGGTGGCTAAAGGATTCAGTCAAGAGGAAGGAATCGACTTCGAGGAATCTTTCGCACCAGTGGCAAGACTTGAGGCCGTTCGAATGTTCCTGGCATACGCTGCTCACAAGAATATCACTTTATATCAAATGGACGTGAAGACGGTATTTCTCAATGGACAACTCCGAGAAGAGGTGTACGTTACACAACCAGATGGCTTCGTTTACCCAGAACATCTGAATCATGTATACTGGCTCAAGAAAGCCCTCTATGGCCTTAAGCAAGCCCCGAGGGCATGGTACGACAAACTATCTGCATTCTTACTAGCTAATCATTTCACTAAAGGATCAGTTGACCCGACTTTATTTATACAAAAACACGGGGTGGATATTCTCATTTTTCAAATTTATGTGGATGACATCATTTTTGGTTCTACCCATAAAAAATATTCAAACGCTTTTGCAAAACTAATGAAACAAAACTTTGAGATGTCCATGATGGGTGAACTCAAGTTCTTTTTAGGACTGCAAGTTCATCAATCACCCCGTGGTATATTCTTAAGTCAGTCCAAATATGCTCAAGAGATTTTGAAAAAACATGGCATGACTAGCTGTGACACCTATAATACCCCCATGTCTTCCTCATCCCTAAAGCTAGATGCTGACCTACATGGGACACCAATTGATCCTACCAAATACCATAGTATGATTGGGTCTCTCATGTATCTCACAGCTAGCCGTCCGGATGTTGTATTTGCCACGTATCTATGCACCCGTTATCAGTCAAGACCAACTGAACGTCATTTGTCTGCTGTTAAGAGGATCCTTCGATACATAAAGGGAACCATTCATTTGTGGATCTGGTATCCGAAGGATTCTGGGTTTGAACTTGTTGCCTTTTCAGACCCTGACCATGCAGGATGCTTAGACACAAGGGAAAGTACATATGGGGGAGTGCAATTTTTAGGTGACAAGCTTATCTCTTGGCAGTCAAAGAAGTAGGACTGTAAGTCGCTGTCGTCAACCGAATCAGAATACGTCGCCATGTCTGCATGATGCGCTCAAGTCATATGGATGAGGTCACAGTTGATGGACTACGGATATGTGTTCAACAAGATTCCGATGTACTGCGACTCCAAGAGTGCCATTGCTATATCGTGCAACACCGTCCAGCACTCAAAATCTAAGCATATTGCTCTCCGGTATCACTTCATCAAAGAGCACGTGGAAATGGGTACGATTGAATTATATTTCGTGGGTACAGAATACCAATTGGCGGATTTATTCACCAAAGTCTTGCCTCATGCAAGATTTGTGGAATTGGTTCACCAGATTGGTATGCGATGTTTGACTCCAGACGACTTAAACAATTTTCATAAACAAAATTCAATGAGTCAAACATCAAATCTATCTTTGTAAATAATTTATCAAAAACACAAAAAGATTTTCCAATTGTTAAGTAAAAAAAAAGAACACCTCTTTAAATGTGCAAAAGTAAAAAACGAATCAAAATATGTTCTCGTCATTTCAAATTTCATCAATTTCAAATCACGAACATATTTTGAGGGGGAGAATTTTCTTAACTTTTGCACATTTATCATCTCAAATCTTCATCATTATCAAAATCTTCATCGAAAAATATTTCTATGATCTCTTGAACTACAAGATTATCAAATTTTTCAAAATATGTCTTAGTTCAAGAGGGAGAAATGGAATTAAACAAAGTTTTTCATCTAATTGGATCAAAGTTTCAACCATTTCAAACAACAAGGACTGAAATTGTCAAGTTGTCAAAAGAAGTCACAGTAGGACTTGGAGTAATCTAGGATTCTAGTTAAGGGGCTGAAACTGTCATAATAGGATCTTATGAGAACTAGAAATCAAGTTAAGGGACTAGAACTGACAACTAGGCAAACCTAGTCAAATATAAGTCAAAATAAGCCTCTTTCCCTCTCACTAAACACACAGGACTCAGAATTGGTTTTTCCATCTCTCTAAAAACCCGCCAATACGCTAAAACCCTCAAGAACATCAAGATTTTCTGACTCTTCATTAGAATCAACTTGTAAGTGTTTAAATCAATTGCTTATGCCTTATATTCATGCGGTTAACATGTTTGTGGCCAAATTTCAAATTTTGCAAAATTAGGGTTTAAGCGAATGATTTGGGCGTTTATTGTTTAATGTTGTTCAGTCTAATTGAGTTAGTGTAATAACTTCATAACATGATATAGAGTAAACTGCACTTGGTTAATTAGATTCAATAACATCACATTAGGTAGTTTGATTGACTTAAGGTTTAAGATGCTGCGTTTGTGAGTTGAGATAAATGAATGTTGTGTTTTGTTGTTTGAATGGTGGGATATGTTTGATTATGATGCTAAAACATGCGCTTAAAGTTTCATAACATGGATTATAACATTTCTCTAGGTTCAAATGATTGTATGTTGTGTTGACTGTGAAAATTAAAGTGTTGCTATTAGTTGATTTCTGGGTGTTTGTTTCTACTTAGAACATGTTTTGGATGTTTGTTAAACATGGTTTGTGACTTGTGAATGAATTATATGAATTTTTCATCTTCCAAGTTTGTGTAATTTTCGAATCCATCGACTTTGTTGCTTATCTATCGACTTTGTGCTAAACTGATAAATCTATCAACTTTGTTTGAAAATGGAAATCATCGACTTTGTCTCCGAGTTAGGAGACTAAAGTTATAAACTTGTCGAGTTTCTTAAACTTGTCGAGTTTCTTAAACTTGTCGAGTTTCTTAAACTTGTCGAGTTTCTAAACTTGTCGAGTTTCTAAACTTGTCGAGTTTCTTAAACTTGTCGAGTTTCTAAAATCTTGTCGAGTTTCTAAAACTTGTCGAGTTTCTAAAACGTGTCGAGTTTCTAAAACGTGTCGAGTTTCTAAAACGTGTCGAGTTTCTAAAGCTTGTCGAGTTTCTAAAACTTGTCGAGTTTCTGAGACTTGTCGAGTTTCTGAGACTTGTAGAGTTTCTGAGACTTGTCGAGTTTCTGAGACTTACCTAGTTTCTAAGACTTACCTAGTTTCTAAGACTTACCAAGTTTCTAAGACTTACCATGTGCAAAAAGATTGAAAGAATAAGGATGGTTTGTTTGACTAATATGTGAATGTTTTCATGATTTAGTCTATCTATGTGATGCATCATACAAGAACAGGCTATAATCAAGTAACATATAACATTCCCTAACACATATATACGATGTCTATTGTGTATTATTGTTGGTGTTTGTGAAATACAGGCTAACCATGTCTCAAGGATCTGTGACACGAAAGGAGATGATTCCCGAAGGAGATGGGCGCAATTTCAGTGAGTCAAATTCAAGAGTCGACTTTGATAATCTGCCATGTCATTAGTCTTGCCAAATTATTGTGGAAATACTCAGAAGACACTTCATCAGTTCGGTATTGACTAAGACCGCAAGTTTCCTAGAAGTGTATATGAATCAGTTTTGGCATTCAATGATCATAGGAAAAGACAACGAACACATTACAGTCACAGTTGACAACACAGAGGTACAATGTAAGATTGATACTCTTCGCACCGTTCTAGACCTTCCATCAGAAGCCTCAGGCCCAAATGGAAAATTTCACGATGATCCAACCTTTGAAACCATGGTTGAAACACTATTACTTTTCGGCTATGATGAAAAGGATGAAAAGCTCACCTCAATCTCCATAGTGGACAGGAAGTACATTCCTCAGCCATGGTTGACTCTTTACACCATAATCATTCATTGTATAACTGGCAAAGCAATTGGACTTGAACACCCAGGTTTGACACAGTTACAATTCTTCTGGGGTGTCGTCACCTTCTACCACATGGACTTCGCCAAGTTCATATGGAAAGACATGATATTCCAAGCCCAACAGTTCCAACAAAAGAAGGGTTATAAGGTACCCTTTCCTCGATTCACCAAACTCATAATCTCACACTTCATGAAAAACCACCCTGGAATCGATAGATGATCCAATGAGAAAGCACACACCGAACAAATGGATCTCATGCTCAGCGGGGTTAAAGTGCAGATGAGCAACAGGAAGAAACAAGGGTTGAGAATTCCACATAGTCTGTTGACAAAAGTGGTGAAGGGAAATGATGCTTACCAATGGTACGATGAAGCTGAAAAAGCCGGAAAAGTGGGACTTACAGAGAAGAGAACAAAGTCAACCTGGGGCAAAGGTAGAAGTACAGGAAAAAACTGTCCCAGCAGCTTCATCTTGAACAAAGAAAATTGAAAGATTTGAAAAGAAGAAAAGTGTAATCAGAGAAAAGTCCCCAGACTTGAAACTCCGAGATGAACCCACGGACGAAGAGGAAGAAGTAGAAGTTGATCTTAGTGAAGGAAAGAAGAAGAAAGATCTTGAGAAAATGAAGTCAGTGATGGCAAAGTCAGTCAAAAGTTTGGGCAAAGGAAGGGAAAAATCAATCAAAATGTCAGATCAATCGTTTCAACCCATCGAACCACCAATGACGGAAAAAGAAGAGTAAGAACAACTTAAGAAAGCATCAATGACAAGCAGAAAGACACATCTAGCTGAGCAAGAGAAGCTTGAAATAAGAAAGAAAGGTAAAGGATCAGCTTCACATGCTGATGAAGAACAAGAGGATTCTGAGGCTACAAAGTCTGCTACACTTGATAAATCTGAGAGTGACTCAAAAGAGTTAGATGAAAGAATTCATACACCCTCAGGATCTGGATCTGAATCAGATGAAGATGAAGAAGATAATGAAGAAGAAGATGAAGAAGGTGAAAATGATGATGATGATGAGAACAATGACGATGAAGGCAATGAGGAAGAAAACCCAGATGAAAAAGGTGACAACATTGTACCACCATTTCCACAACCGTCATCTGTGGGCCAGTCCACAAGTGAACTAAATGAACTCAAAGAACACCTTTCTGCACGTCAAAAGATGGTTTTGAGAAATCAAAAAGTTGAAGAAAATGAGCACAAAGCGTTAAAAGAACAGCTCACTGAGGTGGAGAAGAAGGTGGATATACAAAAATTTCACATCGATAATCTCAAAGAATTTGATCTGGAAAAGTCAGCAGGGGAATATCTCAAGACACATGTTCCTCAAGAAGTCAGTGCTCAAGTACCCCAAGAAGTCGAAAAGAATCTTAAAGAGGCACTTCCAGACATTCTCAAAGAATATGTCAAAAGAAATCTGGAAAAGACGGTGGCTAATCTCATGCAGACAACACCAATAACTATCCAAACCCGTCTACAGCTGATCTCAAGGGAAAACTACTTGCAGACATCATCGATAATCCCGATGAGGAAGAACTCCGAAAGACAAGCCAGTCAAGCGTCGTCGGGATGACCCTGACAAAGACGATAAAGGGAAGAAAAGAACGAAACCGTCTAAATCAACTGGCCCCTCTACTACTGCACCTTCTTCTGGCACCACCAAGCAAACAAGTCAGGAAAAGTTCGTTCCACTTGAAACCGGGGCATTCGATGAGACTGAAGCTTATGATGACATGAGTTTTGATCAAGAATTTCCCGTTGCACCTCCAAGAGTTCAGAATGTCACTGCACCACCCACCAATGGACAAGCCAAACCTCAACCAGAATGGATAAACCCTAATGCTCCAAGATTTGATTGGTTTGAAACGATGGTGGAAGCATTTCCGGAGGCTGAAAATGATGCACCTATTGAAGGCTCTATTTTGGACTTCACCAATTGACTGAAGAAGGCAATGAAAGTCCAAAAGTTAGGATTACCTGATATCATTAGAGTTCGCAAAGATGGCTTCACAGAATTCAAAACAGTCGTTACTTCAGAGCTGGAGTTTGAGTACAATATGGAACAAGTAGCCAGAGCTCTTTCTGAAAACATTGACTGGGATCATGCGCGGGTTTCTCATCCAAAAGAACAACTCCAACTCCGTGATTTCTCCCAACCATTACCACTCGTTGGCCATTCTCACAACCCGAAGATACCCAAGGTGTACTTCTTCAATAATGAATTGGATTATCTGATCTATGGAAACACAAACCCTGAGAAATGTTATGCAACTTCCCTTACCAAGTACCAAGCAGCTTCTTATACTTTAGAAGGTTTTGAAGAACAAATCGGTGATTTATTTATCAATGAAGTTCAAGAATACAACGATGAAGCTGCTATGGGAATATATCACTGGCCAAATCTGAGAAAGTGGTTCTACAAATGGAAACTCACCTTTCCTTCAAAACCTGTAGCTGAAGTTTATCAAAGAAGTAGAATCCTGTCCATCACAAGTGCAGAAACTGAATAAATGTTTGGCTACAACTATCTGAAGAAAATCACCGTGAGGAGGCTGGACGATAAAGAATACACCTTCAAAGAAGCAGACTATCCTTACCTGCACATCAATGATATTGAAGATATGTATCTCCTGAAAGTTCAAGGAAAACTCGAACATCTTCCTGGGTGTCTGCAGTATGATATCCTCAACTCTGTGTTGCTGTACATCGAAAATATTGTCATCAGATCCAGAGTTGAAGACGTGCACCTTGGGGTAGAAAGCTACCAGAAGAAATAGAATTTGGTCAGGCCTAATCTCCAACCTCCGGGAATAGCAGACAAGAAGCCGTACACCATCGGTGATAGACCATTTGGGTTGGTGTATGTAAGGGATAGAAGCTCAACGAGATTCATGGGGTATCAAGAAATCCATAAGTTCAGTGATGAAACTCTTCTGCATGTTAAGTCTGAACTTGAAAAGATTTTGGCAAACCATAGAAAGGGGTTGAAGACGGGATGGTTAAAGCATATGAGCTGGAGTAAGAATGATGCGAAGCAAGCAGTCAAGTTCATTGATCGGATTGACAAAAGGCTCAAGTTTCGAACGACAATGAGACGACTGGAAAGCTATGTGGGAGGACGTCCCAGAGTTCCTAACATTCTCACTTTCTGTCAACCTGAGCATTAATCCTTGGTATAATTTGTTATCATTTGTTATATTTCATCATAATTTTTCATATTTTATCATCATTGACAATGGCTTGTGCACACATCACAGTGCATAACATGTTCCTGTAAAGAAAGGACCCTGAGGTACGCTTCAGTGCCTCAATCCTGATCAAAGGAGCGAAAGCTTCTTACTTATGAGTAAAATTAAACCAGAATTTTTTCTAAGTTTTTCAAAATTCTGCTCATAAGGACAAGTATTCCCTCGTCAAGGGTGAGTATTTGAAACATAATCTTTGTTCTGAAATTAAAGTTCTTGAAATTCTTCCCATAAACCTCAAAAAGAGCATATTTTAATCAAAAGTTTAACAAAAACAACATGAGTATGCTATTTTTGAGGGGGAGAATAAAGATATGATTAAAATATGGTAATAAAAAGCTGAAATCTCATGTGAGCAAGACTCAGAATTGAACCCTCAAATTGACGATAGCAAAAGTCAGTAGTCGAAAAGACATGTCCTGGACGGGTAATAATTTCAAGCCAGTTTATCTGGTGATGTAAACGTGTCTCGCAAAGGATATGTCTGAGTAGAATGTACCGATTTCAAGAGATTTTCCTTGAATGTGATCTGGACGGGTAATAATTTCAAGGTAGTTCTACTAGTGATGTAAACATGTCTCGCGACGATCATGTTCATTGAAAATCAATCAATTCAAAAGTGCTAACTCTACCCGACATGTGCAAATTTAAATTAAATATTTATGAGCACATGTTAAATGGGAGTATTTCTGAAAATCACAAAACTCTCAAAGTGTTAACAAAATATGTTTTCATAATCATAAGCACTTTGAGAGATTTTTAAAAGGTTTGGTTTATGGCAACAATAGGATAGTCATTGTGATATAAGGTGACTAAGGTTAGGAATAATCGTCCTATGATCCGCTAGAGCCGGAGGGATCTACCCAAGGACAATACCAATAGTTTAGAACTAGAAAGTCCTAGGTATGATGAAAAAAGGAGAAAAGAAATGAAAGGAGATAGAAGGGGTTGAAGAATGAAAAAGAAAAGTAAAGAAAATGGTGAAAAGAAATAGCCCTCCATTTGATCAACCTTAGGGTAGACACCGAGTTCAATACATATGCTACTGGATTGTTACCAAGGTAACACCGGTATTGAAGATTAAGACATCATGGACCCAGTGACGCACTGAACTAAACCTTTTAGCCACTCAGGTGTCTCTCAAAAGACACTTGTTTCATTTCACACGGAGAACCCTTCATTATCTATCGACCTCTCACTACGAGAAGTGTTGATATTGAAAAGGAGGCACTCTGCTCCATGCCTCCGACGACCAAACAAATAAGCACTGAATCGAGTCTAGAGCCATGAGATATATCAAAGATCTCTTAAGTACACTTAGCATACACTGGCTGTTCAACAAAAGGAACACCAGTTGTAAATTATAAGAGTGTCCTTCGCAGATCTTAGCAATCTGCCGAGAACGTTCATGAGAGAATTCATAAATTATGATTCTCAGTGATTGAATGGAAATCCTGACAGGGTCAACATCAAACAGCCCTGACAGCAGGTCACTTTAGTAATCCCTTGTGGATTACGCTTAGTGTTAGCTCCAAAATGGTCTACAGTCGTGGGGTGATCTCCAGCGGCTCACTGAATCGTGGGTGCACTTCGGTGTGTCTGTGTAAGCCCTTTCGGGGGTATCCGATTCAGAACGGCCTGGGTTAGGATTAGAGAAAGTCTTCACACTATGCTGTTGACGATCTCGAAGTCCGAATCTGTAAGTGCCGGATGATTTATTGCTAACTGTTTACCTGCAGCTAATCATGGAGACCAGGAGTTCCATAACCACCATTCCATCATGCTCATATCCTGAAGATACGTTCTCACAAATACTAAGAGATAACAAAACTTCAAAGATGTCAAAGAAAAGTCAAAGTTCAAGCACTACAACCTTTCACAAGTCAAAGATTGAAGACGTGAGAACTAGTTGAAGAACAAATGTCAAAAGACATATGAGCATGGTGGAAAAGACGTAAAGACACCATAATTAAAGAACGTTGGTGGAAGGTAGATCGTTACCATATCATATCACAACAAGAACAAAGAACAAAGATGGAAACGACGTCAAAAGCCAAAGAAGCAAAGACGACGTCAAGCAACCTCGATGACCAATACTTAGGGGGAGATTGTTGGGAACACTTTATTATTATCAAGTATTGATCATTTATGTAATAGGTTGCTTAGGCCTTTAGGTTTGTTTTATGGCCCAGCCTGTGTAGAAGGCCCATGGGCTGTGTCTATTTATTTATTTTAATTATGTATTAGTTAGGGCTAAAAGCCCATGTCTTGTAAGAAACTATAAATACCCCCTCCCATTCAAGGGAGAAGGTTGGTTGGTTGAATGCTTAAACATTTCATTATTGTTAACTAAACCTTCCACTCTCTTTCTCTCTCTAACTTTCTCTCTCTAGATCTAAGATTAGATTAGTAGCTTGTATGATAAATCTAAGTAACAACAGTTTCTCTTCATTTAAGCTTTTAAGAGTTTATAAGGTTTTAAATGCACATGTCCTTAGCTTATGAAATAAGCACTTGGCTTATACTGACTTATGCTAAAAATCACTTAAACTAGCTTAATTTAGGTATGTCTTTCAGAAAATATGAGTATTGCATCATAAATCTAGCTCAAAATCATATTTGTTTGTTTAAAGGAGTGTTTGGCATTAGACTAAAAAAAGGATCAAAATGGTTGTTATTGTTCAAATACCATTAAGCCAACTTTGTTTAGCTTAATATGATTTATATAAGTTATTTTCAAGTTGATTTGAGTTGAACTAAGTAGATTTGCTAGTTTGAGTTTGATATCTTTAGTATTGAAGGTTTTCAACTGCTAGAATTGGCTTATTGTGAGATAAGCAGTCATAGACTTTTTTTTTGCAATTTTTGTGCCCGTTTTAGTATGTTAAGTTGATTTCAAAGAGTTGATTAAATTTCATAAAGATTTGGGTCATTTTTGGTCAATTTCTGCAAAAATCTAACATCAGAACATTAATGCATAATCAGTCCTAATCTAGCATCTTATCAACCCATTTTTATTGCTTGATTCTTACTTTTAAAACCTGGATTTCATTTTTCTAATTGTTGGCTTATTGTACTTTGTTGGATTATAGATTTCACTACATCATTCAGATTATTAGAGCCGATTAAATAGCACAAAAGCTAGCTATTCAGCCTGCATACAATGGTCACATCAGTGTATAATTGAGCTAAATAGCCATCTTCTAAGCTTTTTAATAAGCCCTTAATAAGCTCTGGATTGTATGAAATTTATTCTATTAGTTCCTTGGTACTTGAGCTCAATCATTTTGATGTTGTTAGTAGATTTGCTTATTGATTTAGAGCTTTTTCATAAGCTCTAATCTACCTTCCTGGACTGTTTGGCCTGCATTTCTCCTTAACTGATTACTGGATTTTTTTTTTGTGCTTATTTCTTTTTCTTTTCAGCTTATTCTATTCTATTGGCTTAATTAGGATTTCTTATAGAATAGGATAGCTTATTTCAATTTGCCTTTTAGTTTTTAGTAGCTTTTGTGCCTTTTAACAGTTAGATTAAGCATTTTTAGTTTTTATAGTAATCTAATCTTAAACAGCTTTTTCTGGCTCATCTGTTAAGTTCTAAAAATTTTGCTTTCACAAACAATTCTTATTTTCATCTTATTAACAAGCTTCAAAAGAATATTTTTCATAAACAAATAAAAAGGGAACAAAGGAAGTCCAAGGGGAGCCAGGCTCGAACCCTGTACCTCGACCTTGCTCAACCTCTTAACACACACGCACAAACCAACTTGCCCTTGGGTCTTTTCTGGTTACATCTCCCTTAGTTTTTTATTTAACCCACTTTTTACATCTTTAGCTTATTTTCTTATTTTGCTTTTAAACTCCTTATTTAGATAAGCTGTATTCTGTTTCTTATTTTCCCTTGGATCTTCACAACTTTTAGCAATTTTCTGAAATTTATCATAATTTTTCTCTTTAGTATAATATTTTTTATATATTTTTCTTTTCAAAATAGTTTTTAATTCATAAGAATTAAAATAAAAATCAAAAAAATACAATTCTTTTTTCTAAAATTCTTTTTTATTATTTAGGATTTTTAGTAATTAAATTTGCATATTTAGAGTAGTTTTTTAAGAATTTGGTTTTCTTAGTTCATTTTAAGAGTCGTTAAGGCTCGTTTTTAGGTTTTAATCGCGTTTTAGGTTATTTGAGCTTTGCTTTATCTTTTTACATGCTTTTTAATTGTTATTTAGTTTATGCTTTATAATTTTAGATATAAATCTCAAAATTCCTCTCTTTATCAAATCACCCAATCACAAACATAATTCACCATTCCATTCACACTTCGTTCGGAACCTAACGACCTGGGAATAATCCTTACTTCCGGTTATATATACTACTTGGCTCACGCCACTTGCAAAAATCTTTTGTGATGCCTTTATGAGATGACCAAGTTGAAGAAGAGTTTTTCCATTGGGGTGTAGTTGATTCGGGCATCCTGAAGGACCTAGTTAACAAAGTATATAGGTTTTTAGACCTTTTAACTTTCTGCTAGGAGAACTGCTCCGATGGGTCCTTGAGAGGCTGCCATGTACATGGTGAGGCTTTCCTCTTGTACTGGAGTTGTCAGGGTAGGCAGTTCGGATACGAATACTTTGAGGCCTTGAAATGTTGCTTCAGTTTCCTAAGTCTACTCATACTTCTTGGTCTTGTTGTGTTCAACCAAGATCTGGAAGTATGGTAATTTCTTTGGAGCTTCCTGATGCGTGGTTTTGTAACCTTACAACAGGTTTTACCTCTCGAGGGATCTCAAGAGGCTTACAACCCCACCAGGCAGTGTACCTGACCGATGTAGTATAGTGTAGTGGTAAGTACGGGGGATTGATCGTTCTCCACAGGGAATAGTGTTCGTTAGGTGTGAAAGACTACTCTAATTAGGTCTAAGGGTTGAGGAAGATTCTTTTTATGTTTTTTATATTTTTATGAAAGCAAGTAAAATCTCGGGTTTGAAAGAGTGGGCGGAATTAGTTGCTAGTCAACTAACCCAAATTTACTATGGATGCAAATAAAATAAAATAACAAAAATGAAAATGTGGTGAGAAACTTATGTGTAGAGAAATGTGTTTACTTAGATTTCCTTACTCCCTAACTATCTTTTACCGGTTAATTAGTGTGTATTAGTCGCGTGGATGACGGGTGTATTCCTTAATACCAATCGTGGGGTGGCGTACGTACTTCCCCAACTCTACAAGCTCCTACTTCACTCCTATGTCGAGCCGGCTAGGAAGCTCCTAACATGGGATCACTAGAATTCGCTTGTGCATTAAATACAACCATAAAAACCTTTAGTACGCCTTTGGTTCATGTTTCTTAAGACGTTCAAGCAAGTTACCGAATAGGAAGTTAGCCAGTTTTCTTAAGCCTAACATAGATAAACAATCATCCAATACAACTAACAACACACTAATAACCAATAATCAATAGCTAGGTTTCATTAGATCTAAGCAAACACAAGATAAATTTAGCCTAACATGTTAATCAAAAGACAAGAATAAGATAGAGTCAAACAACACATAGACATATTGAATGATTAATTGATAACTTATCTTCAATGTAACATGGAAGATCTCAAGGCAAAAAGCCTTGAAAAAGAAGCTAAATTCGTCTTAGGGTTTTCTCCCAAAATTCCACACACTAAGTTCTCTTCTAATGACAAAAAATTAGAAAACTATATATAGATTTTTGGATCTGACGGCGTCACGTTATGGAGTGTGACGCCGTCACCTCGCCGCTTCTAGGGTTCCCGGATGACCTTCTTGACGCCGTCCCTCTTTAGCTGTTCAAAAATCCATTCTGGCTTATCAAGGCTTGACGCCGTCGAACCTTGAACGTGACGCCATCCCCTTTTGATTTAAGCCGTGACGCCCTTGATCAAGTTAAAGCGTGACGCCGTCAGAATTCACATGCTATTTTCACTGGCTTATCATGAGTAAATTTCACGTCCACTTTTTCTTGCCAAGGCATGACGCCGTCTGGGGTTAATTGTGACGCCGTCAAAGGTAACTTTCAGCCGATTTTAGAGACTTTGTCGTTTTCTTCACTTTTATGCTCCAAAAACGTCCAAAATGCCTCCTTTTCCAGATTTCTCCTCAAAAGTACCTAAAATGACAAAAGGAACGATTTAGGGCAATATTTGATCAAATAAATACGATTTAGGGCTTAAATGACCCCTTAAAAGCGGTACACTTTTTGCTTCATCAAATACCCTTACACTTGAGATTTGCTTGTCCTCAAGCAAATGCGCTTTTATTCTAATCAAAATACAAGTTAGGGGTCATTTAATGCAAACATAAAAGTAATTACAACAAATAATCGTTCCACTTTAATCATAATAAGCACGGAGATTACAAACTAGCACCTCACAAGTAGTGTTTAGATACTCACATCTCTCAAGTGTCATCAAAATAAATCTCATAAATGAAAACGGATAATATCTCTCACTACCTGTCATAGCAAATAGATTACCATAGGCTTGGGAAAGGATCGAAAACCTCCTCCACTAGGCGTAAGCACCAAAGATAAACTATCAAAGATGGCTTTTAAATGGGTTATAACGTTAGGTGTAGGGAAAAGGAAAACACGGTTTTGTTGGATAAGGGATATTTTACTGGTGGCGAGTTAAAAATCTTGATCAATTACATGTACTATACAATGTTGCTAAGCCAAGACTAGACTCAATCTTAAGCTAAAAACAAAATAACAAAAACATAAGATAAATATAAAATGAAACGGGATGGTAGTCCGTATGTTTTTTCTATTTTTCATTTTCTCATTTTTTTGTGTTTTTCTTGATTTTTTTTTTTTTTTTTTTTTTTTTTTTTTTTTTTTTTTTTTTTTTAGACATACACTTTTGCCCTACCATCCAAAATAATACATCATAGGGGCATTGCATTCCCCTTACACTTGAACTTTTAAATAACTTTACAATTAACTATTCTAATGACTCGAATTAAGATAATTGAAAAACTTGGAGTACTTTTAAAATATTTAGCACATATGGGGGTAATAAATGATGTTCTTCGCCATTACTCCATTACACTAGTACTTTACCCATGAGTCCCAATCGTCCCAAAACAATATGTACAAGGATATGACTCGACTTAGCAACCATGTAATCAACTAGATAATTAACTTGGGTTTAAACAAATGTTGTCACAATAATGCACAAAAAGTGAGTGCATACAAGGTAGGCTAAGGCGATTTGGGTGTACATTTAAGTGGGGTGTAACAAATTCTTCCTTTAAGTAAAATGCTTAAAGGTTGAAACGAAAAGATAGGCTCTGAGGGGTGTACTAGGGGTATCGTGTACTAAAAATGAGTACAACGCAAAGGGTGTGGGAGAATTACTTGACCAATGTAGCCAATGTAATTATAACAAAAACACAGGTGTAAAACAACGGGTTAATCCTAATGCCTCTTATCATGTAGTAAATCTAACTACACGAATGTAGTCTCACTTGTGGCCTCGGAATGGTCCTAACGCAAGTTCTAGAATCTAAGTGCTACCGGTACACACATCATAGCATAAATGCTTTTCCTACCAATTCTAGGGGCGAACCTCGCATATTTGGGGGTGGAAAATTTTTTAGTGGTACGGTTTTTGTGCTAGTCATATAACTCCTATCCGTGAGACGCTCATTAAGATCAAAGTTTCACTCCTATATGTTGTAAAAAATTTTAAATTTGGCACTAAAATTACCTTAACAAGTATTTCTCTCAGTTTTATTACACATCTACCATTAAACAAACAAAAATCAAGCGCAATGGCATTCTCTAAAATCGTACTTTTACCCTCCCCTTACACTTAAGATGAACATTGTCCCCAATGTTCAAATAACAAGATGTAAAAGCAAAAAGTAAAAGAATGAAATCAAATACTCCCCTGATTCGCTCGGTGGATAATGAAGTAACACGGTTAAATCTTCCTCCAAAGTAATGTTGAAGCTCCATGACTAATGCATCGCCAAAAGCTTGATTCAAAACATTTCCTTGTCCAAAATAACCTGTTAAACCTGAGAAAACAAACACGAAAACCTGCATAACATCGGCGGGATAAAATCTATATATAAGGATATAATGCTTGTGGAATGATAATTTTGCAGATTCCTGGAGATTATAAGTTGGAGATTTAATAAAAACTTTTTATGAAAACAAAACTTTCAAAAATTTCTGAAAATTAAATCTGACGCCGTCAGAAATGACCTGACAAAAATTTTCATTTTAAGTTTCCGGAAAATTTCTGGAAAAACCTTTACCTTACTTCCTGGAAATCCTGCAAAACATCATTATGACTCGATACAAGCATTTGACTCAAACAAATACGAATATGTATGTTAATTTATTATTATTACGATTCATGTTCATTTGTGTTCTAATAAACCGATTTAGATTTCCCTTACACTTATCTTTTGCAAAATACCTTTATATGTAGTTAAGACGAAGTTAAAAACAAAATAAAGCATTTTCACAAATTAGTTTTGAACATGAATCAATAATAATAAAATTTAAACATACATACGGAAACAAATAAAATCAAACAAACAAATAAATAAACACACAAAGCAAATAAATAAAGCTTGGGTTGCCTCCCAAGAAGCGCTTGTTTTTGTTCGAGTCATGAGCCTGACTCTACCCTTATTTAACAAAAATAGGGGAGGTTTTCCCTACACTTAGGATTAAGTGCGGGTGATAGTAGCGATACACACCGACTCGGTATGAGTATGCCACGTGAGGAAAGAGTGGTGGATGAATTATATGCTCAAAGATGTGGGATCCAATCATCATAACCTTACTTAGTTCAATTGGGTCAATGGGTGAATTGAAGTTTTCTCCTAGAAAGGGATCATCTTCTATCAACTTCGAGAGACTCCTAGTTGGGAATCCATCTTGACCTAATAAACCCGGTTTAAACCCATAGTGTTTCTTGTGATTAATCATGAATGGGTGATGTAAGTATGAAAGGTCATGGTTCACTCCTATATTAGCTTCCTCTCTACAAGGCTTAGAGTCTAATACCTTCAACGTAACACTACCCGGACTATATGGTTTGATGGGTGGATCGGGACCTTTTTCAATTCCTAAATTCACATCAAAGGATGGAAGATTAGGTAACGGTTTTGGTTGAGGCTCCGGTTCATCAAAACTAGGAACTTCCATAGAACTAAAAGAAAGGTTATGACTACAAGTATTCAAACCTATTTCTTCTAGTTTTGTTTGGTCCAAGGGCTCTACCTCTATTGGGGTTCCTATAGTCTCTTCTACTTCTTCCGGGTAAGTCATGGGTGGTGTGTATGCCTCAAATGATGGTAGGACTTGTGGGGTACTTGGTGGGCTTATGTTACTTACCTCATCATTTCTTATGTCAAGATCACCTATATCCTCATCATGTGTTTTAGTAGGATCTAACCCTAACATTTTCCCAAGTATCTCAAGTGCTTCTCTAGGCATCTCAACTTCTATGTCCGAATCATAAGGATCATCCTCAATATTCTGACTGCTATATACAAATTGCCTAAAAGATTCATCATGTGTTTCTTGAGATTCAACGTCATCAATCATAAAACCTAGGTCTTTTTGATTAATGTGATCATGTTCGGCTAAATCCTCCATCACATCAAGGTCACCTATGTGTTCGTTTTGTACTATGGCATTACATGACAACCACTTAGGTATCTCAACACTAATGTATTCATCCCCAAACAAACTTGTTTCATGATCCAGGAAATTTATATTCAATTGACTTGTACTAACGTTTGTTGGGTTGTCTACCCTATAATAATATTGGGCACAATCTTCTATGGCATCCCATGCTTCTTCAGCACTTAATTCCCTAAAGTCCCCATTGGCAAAATCCTCAATGCGCATTTGGTCATATTGGCCAACACGATAGTAAAAGGTTCGGGTTAGGGATGCTAAAGCGAAACTATGATGAGGGAATTTTCGGAGTAAATTTCTAAAACGAGTCCATGCATCATATATGGGTTCATCTCGATATTGTTTGAAATTCGAGATGTCAATAGGGTAGAATGGCCTTTGTGGTTGGTGGTATGGTGGATTCGCGTACTCCATAGTGGTGAACGGAAGAGTCAATGGAAATTTCTTTTACGAACAAAGACACAAAGAAAAAGATAGACTAAAGAAAATCCTAGAAAAAGAAAATAAAAATCTCACTAGAAAGGAATCTAGTGAGTAGACCTATAAAATAAAAATTCAACCTAAACAATAACTATTCCCCGGCAGCGGCGCCAAAAACTTGATGCGTGGTTTTGTAACCTTACAACAGGTTTTACCTCTCGAGGGATCTCAAGAGGCTTACAACCCCACCAGGCAGTGTACCTGACCGATGTAGTATAGTGTAGTGGTAAGTACGGGGGATTGATCGTTCTCCACAGGGAATAGTGTTCGTTAGGTGTGAAAGACTACTCTAATTAGGTCTAAGGGTTGAGGAAGATTCTTTTTATGTTTTTTATATTTTTATGAAAGCAAGTAAAATCTCGGGTTTGAAAGAGTGGGCGGAATTAGTTGCTAGTCAACTAACCCAAATTTACTATGGATGCAAATAAAATAAAATAACAAAAATGAAAATGTGGTGAGAAACTTATGTGTAGAGAAATGTGTTTACTTAGATTTCCTTACTCCCTAACTATCTTTTACCGGTTAATTAGTGTGTATTAGTCGCGTGGATGACGGGTGTATTCCTTAATACCAATCGTGGGGTGGCGTACGTACTTCCCCAACTCTACAAGCTCCTACTTCACTCCTATGTCGAGCCGGCTAGGAAGCTCCTAACATGGGATCACTAGAATTCGCTTGTGCATAAAATACAACCATAAAAACCTTTAGTACGCCTTTGGTTCATGTTTCTTAAGATGTTCAAGCAAGTTACCGAATAGGAAGTTAGCCAGTTTTCTTAAGCCTAACATAGATAAACAATCATCCAATACAACTAACAACACACTAATAACCAATAATCAATAGCTAGGTTTCATTAGATCTAAGCAAACACAAGATAAATTTAGCCTAACATGTTAATCAAAAGACAAGAATAAGATAAAATCAAAAAACACATAGACATATTGAATGATTAATTGATAACTTATCTTCAATGTAACATGGAAGATCTCAAGGCAAAAAGCCTTGAAAAAGAAGCTAAATTCGTCTTAGGGTTTTCTCCCAAAATTCCACACACTAAGTTCTCTTCTAATGACAAAAAATTAGAAAACTATATATAGATTTTTGGATCTGACGGCGTCACGTTATGGAGTGTGACGCCGTCACCTCGCCGCTTCTAGGGTTCCCGGATGACCTTCTTGACGCCGTCCCTCTTTAGCTGTTCAAAAATCCATTCTGGCTTATCAAGGCTTGACGCCGTCGAACCTTGAACGTGACGCCGTCCCCTTTTGATTTAAGCCGTGACGCCCTTTATCAAGTTAAAGCGTGACGCCGTCAGAATTCACATGCTATTTTCACTGGCTTATCATGAGTAAATTTCACGTCCACTTTTTCTTGCCAAGGCATGACGCCGTCTGGGGTTAATTGTGACGCCGTCAAAGGTAACTTTCAGCCAATTTTTGAGACTTTGTCGTTTTCTTCACTTTTATGCTCCAAAAACGTCCAAAATGCCTCCTTTTCCAGATTTCTCCTCAAAAGTACCTAAAATGACAAAAGGAACGATTTAGGGCATATATTGATCAAATAAATACGATTTAGGGCTTAAATGACCCCTTAAAAGTGGTACACTTTTCGCTTCATCACTGCCCTTGATAGGAACCGGCTCAGAGCTATTAGTTTCCCGTTCAGGCTTTGTAAATCCTCCAGGTTTTTAGGCCGAGGTAGGTCTAAGATGTCCCTAATCTTTTTTGGGTTTTTCTTTATTCCATTGGAATCGATTATGTGGCCCAAGAACTTTCCTTCCTCTACCCCAAACGTAATTTGGTAGGTTCAGCTTCATGTTGATTCGTCTGAGGTTTTGGAACCTTTTGATTATGTCACGTAACAATGCATCATTAGTTTTGCTTTTAATAACCATGTGATCCACATATGCTTCCAAGTTTACCCCAATTTGTGACTTGAACTCTCTATCTATTAGTGCCTGATAGGTAGCACCTACATTCTTGAATCCGAAAGGCATTTTGGTGTAGTAGTGGATGCCCTCGTTGGTGTAGAAGGCAGTTTTTTCCTCATCATATTTTTTCATGGGTATCTAACACACAAATGCCATGTACCATTGGGTTTTGTGACCATGACTAGGTTTGCTACCCATATTTGGTTTTTGATAAGTCTTAGTATGCCTTCTTGGATGAGTTCCTTGACCTGAGAGCCCATAGCTTTGGTCCTTTTAAGAGAAAGATTACGTTGTTTCTGCTTGATAGGGGCTGCAAATTGGGGACATCAGTCATGTCTGATGGTTTATAGGAAAAAAAAACTAGACTGTTTGCCAGTAGCTGGACTAGTTGGTTTTTAAATTGTGGTGGAAGATTAGCACCGATTGTGACATGTTGCTCAAGGAAATCAGGGTTGATGACGAATGTTTCTTCTTTGGGATTGTCCCCTGGAATAACCTCCCACTGTATTTCCCTTACGTTGCTTTCTTCAACTGTTGCGTCCAAACTTGCGTCGTTGCCATAGTAGTCACTCTTTGTAACATATCATAACACATAAACACACCACGAATTGAGTTTTTGACCGTGTACTTTAGAGAGAGAAAGAGAGAAAGGGAAGTGAGAGAAATGAAGGTGTATTAGCTTGTAAATAATGAGAAGTTCCAACCCTTCCCTTGTGTGGGAAGGGGTATTTATAGTACATACACAAATGCCCCACATGGGCTATGGAGTGATCATAGTGGGTAAAGACCCGACCCGAGTCCATGGTGTTACGAAGTCTAACCTAATAAGATTAATCCTACGAGCTACTTAATGCTAATCCATACTCGGGGTGACCGAGTCTTTCATGTGAATATTCATATTCCTAACAATCTCCCCCTAAGGGAGGTCACCCGAAAATGACACTTTGAATTCTAGCATTCTATTACATAGATTAGAGTTCCTAGCTCGTAGTCTTTGATTCTTCTAAGTCTTTAATCTTTGTACTTTCAGCAGTGAACTTTTGATGACTGTTCTTTTATCTTGGATGATCTTCGAGGATTCTTTGAGGTCATCATCCAACGTACGTCTCCAAGTCATCTTTATGCAGTATCATCTCCATGTGATGTTGTGATCTTTGGACCAACATGCTCACACTTTTCTGGATCATGATTTTCAGCATCAGAGTTGCGGAAGCAGTGTTGAAAGTCTTTCAATTATCATGATTTCTTTGATTAAGATTGTGAAGTGTGAGCATGGGGTGATGAATCGGCATCTTTTCAGCAATCAGCTGCAACCGCCTGGGATTCCTGCAAGCAAACAGTTAGCAATAAAACATCCGGTACTTACAGGTTCGGACTTCGAGATTGTTAACAGCATATTGTGAAAACTTTCTCTAATCCTTGCCAAGGCCGTTCCTAAATCGGATACCCCCGAGAGGGCTTACAAGATCTACCGAAGTACATCAACGATTAGGTGAGTCCCTGGAGTTCACTCCATGACTGTAGACCGTTTGAAACCGCCGCGACCACTAAGCGTAATCCACAAGGAATTACCGAAGTGACATGCTTTCAGGGCTGTTTGATGTTGACCCTGCCATGAATTTCCATTCAATCACTGAGAATTACATTTGTAAATTCCCTCATGAATGTTCTGGCAGATTGCTAAGATCTGCGTAGGACTCATAAGTTTACAACTGGTATCCTTAATGTTGAACAACCAGTGTAGATGTATTAAGTGTTCCTATGAGATTTTATGATGTATCTCACCGCTTTAGACTCGATAAGTGAAATTTTGGTAGTCGGAGACTGGAGCGGTGTCTCCTGTTTCAATATCAACATAACTCGTAATGAGCGGTCGATAGATTATGCAGGGTTCCCCGTGAGAATGAAACAAGTTCTTTTAAGAGAACTTGAGTGGCTAGAAGGTTTAGTGCAGTGCGTCACTGGGTCCATGACGTCTTGTCTTCAATACCGGCGTCACCTTAGTAACAACCAGTAGCATATGAATTGAACCAAATCTTTGAAAATTTTCTTAAAGTGTTTATAGTTATAAAACACATTTTGCTAACACTTTGAGAGTTTTGTATTTTTCAAATACTCCCCCTTAACATGTGCTCATATGTTTTTAAATTTGCACATGTTGGGTAGAGTTTGCACTTTTTGAATTGATCCACTTTCAGTGAACATGACCGATTCGAGACACGCTTACATCACTAGTTAGACTAGCTTGAAATTATTACCCGGCCTGGTCAAGTCCACAGAAAGTTTCTCGAAACGGTACACTCTACTCAGACAAGTCCTCTTTGAGACACGCTTACATCACTGGTTAGACCAGCTTGAAATTATTACCCGGCCAGGACAAGTCCTTTCGATCAATGACAACTTTTGTTTCGTCAATTCATTGGTGAAGTCTGAGTCACGCTCACATGCGATGCCACATTCTTTTTGTCACCACAAACCATTTGCTCCCCCTCAATAAGTGCATGGATACAAAAGAGTTTAGCACATATGGGATAGCTTACATTTAATTCCAAAACATCACATTTTTATCAGATTGCATATTTAAATCACATTCTCTCCCCCGATCAGAAATTTCAAACCTTATGAGATTTTGTGATCCCAATTGATTTAAATAAGTTTAGAAAATATGGGAGAAAATGCGGTCTCGTTTAATATGTGCTGATAATGGAACATACTGATGCTCCCCCTCAATCAATGAGGGAGAATGTTAGTGTCAGGTATGATAAGTTTGGAAGATATTTGACTTAAAAAATCATACACTGACACATAACAACAAGTATCATTAAATTCACTGCTTATTATGTACAAAGTAACTTGTTTTGATGATATAAAAAATTTTGAAATCACTCTCCCCCTCAATCGATGACCCGTTTTCTATTTAAAGAGCTGTAGTCATTGATTGAGTGATAGATTTTTATGAAAAGTTCAATTCTGATTGATATTCAAAAATTATGGTACCACCAAGTTTAGCACAAATACTTTCCTGAAGAATCATAGATGGAAAAGTATCTGTGATGTAAAGAAGACTTCTCTTCTTATACGAGAAATGATGCACTGAAACGTACATCAAATCGAGAAAACATGGATATAAAGTAATCCATGCCCGGGTGAACTTCACCCAGTGGGAGGAACAACCGTCTTTTTGGCGACGAGCTTTCCCCATAATGAAGAACGGGTTACAGTCTGAAGTAACTGCAAGCCGACATGACATGTTTTAACAATTCGTTTGAACTTCTGCTCGAGCTTCATTTAAAGTCCCGTGTCATTATTGAATGACATTTCTAGGACCGTAAATGTTATCGATAAACAAAAGACATGCCTAGAGGAACTATTTTTGGTATTTTTTGTGTTTTTCTGATTTTTATGGTTTTTTATAGGTTTTATATTTTTCTATTTTCTTTTTGGTTTAAAATATATACAAGGATATATGAAGCAAATCCATTACTCCTCATTCTCTTCCTAAAGACGTTAAAGGGTTTCTGGCGTCAAACTCTTCATGCCAAGTCGCGGGAGAATAAATTGGAACCGTTCTCTCGGGAGTGCCTTAGTGAAGATATCAGCCAACTGAAACTCAGTCCTCACGAAGTAAAGTTCAACAACCCCTTTCTCAACCTGTTCCCTTATAAAGTGATGCCGGATATCGATGTGCTTTGATCGGGAGTGTTGGACATTGTTGCAGCAAAGAGCTATAGCACTTTTGTTATCACAATACAGAGGAATCTTGTTGTATGCAAAGCCATAGTCCGATAGTTGAGATCTCATCCATAGGATTTGAGCACAGCACGCAGACATGGCAATGTATTCAGCCTAGATGTACTCATTTGCCTCTTAGATGACCAGCTTACTAACTTTTCTCCCAGAAACTGAGCACCTCCCGACGTACTTCGACGAGTATCTTGACACCCCGCATGGTCTGCATCTGCATAGGCCGTGAGTGCCATGGCGGTGTCCTTAGGATACCAGAGACCCATGTGAATAGTCCCTTGAAGGTATCGAAAGACCCGCTTTACCGCTTCCAGATGCTTTTTGGTGGGCTTAGACTGGTACCGAGCACACATGCATACTGCGAACAAGAGATCTGGCCTACTAGCGGTGAGATACATTAGGGATCCAATCATACTTCGAAACTTGGTTTGATCAACAGGGATCCCAGAGAGGTCTTCATCCAACTTCGATCTCTCAACCATAGGAGTGTCAACAGGGTCACTAGAATCAAATCCAAATTTCTTCAATATTTCATTAGCATACTTGATTGATTTATAAATATGCCTCCGGGCTTAGAGAGATTTGTAAACCCAAGAAGAACAACATTTATCCCACCATAGACATTTGGAACTTAGAACTCATCTCGTTAGAAAAACGATCACATTCCATAGGATCAGAGGAGGCAAAGATAATGTCATCTACGTAGATCTGAACGTGAAGTAGATGTTTGCCCGTTTTTCTAGTGAATAGCGTAGGATCAACAACACCTTTGGAGAATCTGTTTGCCAGAAGAAACTTAGACAAAGTGTCATACCACGCCCTAGGTGCCTGCTTTAGGCCATAGAGGGCCTTCTTCAAGCGATAGACGTGAGTAGGACGATCAGGGTCCACAAATCCTTCAGGTTGACTGACATAGACTTCCTCTTTCAAATCACCATTTAAAAATGCTGTCTTTACATCCATTTGGTAGACTGTCATATTCTGACTGGCAGCATTAGCGAGAAAGATTCTGATGGCTTCAATTCGAGCAACCGGTGCAAATGATTCTTCAAAGTCTATGCCCTCTTGTTGTCAATCGGATGATCATTGGTCCATTTTCTGAGATGATCATGTGGTTGAGGGTAGGGAACTGATGTTGCCGTGTTAGGATCCCCTGAAGAAGATGTCTCAGTAGAAGATTCAGGAGCAAATATATTCTCGAATGGAGCATCATCAGCAGGAGCAAAAGGATTCACTTCAAAAGAATTGTCAACTGCAGAGCCTAGCTGTACCGAAGGAGATTGAACATTCGATGATGATGGTGAGTGACTGGCAGATGGTGCGTCTTGACTAATTGGGACAGATACAGATGGACCATCTGAGTTGTGTGGAATTGGAGCATCAGCAACTGGAGGTAAAGGTGGAGCTTCAGTTGTAGTATCAACAGTTGGTGGCTCAAAGTATTCATCAAACATCGGATCAAACAAATTCTTCAACTCCTCACTGGTAGGGGGTACATAAGGAACTGCAGGAGTGGGATGTTGTACAAGACCTGAACTAATTGGTCCAGGAGACAAAAGATTAGGAGCCAGTCAGCTCATCGAATGTCACGTGAATGGTTTCCATAATTTGTCGGGTTCGTTTGTTGTAGATTCGGTATCCCTTGCGATCTGGTGCATACCCAACGAAGAATCCAATGTCTGCTTTAGCCTTTAGTTTTCCCAGATCCTGACTGTCATTTGTCGGGTAGCATAGAGCACCGAACACTCGCAGAAAAGAAAGATCTGGTTTCTTGCCATGTATCAGCTCATATGGAGTTTTGTTGTGAAGAGTATGTATCAAGGATCGGTTTTGGGTGTAACAAGCTGTAGCAATTGCTTCCGCCCAAAGAAACATCGGTGCCTTGGAAAATATCAGCATGGTTCGTGCAGCTTCCACAAGAGTACGATTTCGTCTTTCTACAACCCCGTTCTGCTGAGGAGTGCGTGGAACACTTTTCTGGTGAGTTATGCCAATACTTTCATAAAATTGAATGAGTTGTTTGTTAACGAACTCAGTTCCATTTCCTGTGCAAATGATTCTGACGGTTTTGTTGAGTCTTACTTGTAGCTATTTGATAAGTTTGATGATAACCTCTGGAGTCTCGTCCTAGGTTCTCACAAACTTCACCCATGTAAACCGAGAGTAGTCGTCGACCACCACAAGAATATATTTCTTCCCATTTATACTCTGCACTCTCATTGGTCTGCACAAATCCATGTGAAGGGTGTGAAGAGCTTCCATAATGGTGTTGACAGTTTTGGGTTTGTGAGTATGCTTCTTGCTTTTGCCCAGTTGACAAGCAGATCAAAGATGATCCTTTTCAAACTTCAATCTGGGCATACCTCGTACAAGATCCTTACGATTAAGTTCATTTATGGTGCCGAAGTTTAAGTGATTTAAACGACGGTGCCAAAGCCATGACTTGTTCTTTGATGCCTTTGACAGCAAGCAAATAGGAGAGGACCGCATCATGTCTTCAATAGAGATGGTGTATAGATTAGTGCCACGACTGTCTTTAAGAAGATCAATACCATCCAATTCTCTAACGAAACAAGTGTGTTTTCTGAAAGCAACTACAAGATCGGAATCACAGAATTGACCAACAGAGAACAAATTGTGCCCAAGTCCTTCCACGTAGTATACCCTGGAAATTACACTGTCACCAAAAACATAATCTCCATAACCCATAATTGCCCCAATATGGTCGTTCCCGAATCTAACTGTCCCGATAAATTTATTCACGAAATTCTTGAGCCGTGAGCGATCCCCAGTCATATGTTTTGAGCAGCCTGAGTCCAAATACCAAAGGACGATTTGTACGACCTGCATTTGAAAATAGACAACGATGGATAACAGAAAAAGGTGGATCCCCACGTGCAACTAGGGTCCGTTTGGTTAGCACAAACAAACTCTGGAACTACAGGATTCATAGATGCCATGGTATTCACAGTGGAAACATCACTAGTAGCAGCAATTGACCTAGTTACAGGGCATTGTGTCTCTAAAGGGAAAATTTGACCAGTTGGCTTCCATTCCTTAACAGTCACTACTTTATGATTTGTCATTCTAGTTAAGGGGCACTGATCTCCTAAAGTGAATTTTCTTCCTATGGGTCTCCATTGATAACCAACATGAGCAAACAATTTTCCTGTTGCTTTCCAAATTTGCTTAATCAGTTTAGGTTTCCTAACATTCTTAACTGGGGATCGTTGAGAAGACATCAAGAATGACACAACACATTCATCATGATTACCAGAAATTAAGCATTCATTACAAGTCTTACAAATAGCATTAGAATTCGAATTAATTATAGTACGCTTATAGCTAATACTATAATCAACACGATTCTTTTTGATCAAATCAAACTTATTGTTCCTAAGGTGGACTTCTACTTTCTTCACATGAGCACTCTTAGCTGGCGCAGTCCTATCTTTCTTTGTATTGCGACAAGGCTTTGACCCGCTAGCTTTAGTGTCACTGTTTACTCCTGTAGAAGCAATGATGGGAACATTAGTTTGTTTCACTGCCCCATTTGTTTTTCCGGTTTTGATGTGCTGGGTTCAGATGTTTTCAGTGGTACATCAAAGGTTACTTGCTTATTCTTAGTCATTTAGGATGATACAATAAACCTATCTCGCTTGTTATCAATCTTAGGACATGAGCCAATGACGTATTCTAAGAGTTCCTGAGATCCTTTAGTGAGGAAGCAGGCATCTACAACTGCACTATCAAGTGGTTTATCTATCATATCCTCTTCTACGGTCTCACAAAGAATGTCAAGACTATCCTTAAGATGAGTGAGATACACATAATGAGCTGACCTATTGTTTCTAAGAGGAAGCGGAATAGTCATAGCATCAATTGCATATTTTCTACAAGCAGAAACCTTTGGAACAACATTATCACTAGTGATGATTGGCATTTTCCTTTTCACCTGAGTCTTTAGATTCTCAATCTCATTTAGCAAAGAAGTTATCTTTTCATTGTGATTATTACGTGTGACTTTAATCGAGTCATATAACTCTTTGTAATGCTATTTGATTCTTGAATTTTCAGCTTGAAAACACTCATTTTCATGTTGTAATTTATTGATGGTGTCTTGATAGTGTAAATTCTGAGAATCTGAAGAAGATGGTTTATGGGTGCCAATCACATCACTCTTATTTGATTTTAATTGGGCAATTTAGGCCCTCAATTTTTGAATCGTGTTAGTGTGAGCTTGAATTTTTTCATCTCGTTTGCTCAATTCAAAATATGCATCAAATTCAGGAGCATCCAAAGATGTCTTGGCATTTGAGATTTTGGTTCTTTCTTCTAAATGTTGATATTTTAATTGCAAACTAAGATTATCAACCTCTAGTTTTGAAAAATGCCTGACCATGTTAACATGGTCATCGTTTTGGATTTTTTTTCATGCAATTTTAAATTCTCCCCCTCAAGCTCAACAACACGATTCTGGGTAACATTCAATGCAATAGACAACTCATGAAATTGACAAGCAGTTAAGGCAGAATCAGTAGCAGTATAAAATACATCATGTGCAAAACATCTAGCAATCATATTCTCATTGGTGATGAGAATGTTCTTCTTATCAATCTCACAACATTTAAGATCAATAGCATTTTATTTTCCCATGTTTTCCATTTCTTTAAACACTTCTTTCATTTCTTTTAATTCAGTTTCAAGGGTTTTTTGCATTCCCTCAAAGTGTTGTTTTGAGAAGTTTAAAAATTAGAATAACCTCAGTTAAGTAGCACTGTTTTGTTTGTTCAAAACCCCTTTCCCCTTCAGTAATTCCCGTTGGCGTAATTCTCTTCTTACATGTTTTATCAAAATCAGCAAATAGTTGACAAAGAACATATATGCTAATTAGAGTTTTACATTTTGTGGGAAGAGTTAAAGGAACTAAGTGCATGGGTGTATTGGGTGGGTACACCGTTGCTGCAGCTATCTTTCTAAAGGGTGGAGTTTTGGCTTGAAGTTCTTCGGCTTTCCTTTTTTCTAAGTCTAAGGACCAAAATATTTGTTCTGGGGTCAACTTAGTTTGAGGCACAAAAATAGCTAATCGGTTCTCCTCATAGTAATCATGGGGTTTGATTATGACTCGATTTTCAGCCAATTTTTCTCTATTTATTACTTCTATCTCATTAGTCTCTTCAAATGATGACACATCAGGAGGGGCATGACCAGGCTTAAGCAGTTCATTTCCATCATATAAGGAAGGTTGGGCTACTTTAGCACTCCTAAGGAAAGCTGATTTAGGTTCACCTACATTCTTTTCACTATGTTCATCACACAACTTTTTATGCTTTTGAATCATTTGAGCAGTTTGTCTGGTCTGGTCTTCTGCGTACAACTTGTTTTCAATCTTATTCTTTAACGTTTTAAGTCTGGAAAAATCATTTAAGAGTTTTGTTTCTTTTTCTTTGAAATCATGTTTTAGTGTAATTACAGTTTCTTGGATCTCCTGTTTTTGTTTAACAGTTTGATCAAGTTTTTTTCGTAAAGAATATAACTCCTTTTTCAATGTTTCTTCCCTTAAATTACGTTCTGTTATGAATGTACGCATTTGACTATCCATTTTCTGCTCACTTTCAGTTAGCTCAAATTTTGCACGTTGTTCATACATGGCCACCTGATCTTTATAGATGTTAAGTCTAGTGGTCAAGGTGTCATCAAGGATAAACACGGTGTTCTCATGCAACTCACAAGTATTATCAACAACAGAAGATGCACTACTTGGTACAACAGACAAGTCGTTGTGATTCACATATTGTTCATATGGGATAACATTACTATTTCCCATATCAGCAGTATCTGATTCAACAACATCTGTCTGTTGTACTTTGTTGGGAACCTTCTGTTCATCGACCATGTTATACGTGTCATACAGTTTTAGTACCTCAGATATGATAGATGCGTTGGAAGGACCAGATTGTTGTGAAGATGAGACAGCAGAAGACAAATTAGCCATGAAGATGGTTTGAGCAGTGGGTTCATCATCAACGTCTGAGTCAAAAGCATCACAGTCATCAGCTTGGAAGATGTTGGGATCATTTAGTGCCAAGTCCTGAACTGGTTGATCATCCACATCAGCATCAAACGTGTTCCCCTCATCACCAGCAAGAAACAATAACTCTTCTTCGTCCAAAGCTGCTCCATTCTCTTGAGCTTGCATCAACAACATCTTATCTTTGAAGTAGTCAGAGTTCTGTGGACGCTTTGGTTGAGTGCAGTTCCTTGCTATGTGTCCTAGTCCACCACAGTTGTAACTCTATTCTGTATGTTACCCGAGCAACATTCCTTTGATTCACATTCTGCCTTCCCTGAACATTCTGAACCACAACCCTTCCATCTTCCACTGTTGCTTGATTACGTGGATTTGATGAGGTTCGAAGTTGGTTGTTGGTTTGAGGGAGTGTTGCTCTGAACTGTTGGACAAGTAAAGAAACTTGGTTGGAGAGATTATCAATCATCTTGTCGGTATGAGAGTATCCTGAGTCCAGTTGGTTGTTCACAGCAGATGGTGGATGCAAAGATGATTGGACAAATGATGTCTGATTCTGTGATGAAGAAGGATGGTGATAACCTTGATCAAGTGAGGATTGATTGAACGGCTGAACATTTGAGACAAATGCAAGTGGATCATTAGTTGTTGTTGGATTGAGTTTTTCCCTCAGTTGACGATCATAGACAACATACTTTTCATGTTGTTGTAAGTAACCATACAGCTGTTCATAATTGGTCTGTCTCAATCCTTTGTTGAGCTTCACGGCTGTAACAAATCTATCCCACTCGGGTGACATGTTGTTCACAAACTTAGAATTGAGCTGGATATTTGGCATTGTCATCCTGATGATCCTCATGTCATTCACAAGCTTGTGAAATCTCACATAATAGTCAGTGATGTTTTCACCAGGATTCATCTTGAAGTGCTCAAACTCATCATACAACTGAGATTCACGATCTTCTTTGGTCAGTTCAGATCCAGCCAGAAGCATTTTGACATTGTCCCAAACAGCTTTGGCTTCAGTGTTGAAGTTGATAAGCTTGTAAACGTCTTTGGGAAGTCCTTGAATCACAATGTTAGAAGCTCTAATGTCTGCATCATAACGCTTCTTTTCCTCCTCATTAATATCATTGTAATTACGTGGCCTGTCGATTCCAAAAGTGACAGTTCCATCCTCAGCGGTAGTGACAACATCTCTAGTGGTGCCCATTTGAAAAGGTCCTTCATCAATGGATTTAAGAATGTTAACACCATTCTCTTTTCCCAAACAATAAAGTCGTATTCTTTGTGCCCATGATTCATAATCCGTCCTATCAAGCATAGGAGGGCAGGTATCGGACCCGGCAGCTTGAATGTCATCAGAAGAAGTGCTTGCCATGATGTAAACTTGCACGGGATTTTACAATTCTATGATTTAAACCGAGAAATAGATTCTTTCGCAGGATTTTAAAAAAATCAAGAATAAACCGTGATTTGATTACTTGAATGTGTTATGATGAAAGTTTGGATCGATAATGATTAGTGATTGTATGTTAGGATTGGTGATTGTTTGTTGGACTTTAATTTGGTTTGATTGAAATAAGTTTACGTTATGAGTCAAGCAAGTGGCAAACCGCAGACAGCAACTCAAACCGCAACCTGAGAAATAGTACAAAATGCAAAAACCAAGACGCAAGATCAAACCGCAACTATCTTGATCAAAACGCAAGACCAAACCTCAAGTACCAAACCGCAATGCAGAAGTTCAAAATGCAGACCACCAAAACGCAGAAGTCCAAGACGCAGTAGCTTGATCAAAACGCAATGTCAAAACGCAGTAACAGCAAACCGCAGAAACTACAAACCGCAGCAAAGCAAACCGCAAGGCTTCAAAACGCAGAACTTGGTCAAACCGCAAAGAATACAAACCGCAACTTGAAGCAAATCGCAGAGACCACAAACTGCAGCAAAGCAAACTGCAACTGAGCAAATCGCAGCACTATTAGACAAACCGCAAAGAACAAAAAGTCGCTTTCAACTGCGTTTTGTCTTTTTCCCATTTTAGCTAAAAACCAAACCGCAACCAAGATTCTTGCCAAACCGCAACTTTTAGCTTGCCAAACTAACACAAAACGCAACTAAGAACTAAACACCGAGAGCCAAACCACAGTCAAGAAAAACCTTGAATCTTCCAATAAAAGACACCAAATCAACCATAGATTACTAAGAAATGATACGAGTATTGTGAACACAACAGTACACGATTTTAATAAATCTACCCACAAACACAGCTCAAATCTTGATTTGTCTCTTTTTTTTCTAGTCGAACCACAAAACAAAAAGAAAACTACCAAGAACAAGCCACAAATCCGAGAACATACAATCAATCTAACCAAACCATGGCTCTTGATACCAATTGTAACATATCATAACACATAAACACACCCACGAATTGAGTTTTTGGCCGTGTACTTTAGAGAGAGAAAGAGAGGAGAGGGAAACTTCTAGTGAGAGAAATGAAGGTGTATTAGCTTGTAAATAATGAGAAGTTCCAACCCTTTCATTGTGTGGGAAGGGGTATTTATAGTACAGACACAAACGCCCCACATGGGCTATGGAGTGAGCATAGTGGGTAAAGACCCGACCCGACTCCATGGTGTTACGAAGTCTAAATTAATATGATTAATCTTACGAGCTACTTAATACTAATCCATACTCGAGGTGACCGAGTCTTTCATGTGAATATTTATATTCCTAACACTCTTGACTGTGGCTGACCCTGCTTGAGATGGGAACTCGACGAGTGACCTGATGGTTGAGACTTCCATGCTCAGTTTTTGGAGCGCTGGTCTTCCTAGTATTATGTTGTATTTTGACGTTGACTTGACAATATGGAACTCTAACATGATTGTCCTTGACAGTGGGTAAGTCCAGACTGTGAACTCCAAACTTATGACACTCTCAGGGTAAGACCTCTCGCCTGATAAAGTGATGAGTGGTGTTGTTGGTGGCTCAAGGCTATGCCTGATGTGTTCTGGGAGTTTGTTGAAGCAATGTTCGTACATTATGTCAATTGAGCTTCCCCCATCCATATAACTTATGTTGACCTTGTATGAAGCTATCATTGTTAGGATGACATTTGGGCCAGATGATGGGATGAAGGAGTCCCATGGTATGTTTCTTGATGGGATGCGTTTCCCGTCCTCAAGTACTTCACTATTCCTTTTGTTACCTGATTGCCATGACTGAATCATATAGACATGTCCCACTGGCTATTCAGGGTTTTGTTAGGTATTTGGCACGTAGCCTGGACCAGCGACCCCTCATCAGATGGAAACTAGGTTGATTATGTGTTATGATAAGTAGTACCTTGAGAGGGTGGACCTAGTGATGGTGACAAGATGTATCTCTGAGCTAAGTTTAGGGTTAAGCTAGTCTGAGGGTTATGTTAGGTGGTAATGTGTTCTGAGCATTCGATATATGGTTATATGAAGATGTATAAGTAGGTGTGCATAAGTTTACCTGAGATTCATACATTGTTGATTCGGCCACTTGTGTGACCTGGGCACCCCGTTGATACTCCCCATATTGTACCCTAGAACATGCTTTGATGCCATGTATGGCTTTTGAAGCTTTACCCCCTGATATTGCATCCCCAAACCTTTGGACACCCTGGAAACTTGTTTCCCTTCCTAAGACCATGCGATATTTCCTTGGAGAGGCGTTGGACATGAGTTGACATGGTCACTCGCTGTATACCCCACCCCCGATGACCCTTCCATAGAGCTTCTTGCGAATTGGTGAACTTTGTTCTCTAGTTTATGTTTACGTTTCACAGGGTGAGTAAGGTTTTCTAGCTGAACTGGCCTAGGTTGGTTGTTTGTTTTAGAAACTAGAGGTTCTGATGTTTGTTCAACAGACATACCTGTGTGAAACTCGTAAAAAGGAAAAAAAAAATTGTGTTTTTACAGATGAGAAAATGAAAAAAAAATAGAATGAAAGTTTATGGCCATTTTGTATCATGTCCCACGGATGGCGCCATGTTCACGTATGTGATGTAAAACGAGATTAATGATGGTTTGAGATGGTTATGTTGTTCGGTTTCCCGTATTGAACGGTAAGGACCCAAAAATATGATTAAGAATTATGAGTTTGGTTAATGCTTAAAACAAACCGTGTGGTGTGCTTTTACTATGTGAAATAGTATGAAAGTGTAGGGAGACGTCGAGTAAGTCGAGAGAGTCTAAGATGTATGTGATGCCTTCTATTTATAGAGAGACATGTAGGGTTTAAAGAAAACCCTTTATGGATGATCAACGGTTGTGAGGAGGCCACACGTTGATCATCTGATGAGCAGACTAGGAGGACGGGTGGTCTATCCTCCTTGGCTCGTACAGGATAATGTATGTCATGCATCCTCACTGTCATGTGTCAAATTGTATATCTTAACCCTTAGTGACAGTTGGGAGACAGTTGTCCCATGTGTGTATGGTACATGGCCTGAGAGGTCTTCTAGGCTAGGTGTAGGTTGGGAATGTAGTTGAGCTTTATCAAGTGTTGATAATAGGTCTTGTTGAATGTTTGTGTTGGGCTTGACTTAAGTGTATGTTTGTTGGGCTTGAGCGATTAACTATCATGTGCAATTGTTTACTTTTAGCTATTAGAGTTATCATGGTAGTTGCAAAAGGTTTTCCCAAAGAGTTTTGAGTTGTTAGAGAATTTTATAAATACAATAGGTATTATAAGATAATAATAATAATAATAATAATAATAATAATAATAATAATAATAATAATAATAATAATAATAATAATAATAATAATAATAATAATAATAATAATAATAATAATATCTCTGTGTGTTTGAACTGTGGGCGATTTGGGCGATGGTGTCGGCGATCTCAGGATCATCTTCCACCTCATGCGTCTCCCTCCATAGCAACATCACTACTATGATCTAACATCTCTGTTACATCATATGTCCAACATCTTTGTTGGAGTTCTTTTCTTTCTTCTCCTTGGGTTTGGATTTTTAGAGTTTCATTCTTGAAACCCTCTTCGTCCTCTCTCCCGGAATAGCTCCTTGGTTGCGGGTTTTGCAAGTTTCAGTCCGGTTTTTAATCTCGTCTGTTTTACATCTCGTCTGGTTTCTTTGTTGCGAGTTTTGCATGATTCAGTCCGGGTTCTTTTTTGCTATTTTCTTGGTCGGAAGCGGTTTGATTAGTGGGCCCCACGCCCTACAGTTTGGCCTTCACTAGCGATTTGTTAAGTTGACTTTTGGTTAACAAAGTAGCGGTTTGTCTCAGGGCCCCACATGCTTGGTTGCTTCTATCAGACCTTGCGTGTTGACTTTTTTGTGGACCCCACTTTGTTAGCTTAATTGGCGGGTTGATAAAAATTGTGAAGTGGGCTTTTTGCTTTGGGTTTGGCTGTTTGGGATAATTAGGAAGTGGGCTTTACATTGTATAATTGTGAAGTGGGCTTTCTTTTTGTTTTAGACTTGGCGGTTTGGTATAATTGTGAAGTGCGCTTTGCGTATTGACTGTGGCGGAAAAAAAAAAAAAAAAAAAAAAAAACTTTTCTATGGCAATCATTCGGTTTCATTGTCCTTTCGCGGGGTTAAGTGGTTGTCAGGATGGTAATGGAAATGGACTCACCAAAACCTCGTTGATCACTCATCTTCGAGATCGTCATTTCTGTGGGGATGCGTTGGCCACCACCAAACTTTCATTGGCTACTAATCTTGCCATTTTTGAGGCGGCTGAGGTCACGCTGAAACGTATGGGACTTTGGTTATGTGGAAATTGTTTGAAGACGCATACTTTCGTTCGAAATGTCGGCATGGACCTGATTTTGTACCACCCCTGATGGTGGTGACGGTGTTGTTAGGTTTGTGTTGTTTGATCTTGCCAAACCACAAGTCCCTTCTTCGATCCAAATTACTCGTGGTAAGGACTCGGTTTTGGCGGAACATGATGGTTTCGATCTACAATTGCTTGACACCTTGCTCTCTAAAGGGTTGCACACGGTCAAATCCATCCCCCCAAAGTGTCGGTTGGGATTCTCTCGCGTTTTGAAAGGAGCCCTCGATAAGGTGATCTGCACACCTGAGGACATTTCCTGTTGGGTTAGCCTGTTAGCCCTGCCTCTCTGTCTCCTTAAAACCTTTTGCCCGAGGAGTAACATGGAGTGCAGGTCTGCTATTAAACGCCAACGCCAAGAAGAATACATCGCTAATGCCATTCGCTATTGGGGTACGTCTGGGGGTAGGTTGCAGCTTGTTAGAGAGGTTTTAGCCGAACCCTCCCCTGCATGGGCTAATATTGATGAGGACACTGTGGATTTGGGTGAGCGTAATATCAAGCAATGTAAGAGGAAGATTTGTGATGGTCATTATTCTGCGGCTGTCAGAGTTCTTTCTTCTTCAGGTGTTGCTCCTTATAATGATACTACTCTCGAGGATTTAAAAGCTAAACATCCTTTCAAGTCTGCTCCTGCTCGGCCTGATATACCATTTGATCATCATAACCTCATTGCATCTCCTGCTGTGGTTCTTGATATGATTAGGAGTTTCCCCCGTGGTACCTCTTGCGGTCGAGATGGTTTGTGTGCCCAACACCTTTTGGACTGTTTGAGTGGTGCTGCTGTGGCTGTTTCAGATGAATTTATTGCCTCTATCACCCAAGTAGTGAATCTGTTTCTCTGTGGCCAATGCCCCAGGGCGTTGGGTGAATATATTGCTAGTGCTCCCCTCACACCGCCGATTAAGCCAGGAGGTGGTATCCATCCCATTGCTGTGGGGACTATTTGGAGGCGCTTAGTATCCAAGATTGGTGCTTCCTTGATTGGTCACTCCTTAGATGGCTATTTGAACGATCTACAGTTCGGCGTTGGGGTGTCTGGAGGAGGAGAGGCTATTCTTCACGCCGTGAATCGGTTCCTCGAAGAATGTGGGGGTAAGGTGGGTCTTTCGATGTTACTAGTGGATTTCAAAAACGCCTTTAATTTGGTGGATCGGGAGGTTATGCTACAGGAGGTTCGCCTTCGCTGCCCTGCTATTTCACGCTGGGTGGAATTCTGCTACTCCAGCCCAGCTAGACTTTATTATGGGGAGCACATCTTATGGTCGCACCAAGGGGTGTAACAAGGCGACCCACTCGGACCTCTACTTTTTGCCTTAGTGTTACACCCCCTGGTTCGCAAAATTAGAGACTCTTTTGATCGTGCTCTCCAAGCGTGGTACCTGGATGATGGCACTATTATTGGTGACACTCTGGTCGTGGGGAAGGTCTTAGATCTTATTATGTCAGATGGACCTAGTCATGGCTTGCACCTTAACGTGGATAAAACTGAGGTTTTTTGGCCAACCGAGGACCCCAGAAACAGGCTCGCATGTGTCTTTCCGCCTAATATTGCTCGCCCTTTACGTGGTATTAAATTATTGGGTGGGCCGGCTAGCGTGGACTTTGAGTTTAGTAGTGGGCTTGCTATGAAAAGGGTTTCTAAAACCATCGAGCTTATGGATGCCGTTGCTAGGCTTAATGATCCTCAATGTGAGTTGCTCCTTCTTCGGACTTGTGCCGGTATTTCAAAGTTATACTTCTCTATGCGCACATGTTCTCCCCGGGTCTTTGAGGGTGCCCAGACTTCGTTTGATGCGGCGCTTCATTCCTCTGTGGAACGTATTGTCACTGCTTCTGGACCTGGGTTTGGGGATTGGCAATGGAGATTGGCCACGCTTCCGTTTGAGTTTGGGAGGCTTGGCGTATATTCTGCAGGTGATGTCTTGAATTATGCTTTTCTTGCATCTAGACTTCAATCTGCTAGCTTACAGGCTAAGCTCCTCCAACAGTCGGGCATAGCAAATCATGGATCTTCCTTCAATGACGCTCTGTGTACTTTTAACGCGAAAATGGAGTTCGACCTCTTAAGTAACCCGAATGAGATCGCTGCCCCAAACTTATGAAGAAATTGGCAGATATATATTTCACACGTGTTGCTAAAACGGCTGAATCCACCTTTGGCCTATCCGCTCGACAGACAGCGCTTTGGAGATCGCAACGAGAAGACTACACCTCTGATTGGCTTAGGGTGTCCCCGATATCTAGGTTAGGGCAGACTATGAACGCTAGGACTTACCGGTGTGTTTTATGCTACCGCCTGGGTGTCCCCCTGTTCTCGGTCCAGATGCCGTGCTCTGCTTGTTCCAGGGTATTTGCGGGAGACATTTACGGTGATCATGCTGTGTCCTGTGCTGGTATTATTGGTATTAAGCACCGGCACAATGTGGTGCGCGACACTCTTGCTGATATTTGCTCTCGGACAGGGATCTCGGCTCGCAAAGAGGTTGACATTGGCCTTTGTGGAGAAAGAGACCAAAGCTTACGCCCAGCTGATGTATTGCTCTATTCTTGGGATGGTGGGCAGGATGTGTGTGTCGATTTGACAGGGTCGTCTCCTTTGACGCAATCAGGAATGTTCGATTTTGTGCCAGGACGAGTAGTGTTTGAAGCAGCACAGCGCAAGCGTGTCAAATATGAGAGCAAATGTGCCGACATTGGATATGGGTTTCTTCCCTTTTCATTCTCTTCCTTGGGGGAACTTGGGGAGGATGCAGCAACCCTACTGAAACGGATCCGAAGGTTCTCCGTAACTCAAGACATCGGATCGCGAGCCGCTGCTCATATTTTTAATAGGATTAGCTTTGCAATAGCTAGAGGAGTGGGAGCCTAGTTAGTATCTCGGCTCCCCTCTAATTTCTTGTAAATCCTATTTTCTTCTAATGAAGTGACGTTATAATAATAATAATAATAATAATAATAATAATAATAATAATAATAAACTGAATGATGAACAGGTAACATATAATGCCAACAAATCTTTACCAAATTAAAATATCTTCTTGCAAAAAAATTGCTCTTAAAAAAAGAGGGCAAGAAGAAATAGAACCGAGGAAACCATGATTCTTACAATAATTAATAGGGTTTTGGCTATTAAATAGCCACATACATTGTGAAATGTTCCGATATAGTACGTGTACTAGTTTTCATTCCAATATGGTACGTCTACTTGTGATTTTGTGCTAATATGATACATGAGTAACTTTTGACCGGAAAAACATGTTAAATAGTGATTGTTTGAGCAAAAATGGTCCCTTGTGATTTGTTTCTTTTGCAAAATAGGTCACTTGCAATTTTTTATACGTTTTCATCCGTTTTCATTTGTTTTCATCTATTTTTATACGTTTTCATCCGCTTTTATACATTTTCGTCCGTTTTTATTCGTTTTCATCCGTCTTTATTCGTTTTCATCCGTTTTCAACCGTTGTTATACGTTTTCATTTGTTTTCATCCGTTTTTATACGTTTTCATCCGTTTTTTATTCGTTTTAATCCATTTTCATGTGTTTTCATTCGTTTTAATCCATTTTCATGTGTTTTAATAAATAAGTCAAGGCCCAAGAAGACTCCGAAAAGAGAGAACATTTATATAGAACAATTCAATTTCATACTGTATTAAATAACAAAACTACTTTCATTCATGTTTTTCAAGTTAACATATTTAAAACCATTAATCGTTTAAGAAAAAAATTACTCAATCGCGACAAACACTTAATAATGTTTAAATATATAAGCACTTTGATAAATTTTCAACAAACTTTTTTTGTTACTTTTATTCACTTTCTTCGTTTTTATTATTTATTAATTTATTTTTTTTTTGAAACCTACATGAGAAATCACATGTAATTCAACACTAATTTAAATATCCGAATTCGTAAGCATGTAATAATATGAGCATAACATTTTTTATTTTTTTTAAATACCCTTTTTAATATAAACATGGCATTTATAGTTTTTCAACCATATTTAACACCTTACATTTCGAACTGTAGACTAATGCAGTTAATTTGCCAAAGTTTAATAATAGACATAAAATCACATGTGATTTTTACCACACGTGATCTCAATCAAATGTGATTATAAAAGTTTCATAATGAGCCGCTATAATCTATAATTTAATATTGTGTGTGATATATGGAAGGAAAGTCATGAATGTGTGTTATCCATTGCAAAAAACGATGAAAGTCTTTGATATATACACATACTAGCTTATAGACCCGTGGAATCCACGGGATTTTAGAGGGTTTTTGATTAAAAAAACATAAGTACGGGAATAAAGTAAGAAAGAAAAACGAACGTAAACGCTATGAAATTTTCTTGTAATGGAATAATAAGTTATAAGTATCTGATAATACAAAACACAATGCTTGTAAACATCTGTGTAATAAACGTTCATTGCCTCATGATCTCCAATATGTTTGTCTTCAGAAGCAAATGTATGTAGTGATCATTCTAACACTTCAACAAAAGATCCATTAAGTGAACATATAATAAGTTTAAAAAATATGTAAGTAAAAGAAATTTGGGATTTATAATAAGCGTAAATAAGAAAAATACCAAAAAAACATGTAATATGTATAATGTACATACCTATTGACCGTTTGATCATAGACCTTGAAGAACTTCTTTATATACCACATTTATAGTAGTTTTTGATATGTTACCATCCGCATCTGAAAAAACAACGTTCAAACCTTTTTTGCTTTTGACACGTAAAAGAGCCACATATAGCTGTCCATGTGTGAAAACAGAACGTGGTAGATACAATCTGACTTTTGAAAGCGATTGCCCTTGGCTCTTGTTTATTGTCATGGCGAATGGCACCGAAATGGGATATTGTTTCCTCACTATCTTTAGAGGTAAACGTTTATCAAATGGTGTAATTCTCAATCTTGGTGGCATAAAACATGTCATATGTATATTGTATATATCTCTTGAACGTTCATCATAGACCTTAAAAACCTCTTTGTAGAATACATTTGTAGTAGTTTTTGATAGATTACCATCTACATCAGAAACAACAACCTTCAAATATTTTTTGCTTTTGACACGTGAAAGAGCCATGTATAGTTGTTCATGTATGAAAACAGGACGTGGCAAATACAAACCAACTTTTGAAAGTGATTGTCTTTGGCTCTTCTTTATTGTCATGGCAAATGACACTAACACACGATATTGTTTCCTCACGATCTTTAGAGGTAAACAAAAAATTGTTTGCACATTAGATCAAGCATCAAATAAAGTAATAATCATAAATTCATAGCTTCAACTCTCAAAAATCCCCTTATTTGATAGTTAAGACCATCTTGAAGGTTATTAGTCGTAAACAGTCATAGACATGCATGAAACTGCATGCAAATGCTATCAGACACCCCGGTATCATGAGAGAAATTAAAAAGACAAAAGATTTAATGAGGCACTAATACATTTAATACTGTAGTTTAATAGATCTAGTTAAAAAGTTTGTAATCTTCACAAAAATACTCATATTCAGCTTTAGTGCTTCACATGAACAAACATAGTCAACGAACATTTCTTCATCTGAATATCTTTTTTGCGTTGCTTACTTTTAGCCAACTTCATTGAAACCCATTATTTAAATTGTTTCTTGTAAAGTTCATTTCACTTATTTAAATTGGTGTTAGAATAAAATTTGTCACAAGTTTGGAAGCTTGGATGAGTTTGGGGCCTAAAATTGGTGTTAGAATAAAAAATTTTGGGATGACTCCCTCAAACTGTTTCTTGTAAAGTTCATTTCACTTATTTAAATTGCCGCATACAAAGGTGCAGTTTGGGATTGCATATTAAAACTATTTATGAAGGTTCATTTTCTAAGTGGTTTCAATAAACAATCCTGGAGAACGTTAAATACTATGAAAATGATATCTGCGCTTACACAAAAGTACGAAATGATCAGTCCTTTCATAGTCATTCTTAACGCACAGTGCGATTCAGTCAAATCAAAATTAACAATCAGAGAAACATGAATATAGTTAAATCATACCTTGTATGCATCGATTATTATGAGCCAAGTAGATTTTATTAGGCCTAAAAACAAACTTTGGGCACATTTTGTCCTACTTAAAAAGCTTCATCATATAGCTAACAATATTATAAAAAAAATAAAAAAAAAAAAAAAAAAACTAATCAAAGAGCTTGCGAAAATCCGAAACACAATCATTTGAGGGTCCAAACTAAACACATATGAGCGTCCAAACCCGCATATTTCAGCCCCTAAAGCAGTGCATCTCAGACCCCAGTTCAGCTCCCAAACGCGAAGATCGAAACCCCCGTTCCAACACCCAAAAGTCACCCATTTCAGCATCTAACCGCACAAACGTCGCACACATTTCAGCACCGAAATCTACCCTTTTGAGCCTCGATTTCTTCTCCCAGACTAACCCATTACAGCCACGAACCACACACCCATTTTAGGCCCCAAACTCATCCATTCAAGCTTCCAAACCCGCCCATTTCAGCCCCTAAAGCGTTTTAGCCCCCATTTCAGCACCAACACGCAACGATTTAAGCTCTCATTTCATCACCTTAAACCACCTCATTTCAGCCCCTATTTAAGAACCCGATCGCACCCATTTTAGCATACAAACGCACCCGCGGTGGCCCCCATAAGTAATTTCAACAGTGTTTACTGCATATGGCAAACCTGCACGCACAGCCTTTACAGTGTTCTCGATTGCTGGCACAGTTATTGGGATCGCTGTTGGCACTCTTCTTGTTCTCTTGGCGTTCTACTGCATATTTCAACAGTGTTTACTACATATGGGATCGCGTCTGTGTTCTGTAACAACAGATTAGAAAGAATTAGTGTAACCCAAACCATCATCAATATATTGTATGTAGTTATCTAGTCATATAAAAACTGATAACCCAAACCACACTAACTCAAAAAAAATAAGTCTCTAAAAATACGACACAAGCTAAGAAATACGTGAGCTTGTTGAATAATTGTTTCAATAAAACCTTCTTAATGGCATTCAATTACTTAAGTGTCACCGTATTATGTTTTACTTATTATTTTGGAACCTGTTTCTGTTATTATTTGGAAGTGACCAAAAGTTAACAAAAGGTAAACCAAAATGAATGTTAATTTAGGTTATTGTGTGGATGAACTTACGTAAACTTCTTTCAACCCAAAATAGGCTTTCTAGAAGTTGTAAAATGCATCCACTTCCATTGTCGAATAGTAATCTGATAATCAGCAATGTAAGTATTGATTATTAAAGTTTCACATGAAAACACCAACATACATGTCCAATGGAACTGTGGTTAAATGATGTATATATTCTTGGCCTCGTTACATATTGTCGTGAAATATAATTTTCCCTGAAGGTTGATGACAGAAAATGAATTGAGAAGTTCCAGGTTTAACTCTAACCTGCAAGGCAAAGAAATTCTGGCGCTAGCCCATACCGTTTGATCTGGACTTCAGATGTTCCTTGTTTCACTCTAACCTGCAAATCAAATAAATCCAAATACAATGGGAAGAAAAATAAATCAATATCTAAAACTCTATTACATATTAGGCCTTTTAAAACATCTATTAAGTGTTGCATACGTACTTGGTCATGCATCTCTTCTAGTTCATAGGGACAGCAGGTTGACCGTAAAAGGGTATTGCAAGACACATATCTGTAGAAAGTAATAAATCTTCAATATAAACTTATGTCGAAGTTACCTCAGGTCATGCAAATATGCAAAATTTTGAAATGTAGCAATTTATACGCCTATATCACCACACCATAAATACTCATTCCCTTACTTAAAAGAATTTGCACCCTTTGCAAATTTTAGCGTTAACAACTTAATTCAGACTACTTGTTTTAGTTTCTTGTAACGAATTCCGAACACCCCCTAACAACCCAATTCTTCAAATAACAATCTTACTAATTACATAATTACAATTCAACAGAAATATATAATGAAAGGGATAAAAAAAATACATTATTTTGAAGCTTAAGTAGGTGTATATTCATTTATCCAAATATTAGTGGGCTTTTTGGTATTGCTAAATATATTTATAAGTTGAGGTCTATTCATTTTAATTCAATATTTGCTAAGTTACATTGCTTATTTATACCTGCAAATCCAATATGCTTACTTTTAACAGCTTATGAGTCCCATAGTATCGAAAATAGACACCCTGTTATTCCATTGTGAAAATAGTCCCAAGCACCCCTTTAATTCAATTATTAACACGATCACAAACACCCCGTTTACTCGGCTATTAAAAAAGTCCACAAAACCCCTCAATTCAACCTGACATGGGTAGGCAAAAAGAATTTGACAACGCATATAAAATCCAAACAACAAACCGGTTATTTTTAATAAGAACATGCCTAAGTGACCCGTTAGCCATATACTCAGTACCTCTTGGACTTTTACAACATATAAAAGGAGTTTATGTGTCGTATGCATGTCGTGTCGAATTTTAAAAGTCCTTATTCTAACAATAGTTTACTCGCTTAGGCGTGCATCTACGATAGTCCCACGGCTAACAAAAGAATATTATAAACAATATTAGATGTGTTAATATTAACATATTGTACCTCAAGTTGCTCATGTAGCCTTCTTGAGCTTCAACATGCAGTTGCATTGCTTCGCTTATCTGCAAGTTTTTGAACGGTAGTTTTTCCCGTTAGAGTCAATATTGGAGGATTTTATTTCTCAGGCGATCCAGTAAGAAGGTAAATAATCTTGACATTGAAATAATTGATTCACATATGCTTATATAGTACTATAGTAGAAATTAAATTGGTATTCTATTTAAAGAAAAATTCCGTGTAGAGCAATCCCAAACACACTTTTATATGTTCCCTACATGGCTACATTACACTTTTTTTTTCTAAATATGCATCTAAACATATTATTTGACTGTACACAAACATTATAACCTCCTTTGATCCCTGAGTTAAATTTAGTAACAAATTATCTTGTAAATTAACATAACTCGTAACGAATTAGAAACATAGCATAATTACAGAAATAACACTAACCTGGAAGATGGATTTGATCATGGATTTGTCATCCTCTTCAAGCTTGTCCTCTTGCTGCAGAAAGATCCAGAATCGATGTAAACATAACAGATAAACACCTAATAGCAATCACAAAAAACTAAAATCGATTTAATAAATCACGATTCATCAAATCCATGGATACTGGAATCAAATATAAACTGATTGAATTAATCAAAATTAAATATTCAAAATTACAATAAATGAGTTCATAAAGCACACAAAGTCATTATACCTGGTTAAAAAAACAAAATGCATTAACGGAAACTTACAACAAACGGATTATAGCAATTCATTTAGACGATGCATAAGAGTGTTTCTACAACTCCTGATTCTATTCGTCTCCTACAAATCCCTATTACACAATTATCAAAATAAGCATTTGTAAACATAAGCATGAATATTTTAAACCTGGAAGAACATAGCATTTTACAGCAGCACAAATCCAGTGATATACAGCCAAATATCGTTCAATAATTACATATTCTATACAGATCGTTTTATCAACAACAATTGAATTATTTTAAACTACAAACCATACATTGGTTAAGCAAGACTTTTCGCCTTTGTTGTACATCACAGTAGCCGAGCACGTAAAGTAGTGAACACCATGCTGAATAGAAGTGCCACATCTGTCACATTACCTGCAAATGGTTGATGACCATTCCAAAATACTTACAGCTGTACCTCCTTCTTTCGTTATTTCTGCGAATCCAGGCTACATCTGTCCCAACAAAAATAGTAAAGTTATGTCATGACTACTTAACTTGTTAGCGGAAAAGTTATAATCATGTAAAGTTGCACATTTTTACAAAAGAAACCTATATGTTTCATATTCTACTAAACTTATGTATGAACCATGATTTCTAGAATTACTACAGGCAAACACATGCATTGCAACAGGTTCGATTGGTTTTATTTGTAAATCTCAAAGAGCTAATCTTTCCCTCACCCGAGCAAGGTAAAATACACAATTTCAGAGGTGTAAATATTGATACATTCCCGGGTCTATTCGAGATATACTTCATCTTTAATGGGTTTTATTAGGATAAATCATATATCCCCTGAGTTTTTGTTTGTACTTTCACAACACATACAATTAATACTATTGCTACAGCCCAAAATATGAAATGGTTAATTACTAAATTCTTAGTTAGACGTTTATGTTTTATGGCTGTGAGTGCGGTAAATTCGCTGCATACAGTTGCAACCAAGGTATCCCTATCTTGTATACAATTGGAAAACTAAATGGTACATGTCCGATTGAGTAATTTATAGCTCTAAAATCTATTTTTTAAACACTGGCTTAAAATCCACGGGTCAAACCGTCAAAGTGTTTTAAGTATTGTTTGGATGAAATAAATAGATAAAAAGTAGGATTTACACAATAGTTCATCCAAACAATACTTAAAACTACTTACAAGCTCTAAAAGTGAACAGTTCAAGCTTCTTATTCAAAGTAACACCTTTATAAAAATGACTAGATAGGCTGTTTAGCTAACCAATCGCAAACACCCCTAAAACTATCTGTCTCACCTTTCATTATAGCATGCCTGCGTAACCCAAGTTCACCAGTATTTCTAGGAGGGTGCTACAAACCAATAACCCATTTTATATTTCCATGGTAGAACATGAATGGTGTTATTTTTCCGGGTCAAATTCTCACAGAAGCAAATTTTAAAAAACGTAACAAAAATAGCAATGTAGTTCCAGTTTTTTGGTAGTAATAACAACACTATTAGAATGTTTGTGTATGAGGTTGGTCACAAATTGCAGTTAGTCTAATAAATGGATCACTTAATTTGGCTTGCAGAAAGAAAATAAAATTCAATTTACCTGAAATTTTTGTTCAACTTAGTGTTCTATAGTCGTTATTACATCCTGTAAAGAAAATAATAAGATCTTCTATTGAGCTTCAGCTTAATCCCAAGCTACTTACTGAATGTTCCAGAGTGGCCATGACATCCTGTGAATAAAATAATAAGATCTTCTATTAAACTTCAGCTTAATTCCAAACTACTTAAAAGGAAAGTTAAGCCTTGATGACTATTATACGTGCCTAATAAGGATTATGCTAATAGTTTTTAAGACAACGCCTGAGTTTACATATTACTGAATCATCTCCACAGCAAAAGCAGTCAAGAACCCTTACTGATTCATGTATTACGTACGTGTCACAGCAATACGTATGTTTTGCTACATGATAATTCTTTGTAAATGATTATAATAGCTGTGACATCTTCAAATCCAAACATCCCTATTCATTTAAACATATTAAGCATGATAACTGCTTTATGTTTAATAGTAAATCTCAAATACTCGAATCACATTTGACACTAAAAATTGTATATAGCTAACATTTTAATCTTTCAAAATGCAGCAGACCCTTCACCATTCTAGTTGGAATGCTTTTAACTATAAATCCAAACAGTCATGTTCATTCAAGATTGGTAAAATTTAGATAGCAACACAAAACAGCTAGTATTCATTTTTCCTACACACCTCTAAATCGAAACATCCATATTCAGTTAAACCTATTGAACATGATAGTTGTTGGTTAGAACATATCCAATGAGAATCTTCAAAAATTAAATTTCTAACCTATACAACATGCATAAACATTTTATGAAACTCTGAAGACCAGTGGCCATCAAATTTTAAATGTAAATGTGACTTTTGGAAGTAAGTATAACTCTTCGAACCAAAACAGTGCCTTGCAATGGCGATAAATTTGGTTACACGGACCTAGAGACTACATATCGCAACAGACAACGATAAGGGGGGAAAATCAAGCAGCCATATTATTGGGAATTATGTGTTTTTGAAGTTTCAACTGCTGGTTATAATTAGTACTGTTAGTTATGTAGTTAGTACTGCTAGCTTTAAGTTAGTATTGTTCATGTTAGAAAGGTACTGTTAGCGTGTTTTAGTTAGCAATGCTTATGTGATATGCATGAGTTATTATTAGAATAGATATGCAGAGATATGCATGGAGTTATATTAGGAAGAGATATGTAACATCTCTTTACACGTTATTGTAAGCTGTTAGGGTTTCCTTGGTGTACAAAAGGAACCTACGGCATTAGAACAAAGTGCCTTTTTTATATCTACTTTAGTTAGTAATCTGTAACCTAAGCAGATTAATAGTAATAAAAGTTCTTTTAGTATTCGTTGTTCTTCTTAGCAATACAAGTTAGATTCCGCATAACTTATATTGTTCATAGCCGGCGTTTCTCTTGTAGTTAGTTTGGATCTATCCAGATTAGCTACGACCCTTAACAGGCTAGAAGGATCCATTCAGATTGGGACCAACAAGTGGTATCAGTGCCTGTTGAGAAACTCTGAGTAAGAAGAACCAAAACCAGATCTGAGATAATGTCAGGAGAAGAAGAAGTTAATAAAATCGAAACTAATGAAGACAACAACCAGAAACCTCCACAAACACCACCACCACAAACTCAAACACAACCAATCCCTTATAACATGTCATCCATTAAACTTCCTGTACTGAAGAAAGGTGAATATGACATATGGGCCATGAAGATGGAGCATTACCTAAGTCACACTGACTATTCTCTGTGGGAAATTATACAGAATGGCAATGGTCCTATTAAGATTGCAACAGATACCCAAGGGAATGTTAAGGTTTTGCCTCCTAAAACTGCTGAAGAGATTCAAGCCAGAGAAAGAGAAAGAAAGGCTATGCCACCTTATTGATGGCTATACCAGAAGATCACTTAGCCAAGTTTCACAAGATGACTGATGCCAAAGAGATGTGGGATGCTATCAAATCCAGATTTGGAGGGAATGATGAATCCAAGAAGATGCAGAAGTATATTCTGAAACAGCAATTTGAAAGCTTTTCTGTATCCAACTCAGAAGGATTGCACAAAGGGTATGATAGGTTTCAAAACCTTTTGAGTCAGCTTGAAATTCATGGTGCAGGTGTCTCAACTGAAGATGTCAATCAGAAGTTTCTTAGGGCTTTACCTTCTTCCTGGTCACAAGTATCCTTGATCATGAGGACTAAGCCAGGAATTGACACTCTCAGCTTTGATGATCTGTATAATAACCTTAGGGTTTTTGAACATGATGTTAAAGGCTCAACTGGATCATCTTCAAGCACACAGAATGTGGCATTTGTGTCTTCTGAAAGCACTAGCAGTACTAATGGAGTTAGTACTTCTCATGGTGTTTCTACTGCTTCTTGGTATAACTCACAAAGGGAAGGCTCATCATCATATACTGATAATTTTATGCACTCTTTCTTTGCTAATCAATCCAGTGCTCCACAACTGGATCATGAGGATCTAGAACAGATTGATAAGTATGACCTAGAAGAGATGGACTTGAAATGGCAGGTGGCCATGATTTCCATGAGACTAAATAAGTTTCACAAGGAGATAGGAAGAAAACTGAAGTTTGATGTAAAGGAACCAGTTGGCTTTGACAAGACCAAAGTTGAGTGCTTCAATTATCATAAGTTTGGGCACTTCGCTAGAGAGTGTAGATCAAAGGGCAATCAAGAAGGCAGAAGGAGAGATGCTGGAAAGAATGGATACAAGGAACCTACAAAGTTTGATGAAGCCAAAGCATTAGTGACTGTTGATGGAGATGAGATAAATTGGTCAAGCTATGCTGAAACAAAACTTGCTTTGATAGCTTTCAATGAGGTACAATCTTGTTCAAAAGAATGCGTAGAATCTTATGCTAAGCTTAAACAATTATATAATGAACAAAGAGATAAAATTGCTCATGATAGCATAGAAATACAAGCCTACACTGAACCTTTAAAAACTGTAGAAGCTTAATTATCTTGTCATCAAAGAAATCAAGTCATTTATGAAGAAAAGCTTAGGTTTATGAAGATTGATTTAGATGCTAAAACTGATGAGCTTATATACAATAAGAAACTATTAGCTGCTGCTGAAAAAGAAAAAGAGGAACTAAAAACCAGAGTTCAATCTTGGCAAAGTTCTTCTAAGAATCTTAGTAAACTAATAGATTCTCAAATGAGTTCAAGTGACAAATCTAGGCTTGGGTATAGAGATAATTTGCATAAGGGAATGTTGAGTTATGAGCAAGAAATGTTTGAAAGTGTATTTTTTTTAGTAGTGATAGTGATGTAGAAGATGTTCCTGTGAATGATAGGTATGCTAAAACTGAAGGAATGCATGCAGTTCCCCCCCCCTATCACTGGAATTTATATGCCTCCTAGGAATGATGTTGAGATAGATGATTCAATGTTTACATATGGTCCAAAACAGACTAAAACTTGTGAAACAGATGCTAAAACTAGTGAAACTGAGTCTAAAACCACTGATGTTGCTTCTTCTTGTGAGGAATCAACTGAGTCTGTGCGTAAATTGGTTATTAATGAACCAAAAGTTTGGTCTGATGCTCCTATCATTGAGGAGTATGAATCTGATAATGAAGATGAATATGTGTGTAAAGCCTCTGTTGAACAAGAAAAACCTAGTTGTGCTTGTAGTAATACTGTTGAGCATGTAAAAACTCCTAGGAAAGATGTTAAGGAACAAGACACACATAGTAGGTCAAGGACTCAAAGATTTGGTTTGGGATATAGTGTCACTAGAAAAGCATGTTTTGTATGTGGAAGTTATAGTCATCTTATTAGAGATTGTGATTTTCATGAGAAAAGGATGGCTAAACAGGTTAAGAATGTTGTTAAAAGTGAGTTTAGACCAGTATGGAACAATGTTAACAGGGTGAATAAACAAAAAAATTCAAATCATAAGACTCACCCTAAGAATAATAAGAACTTTGTTCCATCAGCAGTGTTAACTAGATCTGGAAAGATAGCAGTTCCTACTGCTAGGCCAATGACAGTTACCACTGCTAGGCAAAATGTTTTTCACAAAACTCATTCACCAGTCAGAAGGCCTTTTTATAATACAACAATATTTAATAACATGATTAGGAAACCCAGAGTTACTACTTCTAAGGTAAATCATGTTTCTACTACTGGGACACAAGCAGTAATTAATATTGTTAAGGGAAATAAGGGGAATGCTGTAAAAGCCTCAGCATGTTGGAGTTGGGATCCTATGCAAAATAAATATACATATAGATCCCAAAGCAACAGTGGATCATGTTCTTATAAGACATTCAAATATAATGATCCACAAGGTAGACTCAAGTCATCTGTGGCTTGGGTCCCAAAGAAAAACTGATTTTTCTTATTTGATGTGCAGGGAAATCCATATAGAGCTTTAAGGGATAAAGGAATTGTTGATAGTGGATGTTCCCGGCATATGACTGGAAACAAGGCTTACCTCTCAGATTATGAAGAATTCAGAGGTGGATCAGTTGCTTTTGGAGGAAGCAAAGGTCAAATTACTGGTAAAGGAACTATAAAAATAGGAAATTTAGATTTTGAGGATGTATATTTTGTGAAAGAACTTGAACAATTCAATCTCTTTTCTGTGTCACAAATTTGTGACAAGAAGAACAAAGTTCTTTTCACTGATACTGAGTGTTTTGTATTGTCTCCTGATTTTAAGTTACCTGATGAAAATCAAGTATTACTTAAAATCCCTAGGCAAAACAATATGTACAGTTTCAATCTAAAGAACATTGTTCCTTCTGGAGATTTATCTTGTTTGATTGCAAAAGCTACAGTTGATGAATCTAATAAATGGCACAGAAGGCTTGGTCATGTCAATTTCAAAAACATACAAAAACTTGTGAAGGGAAATCTTGTTAGAGGCTTACCTTCCAAGATTTTTCAAAATGACCATACCTGTGTTGCTTGTCGGAAAGGAAAGCAACACAAGGCCTCCTGTAAGGCTAAATTAATGAGTTCTATTAGTAAACCCTTACAGATCTTGCATATGGACTTATTTGGACCCACATCTGTAAGGAGTATAAATCATAAGACCTATTATTTGGTAATCACTGATGACTTTAGTAGGTTTAGTTGGGTGTTCTTTTTGGGTTCTAAGAATGAAACTGCTGATATTCTTAAAAGCTTTGTTAGGCAGATAGAGAACCAATTATATCACAGAGTTAAGACTTTTAGGTGTGATAATGGAACATAATTCAAAAACAAGGATCTCAATGAATTCTGTTATCTCAAGGGCATAAAATGGAATATAGTAATGCTAGAACTCCACAACAAAATGGAGTTGCAGAAAGGAAGAATAGGACCTTGATTGAGGCTGCTAGAACTATGCTAGCTGATTCATTTTTACCTAGTATATTTTGGGCTGAAGCAGTTATTACTGCTTGCTATGTTCTTAATAGGGTATTAGTGACTAAACCTAAAAATAAAACACCTTATGAGCTTTTAACTGGCAAGGTTCCGATTATAAGTTACTTAATACCTTTTGGGTGTCATGTGACAATCTTGAATACTCTTGGCCACTTAGGAAAGTTTGAAGGGAAAGCTGATTCTGGATTTTTGGTTGGATACTCTCTAAGCAGTAAGGCATTTAGGTTGTATAATTTGGAGACTCAGAAAGTAGAAGAGAATTTGCATGTAGAGTTTCTTGAAAATAAACCTAACGTTGCAGGAAAAGGACATGCTTGGATGTTTGATCTTGATTATTTAACAAATTCTATGAATTACATACCTATTGCTGCAGAGAATCAAGCTAACAAACATGCAGGTCTACAAGAAGCTAACCCAAATGCAGGTACAAAAGAAGATATCAATTCAAGTGACACTTCTGAGGAATCTTTTGTACTGCCCTTCTTGTCCAATTGCTCTCCAAATGTCAAGAACTCAAGTGGAAAGATTGATGCTGATTCAAAGTCTGATTCTAAGCCTAATGACACAGAAGATGAAGCTTTTCTGGATGAGCTTGAAAGGCTTACAAGACAAGAGAAGGAAGCTGATGAAACTTTTTCAAAGAAATCAACTAGCAGTACAAACCCAGTTCCTACTGCTAGCACACCAGTTTGTACTGCCAGTTCTTCAAGAGTTTCTGCTGATGATTTCTCATATCCTGAGCTAACCAAAGATGTTCTTCAAGATGATGATGCTATGCCTGATCTTGAAGATATTTATGCCAGTCCAAGAGATGGGATTTTCTCTCATGCATCCTATGATGATGAAGGTGTAGTGACTGATTTCTCAAATTTGGAAGACACAGTGGATGTTGATCCTATTCCTACATCAAGAGTACATACTGTTCATCCTAAATCTCAAATTATTGGAGATCCAAGTTCTGCAGTTCAGACTAGAAGCAGAGTGAACAAGAACTCTGGAGCTCATGCTTTGTTCAGCTACATTAAAAAGCAGAGGAGAAACAATCACAAGGACTTTCAACATTGTCTGTTTGCCTGTTTTTTCTCTCAGATTGAACCCAAGAGTATATCTTAAGCACTTGCAGAAGAAAGTTGGGTTGATGCTATGCAAGAGGAGCTCTTACAATTTCGGTTGCAGAAGGTATGGATTCTTGTAGATTTGCCACCTGGGAAGAAAGCTATTGGTACCAAGTGGGTTTACAGAAATAAAATGGATGAAATAGGTGTTGTAGTAAGGAATAAGGCAAGGCTAGTTGCTCAGCGCTATAGACAAGAGGAAGGGATAGACTATGATGAGGTATTTGCACATGTGGCTAGGATTGAAGCCATCAGGATCTTCTTAGCATTTGCTTCATACAAGGGGTTTATAGTTTATCAGATGGATGTTAAAAGTTCATTTCTGTATGGCACAATTAATGAAGATGTGTATGTGACTCAACCTCCAGGATTTGTAGATCCTAAATCCCCAAAGAAGGTTTACAAAGTTGTGAAGGCTTTATATGGTTTACACCAAACTCCCAGAACCTGGTATGCTACTTTATCTTCATTTCTGTTGAAGAATGGTTTTAGAAGATGAACCATTGACAAGACTTTATTCATAAAAAAGGACAAAAATGATATTCTATTGGTGCAAGTTTATGTAGATGATATTATTTTTGGTTCTACTAAGAAGTCTTGGTGTGAAGAGTTTGAAGCCTTGATGAAAAGTCAATTCCAGATGAGTTCTATGGGAGAGCTCACCTTCTTTCTTGGATTACAAGTGAAACAGCAAGAAGATGGAATTTTTATAAGTCAGGATAAGTATGTTGCAGAAATCCTGAAGAAGTTTGATTTGGTTAATGTGAAAACTGCCAGTACCCCCATGGAGTCAAAGAAACCATTAGTCAAGGATGAAGAAGCTGCTGATGTGGATGTACATCTTTATAGGTCCATGATTGGATCTTTAATGTATTTGACTGCTTCTAGACCTGACATCATGTTTGCAGTCTGTGCTTGTTCTAGGTATCAAGTAACTCTAAAGACTTCACATCTTCATGTAGTAAAAAGGATCTTTAGATATCTCAAAGGCCAGCCTAAATTACGTCTTTGGTATCCTAAAGTCTCCTCATTTGATTTGGAAGCTTACTCTAACAGTGATTATGCTGGTGGAAGTCTTGATAGGAAATCCACAACAGGAGGTTGTCAATTTCTTGGTAGAAGGCTTATCTCATGGCAATGTAAGAAGCAAACCATTGTAGCTACTTCTACTACTGAAGCAGAATATGTTATTGCTGCTAATTGCTGTGGACAAGTTTTAGGGATTCAAAATCAGATGTTAGATTTTGGTTTCAACTTCATGAACACAAAGATCTACATTGATAATGAGAGCACCATCTGCATTGTGAAGAATCCTGTGATTCACTCCAAAACCAAGCACATTGAGATTAGGCACCACTTCATTAGAGATGCTTATGAGAAAAAGCTGGTTCAGGTGCTTAAGATTCATACTGATGATAATGTGGCTGATCTTTTAACCAAATCCTTTGATGTTAGCAGGTTCAATTTCTTAATGGTTAACATTGGAATGCTAAATGTATAGCTGCAATGGTTCAGGGGAGGTAAATAGGCAAGTTATGGAATGATTGTTATGGAGTATGTATCCAAACAGGGGAGGAAAATGTTATAAATGATGAGATAATTTTGCTAAGGGGAGGAAATTGAAGAAAAAGATGATTTTGATTGGAGAATTCTATGTTTTCTGGATGTCTATTACCAGCTGTCTAATACCCTTTATATATAGGGTTTACAAGAAAACCTAGAGTGAAGAAGTAGAAATTTCTTCCTACTGCTAAGTATAACAGTTTGTACTGCTGCTTGAAAATCTTTCTACTGCTAGTACAAAGTTTCTACTGCTACAACAGAAGTTTATACTGCTGAGGAAAAGGATGTCTTTTAAGAAGCAGAATGAAGAGTTGTGACATGTTTTTGGAAATCTGGAAGCTGTGATGGAATGAGAAGGATCTTTGAGTGTTGGTACCTCTACCACATAACAAATGGTCATCAATTCACCATGTCTAACAGACATCAAGAACTGACTAGTCCAGATCAAACGGTGTCTGGTAAAGACTTCTCAAATCCGTTAATGGCTGATAGTTTGCCAAAAACTATATGGTTATCAACTCACCATGCCTCACAATGAAGAGTTGGCTAGTCCTAAGCAAACGGCTCTTGGTAAAGACATCTCAAATCCGTTGATGGTTGATAGTTTACCAAAAACTATATGGTAATCAATGCACCATGTTTCTATAATAAAGCATTGGCTATTCCAGAGCAAACGGCTACTGGTAAAGAAATATCAAATCCGTTTATGGCTGGTAGTTTGCCAAAAACTACAAAGCCAACTTAGTTGGTACTGCTGTGAACAGGTTATTGTTGCTGTGTTGCTGTTTATAAAGATCATCTGGATAGCTGAATAAAGACAAAAGAGTTCAAAATCATCATCAAGATATTTGAAGAACAGAGTGTTTGGACACGTCCTCCAAAAGAGATTCAAGAGAAATCAAGAAATCAAGAGAAGCTTAAAGACAACACATAATCTAAAGAAACTTAGTGATTTGCAAAGAAATCATAAGTTTAGGGGAGGATTGTTGGGAATTATGTGTTTCTGAAGTTTCAACTGCTGGTTATAGTTAGTACTGTTAGTTATGTAGTTAGTACTGCTAGCTTTAAGTTAGTACTGTTCGTGTTAGAAAGGTACTGTTAGCGTGTTTTAGTTAGTACTGCTTATGTGATATGCATGAGTTATTATTAGAATAGATATGCAGAGATATGCATGGAGTTATATTAGGAAGAGATATGTAACATCTCTTTATAAGTTATTGTAAGTTGTTAGGGTTTCCTTGGTATATAAAAGGAACCTACGGCATTAGAACAAAGTGTCTTTTTTGTGTCTACTTTAGTTAGTAATCTGTAACTGTTGGATCAGCCCTAGATAGATCTTTGAGCCTTCTCGAACCGGTAGAATGCTTATGTAATCACAAACAAACTACAAGAGAATCTCTAATAATAAACTTATGTTTACGCGGAATATAAACACAAGAGTTAAAGAAGAAATAACTAATAAACACTTGATCCTCTATGGATCTATATTTAACTATTAAAATTGTTTTCTAAGTCGTACATAGTTCATGGCCGTGAGTTTCTTTTATACTATAAGAAACCCTAATACAACCCATTACAAGAAAACGTGTGAAGAAGATATGCATTATCACTTCCTAATATAACTCATGCATATCCCTTACTCTAACAAACTTCTAAATATACGGGTTGACTATTTCTATTACCCGCAGAAACAATAACTAACAGCAGGAACCACTATTGGCTACCAGCAGAAACAATAAAAGTACTATGCCAGCAGGAACTATATACCTGCCAGCAGAAACAAAAACTGCACTCGCACTTGCCAAGACTGTTGATTAGCCCAAACAGAATAACCATCTCCTCCTTCAAGAGAGTCCATTAATACCTTTAAATTACCCCAAAGGATAAGACCAACTCCACTAGCCATATGAGATGCATAATGCTTAACCACCATACCATAGAGTTAGATCAAGTCTTGCCTATCCACCATATGCAAAATTTCCCTAAGAAAGGTAAAATACTTGGTGACACCATCAACTCTGTACATGGCATTGATTTCTCCTAGAGGCAAAGAAAGAACTTCCCAACCAGCAAGAGCAACCCAAGGATAAGGAGAATCTTCTTTAGGTTCACTCTCTGAATCAAACTTAATTAACTCCTGATCATCCAACTCTGTAATAGGCCTAGAAGCACGCTTCTTAGCCACACTCTTCTTCCTTTTGCCTGGAGTAGAGGAAGGTGAGAGGACCTCATGTGTGTCCACAGATGGAACCGCAGTAGTGGGAGTAGAAACAGATGTATCCTTCGGTGAGTGAAGTGAAGGCTCAACAGCAAAATCACCACCAGGACAAATAGGATCAACATCAAGCTTGGGTGTGGAATCCTCTTTTGCAGGAATGGCAGCATCATTGAGAGAACCAAGAGGATCAACAGACTTAAGCCTCTTAGAAGAAGGTTCTTCCAAAGCAGGTTTAGATCTGGGCAAAATCTTGTTCATAATCCTCTCATAGTGCCCCTTGAGCTCATCATCAGAGAACCGCTTAACTTGTGCCATGCTCCACCCAGTAGTATAGAGAGCAGTACTCTGGTTTTTGACAACATGTCTCATATACTCTCTTTGTTGTGCCTGTGTAGGAGGCTTATCCCTCTTCTCCTTTGCTAACCTTTCAGCATTAGCGTGCTTTCTCTTCCTCATTAAGGCAACCATTCTTGTAGCAAAATCATCAACTGTCACATCAGCCCCTAAGAGTTCCTTGGTAAGGGTAGGGTTGGCAGCTACTTGAGACTGAAGTTGCATCCAATCAGCTTCAGAAAATTGTAAACAAGCAGCATCCAACTCTTGTTGTCTTTAAGGAGGTACTTGTAGCAAATTATGCATCTTGCTCAGCTTGTATTTTCCTTGCCAATTCAGCTCCAAGCCTATCATCTTCAATATTCTTGAAAAGTCTTTCTTGTTCAACCCGTTCTTGGTCAGACACAAGATCCTCCACCATTGGGGTTGTACCTTTGTCAAGAGGAGCAGCAGGATCAGTAGGTGTATCATCAGTGGTAACACCTGAAGTTGGAGCAGGAACACTAGCAGAGGCAATGGTATCACTACAAGTAGCAATGAAGGAGCTACCAGCAGGAACACCAGGAGGCTTAGGAGCAGCAGAAACATCATCACTTCCAGCAGAATCAAATATACTATCAGCAGGAACATCTTCAGTAGCAGTATTATCCTTAGGAATGTCATTAGCAGAAATAGCACCACTACCAGCAGCAACAGATGTGCTACCAGTAGCCACATTGGATTTGAACTTCTCAAAGGATGACATTTCTGAAAGCTTCTTGTTCCTTCTCCTACTGAAAGCTTGGGACTTGGCAGTTGTATAAGGCTCAGACATAGAAAAAGTAGGTTCCGTAGAGACAGAACCACCAGCTCCCTCTGTGTTGGCACTAGCTAATGAGGCATTGGCCAACACATGGAGTGCATCCAGGTTGAAAGTCTCCTTCAGCCCAGCCTCATCTTCCTCTGAATCAGATAGTGTAACTCTCCTCCTCTTGTGCTGGAGTTTGGCTTCCAAATACTTTACCCTCTCTATGAGGGAAAGAATTGCACCACCAAGATTCTTCTTGGTATCCTTTAGGTCTGTCTCGAAAGCATCCACTTTCTGCATATACCTGTCAAGTAAAGTAGACATGGTGGTGAGAGCATCAGGATCCTCAGCTCCATCAGCAGGATTACCTGAGGTGTTGGGAGCCTCAGAGGATCTAGGTGGAGATTCATAAAAGCCTCCACCAATGTTGGTGTCATCATCTAAAGGCTGCCTAGTAGGACTAGGAGGGGGTTACCTGGTAAAGGTTGGAATGGCAACATTATGTTCAACAGTGGTGGTGGCTGGCTCAATAATGGGCTCAACAACAAAGGTTGTAGGCCTTGGGGATGGTGGTGTGGAAGGTCTAGGAGATGGTGGTGGTGGGGCATCAGCAGCAACTGATGCACTTGCACCAGCAGCATCAGATGTAGGTGGAATATTACCACCACCAGCATTAGCTGCACCAGCAGAATCATTGCCACTTGGCAACATAGCTGCCAAAAGAGGCTGATGTTCCCCCTCAAACTTAGACTTCATGGTGGCAAATAATTTGGCAGTAAGCCTAACCATGTTCCTAGGTGTATGGTCAGAAGTCTGAATAGCTAATATCATTTGTAAAAACCTAGGGTACATGAGGAATTTATGCTTAGCAGTCCCTAGGTTCCTAACCATCCCATCAAAAATAAACCTGGACCAGTTGTAAATCCTCCCATCTGATAGGCAAATGAGTCCAGAAGCAAGAGGGCTTGAGAATTGATCCCAACCTCCTGACTTGGGACTAAGACATTGTAGAAGGGTGTGAACTAGAAATCTCCATTGTGGAGAAAACCTATTCTTATAAAAAGTAAATGTACCATCAACGAGATAACCAATGGTAGCCATACCAGCCAGAATGTCTTGTTCTGACAAATCATATAACCCATCCTCATCATTCAATTGAAGGTGAGCCCTAATGGAGGACTCAGTGATGACATACTCATTCCCATCAATGGTAGCTACAATCTCCTGGGGTCTACCCTCAAGTGTGCGTGAAGTCGTTGTAGCCCAAAATTGCTTGACTAATGAGTCATAAACAACCGACGGGCAATGGGTCAAAGCATACCGAATGGAGGACCCACGTAAGAAGGTAAGTATTTGATCATACCCTACACTACGGTTTGATGTTTCCAGATACGCCACCTTGTTATGATCTTCTTTGTATTGGAAAGCCATGGGGAAGAAGTAACAAAGGAGCCTGAAAATGGGGAGAGAAGAAATGGGTTTGGGAGGAAAATGGTTATTTTGGGCACGGGATGTACAATTTAGGTCATTTATACGGTTACCCAACTTAGCAACTTAAATTGCAAGAATCTCGCGGAAGAATCTTTGACCAATTTGAAGTTGATTCTAGCCCAAAATAAATACCCAATTACATCGATATCAGCAGCAACCATGAGTCAAACAGCAGGAACACACGGTCAACCAGCAAAAACAAAATGCTTTTGACCAATATTCACAATTATGCAACGGATTTGTTCAATTCCTCAAAATTCACCATAATTAAACCAATACCTGCAAAGAATTTATTCCAAATACCAACCCAACCTTCAATTGCCCTAATCCTCCATTGGGTCTATAAAAAGGCCTCGAATATGCAACACTAACTCATCACATACTTCAAACCAAAAACCAACTATCCAAACATAATGAGTTCCTCCAATGCAAACGTTGTTGAGATTTCTTCTGATTCGTCATCAGATTCATCAGGATGGAAAAATTACTTTCCACCAAACTACTCGAATCTCACCAGCAGGAACCCAAAAGCAAAGGGAAAGACTGAAAAAGTGTCTTCTGAGGAACTGCCAACTCCTCCATCTTATGTTGATGATTCATCCTCCTCTGATGATGATGATGAGCAAACACAGCCACCTCCACTATCTGTCATACTAACAAGTGAACTTGAAAAAGCTGTGTCAAGAATGAGTAGGATCTCGGTGCCTGTTGAGAATCAATCATTTCCAAAGCCAGGCAAACAAGTGGTAGGACTCCCTAGTCCGAAGTTGTGGAATGCAATCAATGGCAGAGGAATCCACAAGACCATGCCTGACTTCAAGGGAAAGGGGAAAAGGAAGATGGAGTAGTGGTATATGTGTCTGGGTTGTTGATGTAGGTTTTTGTGATGTTTGAGATTGCTTGTAATTTGCATCTAAGAATGCAAAGTCTTTTGAATAAATAAGTATGAATGCTTCTTGTTCTGTTTCCATCAATGTGAAAGTAATATCTGCAAAACAATGTTAGTGTACAAAATATACAACATCTGCAAAACAAAGTTAAACAAAATACACAAACTAAAACAAATAATGGTTAGTGTACACAAAATATACAACAATAAGCCTCCCCTTAGGCTTATGCCTCCCCTCAATCAAAACAATCAGGGATTGATCATCCCAATATGAACCACCAAATAATTAAATCTTGGGCCATCAAAAGCTTTAGTTAACAAATCAGCCACATTTTCATCTGTGTGTATTTTAAGCACTTGAATGAGATGTTTTTCATTAGCATCTCTTATTAAATGGTGCCTAATTTCAATGTGCTTTGTTCTTTGGTGAAAAACTGGGTTTTTAACAATGCAAATTGTGCTTTGGTTATCAATAAAGATTTTGGTGTTCATAAAATTGAACCCATAGTCTAACAACTGATTTTGTATCCAAAGTACCTGACCACAACAATTAGCAGCAGCAACATACTCTGCCTCAGTAGAAGATATAGCCACTATGGTCTGCTTCTTGCATTGCCAAGAGATCAATCTCCTTCCCAGAAACTGACAACCCCCAGTAGTAGACTTCCTATCAAAGTTAGCACCAGCATAATCACTATCACTATAGGCTTCCAACACAAAAGGAGAATCTCTTGGGTACCAAAGACCCAACTTAGGTTGTCCTTTTAGATACTTGAAGATTTTCTTGACTGCATTCAAGTTGGAAGTCAATGGTGTAACTTGATGTCTTGAACAAGCACTAACTGCAAACATTATATCAGGTCTTGAAGCTGTCAAATACATAAGTGAACCTATCATTGATCTGTAGAGGTGAACCTTAACAGCATCACTGACTGCAAACATTATATCTGGTCTTGCACATACTTTTCTTGGTTGATAAAAATACCATCTGGCTTTTGTTTGACTTGTAAGCCCAAGAAGAATGTAAGCTCACCCATAGCACTCATCTCAAATTCACCCTTCATCAATTCTTCAAATTCCCTACACCAAGCCTCCTTTGTAGAACCAAAGATGATGTCATCCACATAGACCTGGACTAGGATAATATCTCTTGAGTTCTTCTTAGTGAAAAGTGTCTTGTCAATGGTACCTCTTCGGTATCCATGCTTCAACAGAAAAGTAGACAATCTTGCATACCATGCCCTTGGTGCTTGATGAAGTCCATAGAGTGCTTTCACCACCTTGTAGACCCATTTTGGATTCTGAGGGTCCTCAAATCCTTTGGGTTGAGTCACATAAACCTCTTCTTCAATCTCTTCATATAGAAAAGCACTTTTTACATCCATTTGGTAGACCATAAATCCCATATATGAAGCAAAGGCTAAAAATAGCCTAATGGCCTCAACTCTTGCCACTGGAGTAAACACCTCATCATAATCAATACCCTCCTCTTGCCTGTGACCTTGAGCTACTAATCTTGCTTTATTCCTTATCACAATACCTCTAGCATCTCTCTTGTTCTTGAGAATCCATTTTGTCCCAATTACATTCTTTCCATCAGGTAAAGGTACAAGCTTCCATACATTTTGATTAAAAAATTGTTTCATTTCTTCTTGCATAGCCTCCACCCAAGCTGGATCTTCAAGAGCTTGTGATACACTGCTTGGTTCAACTTGTGAAAGAAAACAAGCAAAGAGACAATGTAGAAAGTCTGTGTGATTGTTCCTTTGCTGATTATGAACATAACTGACAAAGGCACTTTCACCAAACTTTGTTTGTTTCACCTTATTTCTTGTCTGAACAGCTGAGGTAGGATCACCAAGAATCAAAGACTGAGGATGAACAGTGTTTATCCTCTTAGTAGCAATAGGATTGACATCAATGGTTGAGGCTTGATTAGTGATAGAAGGATTGAAGTCATCATCATATGAGGAGGAAGTGAAGATGCCTGTTCTTGATTGATGATGAAGACCTTCCAACTCAGAGCTTGAAGAGAGTGAGTTACCAAGATCAGATGGACTTGGATATCTTGTGGGAGGTTCATTGAAACCCAATGAGTCAATAGAAGGAGTGGACAAAGGAGCAGTAGGAGTGGAGACACCAGCAGGAACATTAGAGCTACCAGCAGAATTGGTAGTACCAGCAGTAACAGGAACACTACCAGCAGGAACCGAAGAACTACCAGCAGAATCCATATTCCTGCGGGCTTCAACTGCGGCTTGTCTTAAGAGCTCCTCTGTTTTTTTGTGAATTCAAAACCAAACTTTCCAGCTGCTTTCTTGGCATCATGTTCTTGTCTTTGAAGCCTTGCAAGATCTTTTGCAAAACTTGAATCACCTTCACCCATGCCAGAAGTATCTTTAACTTCAGAACCTGCAAAGTGGTTAGAAGGAAAAGAAGGAACAACAATGGTTTGTTCATCACACTCAGAGTCTGAATCATCATCTGGGATACCTGCATTGTTAGTTGGAGACTCCTGTGTACCTGCAGATTGATTAGCTTTGAAACGAGTATATCCTAAAGTATCAGTTAGATAGTCAAGGTCAAAATACCACTCATGACCTGCACCCTGAATGTTAGGTTTATCCTCAAGATATCTCAGGTTTAGTGTCTCTTCAATCCTTTTAGCAGATAAATTATAAACTCTATAGGCCTTACTATGAGTAGAATAACCAACAATAAATCCCTCATCAGCTTTCTCTTCAAATTTACCCAAATGGTCACTGGTATTTAGAATAGTCACATGACATCCAAAAGGTTTAAAATGACTGATTGTAGGAACTTTCCCACACAAAAGTTCATAAGGTGTTTTGTTGTGAGGATTAGTGATCAATACCCTGTTCAAAACATAACAAGCAGTGCTAACTGCTTCAGTCCAAAACATGGCAGGTAGCTTAGAGTCAGCAAGCATAGATCTTGCAGCTTCTATAAGGGTTCTATTCTTTCTTTCAGCAACCCCATTTTGTTGTGGGGTTCTGGCATTGCTATAGTCCCTTTTAATCCCCTTTTTCCCACAGAGTTCAATTAAGTTAGAGTTTTTAAACTCTGTCCCATTGTCACACCTTATAGTCTTAACCGTTTTATTTGGCAGGTTTTCAATTAAGCCAAGAAAGTCCCTAATCACATGAAAGGTTTCATCCTTAGTACCTAAGAAGAAAGTCCAACAAAACCTGCTAAAGTCATCTGTAATCACCAGGCAATAGTATCTATGGTCAATACTTCTGATGGAAGTAGGACCAAAAAGATCCATATGAAGTAACTGGAGAGGCTCAGTGATGGTGCTCACAGCTGTGATGGCATTGTAAGAAGCATTGTGTTACTTTCCTATGTTGCAGGCAACACAATTATGTTCATTTGTGAAGGTCTTGAGAGGAAGCCCTTTTACCAAACCATTCTTTGCTAACTTGTTGATGGTTTTGAAGTTAACATGTGCCATCCTCCTATGCCATTTGGTAGATTCATCCAAAGATGCTCTTGCCACCAAGCAAGCTAAATCACCTTCAAGTTGGAGTTCATTTAATTTGAAACTGTATAGATTGTGTCTTCTTGGAACTTTAAGTACAACTTGACTTTCATCAGGCAACTTAAAGTCTTTAGAAAGCACAAGACATTCAGTCTCAGTGAAGAGAACACTATTTTTACTGTCACAAATTTGTGAAACAGAGAACAGATTAAAATTCTGCAACTCTTCCACATAATAGACATTTTCAAAATCCAACTTGGAAGTTCTGATGGTTCCTTTGCCTGTTATTTTACCATCTCCACCTCCAAAAGTCACAGTGCCTCCTCTTATAGTCACAAAGTCCACCAACATGTCTCTATTTCCGGCCATACTTCTAGAACACCCACTATCAACAATGCCTAAATCTTTACTTCTATGAGGATTTTCCTACAACAAAAGAAAATACAACAACATCAGATACAATTGGAGACCCAAGTCATGACTGACTTGGGCCTGCCTTGTGGATCAGAAAGATTTAAACCATGTAGATTGATGAGATCCACCAATGTTCTTGGGTCCCTTCTTCAAATATGGTCAGTATTGTTTCCAAGAACAACCTGCTGAGGACTTAACAGCAGTTTCCCATCTTTCCCCCCCTTTTTGCATTGGGTCATAATAAACAGGCCTATAATCATTCTGAAAGTAAGAGCTTGTAGGTCTGATGAATGGTCTAGCAGCATTTCTTTTCCAACCAGCAGGAATAGGTTTAACAGCTGGAATTGGTTTTCCGGCAGGAAATGGCTTACCAGCAAGAACTGGCTTACCAGCAGGAACTGATTTACCAGCAGAAACTGGTTTACCATTAGGAAATGTAGCTCTGCCAGAGCTCATGTGTGCTGCTTGAGGAACAAATGGGGGTATATTTTCAACATTATTCCACAATGGTCTAGATTGTTGTTGCCCAGCACACACACCCATTCTATTCTCATAAAAATCACAATCCTTAATAAGATGAGAATAACTACCACAAACAAAGCATGATTTATTTCTAAAAGATTTGTTCTTAACATGACTTCTCTTATTACACACAAACTTATCACAACCAAAACTAGAAATAGAATTGTTTTTAACAAAATGAAAAGAAATGTCTTCAAAAGAAGCTGTCTTTGAATTGGATTCATCATCAGCTACTCTTGAGGAGAAGTCATCAGACTTGGGTGTGGGAGACTTGTCACTTGAATCACATGAGGCAAAGTCATTGGTCTTGGGTTCTGAGGACTTGTCACTGTTAGAACAAGAGACAAAGTCATTAGATTCATAGTCAGAATCAGGCAAGTCATTGGACTTTTTGCCATAGGTCATGTGTGATTCATCAAAGTCTATGTTAGTGGAGGTTGGCTTAAATGTTCCTGTTATAGGTGGAGAAACAGCATTCATTCCTCCTTCTTTAACATATTTAACAGGTATTTGATAATTCACAGGTTCAGGGGTAGGGTCAAAAATGCTTGGCTCATTAGGGTCATACACTTCATCTGGCCCAATATCAAACCCCAACCCTCTCTTAGACCTTACAGACTGAGAGCTATTATTCAAATTAGCTAGGTGTTTAGATGATTCTTGCCATGCATTACACCTGGCCACTTCACTATCTAACTTAGCCTGCAAGTCCTGTTTCTCTAAATTCACCTTAGCATTTTCACTTTCAGAATATTTTAACAAATTAGTAGTGTTTTCCAAATCTCTTTCTAAAACCCTAATCTTTTCTTCATATGCCAACTGATTAGTTTGGTACCAAGCCTTTTGTTTTTCTAAAGTTTTAAGTGTACTTTTATAAGCTTGAACCTGAACATAATAATCTTTATATTGAGTTCTACATCATCAAACTCCTTTTTAAGTTTAGCATAGTTATCATCACATCCAAAAGGACAAGTTTGTACCTGAGATGAGATACCCATCAAAGCAAATTCCTCAGCTACATCTGTCTCATCTTCTGTCTCACATCCAATAAGCATTCCATAAACTTGAGCAGCACCTCTTTCCTCATCGTCTACCTCATGTTGTGACCAATCCACCATGGAATCAACAGATAGCAAGGCTTTAGGCTCCTCTGAGTCTAATTCTTTGAGCTTGAATGCAGAGTATCTGGTCTTATCACCTGCCTTCTATTCTTTGGATTCTCTTGCAAAGTGACCGAGTTGTGAGCATTTGTAACATCTAGCCTTCCTTTTATCAAACCTTGCTCCATCCTTCCTATTGAATTGGATCTTCCTGCCAGCCTTCTTTTCAAATCTGTTCACCTTTACTGAAAGCATAGCCATTTGCCACTTGATATCCAATTCTTCCAAGTCCATCTTATCAATCTGGTCAAAGTCTTCATATGCAAGTTGTTGTTGTGGTTCACTTTCAGCAACAAAAGAATGCAGCACATCTTCAATCACATTGCCAGGAATGGAATGTGTTCTTGGTGCAGCAGGGGTATATGAGGTTGATGAAGATGATGAGGTTGGGCTATCAGCATATGACATCTTGTTATTAGTACTGGTAGTACTAACAAAAGGCTGAGTGAGTTGGAGCAGAGGAATTGTAGCTTGAACCTCCCTTGATATCAATCTCAAGTGACCTGAGCTTGTTGTACAGGTCATCAAAGCTTAAATAATCAAGACCACCCTTTGTCTTGAGAGTAATTGATACCTGAGACAAGGAAGCAGGCAATGCCCTCAAGAACTTGGTATTGCAATCTTCATTGTCTGGTTTTGCCTACAGTTGATTTAGTTGGCTCAAGATCTTCTGAAACCTATCATACCCTTTATGCAGGCCTTCAGCTTCAGAAATCTTGAATTCTTGAAATTCTTGCTTAAGCATAGACTTCCTCATCTTCTTGGATTCATCATTACCTCCAAATCTGTCTTTAATAGCCAACCAGATGTCCCTAGCATCATCGAGATGCTGAAAATCACCCATATGGTCTTCTGGGAGAGACTGAAGCAATATAGTTCTTGCCTTGGTCTCCCTCTGAACTGCAATATGTTCATCAGCAGAAACAGGAGGAAGAATTATGATGTTGCCTTTAGAATCTCTTCCAGTTTTCTTTCTGCTGTTACCATTCTGAATGACATGCCAGAGGTTATAATCACTATTTGTGATCCAGTATTCCATCTTCATCACCCATATCTCATACTCATCCTTCTTAAGGTAAGGAAACTTGGAATTATTGCTTAAAAAAGTGGGTGTTACAATTTGTTGATGGACATTCTGTGTTTCAGGTTTTTCATTGTTGACAGCAAAATCATCTGTTTCGGATGAAGTCATTGTATGAGGGTTTAAGAGATTTGTTTGAAAAGGTTTCTTCTTTGACAGAGACTCTCACCAGGCTCTGATAGCACTTGTTGGATCAGCCCTAGATAGATCTTTGAGCCTTATGGAACCGGTAGAATGCTTATGTAATCACAAATAAACTACAAGAGAATCTCTAATAATAAACTTATGTTTACGCAGAATATAAACACAAGAGTTAAAGAAGAAATAACTAATAAACACTTGATCCTCTATGGATCTATATTTAACTATTAAAATTGTTTTCTAAGTCGTACATAGTTCATGGCCGTGAGTTTCTTTTATACTATAAGAAACCCTAATACAGCCCATTACAAGAAAACGTGTGAAGAAGATATGCATTATCACTTTCTAATATAACTCATGCATATCCCTTACTCTAACAAACTTCTAAATATACGGGTTGACTATTTCTATTACCCGCAGAAACAATAACTAACATCAGGAACCACTATTGGCTACCAGCAGAAATAATAAAAGTACTATGCCAGCAGGAACTATATACCTGCCAGCAGAAACATGATGCGTGGTTTTGTAACCTTACAACAGGTTTTACCTCTCGAGGGATCTCAAGAGGCTTACAACCCCACCAGGCAGTGTACCTGACCGATGTTGTATAGTGTAGTGGTAAGTACGGGGGATTGATCGTTCTCCACAGGGAATAGTGTTCGTTAGGTGTGAAAGGCTACTCTAATTAGGTCTAAGGGTTGAGGAAGATTCTTTTTTATGTTTTTATATTTTTTATGAAAGCAAGTAAAATCTCGGTTTTGAAGGAGTGGGCGGAATTAGTTGCTAGTCAACTAACCCAAATTACTACGAATGCAAATAAAATAAAATAACTGAAATGAAAATGTGGTGAGAAACTTATGTGTAGAGAAATGTGTTTACTTAGATTTTCTTACTCCCTAACTATCTTTTACCGGTTAATTAGTGTGTATTAGTTGCGTGGATGACGGGTGTATTCCTTAATACCATTCGTGGGGTGGGGTACTTACTTCCCCAACTCTACAAGCTCCTACTTCACTCCTATGTCGAGCCGGCTAGGAAGCTCCTAACATGGGATCACTAGAATTCGCTTGTGCATTAAATACAACCATAAAAACCTTTAGTACGCATTTGGTTCATGTTTCTTAAGACGTTCAAGCAAGTTACCGAATAGGAAGTTAGCCAGTTTTCTTAAGCCTAACATAGATAAACAATCATCCAATACAACTAATAACACACTAACAACCAATAATCAATAGCTAGGTTTCATTAGATCTAAGCAAACACAAGATAAATTTAGCCTAACATGTTAAACAAAAGACAAGAATAAGATAGAATCAAACAACACATAGACATATTGAATGATTAATTGATAACTTATCTTTCAATGAAACATGGAAGATCTCAAGGCAAAAAGCCTTGAAAAAGAAGCTGAATTCGTCCTAGGGTTTTCTCCCAAAATTCCACACACTAAGCTCTCTCTAATGACAAAAAATTAGAAAACTATATATAGATTTTTGGATCTGACGGCGTCACCTTATGGAGTGTGACGCCGTCACCTCGCCGCTTTTAGGGTTCCCGGATGACCATCTTGACGCCGTCCCTCTTTAGCTCTTCAAAAATCCATTCTGGCTTATCAAGGCTTGACGCCGTCGAACCATGAACGTGACGCCGTCCCCTTATGATTTAAGCCGTGACGCCCTTGATCAAGTTAAAGCGTAACGCCGTCAGAATTCACATGCTATTTTCACTGGCCCGTCATGAGTAAATTTCACGTCCAACTTTTCTTGCCAAGGCATGACGCCGTCCAGAGTAAAGTCTGACGCCGTCAAGAGTAACTTTTAGCCGATTCTTGAGACTTTGCCGTTTTCTTCACTTTAATGCTCCAAAAACGTCCAAAATGCCTCCTTTTCCAGATTTCTCCTCAAAAGTACCTAAAATGACAAAAGGAACGATTTAGGGCAATATTTGATCAAATAAATACGATTTAGGGCTTAAATGACCCCTTAAAAGCGGTACACTTTTCGCTTCATCAAATACCCTTACACTTGAGATTTGCTTGTCCTCAAGCAAATGCGCTTTTATTCTAATCAAAATACAAGTTAGGGGTCATTTAATGCTAACATAAAAGTAATTACAACAAATAATCGTTCCACTCTAATCATAATAAGCACGGAGATTACAAACTAGCACCTCACAAGTAGTGTTTAGATACTCACATCTCTCAAGTGTCATCAAAATAAATCTCATAAATGAAAACGGATAATATCTCTCACTACCTGTCATAGCAAATAGATTACCATAGGCTTGGGAAAGGATCGAGAACCTCCTCCACTAGGCGTAAGCACCTAAGATAAACTATCAAAGAGGGCTTTTAAATGGGTTATAACGTAAGGTGTAGGGAAAAGGAAAACACGGTTTTGTTGGATACGGGATATTTTACTGGTGGCGAGTTAAAGATCTTGATCAATTACATGTACTATACAATGTTGCTAAGCCAAGACTAGACTCGATCTTAAGCTAATGATAAAATAACAAAAACATAAAATAAACATAAAATAAAACGGGATGGTAGTCCGTATGTTTTTTCTATTTTTCATTTCTCATTTTTTTGTGTTTTTCTTGATTTTTTTTTTTTTTTTTTTTTTTTTTTTTTTTTTTTTTTTTTGCATACACTTTTACCCTACCATCCAAAATAATACATCATAGGGGCGTTGCATTCCCCTTACACTTGAACTTTTACTTAACTTTACAAATACTAATCTAATGACTCGAATTAAGATAATTGAAAAACTTGGAGTACTTTTAAAACATTTAGCACATATGGGGGTAATAAATGATGTTCTTCCCCATTACTCCATTACACTAGTACTTTACCCATGAGTCCCAATCGTCCCAAAACAATATGTACAAGGATATGACTCGACTTAGCAACCATGTAATCAACTAGATAATTAACTTGGGTTTAAACAAATGTTGTCACAATAATGCACTAAAAATGAGTGCATACAAGGTAGGCTAAGGCGATTTGGGTGTACATTTTAGTGGGGTGTAACAAATTCTTCCTTTAAGTAAAATGCTTAAAGGTCAAAACGAAAAGATAGGCTCTGAGGGGTGTACTAGGGGTATCGTGTACTAAAAATGAGTACAACGCAAAGGGTGTGGAGAATTACTTGACCAATGTAGCCAAAGTAATTATAACAAAAACACAGGTGTAAAACAATGGGTTAATCCTAATGCCTCTTATCATGTAGTAAATCTAACTACACGAATGTAGTCTCACTTGTGGCCTTGGAATGGTCCTAACGCAAGTTCTAGAATCTAAGTGCTACTGGTACACACATCATAGCATAAATGCTTTTCCTACCAATTCTAGGGGCGAACCTCACATATTTGGGGGTGGAAAATTTTTTTAGTGGTACGGTTTTTTGTGCTAGTTATATAACTCCTATCCGTGAGACGCTCATTAAGATCAAAGTTTCACTCCTATATGTTGTAAAAAATTTTAAATTTGGCACTAAAATTACCTTAACAAGTATTTCTCTCAGTTTTATTACACATCTACCATCAAACAAACAAAAATCAAGCGCAATTGTATTCTCTAAAATCGTACTTTTACCCTCCCCTTACACTTAAGATGAACATTGTCCCCAATGTTCAAATAATAAGATGTAAAAGAAAAAAGTAAAAAGATGAAATCAAATACTCCCCTGATTCGCTCGGTGGATAGTGAAATTACACGGTTAGATCTTCCTCCAAAGAGAATGTTGAAGCTCCATGACTAATGCATCGCCATAAGCTTGATTCCAAAAACATCTCCTTGTCCAAAATAACCTGTTAAACCTGAGAAAACAAACACGAAAACCTGCATAACATCGGCGGGATAAAATCTATATATAAGGATATAATGCTTGTGGAATGATAATTTTGCAGATTCCTGGAGATTATAAGTTGGAGATTTAATAAAAAAATTTTATGAAAACAAAACTTTCAAAAATTTCTGGAAATTAAATCTGACGCCGTCAGGTTATAACCCCTGACGCCGTCAGAAATGACCTGACAAAAATTTTCATTTTAAGTTTCAATAAAATTAATTGAAAAACCTTTACCTTACTTCCTGGAAATCCTGCAAAACATCATTATGACTCGATACAAGCATTTGACTCAAACACACACTAATATGTATGTTAATTTATTATTATTATGATTCATGTTCATTTGTGTTCTAATAAACCGATTTAGATTTCCCTTACACTTATCTTTTGCAAAATACCTTTATATGTAGTTAAGACGAAGTTAAAAACAACATAAAGCATTTTCACAAATTAGTTTTTAACATGAATCAATAATAATAAAAATTAAACACACATACGGAAAATAAAATCAAACAAACAAATAAATAAACACACAAAGCAAATAAAGCAAATAAAGCTTGGGTTGCCTCCCAAGAAGCGCTTTTCTTTATTAACGAGTCTTGTAGCTAGACTCAAAGTCACGTACATTACGTGACTCCATCATTCATAATGACGTATCCCTGATAGATATGATCCTTGCTATCAGGGTGGTGGTGTCTCAATCGCTCGACATTCGCAGTTACTTCACCTCCTCCTTTGCTGGTCAAGCTTACTATCCCCTCTTGGTGTAAACTTTTAATTGTGAATGGTCCGTACCACCAGGGACTTAGTTCATCGGTAGGTGCTTCTGTTTCTGAATGCCTTAGGAGCACTGAGTCTCCTTTTGTAAATTCAACGGGGTTATTGGGTTGCTCATCAGCCTCAATATAATCGTTATTTCCATCCTTACATTCTCTAATCTCATTTTCCATATAACTCTTAATCCTTGCCTCCCATGCAAGAATTTTCTCTCGAACATTACCACGGACTATATTAGTGTTAGCCTCCATCTTCTTCTGCAGAGCAACATCTCGTATATGTCGTGGGATCGTTGGGAAGTTTACTGTTTTCTTCCCCTTCTTCATTTGGATGGTGCTATTTTCGTAATTGATTTGTGCTCTAGTGGTAGCGAGAAAGGGTGCCCCAAAGATTATTGGCATATTCATATCATTTCTCTCAATGATCATGAAGTCGACCGGATACAGGAATCCGGCAACGTTGACCAGCACATCTTCTGCAATTACTAACGGATACTCATAAGAATGCTTTGCAAAGGAGAGTTTAGTATGGGTGATGGATGGCAACTCATCGGTTAACTGAACATAAACGGATAAAGGCATCAAATTTACGTCGGAACCTTGGTCAGCTATCGCATCCAGATACTTGTGTTTTCCAATGCTGCATGGTATTTCAAAGACCCCGTAGAATTTCTGCTTTTCCACTAACTTTTGTCCTATGAGGCATTCATACAATTGCCCACCGGGTAATATGTCAGATTTATCATCCGGTTCCACCTTCTCGGACTTCTTGTTGGGTAGATGAATACGTCGATAGTTTCTCACCCAATCGTTTATGGTCTCCTTGTTTATTTCGTGCTTCAAGTAATGCTTCACTTGTTGTGACACTGGCGGTTCAACCAATTGGCGCTCCTCAGAGGGCGCCTCCTCTCCCTTGTCGGAATCGCATTTGTACGCATTGGTGTTTCCATTATTAAGTGGGATGAGGTCAATTTTGTTAACTTCCATAGTTATGGATTTCCCTCTTCCATCATTTCCGCCCTCTTGGACGACGGAGGTGGCCTTGACAAATTTAGTGTTAGGAACATCAGCGTCATTCCTCACCAATACTTTTTCAGGGGCTTTTGTATTTGTGTATTCTTTCAAAAGATTCATCATCTCCGCCATCTTCTCTTCCATTTCCTCCTTTTGTTTGTAGACGGCTTCCTCAAATTTTGCCAACCGTTCGGAGTGTTTTGACATGTACTCTCTCATTCGAGCTTCGAATGTTGGACTAAGTTCCTGAGGTGGTGAGTTGGGTGGAGCGTGCTTATGGAAGGGTTTAGTATTTTCCCTACGGGGTGATTCGGACAATGGTATTTGCTTAACGCTTGAGACTGAGTTAATTGTTGCTTTTTGTGGACTTAAGGGTCTCTTTTGCTTTTCCATAAGATATGCAACCCTTTTCTCAAGTTCACTAACGCTTTCCTCAGTGATTTGATTGGCTGTATCGGGCGATGAATATGTCTTGACTGCCGAGCGCACGTCGTGGGAGACTTGCCACAATTCATCATCGTCGGATGCAAGCTCATCAATGATCTCCCATGATTCCTCGGTGCTTTTGTCGCGCAATCTGCCCCCGGCGGCTCGATCGATGGCACGCTTGGTGTGGTAATCAACATGGTCATAGAAGATTTGGATTTGAAGCCATAGATTTATGCCATGGTGAGGGACTTTTTGAAGTAAGTCCTTGAATCGAATCCATGCCCCGTAGAGGGTTTCGCCTCGACGTTGTTCAAACATCAAGATATCCTTCCTTAGCTTGGTAGTTCTCCCTGGTGGGAAAAACTGAGCAAGGAAACGAGTGGTGAGATCATCCCAAGAGGTGATGGATCCTGCGGGTTGACGTTCTAGCCACTGACTAGCTTGGTCCCGCAGAGAGAATTGGAAGAGACGCAATCGGGTCGTCTCTCGAGTGGCAACATCAAGGTCTATAGAATCAACAATTTTAAGAAAGTCCTTGAGATGTTGATTAGGATCTTCAGAACGAAGTCCATGGAATGCGCATCCGCTTTGCACCAACCGGATGGTGTCGGATCGCAAGGGTGTGATATTGGCTCCTTGAGTGAGCTCAATGGTGTTTCGATAGCCATGGTGGCTAGGACGGGAATACTCTCCTAAAGTACGGGCTCTAGGAGGTGGTGGTGGTTGTTGTGGTGGTGGGTTGTTGTGGTTAAGGATATTACCATCTTCCATGATGTCGGACGGTAATGGTTACGAACAAAGACACGAAGAAAATAGATAGACTAAAGAAAACCTAGAAAAATAAAATAAAAATCTCACTAGAAAGGAATCTAGTGAGTAGACCTAATAGAAATAAAAATTCAACCTAAACAATAACTATTCCCCGGCAGCGGCGCCAAAAACTTGATGCGTGGTTTTGTAACCTTACAACAGGTTTTACCTCTCGAGGGATCTCAAGAGGCTTACAACCCCACCAGGCAGTGTACCTGACCGATGTTGTATAGTGTAGTGGTAAGTACGGGGGATTGATCGTTCTCCACAGGGAATAGTGTTCGTTAGGTGTGAAAGGCTACTCTAATTAGGTCTAAGGGTTGAGGAAGATTCTTTTTTATGTTTTTATATTTTTTATGAAAGCAAGTAAAATCTCGGTTTTGAAGGAGTGGGCGGAATTAGTTGCTAGTCAACTAACCCAAATTACTACGAATGCAAATAAAATAAAATAACTGAAATGAAAATGTGGTGAGAAACTTATGTGTAGAGAAATGTGTTTACTTAGATTTCCTTACTCCCTAACTATCTTTTACCGGTTAATTAGTGTGTATTAGTTGCGTGGATGACGGGTGTATTCCTTAATACCATTCGTGGGGTGGCGTACTTACTTCCCCAACTCTACAAGCTCCTACTTCACTCCTATGTCGAGCCGGCTAGGAAGCTCCTAACATGGGATCACTAGAATTCGCTTGTGCATTAAATACAACCATAAAAACCTTTAGTACGCATTTGGTTCATGTTTCTTAAGATGTTCAAGCAAGTTACCGAATAGGAAGTTAGCCAGTTTTCTTAAGCCTAACATAGATAAACAATCATCCAATACAACTAATAACACACTAACAACCAATAATCAATAGCTAGGTTTCATTAGATCTAAGCAAACACAAGATAAATTTAGCCTAACATGTTAAACAAAAGACAAGAATAAGATAGAATCAAACAACACATAGACATATTGAATGATTAATTGATAACTTATCTTTCAATGAAACGTGGAAGATCTCAAGGCAAAAAGCCTTGAAAAAGAAGCTGAATTCGTCCTAGGGTTTTCTCCCAAAATTCCACACACTAAGCTCTCTCTAATGACAAAAAATTAGAAAACTATATATAGATTTTTGGATCTGACGGCGTCACCTTATGGAGTGTGACGCCGTCACCTCGCCGCTTTTAGGGTTCCCGGATGACCATCTTGACGCCGTCCCTCTTTAGCTCTTCAAAAATCCATTCTGGCTTATCAAGGCTTGACGCCGTCGAACCATGAACGTGACGCCGTCCCCTTATGATTTAAGCCGTGACGCCCTTGATCAAGTTAAAGCGTGACGCCGTCAGAATTCACATGCTATTTTCACTGGCCCGTCATGAGTAAATTTCACGTCCAACTTTTCTTGCCAAGGCATGACGCCGTCCAGAGTAAAGTCTGACGCCGTCAAGAGTAACTTTTAGCCGATTCTTGAGACTTTGCCGTTTTCTTCACTTTAATGCTCCAAAAACGTCCAAAATGCCTCCTTTTCCAGATTTCTCCTCAAAAGTACCTAAAATGACAAAAGGAACGATTTAGGGCAATATTTGATCAAATAAATACGATTTAGGGCTTAAATGACCCCTTAAAAGCGGTACACTTTTCGCTTCATCAAAACAAAAACTGCACTAACAGCAGTAATGAACTATTACTATTTTTATTAATTCCTAACAGTAACCTAAGCAGATTAATAGTAATAAAAGTTCTTTTAGTATTTGTTGTTCTTCTTAGCAATACAAGTTAGATTCCGCATAACTTATATTGTTCATAGTCGGTGTTTCTCTTGTAGTTAGTTTGGATCTATCTAGATTAGCTACGACCCTTAACAGGCTAGAAGGATCCATTCAGATTGGGACCAACACATATAACCCGACAGGGGCATTCATGAGAGATAGTATCCGAAATCCAGTAGCGGTGAAAAGCAAAGCATACCTCGTGCACTACACGTAGACCTATCTGCATTTGGATCCCCTGCAACAGACCGCACGAAAAACCATGAATGCCGTTGCATACCGTAAAAGACAATGATAAAGGAAGAAAAGATCAAGCAACCATGTAACTCTACAGATGAATTCACCAAAGGCACCAAACAAAGTCTGGTCACACCATACCTCGTGTGGCGTGCTTTTGTCTACCAGAATGTGAACCCACAGTGAGGGGACGCTCATGTGTCGCAGTGCCTTGTGCTACACCAATAACAGATAAGAATAGGCATGCATCAGTAATTCAAGTCCCAATTTGAAAACAAAATATGAGCCCATGAAAACGCATAAGAATGAAACATGAAATGTACATTGGTGACTGGACGTCGATGCGTCTGAGTGTGTACTCATTGTAGGATTCTGAGCAGGTTCACCGGTCACCACATCTATAAAAATACAACCTACACTTACTAATATTCATGTTCAAAAGAGATAAATCATAGGAAATATAAGAAAATAATCAAAGCATACGTTGGTAACCATATGTAGTCCTCCCAACGTACCTACTGAACCTCGAAGAGCTGTTGCCAATGAAAACACTTTGACCTATAAAAACAACGCCGGAAAATAGATTTGTATAAGAAAACAGTACCATTGTTTCAATAAAAAGAAGTTCAGAGTACCACCATGTTACCTCACTCACACTGATTGACACTTGTAGATGGTTGTGACTGTGCACTCGTGGGATAAAAATGAGAATCAAAGCATTCACTGCAGCTATAAACAGACTAGAAAAAACTATTGTTATCCGTACTCGTGGCAAAAAATTTAAGAAGCAGTTAGAACACTTACATCACACACATCTATAAACACATAAGAACTAACCTTGAGGCACAATGACATCAGACGTGCTTCTGCTCGGAACGTCACTCTGAACTATAACATTAACCATAAAAGAGAAATTAGCGCCATAAAGTACCACTGGTATGTGAAATCATAAATCCAAGACAGGCATAAACGATAACAATGAACAAACAATGAGTTACCATCAACGACGGCGGTATGCATCAGTGTTGGTTCACTAATGGGATACATATCAAGTTCTGGCAAAACAACAACATATCACATATCATGAGTCTTGCAAGCCATATAAAAATACACGAAAAGGAAAGAAACCACAAAATCAAGAATGAACAAACCTGTAGTACCACCAATAAGCACATTCACAGAAGAACCCTCGACCATGTCTAGAGCACTTTGGTTGGCTGCTAAACTTGCATAAGTAGAGCCCCCCATAGCATAGCACCCTATAAACAGAAAAAAGTAATGAAGAAACTATAAATATTAGTGCAATAGACTCATGACAAAATACGGTAACAAAATTTATAACAGCACCGCTAGATGCGTCCACTGCTAAACTTGCATAAGTAGAGCCACCTATAGCATAGCACCCTGTAAAATGCTATGTTGTTCCAGGTTTAAATTGGTAATCTATTTAAAGAAAAATTCCGTGTAGAGCAATTCCAAACACACTTTTATATGTTCCCTACATGGCTACATTACACATTTTTTTCTTCATATGCATCTAAACATATTATTTGACTGTACACAAACATTATAACCTCCTTTGATCCCTGAGTTAAATTCAGTAACAAATTATCTTGTAAATTAACATAACTCGTAACAAATTAGAAACATAGCATAATTACAGAAATAACACTAACCTGGAAGATGGATTTGATCATGGATTTGTCATCCTCTTCAAGCTTGTCCTCTTGCTGCAGAAAGATCCAGAATCGATGTAAACATAACAGATAAACACCTAATAGTAATCACAAAAAACTAAAATCGATTTAATAAATCACGATTCATCAAAGCCATGGATACTGGAATCAAACATAAACTGATTGAATTAATCAAAATTAAATATTCAAAATTACAATAAATGAGTTCATAAAGCATACAAAGTCATTATACCTGGTTAAAAAAACAAAATGCATTAACGGAAACTTACAACAAACGGATTATAGCAATTCATTTAGACGATGCATAAGAGTGTTTCTACAACTCCTGATTCTCTTCGTCTCCTACAAATCCCTATTACACAATTATCAAAATAAGCATTTGTAAACGCTTTGATTTGAGGGTTTTTAAGGATACGGTTGTAATGGCTTTGATTTGATTTTTGAACAAATTAATAATCAATTGATTACTTACCCAAAATATTAACGGAAATCATTCGAATTGACACAATTATGAAGGAGCGTTTTGATTGAAGAATGGTATTGAATAACATAATTACTTACCCAAAATACGATCCTTCAACGCTGTTGCAGATCAGGACTTGTACGACATTAATACACAGCCAATAGGAATCGCGACACGTCAGAGAATTGATTGCAGGAGATGCTTTAGAGGTGTTGTAAATTATTTTCGTTTATTAGATAGTATAGATAAACCTACTTATGTCAATTTTAGAACAATTGTTTAGTGTTCAAGTTTTCATATTAGTGTTAAATCACATGTGATACGTCATGCGAATTTCAATACTAGAAAAGAGAATGTAAAAAAAAAAAAAAAAAAAAAAAAAAAAAAAAAAAAAAAAAAAAAAAAAAAAAGACTAATTTGTCAAAAGTATATGAAAATACCTGTCTATTGAAAGATGAAAAATTATCGTCGCGATGGTACAATTTGTTTTGCTCAACGATTAACGGTAAATGAGATATTTAAATTATAAAAAGATAGGTGTAATAGCATTTTTAATTATAATATTAATTAATCTTCTCTTTTTTACTAATAGACTAATGATTTGCTGAAATTTGTCTTTTGTTTTAAAATTTTGATATGTAAATGATTGTTGATCCCAGTTGAGCAATTGATCTAGTTAGTTATCTTAGATGTAAATCTAAAACAACAAGTATAGAAACTGTCTTGACTTGTAAACTATTAAACACAACGCGGAATATTATGTTTAATCTTAAGAAGAACAATGAATTGAACAGTAGAATTCTCAACAAACACTTCAATATATTAATATACGAATACTCAAAAGTATTAGGGTTTACAACCTTGAAATGAATTGACTCTAACAATGATACGTACTAAACTCTAACCCTAGAACCTCCCTTTATAGACTAAGGAGTCCTAGTCGGTTTACAATAACTTTCTACACAAGATAAATCTTTCAGAATCTATTCTATATTTATCTAACTGACTATACAAGTTATCAAATAAGCAGTAGAAACCATCTCTAGCAGTAGTATCCATAAGCCTAGCAGTAGTATCCACTTGGTGTGTTTCCTTGATCTTCTCAGCAACTCCAGTAGTAGTATGAAATACACTAGCAGTAGTATCATTATCACCAGCAGTAGTATAACACTTAGAGTATTTTCTTTCATGCACCATGAGCAGTTATATCTATTATGAGCAGCAGCATCTCTAAACCCAACAATGATCTCTTATATTAAGCTAAACAAATCATTGTTATATTGTAACATGCATTTAAGAGTAATGCGATATACTTGTAAAAGAAGTTTATGTTGATCATCACATTTGTCAAACTCGATGGCAGAGATAAGAAGATAGAGCCACTGAATGCCAATAACCACCAATGTTGTCCATTGTTCCATTTTTTTAGTATTAACAATTCAAAATCCCTTAAAAACTCATAGTTGGAAAACCTTTTTGTTGGATATTTTAGTGTAATTGGATTAACTTGTTTGACTAATTTAGTCATAATAAGACATCATTTAGGCTTGGAGGTGCGGAGTGCACTTCTATTTGAATTTATTATGATCTTAGGGGCGAAGCCCCAAAGGGACGGGGGTCCGGGGGTAGCGTCCCTGGGAGTAGGTCCAAGGGGCGGCAGCCCCTGGCAGGGTCCAAGTTGTTATGGTAAAAGTTCCTCAGAAAATTAAATTTTTAGAAATTAAAGGACTAATTTTGACAACTTTGAAACCCTTAGAAAACCTGCATAAAAGATAGTTTGTGCCGTAATCCCTCATTCAGATTGATACGTTTTTCTCTTGGTCATTATTTTTTTCTCTGGTTCATCGATCTCAAACACAAGCATTCAAAACGTTCTCAATCTCTGAAGTGTATCCGATTGAATAATTCGGGAGAACCACCGAATTGATTCGATCTGAAAGTGTTCACACGCCTTTTAGAGATTCAAATAATATCCGGTTGTGTTCGTTTCATCTATTTATCCCCTACAAAGATCGAATCAATAATTGAAGATGACGAACCCTGATTCTGTGAAGTATATGAATAATCATATCAACACACAAATTAATTTCTGTGGTAATCATGATTGGTGAATTCGAATATGTGTAAAAGATTTTTGAATCTGTTTCAGCCATGTTCTACATATTCACAAGAACTTATGAAATTTGAAAGGGAATAATACTGGAGGTTGCATGATCAGAGTTTAGAACATCAATATGTTGCATGTCAGAATGGTATTTTGGAATCTGGAAACAAGATCCCCATGTACGCTCTTTCTGTTTATATTCTATCATGAAATTAAGTAGAAATTGCATGACACTTATGCATGTTGATACAATTACTGTAATGCATAATAACATGATCCACTTATATGTTAATTGAATAATTGCATGTTGATAAAAATTTAAAAGGTTTACTTGATCAAATCGAAGTACATGCAATGTCAAGTATTTTGAAGTGCTATAATTTCTTTGGTTGTATATGAATTATAAAACTGAATTTTATCAAGTGCTATAATTTGCATGTGAATATAAAAAGGCAACTAGACTAACTAATAAGTTAATTGAGAATGCATAAATTTATTGTTCATGAATATGGAAGTCATTGATTAAAAATTATATACATATGTAAATATAGAAATTAATGACTGTAGTCGCATATTCAATCATTAATAATTGCCTTGGTAGTTATCTTATTGGTTTTGAGCAAACCGTTGTGCACTTGTGCAAATACTGAATATTAATGGCTTATTCCATTTTGCATGTTGAAACTTTGAGATGCAAGTTATTCTTGGTTGGGTAACCATAGTATTTGCTATTAACAGTATATGTTTCTTTTCATGAAAGAAAACATATGATTATTTATGTTAATGTCTGGCGGTAACCGAAAGGTTTTGGTGGTTTGTTAATTTGGCCAGTGACTAACCAGAAAGATATCTAGATAACAAACAGTTATGTGATTTTGCATGGTGTTGATTTACTTGTTTGAAAAATTTGAAGATTGCCTTTGAATTGATTTGTATATTCAGTGATATCTAGATAACAAACAGATATATGTTCTAATGTGGGTTATGTTTATGATGTACGTGTTTTCATATTAAAATGAGTGAATTGGATAAATTCATGGTTACTCTTGATTGATGTTCAAGTTGTTGTAAATCACAGTATACAATTACGATAAAAGATACATGGCTTTTGTTTCCCTCATGATACACCTACTGTATATGTAGGACATGCATTGTTCTGATCGGTGATTTTAGAAAACAGAAATGTCCATGAAACTAAATGATAATTTCATATTTGGACAGACACTTTGTACTGAAACTGTTCTGTGATTACAATAGTGACCTTTGGTTGATCACTTTGTTTTTTATGTTAAATCGATGCAACTGATTTTCTGAAATGGAAAAGTTATGATATCGATTGGAAAGAAACATTGGCATGTTATGAACCAAGTAATTACTTACTTGATTAAGCCATTGTTTGTGGTTTAGAATACTATGGAGATTCTTTAAGTAAGTATGAACTGGTGTGAGTTTTATTTATTGATCAAGGAGACCATGGTTAGATTTTTCACACTTGAAGTGAATATAGAATCTTGAGATCAATAAAATGAACATCCGTAAGTGTTTGGATTTTACACATGGTGTAGATGTAATGTTTTGATTAACAATATGCTTGATTTGTTATGTGAATTAACTTGAGTGTGTGCTTTGGCTACTTGGCTTACGAGTTGTTTGATTGACTACTAATGGAATATTTGGTACGGTATTTACTCTATGATTTGGCTTAAAGCCTGTTGCCTGCTTTGCAGTCTAAGTTGACATGAAAAAATATATGTCATGAAAAATCAAATGAACATTTTAGTGGTCTCATAAAAATTCACGAGGAAAGAACGTTGTGAACAAGTATTTTAATACTTGGTAGAAACCAAGGATTATGGTTTAGGTAGCAACAAATTCTTTATAATGATAAAGTGATGCAAGTTGGATAATTGATCAAAAGGTTTATGGGGAATTAAGTGTTAGATTTTACACTTGGTGTAAATGTAGTATCTTGTGATTAAAGGAAAAGTTGTTCAACATATTCAACGATTGCAAGTTCTAGTAACTCTGGTACATCTGACCAAGTGACTGATTCCCCTCCTAAGCCTTCTGAGCCTAGGAGGAGTGTAAGAGCAAGAAAAGCCAAATCTTTTGGTGATGATTTCCAACTATATTTGGTCGAAGGATCAAGGAATGATATTAACTTTCAATATCAATATTGTTTTAATGTTGATGATGATCCGAGGACCTACAGTGAAGCTATGGCTTCAAGGGTTGCCACATTTTGGAAAGAGGCAATCCAAGATGAGATTGACTCTATTATGCACAATAATACTTGGAAATTGGCTGATTTACCACCTGGGTGTAAACCATTGGGTAGTAAATGGATCTTCAAAAGGAAGATGAAGGTGGATGGAAGCATAGACAAGTATAAAGCCAGATTGGTTATCCAATGCTTTAGAAAAAAGGAAGGCATTGATTTCTTTGATACCTATGCTCCTGTTGCTAGGATTACCACTATTAGATTATTGTTAGCACTTGCAGCTATACATAATCTTGTAATTCACCATATGGATGTTAAAACAGTCTTTCTGAATGGTGAATTGGAAGAAGAGATTTACATGAAACAAGCTGAAGGTTTTGTCATGCCTGGTAATGAAGAAAAAGGTTTGTAAATTGGTTAAGTCTCTTTATGGTTTGAAGTAAGCCCCTAAGCAGTGGCATCAAAAGTTTGATGATGTTGTTTTGTCTAATGGTTTTGCATTAAATAAAGCAGACAAGTGTGTATACAGCAAGTTTGATGCTTCTGGTAAAGGAGTAATCATTTGTTTGTATGTAGATGACATGTTGATCTTTGGTACTGACCAAGATCAAGTTGATACAACTAAGGAATTCTTGTCTTCTAAATTTGATATGAAAGACATGGGGGAGGCTGATATGATTCTTGGCATTAAGATCATACGTGGAGAACATAGCATTACTATCTCTCAATCACATTATATTGAGAAGATGTTGGATAAATTTAATCAAAAGAATTGTTCTCCAATAGGTAATCCTATGGATCCCACTACAAAACTTGAGCCTAATAAGGGAGTTGTTGTGAATCAACTTGAATATTCTGTTAATACAAATATCGTCCTAAAAATGTTATTTATATTTTACGATCTTTACTTAGTTTTGTTAATGACAATTACAAAGTATATCCTTTAGCAAATTATAAATGCTAGCTAAAGTTTCTTTAAAACACATTTTAAATTTCACAAGTTTACTTAGAAATACATTTTACATATCTACTAGTTTATTTCCTTAAAAGGAAACTTTATCTTTAAAATGATACAATGACATCATGGCATGCATCATACATAATATCTTGGCTAGATCTTCAAGCAAGATAGTTGACTTTGGAAGATCTTGATATGACATGACAAAGGTGTGGAGGATACAGCTGGATTTGGAAAGATTTCCAAAACTATTAGCTGTCATATTGCTGTCAAGTCGGCGGATCCAATCGACATAAAGGACAGATCCCTTTTATGGGATCCGCCGAATCCGCTGGCTGTTCATCAGCTTACCTATAAATAGCAAGCTGATCATTTGGACACACCATCACTCATAGAGCCTAACATTCATACTCATTCATTTACATATCATCTAACATTTATCATTCATTCATTTCATTGATCTTTCCTTTTGAAGCAAGGGAGATTAAGCATCAAGGTTCAACATAGACGTGTAAACCTTTAGCATAGTTACTCTGTGATATAGTTGTAGTTCACACATCATTACTTGTATCATTTATCTCAGTGAGTGTGGTTAGTGTTTTAGTCCTCAAAACACAAAAAGTGCAGGGAGTGGTTATACCCTTGTGAAAGAACCAAACGGGAGTGGTTGTACCCTTGTAAAGAACTCGACATCTAGCTTAGTGTCGGTAATTGTATAGGCGACGTAAGGTTGGTTCTACCTTGTAATAGAACCCGGTGTTTAGCTTAGTACCGGAAAAGGAAGTAAGCGACGTGTAAAGGTTTTCTCCACCTAGAAGAGAGTTTGTTTCTTAGTGAAGGATAACTCTCGAGTTAGAGGCTCGAGGAGTGGAGTAGGGCAAGGAAGAGAGTCCTTGTAGCCGAACCACTATAAACATCCGTGTTGTGTGGTTTGATCTTTCCTCTCTTTACTTCTCATATATATATTGTGTGAATATTTGTTTGTGCTTGTTTCCTTTGAAATAACATAAAGTAACAAAGTGAATTAATTTTAAAACGGTAAAACTATTATATTGTATTTTAAAACTTAAAACGATCCATGGATTTTGAAAACTTTAAAGAAGGGCAATCTATGCAAAGACCACCTCTATTCGAACCTAATTGTTTTATTTATTGGAAAAATCGCTTTGAGACTTATGTGAAGTCAAAGGATATAGATCTATGGTTTATAATTGTTGAGGGTGATTACAAGGCCATAAGTAATGATATTTCGGGTGGTCGGGATGTAGAAACTTCTCTTACTCGTCACAGTGATGAGCAAAAGAAGTTGATTGCCAAAAATAATGAAGCCAAAATGATGCTTTACAATGCTTTACCTAAGAAAGAATATGAAAGAGTTTTTATGTGTAAAACGGCTAAAGATATTTGGCAATCTCTAATTGTCACTCATCAAGGAAACTCACTAGTCAAAGATAACAAAATTGATCTTCTTGTTCAACAATATGAACAATTTGTTATCTCTGAAGATGAGATCATTGATAGTGCGTTTGCTAGGTTTAATACTATTATTACATCACTTAAAGCACTTGACGAGACTTTTTCTAGTAAGAATTTTGTCAGGAAATTTCTAAGAGCACTCCGCCCAAAGTGGAGAGCAAAAGTGACAGCTATTAAAGAATCCAAGGATCTTTCAAGCATGACACTGGATGAGTTCATAGGAAATCTCAAAGTTCACGAAATGGTGATGGAAAAAGATTTAGAGATAGTTAAAGGCAAGAAGGAGAAAATGATGTCCATTGCCTTGAAAGCTAGAGCTGAGTCAAGTGATGATGAATAATCTTGTTCTAGTAGTGAAGATGAAGAATATGCCATGGTCGTAAGAGATTTCAAGAAATTCTTCAGGAGACGAGGAAAGTTCGTAAGACCACCTCGTGAAGAAAAGAAATCCCTTCGTAAAGACCGTGATGATAGAAAAGGCAAGTTAGAGAGGAACTGCTTTAGGTGTGGAGATTATGGTCACTTTATACGTGATTGTCCAAAGCCTCCAAAGAACAAATCTCAAAAAGCATTTGTTAGTGGAGCTTGGAGTGATAGTGAAGGAGATGATGATGAGCATAAGAACAACGAAGTTGCCCTTATGGCTCATGACACAGAAGACGTACATTCTGACTCATACTCCTCTATAGATGATGAAACCTTAGAAGTAGAATATAACAAACTATGTGATATAACATTAAAAATCATCAACAAAAACAAATTGTTGAAAACTAAAACAACACTTTTAGAAAATGAAGTGTATTGGCTTAAAGAAAAAGAGATACGAAAAGAAAAAGCAAAAATAGTAAAGATACATGTGTCTCGTGTCAAGAACTAAAATTAGAATTAGATGCACTAAAAACCACATAAGAAGATCTCATTAAGCAAAACTCTAAGTTTAAAAATTTTGATAAAAACATAAGTTGTGCAGATGAGATAATGAAGATGCAAAAACTTCCTCATGACAAAACCGGACTAGGTTTTATGAAACAAGGAACCTTAGGTGACTTTAAGAAACAAACTGTGAATGAAAAAGAAACTGTTTCAACTATGTCAGAAGCCTACGGATCCGACGGATCCAAATTTTTGGATCTGCCAGTTGTACCCAAGGGATCCGCGGGTACAGAAATTGAACAGAAGGATCTTAAAATGAACCGTACTGAATTCGTTATGGTCACTATAAAACCTAGCACTAGTATAACTAACAACAAGCTAAAACCAACTGTTTCTGTAGGAAGAGGTCAAGCTAGGAATGAGTATAGAGTTAAAACAACTCAACAGAGACCTCAGACTATGTTTCCCAAACACCCCTTTCCTAAGATTAATGTTAACTCACAACATCATTATCAAAATAATTGGAACCAAAACATGCCTAGAAACTTCCAAGGTCCCAATTACATGTCATGGAACAACTATCCTCCATTTGCGTACATAAACCAAGATAATGTTATGTTTAACCCAAATGGACCCATGATATATTGGGGACCAAACGCTTGAGTCTTTCTTGATCTTAGGTATGCTTAAAGGTTGATCTAAAACCTGATGAGTGGATCAAAGATAGTGGGTGTTCAAGACATATGACTGGAAACAAAAACCTTTTCTCTACTTACCAAGTGTACGACGGAGGTAATGTTACATTCGGTAGCAAACTTAAAAGTAAAATCAATGGAAAAGGTACGATCTCTCATGACTCTCTCTCTATTGATGATGTTGCTCATGTAGATAATTTAGGATTTAACTTGCTTAGTATAAGTCAATTATGCCGCAAAAAGTATAACGTCCTTTTCAGTGAAAATGGAAGTAAAATACTTAAAGATGACATAACCGTAGGAAGAGGTGTTTTAAAGAATAACGTATATGTTATGAAATTAGATAAAACAACTAAAGACAAGCTTTGTCTTACATCTCTGGACGAAAACTCTACTCTATGGCATCGCCGTTTAGGTCATGCCAATATGAGGCTTATTCAATCCTTATCTTCTAAGGAACTCGTTAGGAACCTACCCAAGTTGAAATATGACCAACACTTTTGTGATGCTTGCAAAATTGGGAAACAGGTGCATAATAGCCATAAGGCTAAAAACATGGTATCTACATCTAGGTGTCTAGAATTATTGCATATGGATTTGTTTGGCCCGTCGGCTATACAAAGTTATGGAGGAAATTTTTACACTTTAGTTATAGTAGATGATTACTCTAGATATATGTGGACTAAATTTTTGAAAACCAAAAATGAAGCCTTTGATAAATTTGAAATTCTAAGAAAGAAAATTCAAAATCAAATAGGAAGTAACATAGTATCTATTAGAACCGATCATGGGCGAGAATTTGACAACGAAATCCAATTTGAAACTTTTTGTGATAATAATGGAATAACACATAATTTATCGGCTCCCCGAACTCCACAATCTAATGGTGTAGTAGAACGGAAAAATAGGAGAATTCAAGAAATGAGTAGAACTATGTTAAATGAACAAAACATACATCAAAAGTTTTGGTGTCACGCTGTAGATACATCTACATATATTCTAAATCGAGTTCTAATTAGACCATTTTTGGGAAAAACTCCATATGAGTTATATAGAGGCAAAAAGCCTACTTTAGGGTATTTTAGAGTTTTTGGAAGCAAATGCTTCATTCTTAACACAAAAGATTATCTCACCAAGTTCAACCCAAAGTCGTATGAAGGTGTGTTTCTCGGGTATTCGCAAAATAGTAAAGCATACATAGTGTTGAACAAAGAAACCTCAAGAGTTAAGGAATCATTGAACATAACATTCGATGAAAGTCCACCTCCCTCTAAGACATCACCTTTGGTAGATGATGACTTAGTTGAAGACCAAATGGTTGAAAATTTAGAGGATGAACCAGAAAATAAAGAAATTATCAACATTAAAGAATCTAAAAGTCATCCATTAGAAAACGTCATCGGAAAACTTAATGAAAGAACATTAAGATCTCAAGCTCAAAATGAAAGTAATTACTTTCGTTTTGTTTCAACAGTTGAGCCTAAAAATATAAATGGGGCTATAAAGGATGAATCATGGGTTATTGCTATGCAAGAGGAATTAAACCAATTTATTAGAAATGATGTTTGGACATTAGTTCCACAACCTAAAAATCAAACCATAATTGGTAGAAAATGGGTATTTAGAAATAAAATGGATGAAAATGGCATAGTATCTAGAAACAAAGCTAGGCTAGTAGCTCAAGGCTACAATCAACAAGAAGGTATAGATTACGATGAGACATTTGCACCCGTAGCTAGACTAGAGTCTATTAGGATACTACTTGCATATGCATGTGCACATGATTTTAAATTATTTCAAATGGATGTCAAAAGTGCCTTTTTAAACGGATTTATAAATGAAGAAGTATATGTTGCACAACCTCCCGGCTTTGCCGATTTTGAAAAACCAAATCATGTCTACAAACTTAAGAAAGCATTATACGGACTTAAGCAAGCACCAAAAGCTTGGTATGATCGACTTAAGACCTTCCTAGTTGACCATAAGTATACCATGGGCCTAGTAGACAATACTCTCTTCACCAAGAAAAAGGGATCACATATCATCATCGTCCAGATATATGTGGATGACATTATATTCGGCTCAACTTGTCAAGAGTTATGCAACGATTTTTCAAAAATCATGCATGATGAGTTTGAAATGAGTATGATGGGGGAACTAAACTTTTTCTTAGGTCTCCAAATTAAAAGTTTGGTCTTGAAGACTCAAAACCAATGAAAACACCCATGTCCTCCGAAACCAAACTCACAAAGGATGAAGAAAATGAATCCGTAGATAGCACTAAATATAGGGGAATGATTGGTAGTTTACTCTATCTTACGGCTAGTAGGCCGGACATTATGTTTAGTGTTTGTCTATGTGCACGGTTTCAAGAAGATCCCAAAATATCCCATCTTGAAGCCGTTAAAAGGATATTTAGGTACATTAAAGGCACTACACATTTAGGATTATGGTATCCCAAAGGAACAGGTATAGAAACCATAGTGTATGCCGACTCAGACCATGCCGGTGACTATGTTGATAGAAAAAGTACTAGCGGTATTTGTACTTTTGTAGGACATTGTCTCACCTCATGGTTCGCTAAGAAACAAACAACCCTCGCAATCTCAACAACAGAGGCAGAATATGTGTCTGCAGGAAAGGCGTGTCAACAAGCACTGTGGATGAAACAAGCTCTCGTTGACTATGGATTTGAACTCAACGACATCCCCATTCTTTGTGACAACAAAGGAGCAATCGACCTCAGCAAAAATACGGTCCAACACGCAAGAACCAAACACATTGAAATACGTCATCATTTCCTACGCGACAATGTTCAGAAGGGAAACATCTCAATTGAGAAAGTTTCCTCAGAGGACAACATTGCCGACATCCTCACAAAACCTCTCAAAAGAGAACCTTTCAACTACCTTAGACTTGGATTAGGATTAATGGAACATAGTGATAAAGGGAATGCATAATTAATATGTATTTTCGGGTACATTCAATTGTAGCTACATTGAAGTAGGAGCGTTTGGGTTATCTCTTGTTTTATTATAAAACTTGCATAAACATAATTTTCATGCATCAAAATGAGTCGAGATAATCGCACCTCCACATTGTCCCCATGTAGGCACACACTAGACATATATATATTTTTGATAATTTCAACTAAACTATATATATTTTCCGCGTCTAGGATAATCATGCCTCCCGCCAACAACTATGATCACAAACACACCGTCAATTACCTACCTAAACACCATAAAACCAAAGGACTTAGTGAACAACAAGTTGAAATTTTCAAAGCTCTAGAAAAACACTACGTACATGAGGGTAGGTTTGTTGAGTCCTCATTCTATAAAGGAACCAATCTTAGGGAACAACTAGCGGCCATTAACTTTGATTCCCTCCTAGATATCGATGAACCATTAGTTCCACGATTCATTTTATCAACTTGTTATGATGCTACTTGAATTGTATGTGAACTAACTAATACTTGCAGGTCGATAACACTTAGTGTTATCAATTTTCCATGTTTAAGCCTATGATTGGCTTAACTCCTATTAAGGTAAGTTCACATGAACAGATTAATCTATGATTAAACATGTGTTAGTGTCATCATATTTAGTTGTTTTGCATTACATATTAGATGATAGATATACTCCAAGAGAATTTTTGGGTTTTCATCGAAAAACGCAAAATATGACATACTCTCTGTGAAGTTTTAGTATTCTTGCCAGACGGATCTGGCGGATCCCATAATTTGGATCCGCCAAGTGTTAGAGTTGGCTCCGCCATTCTACAACCTGCGGATCAGGCGGATCCAAAATTTTGGATCCGCACGCCTTGTCGATTGGCTCCGCAGGTATAACAGTTAATTTCCTAAAACTTTTCGACTCATCCCGATTCATAAATTCTAGTTTCTTATGTTCTTTAGAATAGGTTCACTGCTCATTATACATCTTAGAATGATTTAGAAACTCTTAGAAACTTAAGAATAAAATTTCCCACCAAAATTTGAATTTTCAAAATTTAGGAGTAAGTTACCCTTCTGATACTAGCAAGGAACCCTTTTTAGGGATCCTTCAAATCCATGGGAACATTACATCACAGGATTTGTAACACCTAAAATCCAAAAGCATGTAAAATGACCATAATGCCCCTATAAGTTTAAAAATTATTTAAAAGCTTGTAAAGTATCAAATAAATTCCAAACTTCTGACAATGCACAAGTTATGCTCCTAAATAATTTTAACAACTTCATTTAACATTTATACAAGTAGCAAAATTACCAAAATGCCCCTAATACTACCGAATGGATTTTAGTTGGCTTTATTATGATTTAAAATGATTTTAAAATATGTAAATAAGGAAAATATCAATCAAGAATATTTGCCAACCTATAAACTGAAAATTTTGGTCTTATCCCTCCCCCTATGACTCGGCATTCCCTCATATTAACCAACAAACATATTTTTCTAATAAACCCTAATTACCGGTTGGAAGAAAACACATAAAATAAATTCTCTAGCCTCCATCCGATCCACTAAAATTACCAAAGCAATATTCTGAGCTTGAACATCATCTAAGGAGTCCTAGAAAAATCAGGTTGAGTTCGTTTGTGGCCTGGTTCGTTCGTTGTGGATTTATTCTTGTCGATATATCGCTTTTAAGGTAAAATTCGTTATAATTCAACCAAGCTTCCTAAAATCCGTTTCTCATTTTTCCTGAAGTTCTTATATCATGTGTGATCTGCGAAAAATGTGTACAAGGTGAATTGGTTCCATTTGAAGCTGTGGGGAATTCCTTCTTGTCGAGTAAACCAACCGAGAAGCAATAATTCGTGCAACTCTCTTCACTCGTTCTAAAATTGTCCTGGTATTTTTCTCAGCTTCTATTGATCATATCTAACATGGGAAAAATGGTAAAAACGACCCATGCATCATATATAATCCGTATAGAAATTATTGTGTTTATAAACCCTAAATCGAACTAAATTCTATAAAGCATGCATGCGATTTTTCCTGGAATGGTGAGTAATTTTTGTGGGCTCTATTATCACCATATAACACCAAAAAAATACCCATTTGAATTGTTGAGGCTTAAAACTATTTTTGGTGAAATTACCTTATAATCGGCAAAAGGAAATAAGAACAAAAAAAAAACCTAGCGATTTAACTAGGACTCAAAAATAATAAGATCTGATGTTAAATGAACATTAATGATGTGGGAATGATTGCAAAATTATTGGGATCGATTAGGGTTTTATTTTGTTAAAAAATGGTGTTTATCGATTTGGAAATTAAATATAAAGGGAGTGTTTTGTCAATATTAAAATTCATGGACTATTTTTGTCATGTTCTATAGATCAAGTATAGCCTGTAAAAATTATAAAATGAAGGGCCTATATGTAAAATTCATGAGATAATGAAATTTGTGGTAATTGTTGGTTCGAATTTGAAAGTAAATAAATATAGGGACTAAATATGTAATTTCTAAAAAGTTGAGGTCGATTTGGGTAATGAATGATATTCAGGGGCTAATGTGTAAATTTGGATATTTATTGGACTAATGTGTAATTATTATTAATTAAAGATTGAAAATGTAAACTTTAAGGATTAATTATGTAAAAAAATTTAATGGAGGGACCTATTGTGTAAATATTGAATATTTGAAGGTCAAGTCGTACAACTTACTAAAATAAGTACTCACTGTGTAAATTTGATAAATTAAGGGTTTAATGTGTAACTATGAATATTTAAAGGGTTAAAGTGTAACTTTTATAATACAGGGATGTAAAGTGTAAATTGTGGAAACCTGAGGACCAAAGGTGTAAACATGATAAAGATACCTTATTTCCAGCTAACAATGATCTGAATAAGTTATGTACTCAATATTTCTGAAAGTGGAAACTTACTGATTATGGAAACTTTCTAAAAGTGGAAACTTACTAAAAGGGGAAAGTTACTTAAAATGGAAAGATGTTTAATTAAGAATAATTTGTAATCCCCTTCTACTCCTTTAGGTGTGAAGAAGGAGAGACCTTGAGCTTTCCCTCATTTCTGTGCTTGTTTCTATTTGTGCTTTCGTCATAAGGTACGGATACTCTGCCCTTGTTCAGTAAGGGTTCCTATACACTATACATTGATGTTGACTTATGATTCTGTTAAGGTTTCCCAAGCCATTGCTATGATCCCCATTTGTTTATGATCCTTTGCTTGTGAACCATGATCTGATGAACCTTTGACTTGGACCTTGATACTATTTCTGCACCTTTGATATGAACCCTCTGTTATGAACCTATTATGATGAACCCTGGATTATGACACATCTGATTTGACATGACTTATGACTCTTAGTTTGATACCCGAGCCACTTTTCTGTTACCTAGCCAGGAAGGTAACCCGACCGTGTCTGTGATGCACCACTGGCATGACTCATGTGTGGGTGAGTGATTCCTCACACCGTCCCCATTCTGATTATGATATGCGCATTACTTTGATTATGGATTATATATGTTTCTGGGGGGCGTATGGATTGCAATCCTAGATCTGATCTGTTTAGTGGATTTAACTGTATATGCTATGATATGATTTTGTCTGGTGACTGGTGCTTGTGTGCAATACACGCCTTTCACAATTATCTGGGAGCTGATCACTCCATTTGATACATGAGGTCACCCCTCATATTATCTGGTTGCCTAAGAGGTATCCCCTCTGCATGTGTATGATTATGAGTATGATATGATATGTTTCTGGGCTCGTGGTAGATGACTATCCTATTCTTCTCTTTTACCCATTTGTTCTGATTTATACCTTATGATATCCTACCCTAGTCTTCCCATTTTGTTTCAGCATTTTGATATTGGATTTATTTCGTTATGTATTTCCTTGGGATTATTTCTTCCTTTCATTTGAGACTTATGTATTGAATTCCAGTCGTGTTGACTTGGTTTATTTAATGATTATGTTTATTGGCTTCCGCTGTGAATATGTATGTATGCTTTGATTTGTCACCATAATGTGATGCTTCTACCCTTGCCGGGTTGGGGTGTTACAATTTTCCACTATCCCTTTGCATTTACTACATATCTTCCTCCTATTACTCAACATAAGTTCAATGGATTGACTTATGTGATGTGATTTGCACAAATTTTTGTTCCAAATCATTAGGAACCTACATTCTCTATTGGATTCACATCAAATCCAAACACACAGACTCATAAACCTTCTGCTTATAAATTAGTACTTTAGGATCATCACTAAACTCACACAACAACCATTTCTTCTCTTGTACATCTTAGCTATCACACTTAACCATGACCAAGTCAAACAACTCTTCCACCTCTAGACCTCCAAGAAGAACAGCCCGCATTAGTGTTAAACCCTGTTGCTTCATAAATCTTGCTAACTCATCATCAGAGGAATCATCTCCTCTTAATATCTCATCTCCTATAGCAAGTGAAAATTTCCTTACTTTATCCACACCTACACCATCAAATGTTGTTATACAAACACCACCACCATCCATAACTCCAATAGCAACCACACCACCACCCGCTCCATCACAGACTGTCAAATCTCAATCACAACCAAACTCACCCAAACTCCAACCCATGGAACTATTTAGGACTCCACCTACATCACCTCATACATACCTTGATGACTTGGAGGATCTCCCACCAAGATCAAACAATCCTCCACCCATGACCTTTGAAGGTCAAGAGCCTAGGCTCTTTCATCCGATTTTCCCGGATATCCATGGTCCTTTATACCATGATGCACCATCATCCCAACCTCAAATACCACCTCTCTCACCCACATCAACTCTCATTGCCATAGACGAGGCAATGTGGATCAATTTGCCTTAAACCCAAGAGGAGATAAGTGAAGAGCTTAATCGTCTCTACACTCTCTCGGGTATGGTCGATCACCGCCTTAATGAAGCCATGGACCTCCAAAACATCCTCATGAACTCCCTCCAAACACCACCACCAACCAATGAACAAGCACAATCACCACCACCCAACAACCAATCACAACCACCACCACCACAACCAAATGAGTCTACTCTTCCGCCCGGTTTTGCTCGCCATGATTGCAACATGTGTGAAAGAACCGCTCACATAGCTCAAAGGACAAACATTTTGGTGCACGAGCTCCAAAATGAAATGAGGTTCATTTTGAACCACATTCTTGAGCGTCTAAACGCCATCTCTCATCCTCCTCAATAGGAGAATTTTAGTCTCATTATATAGGACCTTCTAGATGTGGTTGTGAGACTTTTTATTTTTTAGGATGTATTTTTCATTTTTATGTAAACATCATATTATGTTTGTGACTTTTTTCACATAATTTTCCATGAATGAATGTGATGTTTTTATGCTTATGAGTGATCAACATAAAGCATATTATCATTAGTTAGGTAACTAACATCATTATATAGCTACTTGAAATCTACATTCTAGTTTGATCACTTGTACTTTAGGTACAAAATTTTGATCAGACACTACATTTTGACTTTTTAAAGTCAACTAGATTATCATTCTTATTTGAATGAACATAGTATATGCATTATGCTTCTCCATTTGTGGCTATTCACAACTAACATTTCTTTTGCAGCATCTCATACCCTTTTAATGTATACGTTGGGACTCTTGTAATGGGGAGTATACATCGAGGGGGAGCATTTCATTTTTCTAATCATTTTTTTTGTAGGATCATGCATCATTACCTTGTTACTCCATTTAGGGGGAGTATCAAACAAGGGGGAGCTCTTAAAGTTCTCAAAATCGCTTTCCGCTACGCAACTCTTCTTTTTGTTTCGACAAAAAGGGGGAGAAAGGATTAAGTTTGCATAACTGTGAATCATCACAGTACATGATTCACAGTACATACACTTTTGCATAAAAAGAGTTTTCAAACTCAAATAAAACAAACTTAATCTATATTTTAAAGAACTCATGCTATATTTATTAATTTGCTCAAAAATATACTTTATGTTTTGTCATCTACAAAAAGGGGGAGATTGTTAATACAAATATCGTCCAAAAAACGTTATTTATATTTTACGATCTTTACTTAGTTTTGTTAATGACAATTACAAAGTATATCCTTTAGCAAATTATAAATGCTAGCTAAAGTCTCTTTAAAACACATTTTACATTTCACAAGTTTACTTAGAATTACATTTTACACATCTACTAGTTTATTTCCTTAAAAGGAAAATTTATCTTTAAAATGATACAATGACATCATGGCATGCATCATACATAATATCTTGGCTAGATCTTCAAGCAAGATAGTTGACTTTGGAAGATCTTGATATGACATGACAAAGGTGTGGAGGATACAACTGGATTTGGAAAGATTTCCAAAACTATTAGCTGTCATATTGCAGTCAAATCGGTGGATCCAATCGACATAAAGGACGGATCCCTTTTATGGGATCCGCCGGATCCGCCGGCTGTTCATCAGCTTGCCTATAAATAGCAAGCTGATCATTTGGACACACCATCACTCATAGAGCCTAACATTCATACTCATTCATTTACATATCATCTAACATTTATCATTCATTCATTTCATTGATCTTTCCTTTTGAAGCAAGGGAGATTAAGCATCAAGGTTCAACACAGACGTGTAAACCTTTAGCATAGTTAATGTGTGATATAGTTGTAGTTCACACATCATTACTTGTATCATTTATCTCAGTGAGTGTGGTTAGTGTTTTAGTCCTCAAAACACAAAGAGTGTAGGGAGTGGTTGTACCCTTGTGAAAGAACCAAACGGGAGTGGTTGTACCCTTGTAAAGAACTCGACATCTAGCTTAGTGTCGGTAATCGTATAGGCGACGTAAGGTTGGTTCTACCTTGTAATAGAACCCGGTGTTTAGCTTAGTACCGGAAAAGGAAGTAAGCGACGTGTAAAGGTTTTCTCCACCTAGAAGAGAGTTTGTTTCTTAGTGAAGGATAACTCTCGAGTTAGAGGCTCGAGGAGTGGAGTAGGGCAAGGAAGAGAGTCCTTGTAGCCGAACCACTATAAACATCCATGTTGTGTGGTTTAATCTTTCCTTTCTTTACTTCTCATATATATATTGTGTGAATATTTGTTTGTGCTTGTTTCCTTTGAAATAACATAAAGTAACAAAGTGATTTAATTTTAAAACGGTAAAACTATTCAACCCCCCCCCCTTCTAGTTTTCCACAATTGGCATCAAGAGCTACGTTACTTAAGATTTTTAAAATATATTGTATTTTAAAACTTAAAACGATCCATGGATTTTAATAACTTTAAAGAAGGGTAATCTATGCAAAGACCACCTCTATTCGAACCTAATTGTTTTATTTATTGGAAAAATCGCTTTGAGACTTATGTGAAGTCAAAGGATATTGATCAATGGTTTATAATTTTTGAGGGTGATTACAAGGCCATAAGTAATGATATTTTGGGTGGTCGGGATGTAGAAGCTTCTGTTACTCGTCACAGTGATGAGCAAAATAAGTTGATTGCCAAAAATAATGAAGCCAAAATGATGCTTTACAATGCTTTACCTAAGAAAGAATATGAAAGAGTTTTTATGTGTAAAACGGCTAAAGATATTTGGCAATCTCTAATTGTCACTCATCAAGGAAACTCACAAGTCAAAGATAACAAAATTGATCTTCTTGTTCAACAATATGAACAATTTGTTATCTCTGAAGATGAGATCATTGATAGTGCGTTTGCTAGGTTTAATACTATTATTACATCACTTAAAGCACTTGACGAGTCCTTTTCTAGTAAGAATTTTGTCAGGAGATTTCTAAGAGCACTCCACCCAAAGTGGTGAGCAAAAGTGACAGCTATTGAAGAATCCAAGGATCTTTCAAGCAAGACACTGGATGAGCTCATAGGAAATCTCAAAGTTCACGAAATGGTGATGGAAAAAGATTCAGAGATAGTTAAAGGCAAGAAGGAGAAAATGAAGTCCATTGCCTTGAAAGCTAGAGCTGAGTCAAGTGATGATGAAGAATCTTGTTCTAGTAGTGAAGATGAAGAATATGCCATGGTCGTAAGAGATTTCAAGAAATTCTTCGGGAGACGAGGAAAGTTCGTAAGGCCACCTCGTGAAGAAAAGAAATCCCTTCGTAAAGACCGTAATGATAGAAAAGGCAAGTTAGAGAGGAAGTGCTTTAGGTGTGGAGATTCTGGTCACTTTATAGGTGATTGTCCAAAGCCTCCAAAGAACAAATCTCAAAAAGCATTTGTTAGTGGAGCTTGGAGTGATAGTGAAGGAGATGATGATGAGCATAAGAACAACGAAGTTGCCCTTATGGCTCATGACACAGAAGAGGTACATTCTGACTCATACTCCTCTATAGATGGTGAAACCTTAGAAGTAGAATATAACAAACTATGTGATATAACATTAAAAATCATCAACAAAAACAAATTCTTGAAAACTAAAACAACACTTTTAGAAAATGAAGTGTATTGGCTTAAAGAAAAAGAGATACGAATAGAAAAAGGCAAAAATAGTAAAGATACATGTGTCTCGTGTCATGAACTAAAATTAGAATTAGATGCACTAAAAACCACACAGGAAGATCTCATTAAGCAAAACTCTAAGTTTAAAAAGTTTGATAAAAACATAAGTTGTGCAGATGAGATAATGAAGATGCAAAAACTTCCTCATGATAAAACCGGACTAGGTTTTATGAAACAAGGAACCTTAGGTGACTTTAAGAAACAAACTGTGAATGAAAAAGAAATTGTTTCAACTATGTCAAAGCCCACGGATCCGACGGATCCAAAGTTTTGGATCCGCCAGTTGTACCCAAGGGATCCGCAGGTACAGAAGTTCAACAAAAGGATCTCAAAATGAACCGTACTGAATTCGTTAAGGTCACTAGAAAACCTAGCACTAGTATAACTAACAACAAGCTAAAACCAGCTGTTTCTGTAGGAAGAGGTCAAGCTAGGAATGAGTATAGAGTTAAAACAACACAATAGAGACCTCAGACTATGTTTCCCAAACACCCCTTTCCTAAGAGTAATGTTAACTCACAACATCATTATCAAAATAATTGGAACCAAAACATGCCTAGAAACTTCCAAGGTCCCAATTACATGTCATGGAACAACTATCCTCCATTTGCATACATAAACCATGATAATGTTATGTTTAACCCAAATGGACCCATGAGATATTGGGGACCAAACACTTGAGTCTTTCTTGATCTTAGGTATGCTTAAAGGTTGATCTAGAACCTGATGAGTGGATCAAAGATAGTGGGTGTTCAAGACATATGACGGGAAACAAAAACCTTTTCTCTACTTACCAAGTGTATGACGGAGGTAATGTTACATTCGGTAGCAAACTTAAAAGTAAAATCATTGGAAAAGGTACGATCTCTCATGACTCTCTCTCTGTTGATGATGTTGCTCATGTAGATAATTTAGGATTTAACTTGCTTAGTATAAGTCAATTATGTCGCCAAAAGTATAACGTCCTTTTCAGTGAAAATGGAAGTAAAATACTTAATGATGACATAACCGTAGGAAGAGGTGTTTTAAAGAATAACGTATATGTTATGAAATTAGATAAAACACCTAAAGACAAGCTTTGTCTTACATCTCTGGACGAAAACTCTACTCTATGGCATCGATGTTTAGGTCATGCCAATATGAGGCTTTTTCAATCCTTATCTTCTAAGGAACTCGTTAGGAACCTATCCAAGTTGAAATATGACCAACACTTTTGTGATGCTTGCAAAATTGGGAAACAAGTGCATAATAGCCATAAGGCTAAAAACATGGTATCTACATCTAGGTGTCTAGAATTATTGCATATGGATTTGTTTGGCCCGTCGGCTATACAAAGTTATGGAGGAAATTTTTACACTTTAGTTATAGTAGATGATTACTCTAGATATACGTGGACTAAATTTTTGAAAACCAAAAATGAAGCCTTTGATAAATTTGAAATTCTAAGCAAGAAAATTCAAAATCAAATAGGAAGTAACATAGTATCTATTAGAACCGATCATGGGCGAGAATTTGACAACGAAATCCAATTTGGAACTTTTTGTGATAATAATGGAATAACACATAATTTCTCGGCTCCCCGAACTCCACAATCTAATGGTGTAGTAGAACGAAAAAATAGGAGAATTCAAGAAATGAGTAGAACTATGTTAAATGAACAAAACATACCTCAAAAGTTTTGGCGTCATGCTGTAGATACATCTACATATATTCTAAATCGAGTTCTAATTAGACCATTTTTGGGAAAAACTCCATATGAGTTATATAGAGGCAAAAAGCCTACTTTAGGGTATTTTAGAGTTTTTGGAAGCAAATGCTTCATTCTTAACACAAAAGATTATCTCACCAAGTTCAACCCAAAGTCGTATGAAGGTGTGTTTCTCGGGTATTCGCAAAATAGTAAAGCATACATAGTGTTGAACAAAGAAACCTCAAGATTCAAGGAATCATTGAACATAACATTCGATGAAAGTCCACCTCCCTCTAAGACATCACCTTTGGTAGATGATGACTTAGTTGAAGACCAAATGGTTGAAAATTTAGAGGATGAACCAAAAAATAAAGAAATTATCAACATTAAAGAATCTAAAAGTTATCCACTAGAAAACGTCATCGGAAAACTTAATGAAAGAACATTAAGATCTAAAGTTCAAAATGAAAGTAATTACTTTTGTTTTGTTTCAACAGTTGAGCCTAAAAATATAAATGAGGCTATAAAGGATGAATCATAGGCTATTGCTATGCAAGAGGAATTAAACCAATTTATTAGAAATGATGTTTGGACATTAGTTCCACAACCTAAAAATCAGACCATAATTGGTACAAAATGGGTATTTAGAAATAAAATAGATGAAAATGGCATAGTATCTAGAAACAAAGCTAGGCTAGTAGCTCAAGGCTAAAATCAACAAGAAGGTATAGATTACGATGAGACATTTGCACCCGTAGCTAGACTAGAGTCTATTAAGATACTACTTGCATATGCATGTGCACATGATTTTAAATTATTTCAAATGGATGTCAAAAGTGCCTTTTTAAACGGATTTATAAATGAAGAAGTATATGTTGCACAACCTCCCGGCTTTGCCGACTTTGAAAAACCAAATCATGTCTACAAACTTAAGAAAGCATTATACGGACTTAAGCAAGCACCAAAAGCTTGGTATGATCGACTTAAGACCTTCCTAGTTGACCATAAATATACCATGGGCCTAGTAGACAATACTCTCTTCACCAAGAAAAAGGGATCACATATCATCATCATCCAGATATACGTGGATGACATTATATTCGACTCAACTTGTCAAGAGCTATGCAATGATTTTTCAAAAATCATGCATGATGAGTTTGAAATGAGTATGATGGGGGAACTAAACTTTTTCTTAGGTCTCCAAATTAAACAATTTGAAGATGGGATATTCTTCAACCAATCAAAGTATATCAAAGATATGCTTAAGAAGTTTGGTCTTGAAGACTCAAAACCCATGAAAACACCCATGTCCTCCGAAACCAAACTCACAAAAGATGAAGAAAATAAATCCGTAGATAGCACTAAATATAGGGGAATGATTGGTAGTTTACTCTATCTTACGGCTAGTAGGCCGGACATTATGTTTAGTGTTTGTCTATGTGCACGGTTTCAAGAAGATCCCAAAATATCCCATCTTGAAGCCGTTAAAAGGATATTTAGGTACATTAAAGGCACTACACATTTAGGATTATGGTATCCCAAAGGAATAGGTATAGAAACCATAGTGTATGCCGACTCAGATCATGCCGGTGACTATGTTGATAGAAAAAGTACTAGCGGTATTTGTACTTTTGTAGGACATTGTCTCACCTCATGGTTCGCTAAGAAACAAACAGCCCTCGCAATCTCAACAACAGAGGCAGAATATGTGTCTGCACGAAAGGCGTGTCAACAAGCACTGTGGATGAAACAAGCTCTCGTTGACTATGGAATTGAACTCAACGACATCGCCATTCTTTGTGACAACAAAGGAGCAATCGACCTCAGCAAAAATACGGTCCAACACGCAAGAACCAAACACATTGAAATACGTCATCATTTCCTACGTGACAATGTTCAGAAGGGAAACATCTCAATTGAGAAAGTTTCCTCAGAGGACAACATTGCCGACATCCTCACAAAACCTCTCAAAAGAGAACCTTTCAACTACCTTAGACTTGGATTAGGATTAATGGAACATAGTGATTAGATAATACAGTAGCGTAAATCTTAGTTTAACCAAACTCGACACTAAACCAAAAATCGTGTTCTGATCCCGCGGATCCAAACGATAACAAAGGTGGATCCTTTGTTTTGGATCCGCCGGATCCGTCACATGCATAAGTTGTTTTATTATATAATAAACAACACCAAGTACTATTCATCACTCTCCTAAAACTTATCACCTACTGAATTCGTCCCATACTTCACCAAACTTACAAATTAAGCCATTGTTCTCAACCAAATTATGCTCCAAACATCACTGTAATTATCCTTATCATGTTTATACTCTTGATCTGCGTCTAGGATTTCTATTTCATGCACAAAACCAAAACTTGGGGTTATGCATAATTCTTGAAAAATCATGAAGCATACTTTCTAAATTGCATAACAAATCATGTTTTTCATAGTTAGGAATTGCATCTTATAGTACATTGTCATCATTCATCAAAAACCCCACGAGAAATTTTTGCTAAAATCTTCTCACGACTAGGAAAAACGGTTTTTGGACATTGTTCATACAAATACAAAAATGTTAGGTTTTAAGCATCACTTGCATCATGTCTCTTGAATGCTAAAGGGAATACATAATTAATATGTATTTTCGGGTACATTCAATCGTAGCTACATTGAAGTAGGAGCGTTTTGGTTATCTCTTGTTTTATTATAAAACTTTCATAAACATAATTTTCATGCATCAAAATGAGTCGAGATAATCGCACCTCCACATTGTCCCCATGTAGGCACACACTAGACATATATATATTTTTGATAATTTCAACTAAACTACATATATTTTTCGTGTCTAGGATAATCATGCCTCCCGCCAACAACTATGATCACAAACACACCGTCAATTACCTACCTAAACACCATAAAACCAAAGGACTTAGTGAACAACAAGTTGAAATTTTCAAAGCTCTAGAAAAACACTACGTACATGAGGGTAGGTTTGTAGAGTCCTCATTCTATGAAGGAACCAATCTTAGGGAACAACTAGCGGCCATTCACTTTGATTCCCTCCTAGCTATCGATGAACCATTAGTTCCACGATTGATTTTAGAATTCTATGCTAGTATCAATCTAGAGTCAAATGATCAAGGTTACATGAACATTTGCTTCAGTGTCAATGGAACACAATACAACATCCCTTTAAATCAATTCGGTGAGGTCCTAGGAGTTCCAAGTTATGGAACGAGTGTCTATACCGATAAATGGTCATTAACCATTCTTGAGTCAAATCTTGAACGAACGGCACCATATGCCACTCCTTTAGCCTCAAAAGAAGTCATTTGTGAGCACCTCTTCATTCCTAGGAATAACCCCACTAGGATGTATCGAGGTAAAGAAGTAGCTAGAGATCCGTTTGCTACGGAGCAAAATGAGCTTAAGCCCGAGTTTAGGAAAATGGAAGAAGTCTTAAGGGCCAATGTCATGTGCACGGTAGGAAACCGCGATCATATCAATGCTTGTCTTTGCCACATGATGTACAATGTGTTAACCCGTCAACCTTTCAACCTTGCTTACTATATCGCCAAGAGAATGGCCGATATTCCAATTCAAGGGAAAATGGCATTTCCTTATGGAATGCTCTTAACCTATCTTTATCGAGCATTTGTACCCATCCCTAGAAATGCCTTAGATTTTGTTCCCGACTATGATGAGATCCAACGCACCTTTGTTCCCTTGAGCGACCATAGGGTAGCGATTGATAAAGGCAAACGTCCTCGTGCTCAAACTTCATCATCTTCATCATCCATGAGTGACGATGACGGATTGCCAAATTCTAGACTTCCTCCACCCGAATACTTGAGACAACTTCCACCAATTCAGAATGAATCACCTGAGCATCGTCAAATGAGGGGAATGGTGAAGAATTTAGGATGATGGATCATGAAGCTTCACAAGGGTATGAAGAAGTTGAAGAAGAAGTTGAGTTGATAGGAGTGTTTGGAACTAATCGTTACTAGCCAATGTTATGTTGAATGGTTATGTTATCAACTTGTTATGATGCTACTTGAATTGTATGTGAACTAACTAATACTTGCAGGTCGATAACACTTAGTGTTATCAATTTTCCATGTTTAAGCCTATGATTGGCTTAACTCCTATTAAGGTAAGTTCACATGAACGGATTAATCTATGATTAAACATGTGTTAGTGTCATCATATTTAGTTGTTTTGCATTACATATTAGATGATAGATATACTCCAAGAGAATTTTCGGGTTTTCGTCAAAAAACGCAAAATATGACATACTCTCTGTGAAGTTTTAGTATTTTTGCCAGACGGATCTGGCGGATCCCATAATTTGGATCCGCCAAGTGTTAGAGTTGGCTCCGCCATTCTACAACCTGCGGATCAGGCGGATCCAAAATTTTGGATCCGCACGCCTTGTCGATTGGCTCCGCAGGTATAACAGTTAATTTCCTAAAACTTTTCGACTCATCCCGATTCATAAATTCTAGTTTCTTATGTTCTTTAGAATAGGTTCACTGATCATTATACATCTTAGAATGATTTAGAAACTCTTAGAAACTTAAGAACAAAATTTCCCACCAAAATTTGAATTTTCAAATTTTAGGAGTGAGTTACCTTTCTGATACAAGCAAGGAACCCTTTTTAGGGATCCTTCAAATCCGTGGGAACATCACATCACAGGATTTTCCACTATCCCTTTGCATTTACTGCATATCTTCCTCCTATTACTCAACATAAGTTCTATGGATTGACTTATGTGATGTGATTTGCACAAATTTTTGTTCCAAATCATTAGGAACCAACATTCTCTATTGGATTCACATCAAATCCAAACACACAGACTCATAAACCTTCTGCTTATAAATTAGTGCTTTAGGATCATCACTAAACTCACACAACAACCATTTCTTCTCCTGTACATCTTAGCTATCATACTTAACCATGACCAAGTCAAACAACTCTTCCACCTCTAGACCTCCAAGAAGAACAGCCCGCATTAGTGTTAAACCCTGTTGCTTCATAAATCTTGCTAACTCATCATCAGAGGAATCATCTCCTCTTAATATCTCATCTCCTATAGCAAGTGAAAATTTCCTTACTTTATCCACACCTACACCATCAAATGTTGTTATACAAACACCACCACCATCCATAACTCCAATAGCAGCCACACCACCACCCGCTCCATCACAGACTGTCAAATCTCAATCACAACCAAACTCACCCAAACTCCAACCCATGGAACTATTTAGGACTCCACCTACATCACCTCATCCATACCTTGATGACTTGGAGGATCTCCCACCAAGATCAAACAATCCTCTACCCATGACCTTTGAAGGTCAAGAGCCTAGGCTCTTTCATCCGATTTTTCCCGGATATCCATGGTCCTTTATACCATGATGCACCATCATCCCAACCTCAAATACCACCTCTCTCACCCACATTAACTCTCATTGCCATAGACGAGGCAATGTGGATCAATTTGCCTCAAACCCAAGAGGAGATAAGTGAAGAGCTCAATCGTCTCTACACTCTATCGGGTATGGTTGATCACCGCCTCAATGAAACCATGGACCTCCAGAACATCCTCATGAACTCCCTCCAAACACCACCACCAACCAATGAACAAGCACAATCACCACCACCCAACAACCAATCACAACCACCACCACCACAACCAAATGAGTCTACTCTTCCGCCCGGTTTTGCTCGCCATGATTGCAACATGTGTGAAAGAACCGCTCACATAGCTCAAAGGACAAACATTTTGGTGCACGAGCTCCAAAATGAAATGAGGTTCATTTTGAACCACATTCTTGAGCGTCTAAATGCCATCTCTCATCCTCCTCAATAGGAGAATTTTAGTCTCATTATATAGGACCTTCTAGATGTGGTTGTGAGATTTTTTAGGATGTATTTTTCATTTTTATGTAAACATCATATTATGTTTGTGACTTTTGTCACATAATTTTCCATGAATGAATGTGATGTTTTTATGCTTATGAGTGATCAACATAAAGCATATTATCATTAGTTAGGTAACTAACATCATTATATAGCTACTTGAAATCTACATTCTAGTTTGATCACTTGTACTTTAGGTACAAAATTTTGATCAGACACTACATTTTGACTTTTTAAAGTCAACTAGATTATCATTCTTATTTGAATGAACATAGTATATGCATTATGCTTCTCCATTTGTGGCTATTCTCAACTAACATTTCTTTTGCAGCATCTCATACCCTTTTAATTTATACGTTGGGACTCTTGTAATGGGGAGTATACATCGAGGGGGAGCATTTCATTTTTCTAATCATTTTTTTTTTTGTAGGATCATGCATCATTACCTTGTTACTCCATTTAGGGGGAGTATCAAACTAGGGGGAGCTCTTAAAGTTCTCAAAATCGCTTTCCGCTACGCAACTCTTCTTTTGTTTCGACAAAAAGGGGGAGTGAAACACCCCCAATTTCGTAGTATGCAGCGGAATTCAAATTGGGTGTTACTTCATGGCACAACAGTTGAATAGTAGAAAACGATCACAATTTAGTCGTTTTAAAAGATTTATCATTCGAATATCAGAGTTTACAAAGCAAGGTCCCAGTAGTTTCAAAGTTTATTAATTAGGTTTTCGAATGATATTTATAGCCTTCATAAGTATCCGTGCTCCTCCGTGCCATCCGTGCTCATTGTGGACCTGAGATAAATACATGCTTAAAAACGTCAACACAATGGTTGGTGAGTTCGTGGAGTTTGATAGAAAATAACTTTCTTTCACTGAATTTAAAAGGTGTATAGTGATTGTCGAAGTAAATAATAGTTCTTCATGAAATAAATAACAAGTTGTGTTGTATAAAAATCCACAAGCAAATCATGTATGATCTCCAAAATCATAAGTTTCAAGTTATAAATGAAGATGAGCTACGTTGTTATACGCTCGAAATAGAAGCTTGAGTCGACTTTTAAATGTAACGATATACCAAGCATTTTGGGTTGTCTTTTGTAGATCTCACAATTTAGTCACATATGATAACAATTAAGGTTCAAGTACATGATTCATAATTATAACACATAGTGAAAATAATAACCTAGTGTCTGAAATTCTATCAGTGTAAAGTGGTGGTCTACTAAATACAGCTGTATCCTAATATATATGAAACATTCATATATTCATAAAGTTATATTGCCCTAAGCCTCATGACACGCAAAACGTTAACAGAGTACCGTAAAACGGAGTGTTCACCAAATTAATGACGAAAGTTTTTCCCTCATGTAATAGGTGATTTGCCAATTCCTATTTTTCTCAAATATAGTGCATCGCGACTAAATACGACTAACCATGTAGGCATTCCGTCCAAGTATTTAGTGGGATAGGTCGTCAACCTCTAACAGGTTTCGAAGCTGTTCACTATATTCGCGCTCACCGCAGTGATTAATGGCTCATGATCAAGGGACTTTATGGCAATAAAGTAAACTTAGGCAATATAGGTTTCAAGGTTCAAGAATTATGCGTAATTTTAGTTTTGGCAATTATTTCTAGTGAAATGTAGAAATGTCATAATAAAGTAACAGTACATTCATTTGTTATATGAATGCATACAATAAGTCTCAGTATCATGTTACATCAAGTAGTTCAAAATGTTATCTTTCAAATTCAATGTTTACGCTAAACAAGCAATTTGCACATATAACAAACATATATTTCTCTCAAGAGTGATTTGAACATGTAAAGCATAGTGGATGATTTTGAGTAAATCATGAGAGTTTTCAAAGTATATAAGTAACTTAAAACAGTATCTTCCCCAAAAGAGTTATTAAAAATAAGTATTAAAAGTAGGGGCCACGACTCATGATAAGTCATAAGAGTTTTCATAGTGCTTATAGAAGTATTGTATCGCAAGCAAATCATATAGTTGATAAATGAGTAAAATATTTCGAAGCATGTATCTCCCCCAAAAAGTATAAATCAAGTATTAAAATAGGAGGGGCCACGACTCACCTGGAGCGTATCTGACAAGATAGAATTATAAGATCTATGGAAACGATCACGGAAACTTCTTCAATACGAGACCTGAATATAAGCGAAGTCTAAGAGTCTAACTTACTACTAATAACGAATGTGGAAAGGATAAATCGTGTAACGATTTGATCGGTGATATGAGTGTGATATGCTTAAAATGCCTTAAGTTAAAAATATAATATATCTATAATATTATCTTGATTCTTATATAAATCGACCAAAAATATTACTTTCTCAAAATATGTGGAAAGTGATGTCGCTAATATTTCTAATAACGAAACTTTAAATAATGCATAACTTAAAATGAAACATGCATATGAAATGAAGGGTGAAAAATGGAAAATAAACTAAGAATGTCAAGTGAAATTAAATAGGTCCTTTTCCTTTTCAGATTTTATACTTTTTACTTTAACTGTGCTCGCGTTACGTTGTTAGTCCTCGGTTAAGTCCAAAGTCCATAATAGTCCAAAATTTGTCCATATGTCCATATAAAGCTCGAAGTTCAATGATATGTCAATTTAAGCCCTCTGTCAACTGTTTTCACAGCTTCAGTCCATAAGTTTCATAGTTTGGCAGTTTTAGTCCTTCTAGTCAAAGTGCGTTACATTTTTAGTCCTTTGTACATAAAAATAATGGGAAAAATATTCTAAAAATTTCTATAACTTTATTAAGTTTATTATATCTTATTTCAATTGCTTATTTCACATCAGAGCTTATTTATGTGTTAATGGGCCAATTAGCGAAATGTAACAAGGCCCATTTAGAAATTCTAGAGGCGAGGGCATGTAAACTCTTTTGGGCCTGAACTTGGGCTGTTTTTATGATTATGAAAATGTATGATATAGGCCTATTGGGCTGCGTATACTCGAAATATTATTGGGCCTGAATCTTAGCCCATGCGATATTAGTTACTTTCTGAAAATATGAATTTGTATAAAATCCAGCGATGTGCGTTTGGTTTGAGTAAATTCGAAGGTCGAATCGAGCTTATGAGGACTAACTTATAATACGAAACATGTTGCTTGCTAGGTGGTTTATTAAATCATGTAAAAATATAGTAAGTTATTTGTACGAGTTTGAAATGACAAGGCTATTTTCCAGGCGGGTTGGGACATTTTTAAAGAATTAGGGACTTAGAATTCTTCTAACTGTTTTTGGTTATTCTTTTTGTACGTGTGAAGCAAGGTCAAAAGGGTCTCGTTTATGCTTGATGTGGATGCATGGGTGTGTCATGGGTGTTTGATTCTTTATTTTATAGTATATTTTTCCGAAGGAAAAGGCAACGTATGCGTTTTCCCCGGGTCGTTTCCCAACGAAGGTCGAATATCGAGTTGTCGTTAACGTTTCGAATACGTGTAGTGAATGTGTGAAAAAGAGTGATTGATTTGTGATTTTATACTACGAACAATTAAAATAATAAAAGTAATTAACTAATTAATCTAATGCAACAATTAAACTAAGCATATGAATTTTAAAAATGAAATTAAAAACGTTACGCGACGAATTATAAAACGTAAATAAAAATGATTTTGTGAAATTTAAAACCTAAAAATATAAAAATAATTTTCCTATATTAAAAATGATAAAAGAAAATTTTTGGAAAAAGATAAATATTTTTTTTTTTTTACTTTTTTTTTTAATAATTTTTATGAATTAAAACTATTTAAAACTAAATAGGTGATTTATGAAAATGTAATTTAGAAAAAAAACTATTTTATAAAAGAAAATTAAGAAATAGTTTATAAAAACTAAAGGGACTGAAAATGTAATTTCTGAAACTATATTTAAAGCTAAAACGTTTTGAAACAAAAGACGAGGACTGAAACTGTAACTCTTAGAAACTTATTTAGACTGAAAACGATTTTAATAAAGACAAGGGCTAAACTTGTTTAAACTGAAACCTAGGGACTGAATTGTAAAATTTAAAAACTAAAAACAAATTTCTACCTTCTAACAACCCAGGATCGAATCCTGGGTAACCACAAATTTACTCAACTATATTTTTTTTCTTTTTCTTCTTTTGCAAAACAACTAACAATTCTATTTTTTTGTTAAAAAAGAAAAGATGTTTAAAAGAAACTAGATTAACAAGATCACTACTAAGTAACTACTCAGAATCAATCCAAAACAAAGCCAAATAAGCCAATAGATCAGTAACCTTAAAACTGCTGTGCCAAAAAATTGCGCAAAAAGTTTTGCAATCCTATTCTAATTAATCCCAAGTGTTGCAACTTTTGTTACACCTTAACTGAACCTCAAAAACTTGCTACGATGAAATCTTAGTAAGCTTAGCTAACAAACAGCCCTGCCACTAAATTAACTTGAAAACCAGTGCAATCCACTCTAAACTGATATCAAACTTTTAACCTCTAAAACTATATTACTTAAAATTAATTGAAAGTAACAAAAACTAAACAAGATCAGCTAATAATCAAGAAGCAAATCACAAGGAAAAATAGAACACTACTCACAAGTTGGTCCTGCTGCACATGAAGTGAACTCAGAACTTTAAAACTACCCAGGCTTTTAAGCCAACTAAAATAACATACCCATTATCCTGCTTCTCTCGTACCCAATATCCAAACAATAATCTGAACCCAGGCTTAAGCTACTATCGAACCCAATATCAGCTTCTATACCAGCTTATCCAACAGCTCAACACCAACTTATCAGCTTATCAGCTGATTATAATTATTTTTTTTTCTTTTTTTTTTTTTTTTTTTTTTTTTTTTTAGATTGAAACTCAGAAAACAAAAACAAAACCAAAATTAACCTCAAAATCGATTAAACAAAATTGATTTAAACTTTAAACTAAAAACTAAAAACCAAATCGATTTACTTTAATTCGGATAAAAATTTATTTCAACTAGAACATTAACCTCAAAACAATTATAATAACTCAAAACAATGAGATAATTAAAACAAAACTGAAATAATTTTTCATTAATCAAAATTATCGATTACAAAAATTAAATGCGGATACAATCGAAATAAAAAAAAATCGACAATAAAACAACTAAAATAAAAATATTTCTATCTAAAAAAAATTAACTACTAAAAAAAACTAGCCTTCGATCGGGAGTTGATCCCGCTATTTATAGGACTTGGCCGATCCTTCTGGAGAGTCCACGTTGGCGATCCGCGTGAGTCCACAGCCATCTATCACCCTTGGATCTTTCCTTCATCTTCAAGCTTCAATTTCCTCCGTACGATCAAAAGTGGTGCGTGTCTTGGCTAATCACATGCTGCCACGCGTCATTCTTATCGTCAGTAGCATCCTCGAAGTCCGTGCAATGACTGAATTACCCTTAATTGTGGAAATTTTTCGGGTTAGGAATTAGGGTTCTTCGGTTGGGGATTTGGGGTAAAAATGGGGATCGGGTGGATAAGAGGGTGAGAGTGATTGTTTATTTCTTTTTGTCTTTTGACTTTGACCGAATGATAGTTATTGACCGGGTTTAAGGGTGGTTGGCATTGGATCGGGCTTATCTTATTTCTTATGGATCGGGTTAAGGTAAATAAGGTGGACCGGGCTTGGGTGGTTTGTTAGTTTAGGTGGGCCGGTGATGTTAGGACTAAGGTTGATGGGTTGGACAAGTTTTGAAGTGTTAAAGTTGGAATTTTAAGTAGCAAATCCGAGTGTATAAGATTTAAGGATTTCAAGGGATTATTTATGTATTTTGCTGAAAGTTAAGGGACTGATCATGCCTTTCTTCAAAACTAAATCCAAGGGCTGAATTTGATAATTGCTAATAGACGGAGGACCTCGGTTGACTTTTACTATAATTTCTCCTCGGCATCGGCTACAAATAACACTTCCATATCTCGTGCTCGGTTTCCCGGTTCTTTGCTTGATTTTGTCCTTTTCTTCGATATCCGTGCCTGCATATGTAAAAACACAAAAACACGATATATTTGGCATTTTGGTCGGGTTTTTGGTCTATTTGGGTCCGGTTTTGGTCTAGAAATGGTATGTGTTTAAGCACATACCAAAATTCCCCCAGACTAAGCTATTGCAATGTCCTCATGCAATATTATAAGAACTCCCCGATTTTCCTTTTTATTCTATTTTTGTATTTTTATATTTTTCTTTTATTCATGTGACGGCTTTTGTTGACAATCATTATCTTTCGATAATTTTTAGGGTCTTCGAGTAGGAAACACGACTCAATAAAGAAGTGACCATACGGATAAAATTCGTCGTCCTCGATTTTTCACGAGTCCCCAAACTAAGCTTAAAAACGAAATCATTGTCATATACAAGTTAGATTGCCAACACTACTCAAAAAGCTAATTGTGGACTTCTCGTTCCCAAATTCCTATTTTCCTCTATTTATTTTATTTTTGGTGAGAAATGAATTTCTTCAAATTCTCGTTTCGATAATTTTTATTCCGATAAAGATACCTTAGTTTAGACGCTAAGTAGTTTCCAAACCTTCCCTCGAAAACCGTTGCATACAAAAATGAGGTCCACATCAAGGTCTCTGATTTAACACGATTTTGAGAATATCCCTTTTATTTGCGACCGAAACAACTCATCTACGAGTCCAGAGACGGAAGCCTTTATTAGGATACCTCGGAGTCGAAATTTGGCATTTTTAACATTATTAAGCACATATTATTATTGATCCTTGGCCCTTTATAACAATCACAACATCGGCTGCGAACCGGCAAGATGTGATAGTCTATTATGACCTTGGAATTATTCCTCTGCCTTTATTAGAAGTCTACAACATCGGCTGCGAACCGGCAAGATGCAGAAAACTTTTTAAGGCTTTGGATTATTATTATTATTCATTATTCATTACATATTTTGCCAAATCCCGAGTCCTACGGCTTTTATAACAATCCCAACATCGGTTGTGAGCCGGCAAGATGGAATAGTCTATTACACCGTAACACTGGCAGTACCTTGATGTGTACCCAACTCTTATAAGCAAGAATTCTCTAAGGAAGAAATAAAAACTAATCATCGCCAAAACTAAAATAGCTTTAATTATTCCTAAATTTCTATTTTTGAGTGAAACAAGCTTATGGGAACAAAAAGCCACAAATAACTTCGATGAGCTCTAAAGAGATCCAACTACTCCACGTTTAGCAATCTAACTTATAAACGACTCTATCATTTCTCGTTCTTCGCAAATTTAAAATCTTAAATAATAAGATCCGCGAATGCTTAGCCAAATAATCAAGTCATGCATATATAAAGTCGAATACGGGAACTTGCAAACTCTTAAAAAGAATTCGCGTTTTCTAGTTCCTTGTGTAAAAGACTAGCATGAGCTTATAGATTATAAACGGTTAAGGAGACAAGCTAGGGCTCAACACGCCCGATCAAGTCAGAATTTTATTCCTACTCTCTCCAGCGGAAAGTCAACAAAAATGTCAAAATTTATTATATTTTTGGAAAAAATTTTAAAATTTTTCTCATTTTTTTGGATTTTTTCAATTTTTGAGGAAAAAACGGGATTGCACGAGACAATAGCAAAAATGCAAGGCAAAAATCAAATCGCAAGATTACCCCCCCAGACTAGAACGAGACATTGTCCTCAATGTCTTAAAGGTAAGGGTTCTCTACAAAAATCTAAGGCCGTTTATTAATTATGCCAAAAGATAGATGCAAAACGATAAGATTTAGGATATCGGATAAGCAGCGGATGATGAAACTCGAGTAGCGTGAAGGAAACTACGAGCACGAGAGTCTTCATCATCGAGCATTCCTGGACACATCACAGAAAAACAACGAGGCACAAGATATGGAAGAGGAAGCCCTCCTCACTCACTTTACTAGAAAAGAGAAAAGAAGATAGAAGGATAAGCATGGGGTGCCTCCCACGAAGCGCTTGTTTATTTATCGAGTCGTATAGCTTAGACTCGCCCCGAATTTACTTAATCTTGGGGGAGCAAATGGAACGGACACCCGGCACGAAGAACGGAGATGCCGGGGTCGAAGACGGTATCCTCACTCCCGGAGGAGTGGAAAGATGGAGAAATGATGGGATAAGTGAAGAATGGGTGAAACACACGGATGACGAAAACAAAGTCAAATTCGGAATCACGGGTGGGAAGGGTGGGGAAAATATCAAGCACCGGATCATCATGATCAGAAACATCGTCCACCACTCCAAAAATAACTTCATCCGTATCGGATTCAAATTCTACATCCGGTGGTTTCGCGGGTGGACGAGAAGATGGAAAATCGAAGATAAATGAATCAGCCTCGGAAAGTAAATCATCATCATGAATTTCTTCAATTTGAACATTTCTTCGAAAACCATTCTCGTCATTCTCAATACCCGGTGGTATCGAGTCATCCGTAGCAAGAAATAGATCGACATCCTCTAAAAGAGAGTCACGTGACGGATTATCAGAAAGATTATTAAGTTCAGAGTCGATTTTAAAATCAAAACGCTCATAATCCGGAAGAGAAATATCAGCATGAATAGTGGGACTGCCACTACTCTTCTCTTCAAATCGAAAAATTTCAAGCTCGGGTAAGAAATCACTATCCATATCGGGGATAGGAAATGAAGAGGTGATCACGGCATTAGTAAACGGAGTCGGATTATTTAAAGCTTCGATCTTTGAAATGAGAAGATTGATATTAGATAATTTTTCACGAAGAACATCATCTTGGATTTCAGTTTCATCATCATTCTCTTCTTCTAAGCTGACGAGCTCAGAAGGTGACTCCTCCACATAGTCGATGTCTCCACAAGATAACGAATCGTCATTGTCTGAATCGGAGTACATCTCATCATCGTTCTTCTCAACATGAACATCATCATACGGCTCATCATTCGTATCAACGAGATTATCAAAACGATCATTTTCAACAAAATCACAATCACCGTTAGAATTTTCCCCGGACTCATTTTGGATTGGGACGAGGTTCTCAACACTAGACTTTTGGAATTCGTCCGATTCCGTTGCCGGAATAGTGTTTAGATGCTCGTCCCCCATTATTAAAGAGTCCTCGGGTTCTACGGGAGGAAAGATAGGTGAAATTTGAGGGAAAACGTTGAATGACACAAGTATCTCCTCGTCAGCACATTGCTGTAAGGCCTTCCGAAAATTAGCCTCTTTTTCCTCGGCAAGTAGTTCTTCTATAGACTTCTTATGAGGATCGGGAGTAGAAGTATAGTGTTTAATCACCAATCTCTTGACTTCTTGGAAGTCTTCCCAAAGTCTTTCAATTTCGCGCATTCTATCTTGATTTGGATAATTGCCGGGATTTTGTGGGGGTTGGTTAAAACCATGAGAATCGTAACACGAATTCGGCTCATAATAAGAATTTTCAAACGATCCCCCACAATGTTCAAAATTTGACGAACTTTGAAATGAATCACCATTATAATACGGTACTTGCTCATACGAGTTTTGAAAAGGAAGATTGAAATCGTTTTGAGGATAATTATCAAAACTCGTATCACAAGCATAAGACGTTTCAGCACTCGGGACGTAGCACATACAATAGGTGTATCCACATTGATTACAAAAACACTGTCCACAAGGTACTCCTTCTTCGGAGGGATTTCCACAATTAAAACAAGTGAACGAAGGTGGTGGTGGTGGTGTCGGATAATAATCAGGAACGTTTGAAAAATTGTTAAACGAATTGTGAACATATTCGGGAGAATTACAATTCAAACAAACGCCATCATGAATTTCACTACCACATTGTTCACACGTACACCAAACACATGAACCTTCGAAGAACGGTTCTCCACAATTAAAACAAATAGGATCCATAAGAATTAAACATAAGAGGGTGAAAGAAGAAGAATCAAACTTTAGAGGGTAAGAAGATCAAGAATCAAACGGTATAGAGGGTAAAAGAAGAGAATCAAACATGAAGAGGATAACGGAGATTCTTTTTGGTTTTTCAAACATAAAATCAAAAATCAAATTGAAAAAGAAAATATTTTTGGGTTTTTATATTTTTATAAGAAAAATTATATTTATTTTCTTTTTGGTAACCGTTACGTTAACCGTAACCGTTTCCTTTAAAACTACGCGCAGCGTGGCGGGAAGGCAAAGGTAGCTCCGAAGATGCTTAAAAACCCGCCTTCTTCAGCTCGACAATTTAATGTCAAGCTTCCTTAAACCCCGTGATTAGGTTGTAGTAATAAAGTAATCCGAAAACGATCAATTTCACGATTTGTTTTGTTGTTATATGGAATGGTTTACAACCGCCCTCCTTCAACGGAAGACCGAGGATGTTTATTAATGGTGAAAACACTTTAAGAAAAGTGTTTTTTTTTTTTTTTTTTTTTTTTTTTTTTTTTTTTATATATATATTATTTTTGATTTTTCGATTTTTTTGGTATTGTGAATACTTGGTGACAAGTATTCAAATGGTTTTTTATTTATTATATATATATTTTTTTATTTTTTCAAAAACAATTTATTTACAAAACAAGACGATAACTTCCACGGGGAAGGTTCTTCAATACACAAAATACGATACGAATCAACGACAACGTTTCAAGCCTTCCCCGGCAGCGGCGCCATTTTATTGATGATTCTTTATTTTATAGTATATTTTTCCGAAGGAAAAGGCAACGTATGCGTTTTCCCCGGGTCGTTTCCCAACGAAGGTCGAATATCGAGTTGTCGTTACGGTGTCGAATACGTGTAGTGAATGTGTGAAAAAGAGTGATTGATTTGTGATTTTATGCTACGAACAATTAAAATAATAAAAGTAATTAACTAATTAATCTAATGCAACAATTAAACTAAGCATATGAATTTTAAAAATGAAATTAAAAACGTTACGCGACGAATTATAAAACGTAAATAAAAATGATTTTGTGAAATTTAAAACCTAAAAATATAAAAATAATTTTCCTATATTAAAAATGATAAAAGAAAATTTTTGGAAAAAGATAAATATTTTTTTTTTTTTACTTTTTTTTTTAATAATTTTTATGAATTAAAACTATTTAAAACTAAATAGGTGATTTATGAAAATGTAATTTTGAAAAAAAACTATTTTATAAAAGAAAATTAAGAAATAGTTTATAAAAACTAAAGGGACTGAAAATGTAATTTCTGAAACTATATTTAAAGCTAAAACGTTTTGAAACAAAAGACGAGGACTGAAACTGTAACTCTTAGAAACTTATTTAGACTGAAAACGATTTTAATAAAGACAAGGGCTAAACTTGTTTAAACTGAAACCTAGGGACTGAATTGTAAAATTTAAAAACTAAAAACGAATTTCTACCTTCTAACAACCCAGGATCGAATCCTGGGCAACCACAAATTTACTCAACTATATTTTTTTTCTTTTTCTTCTTTTGCAAAACAACTAACAATTCTATTTTTTTGTTAAAAAAGAAAAGATGTTTAAAAGAAACTAGATTAACAAGATCACTACTAAGTAACTACTCAGAATCAATCCAAAACAAAGCCAAATAAGCCAATAGATCAGTAACCTTAAAACTGCTGTGCCAAAAAATTGCGCAAAAAGTTTTGCAATCCTATTCTAATTAATCCCAAGTGTTGCAACTTTTGTTACACCTTAACTGAACCTCAAAAACTTGCTACGATGAAATCTTAGTAAGCTTAGCTAACAAACAGCCCTGCCACTAAATTAACTTGAAAACCAGTGCAATCCACTCTAAACTGATATCAAACTTTTAACCTCTAAAACTATATTACTTAAAATTAATTGAAAGTAACAAAAACTAAACAAGATCAGCTAATAATCAAGAAGCAAATCACAAGGAAAAATAGAACACTACTCACAAGTTGGTCCTGCTGCACATGAAGTGAACTCAGAACTTTAAAACTACCCAGGCTTTTAAGCCAACTAAAATAACATACCCATTATCCTGCTTCTCTCGTACCCAATATCCAAACAATAATCTGAACCCAGGCTTAAGCTACTATCGAACCCAATATCAGCTTCTATACCAGCTTATCCAACAGCTCAACACCAACTTATCAGCTTATCAGCTGATTATAATTATTATTATTTTTTTTTTTTTTATTTTTTTTTTTTTTTAGATTGAAACTCAGAAAACAAAAACAAAACCAAAATTAACCTCAAAATCGATTAAACAAAATCGATTTAAACTTTAAACTAAAAACTAAAAACCAAATCGATTTACTTTAATTCGGATAAAAATTTATTTCAACTAGAACATTAACCTCAAAACAATTATAATAACTCAAAACAATGAGATAATTAAAACAAAACTGAAATAATTTTTCATTAATCAAAATTATCGATTACAAAAATTAAATGCGGATACAATCGAAATAAAAAAAAATCGACAATAAAACAACTAAAATAAAAATATTTCTATCTAAAAAAAAATTAACTACTAAAAAAAACTAGCCTTCGATCGGGAGTTGATCCCGCTATTTATAGGACTTGGCCGATCCTTCTGGAGAGTCCACGTTGGCGATCCGCGTGAGTCCACAGCCATCTATCACCCTTGGATCTTTCCTTCATCTTCAAGCTTCAATTTCCTCCGTACGATCAAAAGTGGTGCGTGTCTTGGCTAATCACATGCTGCCACGCGTCATTCTTATCGTCAGTAGCATCCTCGAAGTCCGTGAAATGACTGAATTACCCTTAATTGTGGAAATTTTTCGGGTTAGGAATTAGGGTTCTTCGGTTGGGGATTTGGGGTAAAAATGGGGATCGGGTGGATAAGAGGGTGAGAGTGATTGTTTATTTCTTTTTGTCTTTTGACTTTGACCGAATGATAGTTATTGACCGGGTTTAAGGGTGGTTGGCATTGGATCGGGCTTATCTTATTTCTTATGGATCGGGTTAAGGTAAATAAGGTGGACCGGGCTTGGGTGGTTTGTTAGTTTAGGTGGGCCGGTGATGTTAGGACTAAGGGTGATGGGTTGGACAAGTTTTGAAGTGTTAAAGTTGGAATTTTAAGTAGCAAATCCGAGTGTATAAGATTTAAGGATTTCAAGGGATTATTTATGTATTTTGCTGAAAGTTAAGGGACTGATCATGCCTTTCTTCAAAACTAAATCCAAGGGCTGAATTTGATAATTGCTAATAGACGGAGGACCTCGGTTGACTTTTACTATAATTTCTCCTCGGCATCGGCTACAAATAACACTTCCATATCTCGTGCTCGGTTTCCCGGTTCTTTGCTTGATTTTGTCCTTTTCTTCGATATCCGTGCCTGCATATGTAAAAAACACAAAAACACGATATATTTGGCATTTTGGTCGGGTTTTTGGTCTATTTGGGTCCGGTTTTGGTCTAGAAATGGTATGTGTTTAAGCACATACCAGTGTTCATATGTGATATTTTGCATCTAGACAATAGAGTGGAACAAGGTTTAAGCCAAGGAAACAAAATGTGCCCGTATAAATGATGCCCAGAACATATATGTTCGAGTGAGGTAAACGTGGTATGCAAAATATGAAATATGCTTGCATGAGTGATTATTGTGCACGTGAGAAATGAAACAAGGAAATTTAACGAGTACTTACTACAGGTGACTATAAGAAGCTTATCGTGGGGATTTGACAGAATCAAGCAACTTGCTCCAAAATAACTAGAACGTATCTTTTTTTTGCCTAGAATACGTTGACTCCGATCAGAATGAAAACTTCTGGTACTTGAGGCTTCACAGAACTGGATTAAGGGATGGTAGCATGCATTGTAAGTGATTGAAAGTGAGAGTGTGAAGGGTGGTGAGAATGAAAGTGTGTGTACGTTTGTGTGTATATATAAAAATGTGTATATGTGTTGTAGAGTATCCAAAGAAATCTCTCAAAGATCTCATGGCAGTGATATGGAATATCTTTGATGGATTTTTATGTACTTGTAGCTAATATGGAACTTGTGAAATGAGGAGTGGTGGGTGAGATGCAGGATGTTAGAAGAGAGTAGTATATATAGGAATAGAATTTACACACGTATTATTGACTATCAAGTCTTCCCTCTCTATTATTGATGTTACTGTGTCTTGAGGGACACCTATGCATGTTTTACTGATTCTCAAAATATCTTAGGGAGTTTAGTAGAATTTTGTCCTTTGTTGTTGGATTTTATTTGTGCACGTTTGTTATTCATTCTAGTTCAACAATTGAAGTTAGCGAGACATATAGATTTTCTGTTGTCCTATTGTAGTTTCATACGTGGATGAATGTTAGGAAAAGTCTTAGAAGTTGGTAGGAAAAATCAGGAGTCAATACAGTTTAGTCTAAGCATTTATTTCTATATGTATATCTCGATTATGGGACAAACAAAATAGTGTTAGTTACAGTATCATTGTTCGACATTTATGGCTGAGATTTGGTAAAAAGAGAGTTTGTTGGGTGGTGATTACGATGGTGCGAAAATATAGGCACGTCGCGTTTAGATATAATGAGAAAATGAGGCTGTTTGGAGAGGTGGTGAGATGTCGAATACACATAAAATACTAAAAGAGGTTGTGGGTTTTTGAGTTGGCTTGCAGTTCGTGAGTGTTGGTGGGCTGTGTAATAGAGCAGCCCAATTTGGCTTTGTAGTTTAAGAAATTGTTAGTGAAATGTTTAAATTAAATAAATGGTGATTAGTGGTGATCTAAATAAAATATTTGGTAATGATTTAGGAAAATCAAGAAATGGTAACTTGTTAAATATAAGTATTGTCATTGGTCGACGTTCGTGAAAAAGTGGTGTCGTGATCGAATTGTGTCTAGTACGTGTCACTATTTAATATATGTCACGAAAACGTAACGATAATAATAAAAGAAAATTTTAAATTTCCCCGTAAAAATGGGTTTAGTTAAACAGTAATGCGAGGTTATTATTAATTAATGAGGTTTATCATAATGGATTTTCGTGGGATCCTACAGTATCTACCCCTAAATTTTGAACTTCGTCCCGAAGTTCAGTCTGTGATAGGTGTTGAGAATATGGTATTCTGAGGTGAGAGTTTATAGAAACATGTTGTCGAGAGATTTTTATTTGAATATCGCGGAAACGGAATTCAATTGGATTTATTCGTATTAGACGAAATAAATTTGAATGTTTGGTCAACTAGTGAATTCATGGACTGTGAATATTGAAAATAACGGTCGAGAGTAGGAAGTATTTAACACTAAATGTCTAGTGTTCTAGCGGTTGAGACTAGTGGATTTTTAATGGTAGTGATTTGAAATTTTAATGATCGTGAATAGTAAAATAACGGCTAGTTTCTCCACTTATATTCCCTATTTAACTTTCCCTTTTTCACCTTTTCGCTCCGTCTCTTTCGTTCAACTTCTTCCCCAAAAACATGCCGCCGATCGCCATTATTATCGCCTCCGTGTACATTATTCTTGTCGCCGCGTATCTGGCCTTCTTCCCCGATGAAAACTCCGACTACTTTATCGCATCTCTGGTGTTCATCGTGCCCCTAACGATTTTAGCGATTAATGTGGATAAGCTGTTGGGGTGAGGATCTCGAGCTAGTGTGGTTAGAATGTAGCTTTGTTGTGTGTCGATGTAACCTTTAATGAATGTGGAATAAAATCTCATTTATGTTTAGTTATAAGTCTCGATATAGCTTTTAATATTTTGTTGTATTTATGACGCAGAATAATCAAGGTGCTTCATCCTATGGTGGCTCTTGCTATTGCTGGGTTGGTGGGGGTTGTTGTTTCTATGGTGGGCCAACCTATTGAAGATTGTATGCCTTATATTGTGTTTATTGTACTATTAGCACTTCCGATGTTAATCGTTTCGCTATGTATTAATTTCCATGGTTTTTAATGAAATTTATGTTATTTGTGTCTCCCAATATTGTTGTGAATTCTTATAGTTTCTAAATTCGTATTGTTCTCGACTTCGTAATAAGTGTAGAATCTTACTGGGGTTGGTTAAAAGTGAGGTTTATGAACAAGTTATTTTGTCTCGAGATTCTGTTTTTGGAATGAAAATTGTTATTCTATCGCGTTTTGAAAATAAACATGATTCATAATTTTTGAAAATCACAAATTTATGGGGTAACCTACCTGTCAAACAAAGAGTTTGTAAGTAATAGATTTTTAACAATGAGAGTTTCGGATGAGAACTTGAGGAATGTAAAGATAGTTGTTGAACTTTAGCTTTTGTAAAGAAAAACTTGTTGGATAAAGTTTTTAGTGACAATACAGAATCGGTTCCAAGTTGTTTTTTTTTTTTTTTTTTTTTTTTTTTAAAGGTCCAATGATAAACAAGGGTGCGTTAGGTTACTGTGAGGCCCAAACGTTTCAAGGGTAAGTTTGGTTTGGCGAATATGAAATATTGAACACACGTTCCATGACATATATGGTTACGAGGTAGTTTCGAGATCATCGAAATCTCGTATAATGCATGAGAGTTTTGAGAAGGCGTTAGGAGGTTCATAATTTCCGAGAGATTGAGGAGTCAAATCGTACGGAAAGTGTTATTCATACGTGACGCGTTCATGATTTTTAAGTCATGGTGTGGCGTGTTTAACGCGATCTGTTCTTGCCTCTTGCGTTGAAATGCGAAAGCCAAGGTAGAATTTTTTTTTACCACGTATCCTTGAACTAGTTGCTAGTTTTTAATAGACACAAATTTTTGAAAGTTTTTACCGTTTGAATACAAACGGGTATATTTCTCAGAATAAAATAATTGAAAAATGTTTTTCAAACCCTTATAAATACCATTGGCATGCTTGTGTTATCCATACACACACAATCAATGGCTTGTAAGCTACCACATACCGCTGAACAATTCCAATTGTTTATTAAGGCAGAAACTGAGGGTAGTGACGTGGATCGTCAAAATGCTATTGTGAAGGTCATTCTGCAGTTTGAGGCTATGAAACAACTGAAACGACGACTTAGAGAAAGCTACGCCATGTGCACAGACATTTCAGATGATAGAAAATATGTGATCGACACATTTTTGTATGATGAATATTGTAAGGACGCTGCTGTCATCGAATCGCTGTGGGCTTGTGCTCATCAGATAGAGGACCAGATTTCCAACAAGGTCCGTTGGAGTCTTGAAGAGAATGTTGAAGCTGCTAGGGTTGAACAACAACGACAACAACAACAACAACAAAATCCACCACCACCACAACAGCAACAACAACCACAACTACAACAAGATGCATCAAGTTCATCTACACCAAGGGTGGTTGTGCAACAACAACATTTGCCTCATCTGGATCACTTCCAGCCAAGTTTCGAGGAAAATGTGGCAGTTGATGATGGTGGTTGGACTTCTGACATGGAGCAGGATCTGAGCAGGTTGGAAGTTCAATGGGAAGAAGAGAAATTGGCGAGCTATGATCCTTATGATGACGGTTACCATTCCAACAATTCTCAAACCTGGGATCATCCGGACTACCTTTGAAGTCTAGGTTTATGTTTATGTGATGTTTTAATCTAGTATCGTTTGTAATGTTTAAGTATTTCTGTCAAGTTTATTTGAATAATATGGTGTTTGAATTTAATTGAGATTACTGTAGAATTTACAGTGCCTGAGATTGAAATATAGGGATCACTATATCACTTACAGTGTCCAAGAAAAGTAGAGGCCACTGTATTTACTCACAATGTCTGCTAAGGAAATAGAGACCACTAGAGTTTTGTGATAAATTCAAAGTGGTAAGACGTAAGGTTACGAAGAAATTTTGAGACCATTGTTCATACAATGTCTGGGAGTTTAGAGGTAGCATCATGAAATTTACAACGTTAGAGGAATGAGTAGGACCATTGCGTAGTTCATAGTGTCTTAATAGTGGATGAAATTATTGTAATCTTATGTGAAATTTTCTATTTCCAGGTTAACACAACTTGGAAAAATTTTCTTTCGGAATAACTATTGTCATTCTTTTATGAAATTTCACATGGTTTTCAATTACAAGGATCTGTGTGGGTAACCTGCCCGTTAAACAAAAGAGTTTTGTTGATAACAGATTCTTACACAGAGATATTCGAATTAGGATTCGGTGTATGTAGAGAAAGTTGCTGAATCCCAGCTTTTAGGGGATGATAAATATTGTTTGTCCTTGTGTGAGGAATAGTTAATGCAAGTGGCTAGAATAGTAAGAGATAGTATTACGATAAGAGTGTTGCTTTGAACCCGTATAGTAACATCATGTGTTAATGTTTTATTGCATTAATAACTTGTGTATTCTTGTTGTACAGGATATTCGAGGTGTTGCACCCAGTCGTGGTTCTTGCTCTTGCTGGTGTAGTGATGTTTTTCATTGGCATAGCGGGTCAATCGATTGGTGATGTTATGCCTTTCTTGGTGATATTTGTAATGTTAGCATTACCAATGCTAATTATATCATTATGTATCAATATTTATGGTTTCTAATGAGAGTTATGCTGTGTGTTTGATGAATTTTCGTGGTTATCAGTTTCATACTAGTGCCCTTACAGATACAAATAAGCCCACTTATTTATAATTCGTTATTTACATAGAGAGGCGTCCCAAACAATGTAAATAAGGAAATATAAACTTATGGTTCGGCGCTTTACAATTTCTTTATAAAAGGCATCCCAATCATTCAAATTGTAAACCATCCTACTTAAGAATTTCTGATTTAACACTCGTACTAATCCACAAAATAATCCATGCGCGGATTTTCCGGAAATACAGAAAAATTTATTTCACACGCATCTATAAAGATGCGAATAAGATAATTAAAGGTGGTTGGTACGGTACTCGAGATAGTTGGTGAGTATATATATATATATCAATATATTAGAGTGTTGGTGTAGCAAAACTATCTAGAAGTCACATGAGCGTCTGGTGGATGGTAAGCACGGAGAGCGAAAGGCTATAAAATGTTTTGTTTGTAAAAGTAGCTATAGTTCGGACCTCATTTAGACCCATTTCTCTATAACTGTAGCTCTGATACCAATCTGTAACACCCCCAATTTCGTAATATGCAGCGGAATTCAAATTGGGTGTTACTTCATGGCACAACAGTTGAATAGTAGAAAACGATCACAATTTAGTCGTTTTAAAAGATTTATCTTTCGAATATCAGAGTTTACAAAGCAAGGTCCCAGTAGTTTTCAAAGTTTATTAATTAGGTTTTCGAATGATATTTATAGCCTTCATAAGTATCCGTGCTCCTCCGTGCCATCCGTGCTCATTGTGGACCTGAGATAAATACATGCTTAAAAACGTCAACACAATGGTTGGTGAGTTCGTGGAGTTTGATAGAAAATAACTTTCTTTCACTGAATTTAAAAGGTGTATAGTGATTGTCGAAGTAAATAATAGTTCTTCATGAAATAAATAACAAGTTGTGTTGTATAAAAATCCACAAGCAAATCATGTATGATCTCCAAAATCATAAGTTTCAAGTTATAAATGAAGATGAGCTACGTTGTTGTACGCTCGAAATAGAAGGTTGAGTCGACTTTTAAATGTAACGATATACCAAGCATTTTGGGTTGTCTTTTGTAGATCTCACAATTTAGTCACATATGATAACAATTAAGGTTCAAGTACATGATTCATAATTATAACACATAGTGAAAATAATAACCTACTGTCTAAAATTCTATCAGTGTAAAGTGGTGGTCTACTAAATACAGCTGTATCCTAATATATATGAAACATTCATATATTCATAAAGTTATATTGCCCTAAGCCTCATGACACGCAAAACGTTAACAGAGTACCGTAAAACGGAGTGTTCACCAAATTAATGACGAAAGTTTTGCCCTCATGTAATAGGTGATTTGCCAATTCCTATTTTTCTCAAATATAGTGCATCGCGACTAAATACGACTAACCATGTAGGCATTCCGTCCAAGTATTTAGTGGGATAGGTCGTCAGCCTCTAACAGGTTTCGAAGCTGTTCACTATATTCGCGCTCACCGCAGTGATTAATGGCTCATGATCAAGGGACTTTATGGCAATAAAGTAAACTTAGGCAATATAGGTTTCAAGGTTCAAGAATTATGCGTAATTTTAGTTTTGGCAATTATTTCTAGTGAAATGTAGAAATGTCATAATAAAGTAACAGTACATTCATTTGTTATATGAATGCATACAATAAGTCTCAGTATCATGTTACATCAAGTAGTTCAAAATGTTATCTTTCAAATTCAATGTTTACGCTAAACAAGCAATTTGCACATATAACAAACATATATTTCTCTCAAGAGTGATTTGAACATGTAAAGCATAGTGGATGATTTTGAGTAAATCATGAGAGTTTTCAAAGTATATAAGTAACTTAAAACAGTATCTTCCCCAAAAGAGTTATTAAAAATAAGTATTAAAAGTAGGGGCCACGACTCATGATAAGTCATAAGAGTTTTCATAGTGCTTATAGAAGTATTGTATCGCAAGCAAATCATATAGTTGATAAATGAGTAAAATATTTCGAAGCATGTATCTCCCCCAAAAAGTATAAATCAAGTATTAAAATAGGAGGGGCCACGACTCACCTGGAGCGTATCTGACAAGATAGAATTATAAGATCTATGGAAACGATCACGGAAACTTCTTCAATACGAGACCTGAATATAAGCGAAGTCTAAGAGTCTAACTTACTACTAATAACGAATGTGGAAAGGATAAATCGTGTAACGATTTGATCGGTGATATGAGTGTGATATGCTTAAAATGCCTTAAGTTAAAAATATAATATATCTATAATATTATCTTGATTCTTATATAAATCGACCAAAAATATTACTTTCTCAAAATATGTGGAAAGTGATGTCGCTAATATTTCTAATAACGAAACTTTAAATAATGCATAACTTAAAATGAAACATGCATATGAAATGAAAGGTGAAAAATGGAAAATAAACTAAGAATGTCAAGTGGAATTAAATAGGTCCTTGTCCTTTTCAGATTTTATACTTTTTACTTTAACTGTGCTCGCGTTACGTTGTTAGTCCTCGGTTAAGTCCAAAGTCCATAATAGTCCAAAATTTGTCCATATGTCCATATAAAGCTCGAAGTTCAATGATATGTCAATTTAAGCCCTCTGTCAACTGTTTTCACAGCTTCAGTCCATAAGTTTCATAGTTTGGCAGTTTTAGTCCTTCTAGTCAAAGTGCGTTACATTTTTAGTCCTTTGTACATAAAAATAATGGGAAAAATATTCTAAAAATTTCTATAACTTTATTAAGTTTATTATATCTTATTTCAATTGCTTATTTCACATCAGAGCTTATTTATGTGTTAATGGGCCAATTAGCGAAATGTAACAAGGCCCATTTAGAAATTCTAGAGGCGAGGGCATGTAAACTCTTTTGGGCCTGAACTTGGGCTGTTTTTATGATTATGAAAATGTATGATATAGGCCTATTGGGCTGCGTATACTCGAAATATTATTGGGCCTGAATCTTAGCCCATGCGATATTAGTTACTTTCTGAAAATATGAATTTGTATAAAATCCAGCGATGTGCGTTTGGTTTGAGTAAATTCGAAGGTCGAATCGAGCTTATGAGGACTAACTTATAATACGAAACATGTTGCTTGCTAGGTGGTTTATTAAATCATGTAAAAATATAGTAAGTTATTTGTACGAGTTTGAAATGACAAGGCTATTTTCCAGGCGGGTTGGGACATTTTTAAAGAATTAGGGACTTAGAATTCTTCTAACTGTTTTTGGTTATTCTTTTTGTACGTGTGAAGCAAGGTCAAAAGGGTCTCGTTTGTGCTTGATGTGGATGCATGGGTGTGTCATGGGTGTTCATATGTGATATTTTGCATCTAGACAATAGAGTGGAACAAGGTTTAAGCCAAGGAAACAAAATGTGCCCGTATAAATGATGCCCAGAACATATATGTTCGAGTGAGGTAAACGTGGTATGCAAAATATGAAATATGCTTGCATGAGTGATTATTGTGCACGTGAGAAATGAAACAAGGAAATTTAACGAGTACTTACTACAGGTGACTATAAGAAGCTTATCGTGGGGATTTGACAGAATCAAGCAACTTGCTCCAAAATAACTAGAACGTATCTTTTTTTTGCCTAGAATACGTTGACTCCAATCAGAATGAAAACTTCTGGTACTTGAGGATTCACAGAACTGGATTAAGGGATGGTAGCATGCATTGTAAGTGATTGAAAGTGAGAGTGTGAAGGGTGGTGAGAATGAAAGTGTGTGTATGTTTATGTGTATATATAAAAATGTGTATATGTGTTGTAGAGTATCCAAAGAAATCTCTCAAAGATCTCATGGCAGTGATATGGAATATCTTTGATGGATTTTTATGTACTTGTAGCTAATATGGAACTTGTGAAATGAGGAGTGGTGGGTGAGATGCAGGATGTTAGAAGAGAGTAGTATATATAGGAATAGAATTTACACACGTTTTATTGACTATCAAGTCTTCCCTCTCTATTATTGATGTTACTGTGTCTTGAGGGACACCTATGCATGTTTTACTGATTCTCAAAATATCTTAGGGAGTTTAGTAGAATTTTGTCCTTTGTTGTTGGATTTTATTTGTGCACGTTTGTTATTCATTCTAGTTCAACAATTGAAGTTAGCGAGACATATAGATTTTCTGTTGTCCTATTGTAGTTTCATACGTGGATGAATGTTAGGAAAAGTCTTAGAAGTTGGTAGGAAAAATCAGGAGTCAATACAGTTTAGTCTAAGCATTTATTTCTATATGTATATCTCGATTATGGGACAAACAAAATAGTGTTAGTTACAGTATCATTGTTCGACATTTATGGCTGAGATTTGGTAAAAAGAGAGTTTGTTGGGTGGTGATTACGATGGTGCGAAAATATAGGCACGTCGCGTTTAGATATAATGAGAAAATGAGGCTGTTTGGAGAGGTGGTGAGATATCGAATACACATAAAATACTAAAAGAGGTTGTGGGTTTTTGAGTTGGCCTGCAGTTCGTGAGTGTTGGTGGGCTGTGTAATAGAGCAGCCCAATTTGGCTTTGTAGTTTAGGAAATTGTTAGTGAAATGTTTAAAGTAAATAAATGGTGATTAGTGGTGATCTAAATAAAATATTTGGTAATGATTTAGAAAAATCAAGAAATGGTAACTTGTTAAATATAAGTATTGTCATTGGTCGACGTTCGTGAAAAAGTGGTGTCGTGATCGAATTGTGTCTAGTACGTGTCACTATTTAATATATGTCACGAAAACGTAACGATAATAATAAAAGAAAATTTTAAATTTCCCCGTAAAAATGGGTTTAGTTAAACAGTAATGCGAGCTTATTATTAATTAATGAGGTTTATCATAATGGATTTTCGTGGGATCCTACAGGGAGAAAGGATTAAGTTTGCATAACTGTGAATCATCACAGTACATGATTCACAGTACATACACTTTTTCATAAAAAGAGTTTTCAAACTCAAATAAAACAAACTTAATCTATATTTTAAAGAACTCATGCTATATTTATTAATTTGCTCAAAAATATACTTTATGTTTTGTCATCAACAAAAAGGGGGAGATTGTTAATACAAATATCGTCCTAAAAACATTATTTATATTTTACGATCTTTACTTAGTTTTGTTAAAGACAATTACAAAGTATATCCTTTAGCAAATTATAAATGCTAGCTAAAGTCTCTTTAAAACACATTTTACATTTCACAAGTTTACTTAGAATTACATTTTACACATCTACTAGTTTATTTCCTTAAAAGGAAACTTTATCTTTAAAATGATACAATGACATCATGGCATGCATCATACATAATATCTTGGCTAGATCTTCAAGCAAGATAGTTGACTTTGGAAGATCTTGATATGACATGACAAAGGTGTGGAGAATACAGCTGGATTTGGAAAGATTTCCAAAACTATTAGCTGTCATATTGCTGTCAAGTCGGCGGATCCAATCGACATAAAGGACGGATCCCTTTTATAGGATCCGCCGGATCCGCCGGCTGTTCATCTGCTTGCCTATAAATAGCAAGCTGGTCATTTGGACACACCATCACTCATAGAGCCTAACATTCATACTCATTCATTTACATATCATCTAACATTTATCATTCATTCATTTCATTGATCTTTCCTTTTGAAGCAAGGGAGATTAAGCATCAAGGTTCAACACAGACGTGTAAACCTTTAGCATAGTTAATGTGTGATATAGTTGTAGTTCACACATCATTACTTGTATCATTTATCTCAGTGAGTGTGGTTAGTGTTTTAGTCCTCAAAACACAAAGAGTGTAGGGAGTGGTTGTACCCTTGTGAAAGAACCAAACGGGAGTGGTTGTACCCTTGTAAAGAACTCGACATCTAGCTTAGTGTCGGTAATCGTATAGGCGACGTAAGGTTGGTTCTACCTTGTAATAGAACCCGGTGTTTAGCTTAGTACCGGAAAAGGAAGTAAGCGACGTGTAAAGGTTTTCTCCACCTAGAAGAGAGTTTGTTTCTTAGTGAAGGATAACTCTCGAGTTAGAGGCTCGAGGAGTGGAGTAGGGCAAGGAAGAGAGTCCTTGTAGCCGAACCACTATAAACATCCGTATTGTGTGGTTTGATCTTTCCTTTCTTTACTTCTCATATATATATTGTGTGAATATTTGTTTGTGCTTGTTTCCTTTGAAATAACATAAAGTAACAAAGTGATTTAATTTTAAAACGCTAAAACTATTCAACCCCCCCCCCCCCTTCTAGTTTTCCACATATTCAAAGGCTATTGGATCTCTCATGTATGCCATGATTAGTACTAGACCTGATGTAGCCTTTGCTATTGGAAAGTTGAGTAGATATACTCACAATCCAAGTTTAATCCATTGGCAAGCAATTAATCGAGTATTTAAGTACTTGAAAGGAACAATGGATTATGGTTTGACTTATACTGGATTTCCTTCTGTTCTTGAAGGTTATTCAGATGCAAGTTGGATTACCAATATGGAAGATCATTCTTCCACAAGTGGTTGGGTATTTCTACTTGGAGGTGGTGCCATATGCTGTGCATCAAAGAAGCAAACTTGCATCACTAATTCAACAATGGAATATGAGTTTGTGGCATTAGCAGCAGCTAGTAAAGAAGCTAAATGGCTAAGGAATTTAATATATCAAATTCCATTGTGGCCTAAACCGATATCACCCATTTCTATCAGATGTGATAGTGCAGCTACCTTGGCTAAGGCATACAGTCAAGTGTATAATGGAAAGTCTAGACACTTAGGTGTTAGACACAGAATGATACGTGAGCTTATCACGGATGGTGTGATATCTGTGGTGTTTGTGAAAACACAACACAATTTAGCCGATCATTTAACCAAAGGGTTGTGTAGAGATCTCGTGAAAAGTCGGCTATAGGGATGGGATTAAAGTCCACCAGAAATGTCTGATATTAAGATACCCAATTCCCACCTAGTATGACGCTAGGTGCTGAATTCAATGTGGAATGCTTAATATTTAGAGATTGGAACACATTAGACGAATCATCCCAAGGTATGTGTTCAGACCTGCAAGTTAGGGAGGTTGAATGGATATATTCTTAATAGCTCTTTTGACAAATTGCATTGCAGGTGCAAGACTAAAAGAGCTACCTATATGAGCATGAAGTTTAGCCGCTTCAAGAAGCTGGGACTTGGCTTTGACATGCTTATGAAGGATAAGGACATAGGCTAGTAAAACATGTGTCAAGATAGAACTACTATGTATGTAAACTTTTGTGTACATTATCTTCGTGTATTCAATATGAATTCCCAAGGTTCAATCCTAAGCGACACACTGGTATTCGAATATTCGGAATGTGTAATGTACTAATTTGAAATTCAATCGTCACGACATTTCATTTATGCAAAAGTTTGATTGTTTGAGATAACTTGTTTTAGTTAATCAAGGATTGCACTAAAATAGGGGAGGAATGTTGGATATTTTAGTGTAATTGGATTAACTTGTTTGACCAATTTAGTCATAATAAGACATCATTTAGGCTTGGAGGTGCGGAGTGCACGCCTATTTGAATTTATTATGATCTTAGGGGCGAAGCCCCTAAGGGACGGGGTTCCGGGGTTAGCGTCCCTGGGAGTAGGGTCCAAGGGGCGGCAGCCCTTGGCAGGGTCCAAGTTGTTATGGTAAAAGTTCCTCAGAAAATTAAATTTTCAGAAATTAAGGGACTAATTTTGACAACTTTGAAACCCTTGGAAAACCTGCATAAAAGATAGTTTGTGCCCTAATCCCTCATTCAGATTGATACATTTTTCTCTTGGTCGTTATTTTTTTTCTCTGGTTCATCAATCTCAAACACAAGCATTCAAAACGTTCTCAATCTCTGAATTGTATCCGATTGAATAATTCGGGACAACCACCGAATTGATTCGATCTGAAAGTGTTCACAAGCCTTTCAGAGATTCAAATAATATCCGGTTGTATTCGTTTCTTCTATTTATCCCCTACACTTTTTGTGCAAAATTTTGCAATTGCAATGATAACCGAGAAAGCTAAAGTCAACAATAGTCACACATGTTCAATACGTGTTCTACTTATCAGATACAGGTTCTTTTAAGCTTTCACTTTTTTTCTTTTATCAATCTCGGCCTTGAGCTAGTGCAACCATTAACAAGAATACACCTTTCCCAGTATACATACAACTTATAGTAGGAAACATGGAAAGATTTTTGACAATGTTTGCTCAGACATAAGTCAATAAGCAGGACTTGAACCCACAACCATTTAGAAAGTTCTCACGCAAAGAAAAGAACAGTTCATATCATTATTTATAACTCTATAAGTATGCAAACATTAGTTAGCTTCATCATAGATAAAAAATAAAAAATAAAGAAACTACTTTCTTGCCACGTCTTTAACAAACATTTTGATGGCAGTTGTCCTACTTGAGATCGAGTCGTCTAAGCAAAACTTAACGTCCTGGTTGTTACAAATATAACGATCGTCTTCATACTGTATACAGAAAGGTTTGCTCTTCAATTCCTTGAACCTCATTGTCACTTGCTTCTCCAATTCCTTGGGAGTTTGGCCGAAAGGGGCAATGTGAACTTGACAATCTGATGATTGTATTCCACTTTTATCATTTTCTCCATATATGTGGATGTTAAGTTCGCCATCTATAATAATTAAACCACCAAAAAAGGTTATTTCGCAAGATCTTATTACCTTTTAAATTCAGCATTTCTGTAAAGTGCAATAATACTTGAGAAATGATACAAAAAGGTGAAAATATTATAAAAATTATTTAAAAAAAATGTAGCTAAATAGTAAGGACCTAAGGGTGTTGAATAATGCATTTAAGCATCATAGGTAAAATATAGGTGAACAAAACATATCAGTCTGGAAATTAGTATCAGTTCAGGGAAGATATATAAGGGAATGGTTAAATGTATGGAGGATGTCTAACCCAGTCTGTCGTACCTAAACCCTTAAAAGTGGAGTAAAACAAAAATATTTAAACACTATCAAACACTTACTCTTATACTAAAACCTTCAACCAAACACCCCTATTATTCTCTATTTTAGGTCTGGGTGCTTGCCCGTATGGTAAATTTTTGTGACATAAAATTATACAAAACAATTAGTATGACAATGATTCAATTTAAATAACTAACCTTCAACAAATTTTGAATTTGAATGAAATCTCGAACGTAGCTCTCTTTAGGCTGAGTTGTGACAAGCTCAATGATTCCAACAAGTTTAAGCCCAGCACTCGAATGATAAAAATAGACAGGAACAACTAACTATCCCATACCCAATGCTTCATCAGCGTATTGATGACCTTGATTAAGCACATCGTGCCTCATTCTATGATCTGCAATCCCTGTTTGAACTGCTCGACTAGCAAACCAGTTTTCAACTTTTGTCTTTACTCCAATAAAGTTTCCATCATTTACCTTTCGTCCAATATGAGAGTAATTCTTTACAAGAAATTTCATCCTGTATTCTTCAAGTCTGTTATCGTGTAAGGTTGATAAAAAAAATTGATCTGTCAATGTAAGACTACACCCAATGTCTTTTGAACTCCCAACAGCATTGCATTCCCAGAACTGAAGTAAACCGAATTCTCCTTGGAAGTCAAAAGACTGAAAGACCTTTTCGACTCTGTAGTCGATATTTTCATCAAAAATTGTTATGTAGGCCATGAAAACGAAAGCCAGGTGTCAAATTATACAAGGTCGTCATGTCAAACCGCACTGAATAGTACAATTTGCGAGAACTTAACGTTGACCACTAATATTTGAACTTGAATCTAAAGAAATTGAAACTATTGCTCCTAAAAGCTAAGTAAGCTCTTCTATGCAACAGCATCTTGGAAAAAATGAAAAAGGGAGGAAAAAAATAATACATATAGTCTTACCGTTACTTAGGTTTCATACTTGCATGTAGGTAGATGTCAGTGTAGGCTAATACAATAAAACAAAGGGAAACAAACAAGCAGACAAACAATAATACATATAGTCTTACCGTTACTTAGGTTTCATACTTGCATGTAGGTACGTAGACGTGTATCAGGTATAACAGTGTAGGCTAATACAATAAAACAAAGGGAACCAAACAAGCAGACAAACAAACATAAGAACACAAAGATTTGCGTACGTACAACCGGCAATAAGGAAATTTTTTAAATTGTCTAAAGCTTTAAATAGACTATGAAACAATAGAGCTTTTAAATCTATTAGTTGATTTCAAAGTGTTACAAACATGGAACAGGTGCAGTGTATTATCAGATTTATACCTTGGTCCTTGGACAAATTTCTAAACATATCAGATATATACGTTGTGCGACCAAGAGTTTATTCTATCTAGTATCTACTTATCCAGCTAAAAGATCCACCACTACGGCCTACGGGTCATGATTCCCGATTAACAGTTAGGTCATAAAACCATCTGCCTTGTAATATGAATCCTTGTTACAATTTTAACATATAGTGTATTCGTAAAAAAGAACGTATGAAAACGTATGAAAATGCAAGAAAACATATAAAAAGAACGAAAGCATATAAAAACAGATGAAAACGTACAAAAGCGTACGGAAAGGTATGAAAACGGATAAAAGCGAATTAAAACGGATGAAAACGTATAAAAGGAATAAAACACATAAAAATGTAAGAAAATCAAACGAAAGCGTATAAAAGTAAATGAAAACGTATAAAAATGGCCAAAAACGTATCAAAGCGTATGAAAACGTAAGAAAAATGAACGAAAGCTTATAAAAAAGGATGAATACGTATAAAAGCGGACAAAAAGGCATGAAAACGTATAAAACGGATAAAAACGTATAAAAACGAACGAAAAACTGATAAATATATATGAAAATGTAAGAAAACAGATAAAAACGGATAAAAACGTATGAAAATCGTATAAAACGGATGAAAACGTATAAAAACGTAAGAAACCAAATTTTTAGTTAATTAAAATCGGCCGTTAGTAAAAAAAGAGTTATAAGTGAAAAAAAGAAAGAAAAAAAGACAAGCACTAAAAGTGAAAGTCAACGCAAACCATAAGAACCATTACTGTAACTTTTCTAAGTGAAAAAAAAAAAAAAAAAAAAAAAAAAAGTCAATGGATGATCGTTGAAAGTCAACGCAAGCCAAAGGGACCATTCCTGTCAATTTTCAAACTTGTAAACCTGGTAACCTGCTAGTTACCGGTCATATTACGTAGATTGTTCTAAATTTGAAAATATCTTGCGTATAATAGTAATTTTCAAAGTTTATTGCGTAGACTGTCTATTTTAAATAAATGTGTTTCGTGTTTTTAGCTTTCACCCAAACAATTAATACTCCATATACTATAAATCAGAGTTGAGATTAATATAGATCTTATATTTGTCATAAATCCAAATAACCAATATTAGTCATCTATTTTTCATCCAAATTAAAAAAAAAAAAAAAAAAAAAAAAAAAAAAAAAAAACATTTTTCACATTTTTTTTTAAAACAACATATCTTGCAAACGGTAAATCTCCAAGCTACAAAGAATACACCATCGCGACGAGTTCTTTATTCTTTCGACGAATTTTTTTTTTCTTCAAAATTTCCGTCCAGAAAAATCAAATGTGATTTGTAAAAATCAAATCACATGTGATTTTTACAAATCATATATGATTTTTGCAAATCACGTGCGATTTTTCTGAACGGAAATTTTGAAGAAAAAAAAATTCATCGAAAGTATATAGAAATGCATATTTATAGAAAGATAATTTAATTCTCGTCGCGATGGTATATTTTTTTTGCGTAACGTTAACGGTTTGCGATATATTTAATTTTTTTAAAAATGGTGAAATTTATTTTTTTGTTTTGATCAAAAAAATAAATGGCCAAGATTGATTCATTGGATATATGACATATATGAGATATATATATTGAACTTTTGGCTAATCATGAGATCACAATTTCTGACGAGAAAATAAACAAAACATGACCAAAAAAAATAAACAGGCGCGCAGCGTTTGAGTTTATTAAGTAGAATATGAACTATTTTTTAAAAAGTGTCACAAACCTATACAGTAGTACGTCACTTGTAGTTGTCGTGTGATCATGTCTTGGCCGTTTAAAAAAAAAGTGTGATAATGTCTCAAGCATGAAGCATCAAAACTATACATTTACTGTTTTGCTCATTGATATTTTAATAAAAAGACAGACGTTCAATAATCAATGAATAATCTCAAGGTCTAAAGATAGACAATATATACAATCTTATGAATGCATAGTCTCATTAGAGCAATGGGTGTGGAGCTCGCCATGTCTCGCCGAGGGTGACATGGCAGCTCGCCACAACTCGCCATGATACCGCCCCAACTCGTCATAACACGCCAAAACCATCCTACTCGTGCTGACGACGAAGCAAAATTACTGACAAGTGGGACCCGAGTAATAGATAAAAAACGATTGATGCTTATCTTTTCTTTTTTTTTTTCTTTTTTTTTTAACTAAATCTCACTTTTTTTAACTAAATCCCATAGTTATATTTTGTGTTTTGAATGTAAATATTTTACCTTTTATCCTTTGGACATGGAGAAGATGACTTGCAGGGGTGGCTCACAGAGAAAGAAGAAAGAAGGAGCATTTTTTGTTTTTAAAAGTGCGTGAATAAAACTTTATTTTTAAAGCCCAATACTTGTACATTTTACATAGTCACTTATTTTTAAGCCCATGACAAAGTGAAGTTTATGCTATTATGTTTGGATTTGAAGAGTATATAACTATATATCACCTGCTAATGCCTAAAGTTATAATATATATATATATATATATATATATATATATATATATATATATATATATATATATATATATATATATATGAATGAATTTTATTTTATTTGGATATGTGAAGAAAAAAAATTGTAAGTGGTGGGACTCAAATGAGTAAGTTGTGGTTTGTTATGATAAGGCGGGTTGTAAGGGGAGGTTTTTCATGATGACGTAGCACCCCGTGGGACCCAAATGAGTAGTTTTGGGATGACATGACACCTATTGCTCTTAGACCACAAGGTATCATGAGGAGCAAAAACTCCTCATTCGAGCCCCACGGGGTGCCACGTCACCACAACAAACCACAACTTACAACCCCTCCTTCCCATAACATACCACAAACTCATCATTTGGGCCCCACCACTATCACAAACTCCTCACATACCGGTTTGATTTGTCAGAAGCTTACCTCCTCGTGCAGACGAGGAACCAAACAACGTCAAGCCACGAGGAGCATGGCCGGTACCACGGCGAGGCAAGAGCAGCCCTCCACGTGGATCACGGCGAGCCACGGTTAGCCCATACCGGCTGCTCTTATGGATGCAACTTGTGCACGTAATAATATCAATAAAATCCTTAATTAAAAGGCTTACATACCCATGTAACAAACTATAATATATAGCTGTTCTTGTTACGGATATCAATAGGTGAGAGTCTAAGGTTGCCAGGATCGGGATCCTACCTAGGATCGTTTTCGGCTTTGCAAGATCGTGATCGTAGGATCGGATCGGGATCGTAAGATCCTATGAAAATGTATATATTTTTGTATATGAGTTGTAGTTTTATATTTCTATATAATATTTCATATGATAAACGAATTTAAATGGATGATAAAAGAAAATGTTATATGTTTAAGTACCGTAGTAGTAGAATATTAAGTATATTGCAATGGTCACTTGCACAAAGTTACTACATACGTGCACCTACTTCTTGTTCAATGTTTTTTATTAAAGGTTTTTCGTGATAACATTTAAATTAATGTAAAAATATAGTGTTAAGTTATTTGTACTTGATTCTGTGACTTTTTTTATTACAGTATATAGATTAATGCAAAAAGATAAATAGATTGTATCTGAAAATGAAACGACATAATTTATAATAGAGGGCAACACAATATTTTTTTTTCTTGATAATCAAGTAAATTAAATTAGGATATTCTGATAATATTACTGAAAATTTTTAACATATAATTCATGCTTTTATATGAAACATAAAATAAATTATGAACAAAATTGGGTCAAGTATTTAAATTGTTACTTCAAAAACAAGCTTCTGACATGTTACAATGCATGAAATCATTTTTTACAATAAACCCTAAAAGACATCTAAACTATTTCTAAATATTCTATAAAAGCATAATGATTTGACACTCATTAATCTTGCAAAAGACAATCAATTAACAACATCAAAATAATAGCTTTCATGAAGAATTCTTAGTCACTGGGCTTTAAGACATGGCCTTATGCATAATAACTTAATATAACAAAAATTCAAAAAATAAAAAAAACTAAAAAAAATAGGCGATCTTACGATCCGATCCTACGATCCTGATACGATCCTACTTAAATTACGATCTTGTTAAGATCCTGATCGTTTTTTGTGTGTAGAATCGTACGATCAGGATCGCGATTTTGACAACTATAAGTGAGACATTGAGATTAAAAAGATCAACACGAGCTGCAAAAGCTTGTACAAGTTCATGAACAAAAACACCATTATTTCCGTTATCAAATATTTCTGCCATTTTAGTTTCCAGATGCTCCCCTTCTTCTGCGTTCGTTTGTGTATATATACATGACAATCATATTTAGGGGGTTGGCAATGCATCTTGTACTCTCTCTCCCATCACTCACACCCAACCAATTCCCTTATGCCACATCATTTACTCTCTCTCCCATCACTCACCCATATTTTTGTTGGCAGCACATCACTCATCACATCCCACCACTCACTTCTATTTATTTTTTTTAAACAAAACTAAAATTCCATTAAAATTAAAAAACTTTACATAATATTACTAAAAAACATAAAAAAAACATTACATAATATTACTAAAAAACTTAAAATAACATTACATAATACTAAAAAACTAAAAAACTAAATTTCATCGTCTTCATCATCCACCTCGATGTATGGTAAGTGTTGAGCGTGAATATGCTCCATAAGATCATATCGGAGGCGAAAATGTGTATCCTCGTGTCGTATCTCGTCTAAGGCTGTTTCGTCAAACACCGGTTGGATCGGAGGATCCCGAATATGAACTGGCGAGATTGCGGTACCGGCGTCACGTATAATCATGTTGTGCAATATCACACATGCATACACTAGGTTTCTAATTCTGTCAAGTGTGTGTAGCCATAAGGGTCGATTCAGTATACCCCATTTACCCTTGAGAATACCAAATGCCCATTCAAAATCCTTTCGAGCTGACTCTTGTACTTTCTTGAACTTTTTCTCTTTCGGGTCAGTCGGATATTTGAACGCTTTAACAAAAGTAGACCATGTAGGATATATGCCATCGGTTAGATAGTAGCCACGCTTGTACGTATGCCCGTTCACATCAAATGGGCACTTAGGTGCCGTACCATTACGCTCGGTGAGGAATAGCGGAGATTGCATCACAACATTAACATCATTGTTTGAACCCGGCGGTCCAAAGAACGAGTGCCATATCCACAAATCTTGGGACGCCACTGCCTCCATCATAATCGTGGGGTATTGATGATCACCCCTTTTATATTGACCCCTCAATTCGTTTGGACAATTCCTCCAAACGAAATGTGTGCAATCTAGGCTACCGATCATACCGGGAATGTGATGTTCTTTGTAACATCTCTAACTCAACAATAGCGTCACAAAAATATTGAAGGCATTCACGTGACGTTCTTTGTGCCATTTCTAAATATTCATCAAACTCATCCGGTGGATTACCGGTTGCGAGTTGTTTAATGGCAGACGTACATTTTTGTATGGGTGTGAAACTTTTTTTCGCTCTACCATCATAACTTTCTTGAAAATACTCGTATCTAGACTCAACATCATGTGTGATTTTTAAAAATAAATGTTTAGGCATACGATACCTATCTTGAAAAAATGCTTCGTCGAATTTCGGATCGTCACAAAAATAATCACGATGCAATCTTTCTGAAGCTTTGACCCGATTGCGGTTTACTACTTTTCGTTTTGACCTTGTCGTATCTTCTTCCTCACCCTCCTCAATCGCGTTCATAAAAACCTCGAGACTACTATCGTTAGACCACTCGAACAGCTCATCTAACAGTATAGTGGAACCAATTCTTTTATGCTCCATATGATTGAATTTTTTGAGGTCGGTATGTTTTTTTTTTTTTTTTTTTTTTTTTTTTTTTTGAGGTTCGTATGTTTTTTTTTTTGGTTGTGTATGATGTTTGTTTGAAAAATGGTAAGTTTTTATAAAATACAAAACTAGCCGTTTGGCTCAAACGGTCCAAAAACCAACGTTCATATTTTCAATCTCCCGTGCGTGACCATCTCACTCAAACCAATCCCGTCCTGTGTTTTTTTTTGCCGGCGGCGGTGTTCCCATGTCACACGGGTCCCGTCCCGTGTGGTAACGTGGGCATTGCCAACCCCCTCATGCGAACAATGGGATTTGATCTATCGGCCCCGTTTTACACTTGATTTATTTAATGTTCACGTAAGTTTCTTAAAAATGGTTGAGTTTTTATATGTAACAAGTACGGCGGCGGCGGGCCGCGTTGCGGCTTGGCGGGATTTTTTTGCGTTGTATTTATTTCTATAGCTCGGATTGGATATGTTTGCTGGCTATACGTACGTAAGTAGGTTTGGTAATATACTTTTTTCAGATGGATTCTCCATTCGAATATTGACTATTGTTGGTCGAAAAATTAAAGGTGTATTACTGGTTGTTAGGGTGTTTCACTATTGGGTTGGGAGTTTAAAAACTTGTGTTAAGTAGCATGGCATGAGAGAGTACGTGGCAAATTTTTAGCAAAAGAAGAAGAGTGTTTGGCGGGATTTTTTTTCGTTGTATTTAGTTTGTAAAGGTGGTATGATATGAAGGTTTTGGATGCTATGCGGATGAATTTTGGGTTGTTTTGCATACGTACACTGTCCGTTAGCAAGCGTTCTTTTTTTGGTGGGAAAATGTAGGGAAAAATGCAGATTTATGAATAAAAATTACTATTATAATGTGTTTGAAGGTGTTCGTTAGCCTTGTTTGGTTATTTATTTTATTATCGCAAAGTTGTAAGCTGATTTTATTGTGTGTGCTGCTTTTATTACTTGTTGCACGGCAGTTAGATATTAAATGCAAGAAACATAACCTGTAAATAGGAACTGCATTCGACAAATTTTTTTAACCAATAAAATTATATATACGTATTAAATACAACAAAGGTAAAGAGTACAAAAAGTCCAAAAACAGAAGCTTATGATTGAGTATGCTGCATGTGATGCTTCATTCTTTGCTATATAGTAGCTTTGGTTTTGAATCAGATGTTCATTCGCTGTTGTATCTAATGAATGTGAGAAGCAATAGGAACTGAGGATTTGGCAAATAATTTTTGAGATTTTCATGTGTGATCTTTACTGCATGAGTAGGTATCTCTAAAACATTGTTTCATCTTCAGGATGATGAACGCAACGTGTTGTACCGGAACGATTCAGTTAATATCGTACCTGATGACCGGGAGAAGCAAAACGAAATACAGATGGCCGCCACAAGAAAAGAACAATATTAACTGAATGGTTCAAGTATAACACGTTGCATGTTCTGAAGGTGCACTGCAAGTATCTGAATAGGTGGATCTCTGGTATGTATACTGAAAGCAAAAATCCTCCAGCATGCTTCATGCGGGCCAATATATCTAGCATCCTGGAAGTTATGTATCTCACCTCTTTTGCAAGGCCTGCCAAAACAGGAAGAACATGATTAAAAAGATATTGCAGAGTTAATATTAAAAAAAATGCCGCAAGGAGAATAATCGATACCTGGGTCATCGGTCTTGACTGCTATCAGAATCTTTATATCTAACATTCATACAGGCTTGTATACAAACTGGGAGAAAAAAATTAGGCTCAGATCGGAATAGACATATGCACCAGAAGTCGGCAAACTACAGTGGCTGCAACTCACAGGTTGCCTCGCCAAGGTACCGAATTCTAGAAGCAATATGTTTCAGTTATGCAACTGCAGTTACCTATCATCATCGCCATTATAAGTATATCTTAAATATGAATGGTTGCGACGTCATGTTGGCAACTGTTTTTCTTGGAAAAAAAAAGGTGGGCCGCTCCAGCTGAAAGTACATTTGCCTGTTTTGCCTCTTTTAATTGTTTTGCTGCCCTATACCACTAACATGCCATGAGCCAATCATTCATTGGCCACTATTAGAACTTTCACAGGCCACATTCATACAGGCTTTCATGGAAACTCTTACAAAAAAAATTAGGCTCAGATCAGAATATACATATTCACCAGAAGGCATCAAACTACACTGGCTGCAACTTACAAGTTGCCTTGCCAAGGTACCGACTTCTAGAAGGAATATGTTTCGTTTATGCGACTGTAACCATCTATCATCATAGCCTTTTTTTTTGTGTATATGAAACGCTGCGAGCCGATCATCCATTGGCTGGAACTTACTTTTCTACCTAAGTATATCAACAAATGGTCCATATTGTATTTTTAGTACAACATGCATGTGCAATGCGTCGTACGCCTGCTATCATAATCTTCATATCCAACATTCATAAAGGCTTGTATACAAACTGGGAGAAAAAAATTAGGCTCAGATCGGAATACACATATGCACCAGAAGCCGGCAAAACTACAGTGGCTGCAACTCACAGGTTGCCTCGCCAAGGTACCGACTTCTAGAAGGAATATGTTTCGTTTATGCAACTATAACCATCTATCATCATAGCCATCTTTTTTTTGTATATGAAACGCTGCGAGCCGATCATCCATTGGCTGGAACTTACTTTTCTACCTAAGTATATCAACAAATGGTCCATATTGTATTTGTAGTACAACATGCATATGCAATGCGTCGTATGCCTGCTATCAGAATCTTCATATCCGACATTCATACAGGCTTGTATACAAACTGGGAGAAAAAAATTAGGCTCCATCGGAATACACATATGCACCAGAAGCCGGCAAACTACAGTAGCTGCAACTCACAGGTTGCCTCGCCAAGGTACCGATTTCTAAAAGCAATATGTTTCAGTTATGCAACTGCAGTTATCTATCATCATCGCCATTTATTTTTATATATGAAATTGCAAACACTAATGTATCATCATCGTTGATCATCCTGTTTCTAATGAGTGCACAGGATTTATTTATTTTTTCTATAAACCATAGATCCAAAAAGATAAGGTTTAAAAAAATCAACTATGAAGTGTAGTTAATAATACTTGAACCATGCACTGATAATCGAAAGAGTGTAAACAGATTTTTTTGTTGTGACTTTAGTGTGCCGAAAATTACCTGGAAAGTGCAAATCCAAACGGCCGTTCAATAACTCAAATGGGATGGCAAGGTACATTTAAAATTTTTGAATACCCAATTGATTAGTCTCAGAAAATACGGCAGAAAAATGCTATAAAGAGAATAATCGATACCTGTTTCATCGATCTCGACTGTCCAGCGGTTTTTAAATTCCAGTGGGGCACTAAATCCTAAGGCGTTCGATAAAAAAAAATTGTTTGACCATAAGAGTGATGAAGACTATATGGTATTTTTTTTATTTTCCAACACTAAAAGTCGATGTTCTGTGCCTGTGAGAGTTAATTTGTTTTCGCATATTCGCAACTGCAGTTATACAAAAGGTGTTGATCAACATTATGGTTCAATTGTGAAGGAAAGATGGGAAACGGAAGAGGACGCTGCGAAGAAGCAATTTGCTCCAAATCACTTGTCACAGCATTCTCTTCGGTTTCTCATCTACCTTCAGGAATTGTACCCTATTGTTGATCAGTGCCTTTATGGAACTGCAGTTATGAGTATGCGAAAAAAAGTTAACTATAACAGGCGCAGAACATCGATTGTTACTATTGGCAAGTAGAAAAATATCAGATAGTCTTCATTGCTCTTATGGTAAAAAAATTTTTTTTTTAACGAACGCCTTAGGATTCTTGGCATCTCCTGCATTATCTTTAAATGATGAAAGTACAACATTTAATGGAATTTGAAGGGAAGGTTAGAGCAACTATCTTGGCTGCAATCATGTGATTGTTGTTCGTACCATGTCACACTTTGGTAGTTTGAACCTCCGCTCGAAATCCCATTGCCATGTCAATGAAATATGTGGAAAGGGTTACACGAAACCTATCGCAATGACAATGACATAGGAATGGGTTTTCGAGGGGAAGCTCAAACTGCCAAGGTGTGCTGAAGAAAAAATTGTCGATTCTAGAAAAGCATGTGAGTATTAGGACGCATGTTGAATGGGATAATGAAGGAGTGTGGCCTGTCATGAACAATACACACTATATCATTATCACAATCAACACGCCTCAATTATTAGAGCCCATCTATCAAACGATGTATATGGGTTCCATTGGTTTATTCGACTAAGTATCCTGAAACCGTTTGTGTCCTTGATACACAGGGTTTTAGGGAACTTGGTTAATTTAACCAATGGAACCCATATAGATCGTTAGATAGATGTGCCCTAATAATTGAGGTTTTTAAGTTGAAGTTCAATGTATCAAGTTGTGGATGGCTACATTACTTTGTAGATGATGGGTTTAGGTCATAAAAAAGTATGGAATTTAAATATCAACATAGATAGCCCTTCTAAGGTCCCCTACAGCTCCTTTTGTTGTTTCAGCTTCCTTTGCGCAAAGGCCTGCACCAGGCGAATTGCTAGGTTGTTCAAATAACAAAAGGAACTGTATGGGAACTTAGAATGGGTAACTATGTTGAAATTCAAGACTCATTTACTAAGCTAAACCATTCATCCACTAAGTAATGTGGGCCCCTGATGCGCGTGATGTGTCGTTGCGGTTTAGCAGTATTAATGCCTACTCAAGTTTTAAATTTATATTTAGCCGACTTATAAATAACACACACACTTAACGAGCAGTGTACCCGGTCAGTATGAATATAATGGTAAGCAGAGTGTCGATCACTAAGAGTGGAACGTATCATCTAGTTATTCTAATCAGTATTTTAATATCCTAAGTTAGCTATACAACCTAATCTAACGCAAGGGGGGTTCAGCCTGAGAGACTGGCACGGTTTGGTTATAATTAAATAGAAAACTAAACTAATGAGCACGAATCAGCGATTAGCACACACGTACACAGATAGATACTCGAGACAATAAGAAGACCTGTCCTGATAATTAAATAGCTTGTCACTTGTTTTATTGCCAGTTTTATATGAAGTGTATATAATTAAACCTTTCTCGTTGGCTCTAATCTTATCGGCGAGTAAACCGTTAATGATTACTTATGTCTATCCTATTTTTCTAGAGACGCTAGAATAAATAGGCGAGGAAGGGGCATGGCGACCCAAGCAAGACTCAGCTAGACACAGAGGTTATCAATGCACTAATAAAAGTCACCAAAGACATCAACATATAAACTTTAATTAATGGGAAAGCAATATTAAAGGGAGTGCATGATCTTCCGTAGTCACATGACACAAGCCCATCAATCCTGATGAATTAAAGCGTACTAAAACAATAAAACAAAACTACTTAATGAATTGAATACATGCAGGACCTTCTTACAGCTCTTGTATCTTTGTTTGAGGTGTGTCTTGTGCTGCTTGGTCGTCTGAATTCGGCTCTAGGGTTATATCTAAGGTCTATATATGTATGGGTCTCTCAAATTCGTCTGACCTTGGGGTATTTATAGTTTCTGTCTGAGGGATCGATGCGGCGCATTGAATTGATATATGCGGCGCATTGACTTAACTTCACGTGGGGTCCAAGATTAATATATTCTGGAATATTCGTACACCGTCTTCAGATGCGGCGTAACTTGATCTTTGTATGCGGCGCATGTACTTTTAGCTGTCTTGGATTGTAACTGGTGAAATCTTGATAGTGATACGCCGTATGTTAGAAGTATATTGCGGCGTATCTGGAGTAGAACGAGCTTGATCTTCTTCTTTGACCAAAGTTTCATATGCGGCGCATGACAGAATTGCATGCGGCGCATTCTTCAAAGTCAGGAAATGGTCTTCGAATTCATCTAAGTATGATATTGCGTCGTATCTGTTGAGTGAGATACGGCGCATCTTCTGGATTTCAGTAGACTTTTGACATCTCGCTTGTTTTGCTCCATAATTAGTCCAAAATCGCCAAGTTTCACATAATGCTTGTTTTTACCTGAGAATTACTAAAGTAAACATTAATGTATCGATTCCCATATATAATATAATAAAACAAGTCAAATAAATAGGATAAATGATGATAAGAAAATGTACTTATTTGAGTTCATCAAATATCCCCCCACTTGAACTTTACTTGTCCCCAAGTAAACCTTAGAATTAATCATATGAAAATGTATCCTAAAAGATATTAGGATTTATTTTTATATTTAAGCACGTATTCGTTTTGTCATAATAACACAACCAAACACTTAACGAAGAAGAAACCAAAATAATTTTTAATGTAAAACAATTCTAAATCGTTTAGTTGCTTAGTCGTGACGAATATTCTATCATAGGCTTGGCAAGTATACGCATCTCCCCCACTAAAGCCAAGGAGTAACAAGTCTAAAGCGGTAAAAAGGGTTTGTTGGTTAAGGGTTGATCATCCTTTTTAATCTCTATCGATCTCATATTCCAGAAAAGGCGACAAAATTACAAATACATGATCGAATCCACGACCACGATACTTGCAATTGCTCAATTCCTTAACTCGAATGGGCTAAAGATAGGACCAAGTAATCTTCACCAATAATATTATATCAAAAAGGGCGACAAAATCATAAATACATAGCCGAATCCACGACTACGATACTTAAGATTGCTCAAATCCCTAATCTCAATAAATCAAAGGTTTGGATGAAGAATAATATAGGGTATGGATAATATTTGGGATACAAATTGGTGTAAAATGAAAAATAAACAAAACAGATAAATTAAAATCCTAAGTGTGGTTAATCACTTTCCCAACCAGCCCATGAATAAGACTCATATCATTGAATAACTCACGCTTTAACACTTGAAACACACGCTTTAGGTAGACACGAATTATACTCAACAAAATCTCAATCAAAGAATAACCTTAGTTGGCGTTACCATAACGGCCAACTCCCATTCAATCCATAAATATAATATACAACAACAAATAGTGGTGATATCTCCCACTTAATACAAAACTTTACATAAGTTGATTAAAACAAACTTCCAACTTTTCCTTTTTCTTTCTATTTTTTTCTTTTTTTTTTTCGATTTTTTTTTTTTTTTTTTTTTTTTTTTTTTTTTTTGACATCAACATATATGTGTAAAATTTCATAACTTTTCTATCACTATTTTTCCGGATAATTTTTCCATACTCTTCATACTTTCAGAAATAACTGTAATAGTGAAAGTAGCAAACACACGAAAAATAAACTAAAAGTTATACAATATTTACTTTCATATCAATTGCATTGTGCAATTTCCCGACCTAACCAAAGATAATGAATTACGCACGCGAACACAGGTAATGTAAGGAAACACACTTTTCCTAAAGCAATTAACCACGGATTTTAATCTACAGGGTAGGCTAAGGTGTAAGGGTGTATCGAAACATTATAAAAAAGGTGTAAGAAACGAAAGGAATGGTTCTGAGGGTTTTTCTAGGGTATCTTACTCTAAAAGTGAGAGTAAACAAAGGGTTTATATGGGGGTTAACTAACCAGTGTAGTTAGTTAATATCACATAACATATAAAAGCTATTTGGGTGTAATCCTAGAAATTTACCAATTTAGACAAGTCACTCCAATTATATAGATAATACTCATTATGATGGTCTCAAATAGTATACAAGCCAAGTTCTAAAGTTTACAAGTCACCGCACACTAAAGTTTTAATATTTTTGAAAGAATAGAGTTATGTGTGCGGTTATGTAATTTAGACTTTAAACAAAAACATGCTAAAAAAAAATTTTAATTTTGATATATTAAGCGCATTTTAAGCATATTTTGAAAAAGTTTAGGACATGTAAGTGTTCTAATTCTCCATCCCCCCACTTAAGTTAAACAACGTGCTCGTTGTTTGTGTCAAAGGTTAAAAACTGGAAAATAAAAGAATTAGAACAGAAAAACTCCCCTGAGATTTGCTCGGTATGATCCTCCATTATTCGTATAAGAGCAAAAATCAACTTTCTTGTGGATGAGAACATTTAAGCTTCATAAATGATGTATCCACAAAAATGCAGGAATCTATAATACCATTTAGACTTTAACACACCTGAGTTAAGAAGGTTCAAACTTGCATAATACATTAGTAGTTAGTAAAAATAAAACCTAAAAAATTAAACTGTAAATCATCAGGTCAGTCGATACGCCGTATCTTATGGAAGAAGATACGCCGTATCGAGCCTGGAATAAGTACGAATCAGAATAAAAGATGCGTCGCATCCTTAACCAGGGATGCGCCGCATTAAATAAACTAACAGAAAGTTTTAAAGTCAAAAATAAAAATGCAGAAAATGAAATAAGATATGACCAGTGCAGGTGATGCGTCGCATCTTATGATGGAGATGCGCCGCATCTTCTGCAGGTCTGACAGACTCGACACAGAACAAAAAAGTAAAAAAATTTCCTTCGGGTTGTCTCCCGGTCAGCACTTGTCTTTATTCCAGAGTCTTCAAGTTAGACTCACGTTCAGCTCCTTATTTTGTTCTTGTTACGTGCCATCCTTCTTCTTTCATCCGAAAGATGTTACCGTATAGCTCCGCAACATTTTCTTCCGTTCGACTTAATCTAATATATTCTTTGGTCTTCGTCGCAACATATTCCTCATATGGTCCCAAAGAGTATTTGATGACTTCAAATTTTTCAGAAATTATCATGGTTGGGTTATTATAAGTGATCCCAAGTAGTCGACATTTTCTCTCGATGAATTCTTCTTCGTCTTTATCAACAAACTTGAAATAAGGATCCTTATTCAAATAGTCATCAAGTTCATCAATTAATTTTCCTCGTGACTCATCGTTATTATCATAGGGATAATAATTAACCAAGTTAATGGATTGATAATAATCTTGAGTCACGTCCCACTTTCTTTTCAATTCCCATTGTAAGCGTCGATTAAGCCTTGTGTAATCATCACATTTTCTATGCACCCATTCCCAGAAAGTAGTATTCGATGCTCCCTTTAGTTCTTTTAAGTATTTGATTCTACCTTTTTCTTGCAGAGCTTCTGCTCTACGTGGGGAGTCTTCAACTTTTTCATACCAATCATAGTCTTCAAAGTATACATCGTTTCCAACTCGTTTCATTCCAATTATACTTCCCCCATTGCAGGTTCCATCATTCTTCCAATCACAGGTTGGCCATTCACTACTTCCATCCTTGAAACAGAAAGGTTTACAAGTGTGATTAATATGCCCAAATTCCCATGGTTTATCCCAAACCCATAGTATCTGGTCATTCCATTCGTAGTACCAGGTGTTTTTGAACTCATCATAAGTTTTGAATCCTGGTAGATCTCCAGTTAGCACATCAGCGTCGATTTGAAGAAGGTAATTAAATTCTTTGAATTGTTTGCACAAGGGTGTCTCATAATTGAACACATCAATGTTTATGCTGAACAATTCTTCAATGCCTTCCTCGATCGTTGAATCGTCATGTGATGATCCATTGTTGCTTTCTACTTCCTCATCTTCCCCTCTCATCCAATATACCCATAACACATCTTTAGTAGCTCGGTCCGTGATCTTATGGTTATTGAACTTACTAGCTAACCAATCTGAAAAATCAACATTGTTAGGATCGTAGTTAACGTCAAAGCTAGTATTACCAATCATTTTCCTCCTTATCTCCATGAACTCATTAAATTGTTCTTTAAAACTTCGTGTCAACCATGAGGTCACAATCCGTTTGACTTCATTCGTAGGAGCAAATTTGGGATCACCGTATTTAAGTTCAAGCCATTCTTCTAAAGAGATATCCATCAACCTTACCAACTTTTTATGAAACAGTATCTCCGATTCAGCATAAATTATTTCATCATCCAGATTGCTTTTATCTAATCCCCAATACTGTTCGGAATAAGGCATATGAGAAGTTTGTATAGGTTGGATATTTCCTCTACCATAGCTTTTGTTGCTCGATTTGTTGACTGCATTTGCTGAGTTCATGTATTCAATTTGGAATTTCCCATATTTTTCTTCGATAGTCGTCCAAGTTAATCCTTTAGATTCAATGATAGGCCATAAGAGTAACAATTCATCTTCAGTGTATCTCATTAGTAAATCATAAGAGAATATCCCATCTTCAATATTGCATAAGCGTTTGAATTCCATATAAGTAGCTTCAAGAGGAGTTTCCCAAGAAAATAAATCGGCATCAATCGTGAGTACATTGAAGTTGACATCTTCATAAACTTCCACTGAGTAGAAGGGCATGTTGGTTTGAGATACGGATTTGAGTAAAGCATCGATCGTAGGTAAGTTGCAAGTAATAGCATCGAAATTTTCGAATGAATCCGAAAGCAAGAGTTCCTTTTCCAATTCTGAGCTTTTAGTAATGCTTAATGCTGGGAACTTGCTCAAGCTAACTTCATAGTTATCACACTCGTCATCACTTTCCAGAATTAACGGCTTTTTGGTGCGGGACTTTTCATTGTGCTTATCTTTCATAAGTTCCTTAGCAAGATATCCGTTCATTGACATATCTTCCATAGCAAAACCTGTCATCATAGGTAAAATCGTCAGTAGGATCTGTTCGCTAGAAGAGAAATTAATGAATTTAGAAACGAATATAAAGAATAAAAATGGCTGATATCTGTGGACGATGCGCCGTATCCAGAAAGTTGGATACGCCGTATGCTTATTACGTTAAAATTTAATCAGACTTTTATTCAGAAAACAGATACACCGCTTATGAATTAGAATGCGCCGTATCCAGTTTAAATTATCAAAAATCGATTATATTTATTAAAATTAAATGCGTCGTATTAACAAAAGCTAATGCACCGTATTTTCGTTACGTTTCAAAATACAAGATTTTTGATTTAGTAGATGCGCCGTATCGATAAAGATCGATGCGTCACTTCTGTTTAATAATTCGAAAAACTGTTTTTAATTTAAATAGAAAATACGCCGTATCTGTTAAAACAGATGCGTCGTATGGCGTTAGCGTTTTAGAAAAATTTCTTATTAAAAACAGAATACGCCGTATCTTGGGGAAAGATGTGTCGTACTCGAATTTATTAAACGCGTTGTATTTTATAAAAATTAAACGCAATACGCCGTATCTGTGATAACGGATGCGCTGTATCGTTTGTATCAGCACAATACAACGACAGCAGAATGCAGAAAAAATAGAAAAAAGAAAAACAAAAATAAAAACAAACAAAAAGAAACAAAAATTACAGAAAACAAAAACACACAAAAACAGTAAATATGCAAATTATACAATGAATGCAATCTATCTAATATACAACAGGATTAGTGGTTAGAATCTAAAAAAAAACTAAAAAGAAAAACCTAATTAAAATACTTAATCAAATTAACAGATAATAACAATTCACTCCCCGGCATCGGCGCCAAAAACTTGATACGCGTGATGTGTCGTTGCGGTTTAGCAGTATTAATGCCTACTCAAGTTTTAAATTTATATTTAGCCGACTTATCAATAACACACACACTTAACGAGCAGTGTACCCGGTCAGTATGAATATAATGGTAAGCAGAGTGTCGATCACTAAGAGTGGAACGTATTATCTAGTTATTCTAATCAGTATTTTAATATCCTAAGTTAGCTATACAACCTAATCTAACGCAAGGGGGGTTCAGCCTGAGAGACTGGCACGGCTTGGTTATAATTAAATAGAAAACTAAACTAATGAGCACGAATCAGCAATTAGCACACACGTACACAGATAGATACTCGAGACAATAAGAAGACCTGTCCTGATAATTAAATAGCTTGTCACTTGTTTTATTGCTAGTTTTATATGAAGTGTATATAATTAAACCTTTCTCGTTGGCTCTAATCTTATTGGCGAGTAAACCGTTAATGATTACTTATGTCTATCCTATTTTTCTAGAGACGCTAGAATAAATAGGCGAGGAAGGGGCATGGCGACCCAAGCAAGACTCAGCTAGACACAGAGGTTATCAATGCACCAATAAAAGTCACCAAAGACATCAACATATAAACTTTAATTAATGGGAAAGCAATATTAAGGGGAGTGCATGATCTTCCGTAGTCACATGACACAAGCCCATCAATCCCGATGAATTAAAGCGTACTAAAACAATAAAACAAAACTACTTAATGAATTGAATACATGCAGGACCTTCTTACAGCTCTTGTATCTTTGTTTGAGGTGTGTCTTGTGCTGCTTGGTCGTCTGAATTCGGCTCTAGGGTTATATCTAAGGTCTATATATGTATGGGTCTCTCAAATTCGTCTGACCTTGGGGTATTTATAGTTTCTGTCTGAGGGATCGATGCGGCACATTGAATTGATATATGCGGCGCATTGACTTAACTTCGCGTGGGGTCCAAGATTAATATATTCTGGAATATTCGTACACCGTCTTCAGATGTGGCGTAACTTGATCTTTGTATGCGGCGCATGTACTTTTAGCTGTCTTGGATTGTAACTGGTGAAATCTTGATAGTGATACGCCGTATGTTAGAAGTATATTGCGGCGTATCTGGAGTTGAACGAGCTTGATCTTCTTCTTTGACCAAAGTTTCATATGCGGCGCATGACAGAATTGCATGCGGCGCATTCTTCAAAGTCAGGCAATGGTCTTCGAATTTATCTAAGTATGATATTGCGTCGTATCTGTTGAGTGAGATACGGCGCATCTTCTGGATTTCAGTAGACTTTTGACATCTCGCTTGTTTTGCTCCATAATTAGTCCAAAATCGCCAAGTTTCACATAATGCTTGTTTTTACCTGAGAATTACTAAAGTAAACATTAATGTATCGATTCTCATATATAATATAATAAAACAAGTCAAATAAATAGGATAAATGATGATAATAAAATGTACTTATTTGAGTTCATCAGCCCCTAACACATATCTTGTTACTTTCAACTTCTGTTTCAAACACTTTTATAGAATCAACAATTATAATTTTTTGGTAAGTTTTACTGATGATAACATCGACTTTTAGTATAAAAAAATGGATCTGAATCATCATACCTCTGATCTGGGCAAAGCAAACGTACAAAGTATATATATAGTAGCGGACGAACAGCTAATTTTGATGCTGAGTAGAAGCATAATACACTGAGATACGTGAGCACGAAAACCGGAGCGATACAAAAATATTGACAAAATATCAATGATGGATGCAGACACCATGCAAAATATAGAAAAGGTTTGTTCGGTGTCGGTACATCCATCACTGATATTATGTCTATTTTTGATATTTAGTTTGTACTAAAAAAACTTGCAAGCACAGTCGTGTACCACAGCTGATTAGTTCTGTAAATTTAAGATATGAAAACCATAGTTATATAAATGCAGTAATTTTATATTGGAGTATTGCATAAAAAAAATCAGGGCAATACTTATCTTTTGTCTGTTTTACTCATGCACCGACATGTCGAATGAACTGAGGCACAGTGGTGTACAAAACCAGTGTTTGTATTTTCTTCGCAGTGCCTGCAAGATGATTGAACAAACAACTGTGAGGAGTAGAATTTGCTGAGTAGGGCAGACCATGTAAATACAATAAGCAATGTGGCCTTTTAATACATACCTTGTTACTTTCAACTTGCCTTTGGAACAATTTTATACAATTTATAACTAATAATGTGGGAATGTATAAATACAAAGAGACATTGTCATGATCCGATATCCATCTGAGTTGAACCATAATGTACTGAGGTAGGTGAGTGTCAAAACGTGGGGAGCACAAAAATATTGACAAAGTTTCAATGATGGATGTACGGAGACCATGCAAATTTAGCAATACTTGCGTTTGGTCGCCATACATCCATCATTGATACTCTGTCTATTTATTGATATCCAACTTTTCTCCATAGTATGTAGTGATGTAGTTGAATATACAAAACCTGTTAGCAGTAAAAAAAAATAGTAAATGGATTTGTGTACTATAATTGATTGAACATGTAAATCTAAAATAGCATAAGCATGTATAGACAAAGGTAGTAGGCTAATGTGAAATTGAACATATCAATATTGATGAAAAAAAATAAGTTTATATAAAAATGTACAATAATTAGATAAATGAATAACCACAAAAGGCATGTAGTAATCAACTGATGACAGGCAATTTAGAAAGAAAAAAAGTACCTTTTGTGGAAGTGATCAAATATGTGTTACCAACTGTTAACATGCATAAAACAAATCCTTACGGCGAATCTTGGAAGACCTATTTCAGTATATATTTGTGGGCATGGTTTATAGCAACATGTAAAATGACTTGACATTACCAAACACTTATCGGCCTTGCATCGACGTTCATGGTATACCTGCCTGACAAACATAGAGGTCGCAGTGGGAAATGCACATGCACAACATGTAAGTAATCCGACAATGTAAATACGTAAATAAAATGATCTTTAGTAAGATGAAGAATGTGAAACACAATAGTGGCTTATGCATCTTCACAAATTCAGTGGTACAAAAGGTTCTGATAAGCCGTCGTATGCATTTAACCATGACAGCAACCACAGATGATGTACATCGCTTGTCAATATTAGCAAATGAAGAGTATTTTGTATTCTTTATTTGGCGATAGTAACAGTTGATGTTTTGCGTTTGTTACGGTAAATTTTTTTTCGCATGTTCGTAACTCCAGTTCCACAAAAGGTACTGATCAAAAATACGTTTGAATTATGAAAGATAGGTGGGTAACGAAAGAGGATGATGCGAGGAAGTAATTTGCACCAAATCACTTGTCACACCATTCTCTTCTGTTTCTCATCTATCTTTCATAATTGTACCGTATTTTTTATCAAGGCCTTTTGTGGAACTGGAGTTACGAGTATGCGAAAAAAAATTTACAATGACAGACGTAGAACATCAAATTTTAGCATCGCCAAATAAAGAATAAAAAATAGCCTTCATTTCCTAATATTGACACACGATGTACAATATTTGTAGTTGCTCTTATGGTTAAATGTAAACGACCAATTATTAGAAGCTTTTCTAGCACCGAACCGGGTCAGATATGCAATTGATTGACCGACTCTACGCATCTGACATGGGTGCAACCATATAAAAGTCTTGGTTACCATGGCAAGATACGTAAATGCATGAGTAACACATATGAAAAGTTAATATGCAGAAAGTTCATCACTGCCTTTTGCGTAACAGGTATAAAGCAGCATGGTTAACCCTTCTGAGGTCCCTTACAGTTCCTTTTGTCGTTTCAACTCCCTTTATGCAAAGGCTTGCACCAAGCGATTTGCTAGATTGTTGAAAAAACAAAAGGAACTATATGGGACCTCAGAATGGGTAACTATGATGTACGTCATACGTCAATATTTGTAAATGAAGTACGCGCTAGGGTTTATACAAAGTTATCCAACAGGTATATATGCAGTAGTTTTTAGGCTCAGATTTTTAAAGAAAAAGCGTTGCAAACAGTTGCAGGGTCCAGCACGGCTGCAAAGAAACACGGTTGCATAATACTGCCATCCGGTCCTTGCCTGGCCAAGTTATGGAGACAATGTTTGACAAACGACTTAATTTGTGTCAGAAATTAGGCGGTAATCATCATAGCCCTGCTGCATGTCAAGCAGGCAAAAATGTTTTCAGATGGCTGGTTTAACAGTCAAACCTCGCATGATAACTTTCCATAAAAAGACTGGTATGAGCCATCGAAACTATTAAAAGAGAGAAAAAGACCGACAGATCTTGGGCTGCAGTAGCCCACATTTTTTTGGCGAAAAAAGCGGCGACCCAAACGACGTCGCAACAATCCATTTTCTGCAAAGAAAGGCGGTTGCATAGTAATGCCATCCGGCCCTTGCTCTGCCAAGTTATGAAGACAATACTTGGCACATCAATATTTGATAGAAAGAAGGTTCTAATAGCAGGCATAGTACCCATTTAATGTGTATGTTGTACTGCAAATACAATGCGGACTATACGTTGGTATACTTAGAGAAATATGGTCCAGTGCACCATAACAGGCTTACGGATCCTGGGCTGGAGCAGGCCACATTTTTTTGACACGAAAAGCGTCGCAGCCATTCATCTTTAAGATATACTTATAACCAGCGGCCGAAAAGAAACACGTTTCATAGGCATAGCGATTTCACCATACCTTTGTATACGATTTAAACCTGTGTTTTGCCTGCACACTGAAAAAGACCATTGTAAGAATATATATATACCAAAAACTTAAAACACATGCATAAAGAATGACAGAATACCTACTAATTGCAAGTAGTTGCAGGATTTATTTTTTTTCGTTTTTTTTTCCTTAACAATTTTTCTTATTTACTGGGTTTGTGTTTATTTGAAACCCTGTATGAATGTGAGACCTGAAGGTTATAATAGCAGGCATAGCACCCATTGCACGCGTATATTGTACTGTAAATAGAATATGCACCATGTCTTGATATAGTTAGGTACAAAAGTAGGTTGCAGCGAATGGGTAATTGACTCATAGCATGGTTTAAGGATGCTCGGTTTGTCACATGTTGTAAACCTCGTATAAAAAGAGGAATAACTTTGTATCAAAAGAGCAGTATGGGCCAGCAAAAATATTTAAAAAAAAATAAAACAGGCGAATGGATTTTGGCCTGGAGCAGGCTACAATTTTTTTTGGCGTAAAAATTGCCAAAACAAATATGTTAGCCCGTATTAGTTGTAACTGTTAGCTGTATATTAGCTAGTAATTAGTTAATGTGATTGGCTAGTGATAAGCTTGCATTTATGGGTGATTACCAATTTACCCTAAATAGCCTATGTATATCCTATATATGTATCTTGTTATTGATGAATGAAACACACAGAAAACCAATTCACATTATACGCTTGACATGGTATCAAGAGCCAAATTTAATTGATCCTAATAAACCCTAAAAACCTACTGCCCCCAAAATTCTTCAGCCATCAAAAAGTTCCTTTCATGTTTTCTTATTGTTAGGTGATTTGTGCTAAGGTCACAATCCTCATTGTCTTTGTGTTACTTGTGCATTAAGGTCACAAGTGTTTTTAATGTGTTGGTGATTTGTGCTAGGTCACAATCCGCACGTTTTAATATTGTTAATTGTGCGTTCAAGACCAGGAAGCAAAGATACATCACTTCTTTTATTCCCAGCCGCACCCTTTGATTATTTAATTTGAAGACCAAACAGAAGATCCACTACAAATATTATGGGTGACACAAATGTTAATCATGGGGGATATTCCAGTCATATGTCTACTGTCCCCAATAACAACCACAATCAAACTTTTGCACCACCTGGGCTTTATTCCCATCGTCTGGCACAACAAACCAAATATCCCACCCATCAGCCCACCACTACACAACGCCTAGCCCAACACCAGCCCACCCAAATTGCATTTACAACCCCTTTATTCCAACAGCAGCCTACGCTCTACCCAGTTCAACCCAACCAACGTACCCAACAACTCAGGCCCACTACTCCTTTTGGCTATATGAGTGCTCCAGCAGCTCGCCCCGGATCGACATCCGCTATTGTCGGGTCAGTGGGACCCACGATCTTGCAGGGACAAGAAACCACTTTGCCTCATGCTTTTACTACCGGGACACTTCATGACCCTGTTACTGGCGCATGGAACATGGACACAGGTGCGAGCTCACACCTTAATGCATCTGTTAATAGTCTTAGTAACATTTTTAATACTTGCATGTATCCATCTGTATCGGTTGGTGACGGGCATAACATTCCGGTCACCAATACGGGTCGTAGCATTTTGCCTACTCCTTCTCGACCCCTTTACTTAAATAACGTCCTTATTACCCCTCATATTGTCAAAAATCTTATATCTGTCCGTCAATTTGTCTGCGAGAATAATTGCACCGTAGAATTTGATCCTTTTGGGTTTTCCGTCAAGGATTTCATGACACGTCGGGTGCTTCTCCGATGTGACAGCACGGGCGACCTATACCCTGTCACGGCCCCGTGTCCTATTCCCCAAGCTCTACTTGTAAGTCAACATACGTGGCACCAGCGCCTTGGACATCCAGGGAGCGAAGTGCTACGCCGTCTCGTCTCAAATAATTTTATATCCTGTAATAAGGAGAAGCCGCCTGTGCTTTGTCATGCTTGCCAGCTTGGCAAACATGTTCGACTTCCATTTGTCAGTTCCGATACTATTGTTAATGCATGTTTTGATGTTATTCATTCTGATGTATGGACTTCACCAATTTCGAGCCTCTCGGGTTTTAAATATTATGTTTTGTTTTTGGATCACTATTCTCATTTTGTTTGGGTCTACCCGTTGATAAACAAATCTGATGTCTTATCAAAATTTGTTCTATTTCGCAAGTACGTTCACACTCAATTTAAGTGTGAAATCAAATCGTTTCAGTGTGACCATGGCGGTGAATTTGATAACCGCACCCTTCATAAACTTTTTACCGACAATGGCATCCAGTTTCGTTTCTCATGCCCCAAGACATCTCAACAAAATGGGAAATCAGAACGGATGATTCGCACCATCAACAACCTCATTCGAACCCTACTTTTCCAGGCCAACCTTCCACCAACCTTTTGGGTTGAAGCTTTAAACATGGCTGTCCATTTAATCAACTTCCTACCTTCCACAGCTATTGCCAACGAAATCCCGTATACCCGAATGTTTGGCCAAAACCCAGATTATAGCCTTATACGCACATTTGGCTGCTTATTTTACCCTCACTTATATCCTAATCACAAACTTGAACCACGCGCCACACCCTCTATTTACTTGGGACAAGCTTCAAATCACCGTAGGTATCGTTGCCTCGACTTAAACACCAATAAAATAATCATTTCTCGTCATGTAACTTTTGATGAAACTGTTTTTCCATATGGCACCCCTAAACCAACATCGGCACCCAAATACAATTTCTTGGATGACTTACCGGATATAAATCCTCCACTCATTCCATCCGCCCCCGTTGTGCAACCCATTGTACCTCAACCCACAAACGAGCCAACAACACCAATTCCCACCAGTCCTAATACATCCCAACATCACGTAACCCATGACCCATTACCATCCCCATCACCACCCGCCGCCGAACAACAGACACCAAATACATCACCACCCGCGCACCAACACCAACATATTATCCCAAATCCTCCTAATAACCCAAACCCTGTATCAATTCATCCCATGGTCACACGATTTCGTGTAGGGACTAATCGTCCTACTGAGCGTCTCAATATGCATGTGTCTTCGGTCTCACCATTACCAAAAACCTATCGTGATGCGTTTACGGATCCCAATTGGCAAAATGCTATGCGTGATGAATACACTGCACTTATTAAAAATGGAACTTGGACTCTTGTGCCTAGACCCACGGACACCAACATTATTCGCTCTATGTGGCTTTTTCGCCACAAGTATTTGGCTGATGGCACTCTTAGTCGCTACAAGGCTCGTCTTGTGGCCAATGGTAGTAATCAATTGGAGGGGGTTGATGTGGATGAGACGTTTAGTCCGGTGGTTAAACCGGGCACTATTCGAACTGTACTAAGTTTAGCTACTTCTCGACATTGGCCGATTCACCAGCTTGATGTCAAGAATGCTTTCTTACATGGAGATTTGAACGAGACTGTTTATATGCATCAGCCTCCGGGATTTCGAGACTCTGTGCACCCTGATTATGTGTGTTTATTGAAGCGGTCTCTGTATGGGCTCAAGCAGGCCCCTAGAGCATGGTTTCAGCGATTTGCATCCTATATCACTCGGGTTGGATTTTCACATAGTCGCTGTGACTCTTCATTATTTATATACAGACAAGGGACGGATACTGCCTATCTATTATTATATGTGGATGATATTGTTCTCACAGCTTCTTCTGATAGTTTGTTACAGCGGATTATTAGTTCCTTACACCAGGAGTTTGCTATGACTGATCTTGGTCCACTTAATTACTTTTTGGGTATCTCTGTTTCTCGTGATTCTACAGGGTTGTTTTTATCTCAGAAGCAATATGCACTTGAGGTTTTGGAGAGAGCTCATATGGTTAATTGTAATCCCATTCGGACTCCTGTTGACACTGAGTCCAAACTGGGGGATGATGGTGATCCAGTCTCTGACCCTACATTATATCGGAGTCTTGCAGGTTCTCTTCAATATCTCACATTCACTCGCCCAGATATATCATATGCAGTTCAGCAGGTCTGCCTTCATATGCATGATCCTCGAGAGCCTCATCTATCAGCTCTTAAACGGATTTTGCGGTATGTCCGGGGTACATTACACTATGGGTTACAATTGTTTGCTTCTTCTACTTCATCCTTGGTAGCATATTCTGATGCGGATTGGGCTGGTTGTCCCACTACTAGGAGATCCACTTCCGACTACTGTGTTTTCCTTGGCAACAACCTTTTATCTTGGTCATCTAAGAGACAGCCAACTCTATCTCGTTCTAGTGCCGAAGCAGAATACCGTGGGGTTGCAAATGCTGTTGCTGAAACTTGTTGGTTACGGAATTTACTTCGTGAGCTGCACACACCTTTATCTTCCGCTACGCTAGTCTACTGTGACAATGTTAGTGCAGTCTACTTGTCATGTAATCCGGTTCAGCATCAGCGAACGAAGCACATAGAGATTGATATTCATTTTGTTCGTGATTTGGTTGCCACTGGTCAGGTTCGGGTTCTTCATGTTCCCTCACGTTACCAATATGCAGATATTTTCACGAAAGGCTTACCGTCTGCACTGTTTGAAGAATTTCGCTCCAGCCTCAGCGTCCGGTGTCCTCCCGCTGCGACTGCGGGGGAGTGTTAGCCCGTATTAGTTGTAACTGTTAGCTGTATATTAGCTAGTAATTAGTTAATGTGATTGGCTAGTGATAAGCTTGCATTTATGGGTGATTACCAATTTACCCTAAATAACCTATGTATATCCTATATATGTATCTTGTTATTGATGAATGAAACACACAGAAAACCAATTCACATTATACGCTTGACAAAATCTAGACTTTTCTCAAGCCTATTAAGACTAGGAAAAAGAGATACGGCCACCATGGCTGCAAATCCACTGAGTTGCCCCGCCAAGATATGGAGCAACTAAAGTTGCCCACCATGGCTGCAAATCCAGTGATGATTGCCACGCCCAATGATAAAGGCACAACTTAAAGTTTAAATCCCATGTCTATAAGACCGTAAAGTACACATATCGCATACACCTTTGAAAAAAGATAGCTGTCCACTAAAAACTAAAGACAAAAACATAATTAGAAACCACTTTTTGGCTGGAACGACGACCAAAAGACCATGATCATCCATAAACCCTATATAACAACAAGTAAATCACTTTATAAAGATTAATTAGCTGGGCCAATCAAAAACATAGAACAAAAACGAATAGCAGACTGACTGACCTCAATGCATAAATTTGCAAGGGAAAACGCTCACAGAAACCGATACAATCATAAAACCCTAATGACATTACCAAGAAATCCATTTACATAGCATACATATTAACGCGTATGTATTCAACCCGATACACCATTTGCGAACAATACCAAACATAAAATCAACAATAGCAGAAAAACGAAAACCTCAAATGCATAAAATTAGCAAAAGAAAACCAACAGTTCAATAAAAAATAACAATTAATAAAAACGTTGAGCCAAGCGATTATAACAACAAAACTAAAGTAAGTCATCCAAAGATATCAATTAAGTAGAAACAAAACCCTAAATCAACAATAACAAGAAAAACTAAATCAAACTAATACAAAACGAAAATAAAAAAATAAAAAAAAAAAAACAACAGAACTAATAAGAAAACAAAAAAATCAAAGAAAAACCAAATAAAAAACATACAATAACAAACAAAAGCAAAAAATAAGACAAACAAAACCTAAAAAACAAAGAATCAAAAAAAAAACAAACCTAATCAAAGAGCAAGTAAATCAATTAAAAAAATTACCAATAACGAAAGGAAGAAAACAAATAAAAAAAACCAAACAGAACCATGTAATAAGAAACAAATACCTTAAATCTAAAGTCAAAAACCGACATTAGGCAACATACAACTGAATCAAACAATCGGCGAACCAAGTAATAACCAAAAAATCTTAATAAGTCAAAAAACCTGAATCAAGCAATATCATTTAAAAATTACATAATGAAAAACGCAAAATGAAAAAAAAGGTAACAAAAGACATATAAGATGAGATATGATAAGATGAGATATCCAAATATGTGGATATAACTAACGCGAACCTGTAGGAATAACAAATGGCTTAATAACAGCCGCACACTACATCATAACTTTGCATAAAATGAGTAGCATGGGGCAGCAAAAGTATTAAAAGAGAGAAAAAGGCTAACGAATCGTGGGCTGGAGCTGCCCACATTTTTTTGGCGCCAAAAAGCGGCGACCAAAACGACGTCGCAGCCATTCATTTTTATGTTATACTTATAATATTCCATTCTAAGTTTCTTATAAAAGTAGAGTACGTTTTTGTCAGTTTGTCACCAAACCTGTTCGACAATGTGATCTATGCTCAGGTTGCACATTTGGTAAATTTTCAACCTTTAGTTTGAGAAACGTAAATGTCGATAATGGTCTATCTATTCAATTCCCTTAATTTTTTTCATTACTTTAATTTTTGGTGTTTACATCTAGAATATACTCAGGGGCGGAGCCAGGACCAAATATAACCGGGTGCACAAAAAAGTTTGAACAGTAATACTAGAAACACATTTCGATAGACCGAGTGCATTTAAGATAATTAACTTTGGGAAAAATCAATGTTTTTTTCAAAATTTAACACTATATCGAAAAAATTCATGTGGTGCCCGGGCACCCCTAGCTCCGTCCCTGAATATACTGCATTGCCGTGTATTTGACAAATTAACTTTTAGTTAAATTTCTTGTAAAACTAATTTTCTACTGTACTCTATTAAATGTTTAGCCGGTTCTGTATATTTAGCTAGAGATTTATCAGTAAAGTTCATTAAAAATAGGAAATTTTGTGTATATTACAACACATAAAAGAAGTGAAACTACACGTATGTGTGTAGCATTCATGAAAAAGAACATGAACTTTACATTTTCATGTGTAAGCTTCACATAAAAGAAGTGAAAATTTACAAGTTCATGCGTAAGATTCACAGAAAATAAACGAAATTTTATGCGTTCATATATTAGCTTCATCGAAAAGAGGTGAAGCTTCAGAAGTTCGTGTGTAACCTTCACAAAAAAGAAGTGAAACATTCACATGTTTGTGTGTAAGCATCATGCATGGAAAATAAGTGAAATAAACGTTACAAGTTCGTGTGCAAGATTCATTGAAAATAACTTAATTAAACTACACAGTTTGTGTGTAAGTGAAACTTCAGATGCTCGTGTGTAAGCTTCATATATAAGAAAGAAGTGAAACTTTACAAGTTCATGTGTAAGCTTAAAAAAAGTGAAATTCACAAGTTCGTATGTAAATTTAACATAAACGAAATGGAACTAGCTAGCTTCAGAAGTGGGTCGATCAAGGTTCTAAACAAATTGTTCTCCATAGATTTGTATCAAAATCACGAGTTAAAGTTGTATTATAATACAATTGAGATAATGAAATACGGAATATTAAAGTTTATATTAAATCCCACTATAAACGACACCGTTTTGGTGCCGTTTTTTCCCGCCAAAACCTAGCCCACGAAATTAGCCCACAAAGCCCACTTTATTCTGGCCCGTTCCCGTATTTGCACAAAACCACATTTATCACTGCTACTATATTGATGATGATGATAAGATAAACGCAGAAACATAGATCCAGCCAAACCTAGAACGTTCCACAAATCACTACTGCTGCTGATGATGATCGAAGGTTACTTATCTGTTTTAGTTTTTTGATTTTCATATACACTTTGCTTTCAATTTTGGGTTTTGTTATGATTAGGGTTTTCTTACAATTAGGGCTTTGTTATAAAATTTGGGGGTTTTGTGGAATGATAATGTGTGATGACTTTTTCGGGTGTTTGGGATTAACTTTTGGGGGAGATTATTTGATTACTTGGATTGTGTTGAATATGTTTTGGGGGTTTTTAAATTTTGGTTATGAGTGCTGTTTTTTAAGGCTAGGATTACTTGGATTTGGGTTTATAACATTACGGTTGTAGATGTTGTTGAATGCTACATATTTAGGGGGTGTTCGGATTGTATTGGGTTGTCGGCTTCTCACCAATCGGCCGCCACTTATTCAGCTGTTCCTCACCGTAATTGTTCAACAACAAAGGTATAAAATGTTTTTGCGGTGAGGATCAATCTGAATTTAAAATCGTAATTGTTCAACAACAAAGGTATAAAACAAAGGTATAAAACAATTTATATAAAATCTTTTCTGGAGTTCGGCTACATTTAAGTCTATGTCTTACCTACATTTCATAAAACTGGGCCGAACTCCAGAAAAGACCAGAACCATATATATTTCACCCCGACATCTTAAACACAGAAACAAAAGTACCGTATTACAGGTAGTTCCATGTTTTTTTTGAAAGTGTTGATTTACATTTTTATTGGTAATATAGGTGTTTATGCCTACATCGTTTAATTTTTTGGTGAATGCTATCCATTTTTTCCTCAGAAGGTACGCAAAAGTGTGATGTGCTTTTAAGGCTGCTATGAGAAGTCCTCCGGGTCATAGCAAATGCTGAAGATTCAAAAGAGGTTTCTCCATTTTTTTTTATCTCATATATACGCGCCGTCGACACCCAAGCTCAGCCTTAGCTCTAATATGAGTCATTAAGATCATGCTACTGAGTCAATTATGTCCAACATATAAGCCCATATATATAGTTGTGTCAATTTGAATAATCAATTGATAATAATTACAGTATATCATCAAGCTTATATATTCCCATTCATCTCTTTGTTTTTGCGGTATAGGTTTAATGTGCCTTTTTAGAAGCATTTTCCATAATTTGATGCCTCTTATGTTACAAATTTGTTGCCTCACATTTTCCATAATTTGATGCTTCTATGTTTCGCGACTCGATGCGTGTAATTCCAACAGATTTTTTCAAAGAACAAATACTATAATTTTCGTGGTTTATCAGATGTGCACGCCTTAATTTTTTTTTTGGATCATATTGACAGCCTATACATCGGAACCCAGGGTACTGGACCTTAGTACGGGCATTGTTCGAGGTGTTTACAACCATGCTTCTGAGGGACGTGTGTACCCACCCTCCAATGTTTCTATCAGAAAAAGTACGGCCAATGTTGTGACGCCTTTAACTTCAGTGTCACCTCGGCAAACGCTTGGTATGATGGCAAAAAAAAAAAAAAAACCACTGTATATACAAACAAACGATTGATGCATTTGATAGTTCGTAATGACTGTTGTGTCATTTATGTTTATCTATCAGCGTTGGAAGCTGTAACATTGACCACGCTGTTTGGGGCTGATACGGGTCGTGCGGAAGGTAATTCCCAATTTTTTTTATCCCATATGTACTCTCTGTTCTTGGATTATGTTTGCACAAACACGGTGCCATTTTACCTCTTTTTAAGTATTCCGACACCCGCGTAATGCCACAACTTTTTCTGTTGGGTGTAGCATACCCACAACAAACTACATGCTCTGCAACGTAGATGCATGTACATACATAAAAAATGAAAACACGGAATTTAATATCAAACTATACCAGTGCAGGCTACAGACGAACTTTGAGCTGGTATAGACAAGTTGAAAAAAAGTGTATGGTTCAGCTATTAAAGCTATGGATTATGTAGCAAATGAAGTTGCTGAGAAGTTCAGGATGAATACTTGCAGGTCTAAATTTCGCAGAATCTTTTTTTCCGGTGCAAATCAATTTACACTTCAAATTCAGTAGTGCTTTACTTTGATTCAGCTGTGCTTTAATGTGCCTTTTTGCTGACGTGCAGAAAATGTCTGAAACTGCTGGTCGTTCTGGACAACAAATTTGTAAAAATACTATTAACGACCACGTATGTGCTCTGAAGCCTTCAAACATAAGTTTATCTTTTGATGGTAACGCTGGGTTAATGTCAAATTTCAAGCTGTTAACACATTTACCAAACTTGGGACTGTGCCAAAAAATGCCTCTACTGGTCAACAAATGAAGAATAGACGGCCTTCTGCTGCCGTTGAAGGTAATTCGTTTTTTTCTATTTTTATGCTCTTAAATAGCTGCGTATGTTCAACGGCCGTTTATTTATGGCATGTTCAATTTCAGCTTCCTATTATTTTTACAGGTATATACGAACCATCACAGAGACAACACAGATACTTGCGTACCGATCGTAGCTGTTGACAGTCAGCTGTTCAAGGTAGGTTTGTTTGTAAATTTAACACCTATGACATTGTTGTGCCACAAATATTCTTTGCCTTTTTTTGTTTTAGAAAATATGCCCATTTATTTATGTTCTGTTAAATTTCAGGTTGCTATTATGTTTATACGTATACACGAACGACGAAAGGGAAAACGCAGATACTTGCATACTGATTGTGAATTTCTTACAGCTTCTTCAGGCTGCTTTTTTCTTCACTTTAATTTTTTTTACTTCGGTTTTATATATTTTCTTCAATTTGGATAGACAGATTGAAGTATGGTTAAAATCTTCCTCTAAGTTCTTTCTTTTGATGTTTGCAGGTGTGGCCATGTAGGGATCGCACCCGAAGGTTGCAACTGAACGGTTAGAGGATGTTTGGATTAACTTATATTTTGGCCGGTTTAACTTATTTTTGGTTTTACCGCACTCCAAAAAATGTGCTTATGTAACAGCTTATGGGCTTATCGACTAAAATAAGTCCATAAGGTTAAGCTTATAAGCGGTTTTAAATGACCTTACGACTTAATTCTTAACACTTACAGCGTTCCTAAGATTATACGCGTTTCACTTGGGACCTTAACTATGGTTTCGTTGCAGCCAAGATGACGTTTGGGTTACATTTTTATGCCAGGGCGCCCTGATCTTAACTATGCTTAATTTATTGAATGGATCTTTTAAGTTTACTCATGTAAAATTGGAAGTAACAAGTAAATTTTCATATTGACCTTTCACCTTTGTAAATTTCTGTATTTAGGTCAGCTTTCCTTACGAAATCAAACATGTGTTGCATCTGCATTCCATCTAAAGCTGTGGTTTTTATTGTCTGAATAAACCGTTGGTACTTGCAGGAGAGTGCTAGGTGTGCGTCGGTTTAGACAATGCGTTGTATGTATAGTAGTTACTGAACATGATGGGCTATCATGATTGGTGTAGTTGGTGGAGAAACAAAATGGGTCGTTCAGAATCTGAAGGTAGTGCCGGGCCAATGACCGGATGCCATAGTATAAATGGTAACTAAGCAACCGGGTCTGTTTTGCAGCCACGGTCAACTTCAGTTGTTTATGTCTGAGCCTTATTTTTTACTGGCCTGCTACATTTATTCATTGATTATATATTTTGGCTTTAATGTTGATTATATATGTACATGCCGGGCATATATGTACATGCCGGGCAGTCACACCGACAATGTGATTGCAGCCAAGTCTGCTGTGGCGTCGTCATCTGCAGGTCTGTATTTGCAGCCATGTTATTAAGGCGGTGATGACAATTTTGTACAGTTACATTATTTCGACGCGCGTTCATTGCCGGGGCAACTGAAATTGTAGTTGCAGCCATGGCGTGGCTTTAATGTTGATTATATATGTACATGTCTGAGACTTATTTTTTACTGGCCTGCTACATTTATTCGTTGATTATATATTTTGGCTTTAATGTTGATTATATATGTAGATGCCGGGCAGTCACACCGACAATGTGATTGCAGCCAAGTCGGGTGGTTGACGACGCTACAGCAAAGTTGTGCCTTCAGTCATGGTGGATTAGCCTTATGCGGCCCTATCATGGCAGGGCATCACGGTAACGTATTATGCTTTGTCTGATTTTAGGTTTGAGATGGCCCAAGAATGTGCAGACGATGATGATAAGAATGTTATTCAGAAGATTCGAAAACACGAGTTAAGGAAGATGTCAATCTTTCAATCAATTGTCCAAGTAAGATTCTGAATTATTTTAAGTTAAGTAGAGTAGCAAGTAGCTAGGAGGGTTTCAGCGCATGCTGCATTTAGAATCTCCAAAGAAATTAGAAGCACCTGTTGTTCCGTTTACATGATATGTAGTATGTTTTAATGCAATATTTGTTGGTACTTCATCTTTGGCAGTTGTCGATTAATTTCATTCAATGTATACCATCAATTTGATTTGCTTTTGTGAATCTCATTTGAAATGAGTAACAGTTATTTTCATTACTTTTCAGCCGTTCAAAACCTCAGCCGAAAAACAGGCACGCCCGCAACGCGGGCGTCGTCGCCATTCTCGTATAAATTAAGATAAGTATAGCTCTACTGAAATTGAGACATGGCCCATGGGAATAAAACAGTCTCATGATAGGTTACGAGGGTTTATTAAATAAGATAAGTAGGTGGAAAAAGTTAGAAAAAGAAAGTGGTTAGATTAAATTTGCGCCTTCCTTGAAATTGGAATGTTAAGATCAGCCGTAAACGATTAGACCACACACGCATTTGCCCTTGCCAAGTAATTTATGTACCAAAGATATTTTTTAAAAAAAATCAGAATTTCCGAGTAAACTAAATGTTGAGGATATACCGACTACATTGGTGGCGTTTAGGGATGGCAACGGGGCGGGTTTGGGGCGGGGCGGCCATCCCCATCCCCAAACCCGATTACCAGAGTTCTCCCCAAACCCGCCCCGATCGCCATCGGGGATCTAATCTGGGTGCCCCGTTGGGGCATGATGGTCTCTCAAACCCGTCCCGTATTAATCGGGGATCTTATTGGGATGTCCTATTTGGGTGCAATTCTCCAAAAAAAACCGCACCATTTCACATTTATTATTATTTTTAGACCGTTAGCAATAACGAACCTATTAATAATCAATTACAAATAATCCTTATTAAGTTTTCAATGATAGTATTATACATAAATAATGATAAATTATACCGTCAAAAATTAAAACTTAAAAATATGATACTAAACCAGTTTGTATAATCACAATTTTGCATTCTTACATATATAAAAAAAACTAACAATATTAGAGTAATATTTTTTTATTACGTAAATACTAACAAAATACTATATAAGTATAAGTATAGATATATTTGTATATGTGTATATATTAATCGGGTGGGGCGGGGCGGGGCGAGGATTCCCCGCGCTCCGCCCCAAACCCGATTAAAATCCCCGTTTAATCCCCAAACCCGCCCCGTAACCCGATTAGTATGCCCCGGCCCGCCCCAATTAGTTCGGGTTTCGGGTTTCCCCGTCGGGTTCGGGTTTTTTTACCATCCCTAGTTGCGTTGTGGCCTATGTAATTCATTGAAAGTTGTACTGACACGTTGTGTGTATAAAATAATGAAGTCTTGTTTGTTTCATTAAAACGTTTTGGATTTAAATATGTTTATCACACTTTACTGTAATAGATGTTTTAGAAGTCTAAATTCGAATCATATAACATTATTTGTTTTTTTGATATAATTAAATGTATGAGTAGTGTTAAATTTTGTAATTATATATATATACTAAAAGGCGTGTAACAGTGGAGTCAAAACACTATAGCTACAGTAGTCGCGTAATTTTCATTTTAGACCCTGAGGTTATTGATCCATTGTGGGGTTAGTCCTTAACGATCGTTACTTAACAGTCGTTACTTAAATTTGCAACGGACCAATAACTCCAGGGACTGTTTCTGTGCAAATATTGAGCAGAAACAGTCCCTATGGTTAACTTTTAATTTCAAAGTTAGTCCCTAAGGACTAACTTTGCAACATACCGACACTTTCAGGGACTAAAAAAGAAAATAATATTGCTACAGTGTGTAACAGTGCAGAATAGTGTTTGCTACAGTGCAGAACAGTGTTTACTATTCATTGCAACTGTGGCAAAAATAGCACGAATAGTCCCTCAGGTTACGTATAAATTACAAAGTTAGTCCCTAAGGACTAAGTTTGCAAAATGCCGATAACTTTAGGGACTTTTCCCGTTAAAAATCATACTATTTTCATAAATACTTTACGGAAATAGTACTTGCGGTTATCGATCTTTTGCATATTTAGTCCTTAATAACAAAAATAATTTTTGGACAATCATTTCATTTCGAGTTTAGATTAAACACAACATTCCCGCAGCAACGCGCTAATACCCCCACTCATTTAAATATAAAAGGTGTTGCATTAATTAACGAAAAGTAAATTAAAAACAAAAACATAAAGGGAAACAAAAGTATAAGTCATTAAAAGACAATAAGATATTTATTCCACCTCTTAACGAGTAAAACCTGATACATCTTACCGCTTCTGAAAAAATAAGAACTTTTTTATTTTTACACAAATATTTATGCAAAATTTACCATAGTTGCTTAGTGGTCAAACTTTTATATTAGTGTTAAATCACACGTGATGTTTCGTGCTAATTTCGATATTGAAAAAAGAACGTGAAAGAAAACGGAATTTTTTTTACTTGAAAATATTTGAAAGTGACTAGTTATTAAAAGATAATAAAATGTTCGTCGTAACGGTATAATTTGATAGTTTGATGGGAAAAAGTTTAGAATGTACGTACTAATTTTCAGCAATACCACATACGGTACAAAAGGCCAGGTTCACTGTTGCTTTCAGTGTAATAATAATGTGCTAATAGTTTTGGTGTAGCAGCCATTGAGTCATTGTAACTACACCCGGTGCTTGCAATAGGTCAAATATTAATAGGGCGCGGACTCAAAGTTTTAAGTCATCAGGCGCACAAAATATTTTTACGAGTATCAATGAACAAAAGAAATACGATTCTAAAAAAAATGCGATTCTATTAAAACTATCAATCAAATAAAAAAGACATGCATTTGCTTTGATATTAGTGGACTAATTAAATAATACATGTATTTATATAACATTAAATTTCGAGATCAGGTTCATTTCAGAGAAATCATAATTTTTAACAAAATTACACTAGGCGAGAACCATCCATTGAGTCCCATGAACCTCTGGGAACCCCTCGAGGTCTGCCCCAAGGGGCGGAACATCATAGGGGCAGGGAGGGGTCCCGCCTAAAAAAAAAAAAAAACTGAGTTGGTGTTAGTGTTTATATCATACACGATCAAAAAATATATGCATTATCCATTTAAAAGACATTAACTCTCATCTCCTAAAATGTACTAGTAGGAGATAAATAATGAAATTACATGTTGAAGTAACCCATGATTATTTACCTATCTATTTATAATTTTTATATTTGTTACCGTGGGTATACTACAATCTTTTTGTTTGATTCGACTCATGTCTCTTAGACTCTCCATTTTTTCGCATTTAGCTCCTCCAATTATTTGAAATTTTGGATTGAGATAAGTTGTAACTCTTCCGCCATTTTATAGTTTATATTATGAATTTGTTTGTACCCATATTTCACATCTGTAATTTATATATAAAAAGTAACACTTAATGCTAGAATCATCTCGGCCCCTCCAATAAAAATGCTCAAGTTGTGCCACTATCCGCCCCTGAATATCAATGACCATACGGAAAAGTAAATTCATTTTTTTTTCCCGAGCCGCTCGTGACAAGCTCGGGATCGGATCACTAAAAAGCTCAAGTGAGCCGAGCCTAAACGAGCTCGAGCCTAAATTAAAGCTCATTTAATAATCAAGCCCGAGCCCGAGCCTTATATATAAAGCTCGATTATGCTCGCGAGCCTAAATGAGCTCTAGTATATTTTGTGTAGGTATACATATATGTACATGTATATTAAGTTTAAAATTGAAAAAAAATAACTTTTACACAAAACTAGCTCGAGCCTCCCGCCTTAACAAAATTTAATGTGTCCTTTTCTATTCCCCTTTTTCCTAATTTCTTATAACCACATGTTTAATCCTAATAATTATTAAAATAACTAAATAAGGATTATCTCATCCACCTACTCACTCTCATATTTTCACTATGCTCATTCCATCAGGTAACTTTTTTATTTTGCTTACAAAAAAACGTATATCATTCCATTTGTTTATTTTGTTCATAAGTTGTTTATTGACGTTCACCATGTTCGATTTTGTTTATTCCTATTGATGTTTTATTGTATTTGTTTATTCTACATCATTATTGACGTCATTGTATTTTTTTATTCCATATCATTATTGTGTGCATAAACTTGTTATGTGATATTGTGAAATGGCTGTACTACTATCTATTCATTAAGATAGTTAAGTATTATTTTTACAGTGATTTGGTTAATGTAAGTATGTGATGCATGTTTTAGTTGTTGTGAAACTAGTAACTCTTGAAAAAAGTGTATGTGCGAAACTGATCTAAATGATTTGTATGTTAAAATTTACTACTTTTTTTTTTTTGAAAGATGTATGTTAAAATTTACTACTTAGCTTAATGCATCGATAATATATCGATTATAATCCAAGCACATTTGATGAAGTGTAAATGTGCTTTCATCTGATTATTCAGTCTCTAATTCTACCACATCACTTTGTTTTAGGTACATTTTGGTTTGCAAAAAACTTACTAATGCAAGACAGAGGTGCAACAAATCCAGTTAGTCCAATGCGTGGTTCTACTTCAAATCCAATGCAGACGGGAGGAGAAAATTGTGTTGAAGTTGATGATCAATCATAACAATCTGAACATGAGTACATTAATCTTGATGACGAGTCCGTTCACACTAAAGATACTAATGAAGATCCAGGTGAAAGAGATACTAGAAATCATAATGGCGAAGATGAAGTGGAGTTAAAGAGTAAGCGTCAAAGGACCTCAACGGTGTGGGGGACTTCAAACAAGTAATACTTCGTGATGGTAAAAAAAACGTAAAGTGCATTCACTGCAAGAAATGGTTGGCCTTTAATTCAACCAGAACTACAACAACATGGAAGCGACACATGAATGCCTGCCTGAAACGCAAACAATACCTTCGAACTCAACAACTCTTAAATTTCCAGCATGTTAACATAGATGTAGGACTGTATAAGCCTTTGCCATTGATTACACCTGATGCGAAGTATGATGTTAATGTTAGTTTTGTGGACATTATTTTAGTAGTCGTATGTTATGATCGAACTCGAGATAATGGGATTGCACACTTTACGTATGAGAACTAAAGATTAATAATTTTATTTAAAACGTTATATTTAATTATTAATTATCACAAAACGTATAACAAACGTTAGTATTTAACGGAAGTGACTAACGATCGTTAAATAAGAAAAGGAATGGACTAGAATGAAATTAGATGTCAAGAAGGTTCCGGATCCACCTCCTCTATAGGGGTCCGATCTGTATATTGGGTTTCCTAATCCATATACAACTTGGACTCTAAGTTTCTTCTAGTATATAAGCAAACCAAGGGTTATAGTTTTATGATCTCCTGTGCACACAAGCTAAACCTAAAAGTTTTCTCTCCTTGTTTCTTGTTCTAGCTGATCGACAAACACCCTTAATAAGGGTCGATCGGATTTTGTTCTTAAAAAAAAAAGTTTGGTTTTAAGTTTTGTGATTTATTTACCTGCATAACTTTAGTTTGTGTTAGTACGTGTGTACAAGAACGTGTATCAAACACACTATTGTTTGATTCTTGAATTGAATTGCAAAATCGGTAAGGGGCAATTCGTGCAATCCGTATAAACCCTAATTAGGGTTCATCACTTCTATTGCTTGGACTGATTCTTGTTTTGCTAGAATCATTAAGGTACTCATACATTTAAATTCGGTTAATTAATTATGTGTTATTGTTCCTACGCTTCCGCATGTGTTCTTTGATGCTTATTATATTTATATAAATGTCATGATTTTATAATTCCAACAGTGGCATCACGAGCCGTTATAACGTGTAATTAATTACCGAAACACATAAAAAAAACAAATCTTGATTGTGTTTTAAATATGTTAGTCGATTTAGGGTTTAATTCCAAATCGAACCCTAATTTTAATTTAGGGCCGATTGCCCTTGATTATTTTTTAGGGTTTATGTTTGGTTATTTAATTTGATTAGGAACCCTAGGATTAACATGTTTATGTGTTTGTATGCGATCTTGTGGCAACGTGCTAATTGTTAGGTAGAATCCATGCAAACGTGCATGTTTGGCATGGATTCATTGTTGTGATGTTTTGAATTATTTTTCACATGTAAGTTAATTGATAGATGTCGAATTGGGGAAGACTCCAATAAATTAAGTAATCAATTATGTGCTATGTGGTGTATATTTAATTATGACTAACGTAATCGATACGTCGATGCATGTGGCTCACTTACCAATGTAAGTGATAGTCTTAGTTAAATATATGCATAATTAAACATAGAATGATTATTAATAGGTTTATCAATAAAGTTTGCATGTGGCTATTTGTTTACATAAATTAATTGTTAAGTTATGTGCATTATTTAGTTGTTTATTTTTATTATTACTTGTTTTTTGTTTAATTGTATAACATGTTTTAAGCAAAAAAAAAATGGTAATTTTTGAATAGAAAATAAATGGACTAAATAATGGTGAAACTTGATGTGATAAATTATGAATCTTGCAACTATGTGCCGATAGTGGTTCGCTTCGCACGGTAATTTGCTCCTAGGCGAGACTAGCAAGGTCATAATTTATAACATGTTTTTTAAGACTAAAGTCATAAACTTTTAATTGAGTGATGAGTTTTGTACCAATAGTACGAATGGCTCACCCAATTGTGACAAACTATAAGAGGGGTTTAAGTAGAAACGGGTATTTAATAAGATTCGCTCTAACTTTTGTTTCTACGCTCCTTTGTGCGTCAAATTGGAGCTACCAAGTACGACTATTTTATGTACAAAATCATCTTAAGGGTGAATTGACCTCAATTTCACGTGCCACTTTGTGGTAATTATCCGAATAACTTGGGTCTTTTGACTCATGCAGTAGTAGGATATAGTGGGCGATAATTGTAGGTAATTCTTTGATTGGTGAACCCAATACCTCAATTAAAACTTTGTTGATTTAATCTTAGCTTAAATTGGTAAATAAAAAGGTTTTGAAAAGCTTATGATACGAAGATGTATGCATGCTTCTTCGTACATATTTTGATTGACACATCAAAACAAGTACCCTTTAAAATTAAGTTAATGCCATCTAATTAAAAGAACACTTGAAGTTGTAATTTAGTCATGTGAGAGCTTGGACCAGATTACAATGGAAAGTTAAATTTCATACTTTCATTACTAGCAGATCAACTGATGTAATGGGACTATGGTAATTTACAGTTTTTTAATTAGATGACTTAATTGAGTTGTAAGTGAGAGCTTGGACTCAAGGCATAAGATGGGGATAAAACATGCTTATATTGGAAATTGTTTGCCAATATAAATCCCATAGTGATCTAGGAATTGGAAATTGTTTGCCAATTATTGTTCGACAGATTACCTTATTATATACTTTCATTACTAGCAGATCAACTGATGTAATGAAACTATGATAATTTGGATCCTAGTTTTCAAGAAAATACTATGGTTATATGAATATTTCCTAGGGTATTTTATTTTCTTGAAAAATTGTATTATCAAAAATACTAATTTTGAACTTTCTTTATCTGTAGAAATGGCTCAAAACAATAACACTACTATGAGTTCTGCGTTCAAATCATTCTTTGAACGGGAAAAATTAATTGGCTCACAGAATTTCAATGATTGGTTTCGTTCACTCAGGATTGTCCTGCGAGTGATAGATCAACTTGAATATTTATATAAGCCTTGTTCTGCTGAACCTACTGCTGCAACTTCAACTGATGAAGAAAAAGCATTGTGGAAAGCTGAGTTTAAGACGCATAATGATGTGGCCTGTTTGATGTTGGGAGCGATGACACTTGTTTTACAAAAGCAGTTTGAGAATTACTTCCCTATGGACATGCTAAACGAACTCAGAAAAATGTTTGAAAAACCACAAACCGTTGAGGTCTATGATTTGATGGAATCTCTACACGGTTGTAAGCAGGCAGATGGTGAACCTGTAAGTGCTCATGTGTTGAAAATGAAATGTTACATGGATCAACTGCAAGCACTTGGCAAGGTCTATGAACAAGACATTGCTATCAACTTAATCAATAGATCCCTGACTAAGAAATTTAGTGGTTTTGTGCGTAATTTCAAAATGCACTGCGTGGGGAAGACAGTTTCTGATTTACACGCACTGCTTATTGATTATGAGAAAGGTTTACCACCAAAGGCTTCTAAACCCTAGGTACTTGCTATTCAAGGGGTAGAATTAACAAGCCAAATGCGAACAAGAAGGGTAAAGGAAAGTGTTGAGAATTATATTTTGAGTTGATATTAACAAAATATGAAAGATGAAGGGCTTAAGAAGACAAAGGATGAAAGTTTATAAAAGGCAGAAGATCTTTTATATTTTTAGTATATATCCTTTGTAACCCTAATCCTCTAGTATATAAAGAGGATAAGGGCGTAGGTTTTTAGTGTGTGTGTGTGTCAAGATGTAAACACCAGGAAAGGTGTAGGTTGTGTCTAGGCATCGAGTTCCTACAATGGATGCCTAGGTTTTGTATTGTTAGTGGTAGAGATGACGACGAGAAAAAACCTTGTAGCAATAACATTTGATTCATTAATTGAATATTCCACCTTTTGTTATTGTAATCTGATAGGTGGTCAAAAGTAAGTCACAAGTCAAAACCTCTCACGAAGAAAAGTCAACACACGACGATTTGACACACAAATCAATTGTAATAAACCGGATAAGCGTGTACCCGAGTCGTAGTCCCAACGAGGTGTGAAATTGAGGATATCGTTTTCGGTTTGGTATTAAAATGCTTGAAATAACGGGGTTCACTTTGGTTACTAATATCTACTAAAAACGGAAATCAAATAACGTAAAACGGAAACTAATAACGAGTAAAAACGTAACAATCTATGAAAAATAAACATACGGGTACCAAAATAATTTTCCTACGTCCTAAATGACAAAATAAAATTTTGAAAAAAAGAATTATATTTTCTTGATTTTTAAATAATTAAATACGAATTAAATACTATTTAAAAGAAAATAAATGATAAAAAATACTAAACGAAAATAGAAAAATATGGAAATTTTTGTGAAAATACTTTAAAGCAAACTAAAGCTGTGAAAAATATAACGGATGTCCCAGATTACTGCAATAAGCTGGGAAATAGCAATTAAGATCGAACTGCTTAAATGAGAACAAGAGTTATTAAATAAATGGTGCAAATCTTAATTGAAAAAGTCCCAAGGGCAGTTGGCAGGGTTGTTTGTGTGTGGGCTAGCAGACCCGGGTTCGAATCCCAGGTATGGCATTTTTTTGAAACATTTTTTTTTTCTCTTTTAAAAACTCAAAAAATAAGTGAAAATAAGCAAATGTAAAACTGAAAAACTATTGGAAACCCACAAATAAGCTCAGATAAGCTCATGAACAGCTTATATGTTGGATCAGACTAGGAAAATGGGGAAAAACAAGCTAAAAGGGGGAAAAAAAAAAAGCAAATAGGCTATTCTATAAGCTAATGACTATGGAAATAAGCTACATTCTAACTAAGAACTAAAAACAAATTAACAATAAGCAGTAGGAATCTGATATAAGCTCAAAATAAGCAACAGACAACAAGGGTCTGCTGATGCATATATGTGCAGGGCACAAAGAGTTTGCTTCAAGCCATAAAAAGCTACTCTAAAAAAAATTCCTAAAAATCTAGAAAAAATGGTATTGGAAAGATAAGCCACCAAAGATCATTGGTGCAAAAAATCAACTTAAAACAACTTAACATGATGGAATTAAAAATCATCAAAAGGGGCTGGAAAATGGAAAAAAAATCAAAAACTCAGTCTGCTATTGGATCAGTGAACAGCTAATCTTGAGATTTTAAGGCAAAAACTGGGAATAGGCAAACAAGCTACCTCACTATCTTAAATAAGCATACACTAGAACTAATGAGCACCAAATAGAACAAATAAGCAGATAAAAAGCATAACATAAGCAATAGGCAGTTAAATAAGAAATAAACTAAAAGAAGAATTAAACTAAAAACTGAATTAAAACAAGAGTAAAATTACATTACTGAAATAAAATAAGCTTGAAAAAAATACAATTACCTTAAAAAAAAAAAAGCTAAAATAAAAACAAAGTTGCTACAGTACTAGCTACTCTATTTATACTAAAAAAATCTAGGGTTTCTTCTGGGCTTGTGCTTGTTGTGTGAGAGGAATCCCAAATCGTCATTTGTGCTACTTTTCCAGCCCTTGGATCTTTGCCTGTTTTCAAAGTTTTGACCGTAAAAATCGACATTTATTAGGGTTAAAAACCGACAATGATTTAGAAATTAGAGATTCAAAGGTGAGATCACTCCATGTAGCGACTTTCTTCTCAGCTTGTCCTTAGTAAACTTAGGAGGCTAGGTTTTTACACCCACGAGAATAGTATCGGAGCTCACGGGATCTTTGAAGTCAAAAATTTCTAAATCACCGTCCAATCTTTAGACAATTTTGACGAATACTAGTTCAACTTTCGATTTAAATCTAAGAAGAAGCAAGTTTCGCACATTTATTCATAAGCAACATAAACAAACATTTTTTTCATTTTTCATTTCTTTTTTTTTTTTTTTGACTTAACTCATTCTAGTACCATAAACTACGGAGCTTCACGGGGAAATTCCAAGACCTTACACCTTTCGGAATAAAGGATCCAAGGGCCGTTACAACGGAGAGTTCCAAGACCTTAACGCCTTTCAGAATTAAGGGTCCAAGGGCCGGTGCAAGAGGGTAGCCAAGACCTAAACGCCTTTTGGTAATAAGGATCCAAGGACCGATCTCGAACCGAAGGTTAGGACTTATTTATTCATACTCAAAACTTTCATTTTTGCAACTTTCAAGCAACGACTCACTTTCATTTTGCATTCTTATTATGTTTACGAAAGTAAGCTTGTTTCGAAATTTAAATAAAACTTTGAACTAGTATTCTAAATCAAGATTGTATAAAAATGTATTTGCTTAACAAAAACGGTTTTTGCGTTCAAAAGTTTGAAAATAGCACTAATTTAGCCAGGTTAGGAGCTCCTGGGAGGAAAAGCCATAGATTACTTATATAAGCTCTAAAGAGAACCAACTACTCCACGCTTAGCATTTTCATTTGCACAACTCGTAAAAACTTAGCCTAAACGTTAAGGGTAGCAGCTAGATCAACACTCTAGCAGAGTCGGGATTCCCCTTGCTCTAGCCTAATCAAGTCTAAACTTCCACTAATACCGAAGCATTAATGTATAGCAAATTATTATTTAATGTGCAAAGCACTTCTTTTTCTTTAAAAGACGATAAAAATTTTAAAATTTTGGTCAAAACGGGGGTGCTAGGGGACTAGTAGGTACAAAATGTGAAAATTTTTAAAATTTTGGTCAAATTCGCAAGAATTCCCCCCCCCCCCCCCACACTTAGAATTGAATATTGCCCTCAATATTCAAAGTACCGGCCTAAGCCGACACTATAGAACGTAAAAAGGTAATGTTACATCTAAGTGTGGAAACGAAATCTTGTTTTTACAAAAAGGATTTATAAGATATCCCTGGATAAACATAAATATAAAGATCGGATATTGGGCGGCTGGATTGAAAACAGGCGCATCAATCATCACGATCTACGGGAATCCTGAAAACAAAGGCAAACACACAACAACAAAGCAACAAGTAGAGGAATTCCCCCACACTTAGTGTTAGAAATAAGAAAGAAGATAGAAGGATAAGCATGGGTTGCCACCCACGAAGCGCTTGTTTTTTATCGAGTCGTATAGCTTAGACTCGCCCCGAATTCATTTGTTCTTGGGGGAGCATGTGGAAGAGAAGATCTCCATCGGACTTTCATTCAATATGTTTGAAGAAACATTGAAGTGCTTGAAAGTTCCACTCCGATGAGATACACCCGGCTCAAAAGGATGATAAATGGAGATGCCGGGGTCAAAAATTTTGTCCTCACTCCCGAACGAGTGACTGAAAGGACAATCTACCTTATAGGAGAAGAAAGGTAGAAAAACTCGAACGACATATGTGAAGTCAATATAAGGGCGATCCCCAAAAGGCAATGTCACATATGTCGGAGAAAGAATATCTTTTTGATTCTCGGGATTAACAATTGAGGTCGTATTATCAAAAACAATAGAGTCTTTGACCTCATCGTTCTCTAACACTTCAACAAAGAGAGGATTCACGTTGCTAGAAAAGCAATCGTCATCAAATTCAAAAAGAGTGTTAGAGAAAATCCCGGAAGTAACCTCAGAGATGTCAAGAGATTCTCCAAAAATTGGAGAATCACATTCTCTGTCGAATATTTCCTCAGACTCACTTGGGGTTGGGACAAGGTTCTCAGCACTAGACTTTATGAATTCGTCCGATTCCTTTTCAGGAATAGTGCTAAGATGCTCATCCCCCATAATGAGAGAGTCCTCGGAGTCCAAAGTAGGTGATATGGGTGTGGTTGCACTAGACTGAGGGAGTTGAGAAATGGTATCATTCAAAGGAATATCACTCTCCTCGTCCTCTTCCTCATCATCGTCATCAAGAACGGCAGCCTTGAGAAATATAGCACGCATTTGCGCTCCTCGTTCTCTGGCTAGTAATTCTGCCATAGATTCTTCATGAGGATTTTCTTGTGCTCTTCGTTCTTCGGCTATTTCAGCCTTAAGATCTTTAAGCACATCAAGAAGACCAATGAGAATTTCATTTTTTTTGTTCTGTGAATGATGGCTGAGGTTGTGCATGAATCATTTGGTACTGTGGGGGTTGGTCATGATAAGAATAGTCAAAATTGTTACAAGGACCACGCTCATAGACAAGTGGGTTCCTTGTTTGACAATCAGAGCTATAGTGTGGACCTCCACAGTATTCACAACAATATGATTGCTGTGACTGATTCGGTGAATTGTATGGATAATGGTCATAACCAAAGTTTTGATTATTACATGAAACTTGCTCATAGACAAGCATGTTTCCTGCTTGACAATCAAAACTTGGGTGAGGACCTCCACAGTACTCACAAGAATATGTCTCCATCTCATGGTGTTGTTGTGGGGCTGGTTGAAAAAGTCAGTTGTTTTATGGTAAGAATAAGGATTTTGGTCATAGACAAACCCGTTTCCCGATTCCACTATGCTACAACCGGGGCAATTTCCACCATTTGGAGGACCTCCACACCATTCACAACCATAATGGTAAGATGAAGACATAAAGAAAAAGAATTAAACAGATAGAGGGATAAGAAATAAGGAATTAAACGGATAAGAGGATTGAGAAGAATATTTTTGGATTTTTTAAATTTAGAAACATTGAAAATCACAAAAGAAAAAGGAAAAATAATTTGGAGAAGAAAATCTTTTTAAGTTTTCAAGGTTTTTTATTTTTTTTGGATTTTTGATAAAAAAATATTCACAAGGAAAAATACGAAACTTCACGAGGAAGGTTCTTCAAGTCACTAATCGTCAAACCGTAACGATATTGTCGCAACATACCTCCCCGGAAACGGCGCCAAAAATTGATAGGTGGTCAAAAGCAAGTAACAAGTCAAAACCTCTCACGAAGAAAAGTCAACTCACGGCGATTTGACACACAAATCAATTGTAATAAACCAGATAAACGTGTACCCGGGTCGTAGTCCCAACGAGGTGTGAAATTGAGGATATCGTTTTCGGTTTGGTATTAAAATGCTTGAAATAATGGGGTTCACTTTGGTTACTAATATCTACTAAAAACGGAAATCAAATAACGTAAAACGGAAACTAATAACGAGTAAAAACGTAACAATCTATGAAAAATAAACATACGGGTACCAAAATAATTTTCCTACGTCCTAAATGACAAAATAAAATTTTGAAAAAAATAATTATATTTTTTTGATTTTTAAATAATTAAATACGAATTAAATACTATTTAAAAAAAATAAATGATAAAAAATACTAAACGAAAATAGAAAAATCTGGAAATTTTTGTGAAAATACTTTAAAGCAAACTAAAGCTGTGAAAAATATAACGGATGTCCCAGCTTATTGCAATAAGCTGGGAAAAAGCAATTAAGATCGAACTGCTTAAATGGGAACAAGAGTTATTAAATAAATGGTGCAAATCTTAATTGAAAAAGTCCCAAGGGCATTGGATAGGTTGTTTGTGTGTGGGTTAGCAGACCTGGGTTCGAATCCCAGGTATGGCATTTTTTTGAAACATTTTTTTTTGTTTTTCTCTTTTAAAAACTCAAACAATAAGTAAAAATAAGCAAATGTAAAACTGGAAAACTATTGGAAACCCACAAATAAGCTCAGATAAGCTCATGAACAGCTTATATGTTGGATCAGACTAGGAAAATGGGGAAAAACAAGCTAAAAGGGCAAAAAAGCAAAAAAGCTATTCTATAAGCTAATGACTATGGAAATAAGATACATTCTAACTAAGAACTAAAAACAAATAAACAATAAGCAGTAGGAATTAGATATAAGCTCAAAATAAGCAACAGACAACAAGGGTCTGCTGATGCATATATGTGCAGGGCACAAAGAGCTTGCTTCAAGCCATAAAAAGCTACTCTAAAAAAAATTCCTAAAAATCTAGAAAAAATGGTATTGGAAAGATAAGCCACCAAAGATCATTGGTGCAAAAAATCATCTTAAAACAACTTAACATGATGGAATTAAAAATCATCAAAAGGGGCTGGAAAATGGAAAAAAAATCAAAAACTCAGTCTGCTATTGGATCAGTGAACAGCTAATCTTGAGATTTTAAGGCAAAAACTGGGAATAGGCAAACAAGCTACCTCACTATCTACAATAAGCATTCAATTGAACTAATGAGCACCAAATAGAACAAATAAGCAAATAAAAAGCATAACATAAGCAATAGGCAATTAAATAAGAAATAAACTAAAAGAAGAATTAAACTAAAAATTGAATTAAAACAAGAGTAAAATTACATTACTGAAATAAAATAAGGTTGAAAAAATACAATTACCTTAAAAAAAATAAGCTAAATAAAACCTAAGTTGCTATAGTACTAGCTACTCTATTTATACTAAAATATTCTAGGGTTTCTTCTGGGCTTGTGCTTGTTGTGTGAGAGGAATCCCAAATCGTTATTTGTGCTACTTTTCCAGCCCTTGATCTTTGCTTGCTCCCCACAACTTCTTATCTTGGCCGTTAATGGTTTTATGTGCTTGGGATTGCCAATGTGACAATGGATGAGGGGGAGACAACACCCATGTGGTGTTCTTGGATGGTAGTGGGAGGTGATAGTGACTGGTTGGGTGATTAAGCTTAGTGGCGGGAGATCAAAGGATTAGAGATGATCCACAGTAATTTTGACTGTGGCTTGGGGGTTTTACTGATTGTTGGACCGGGTTATTAACTAATGGGGTGTGGGCCTTTTAGATGTTAGGCTTGAGGGGTTAAATGGGTAAAGGGTTAATGTTTGATCCGGTTTGGTTTTTTAGTTAGGATAAAATTGAATTAAATCAAGGACCAAATGTGTAAATGCTGAAATTGTGGGGATTAATCTTGCCATTTTTTCAAAGTCTTTCTATGGGCCAATTATGCCAAGTGAGAATAATCCAAGGGCCAATTGGGATTTTCAATCTTGAATTTTATCCGAATAAATAATTGTCTTTTCCGGCTTCGGTTTTCGGCTCTTTTCCATATCAAACTCGATTTTGTCCATATTTGCCCCGTTTTCAATCCTTTTGTACCTGAAACACATAAAACACGATCCAAGGATATTTGTAACAATATATGGTCCATTTGGGTGTTTTTGGTCATTTTTGTGGGGTTTTTCGGGTATAAAAATGATGAGTAAAAGGCCACTCATCATAATCCCTAGATGAGGTCTAACCAACCTCGAGCTAAACGATCTCAACAAGTGGTATCAGAGCCTAGGGGCTCGTGATCGTGGGATTCACAAGGTTTTGTTGGTCGAAGATTGAAGAAAACTAGTAAAATTTGTAACTGGTTCGTATTTAGAAAACTCACTGCAGAGCTGTTTTCAAAGGGCGATAACTTCTTCGTTAACCATTTGATCATGCTGAAATTTTTACTGGAGATTCTTCATACATCAAAGAAGATTTTCACCAAAGGGATCTTTGATCTGAGCTCCAGATTTTCAGGTATAAATTTTTGAAAACTGCTGCAGAGGTGTTCATAATTTTCGAATTTTTTAGGGTTTTCTTGATCCAACTTCATGAATTCATGTTCTATTCGTATCATTCTTCATGGAAGTTGTTTAGATATTGTGTGTTTTTGATTATACCCTCAAGAAACCAGATTTGCATTGGATTTACTCACTTTGGACTTAGGGTTTTTCTGAAACATGTTTCTACTACTCTTAATAAACCCTAGTTTATGTGCGCGTTAAAACCTTAGATTGTTTGGCTGGTATTGGTGTTTGATGAAGCGAAAAGTGTACCGCTTTTAAGGGGTCATTTAAGCCCTAAATCGTATTTATTTGATCAAATATTGCCCTAAATCGTTCCTTTTGTCATTTTAGGTACTTTTGAGGAGAAATCTGGAAAAGGAGGCATTTTGGACGTTTTTGGAGCATAAAAGTGAAGAAAACGAAAAAGTCTCAAAAATCGGCTAAAAGTTACCTATGACGGCGTCACAATTAACCCCAGACGGCGTCATGCCTTGGCAAGAAAAAGTGGACGTGAAATTTACTCATGATAAGCCAGTGAAAATAGCATGTGAATTCTGACGGCGTCACGCTTTAACTTGATCAAGGGCGTCACGGCTTAAATCAAAAGGGGACGGCGTCACGTTCAAGGTTCGACGGCGTCAAGCCTTGATAAGCCAGAATGGATTTTTGAAGAGCTAAAGAGGGACGGCGTCAAGAAGGTCATCCGGGAACCCTAGAAGCGGCGAGGTGACGGCGTCACACTCCATAACGTGATGCCGTCAGATCCAAAAATCTATATATAGTTTTCTAATTTTTTGTCATCAAAAAAGAGAACTTAGTGTGTGGAATTTTGGGAGAAAACCCTAAGACGAATTTAGCTTCTTTTTCAAGGCTTTTTGCCTTGAGATCTTCCATGTTACATTGAAGATAAGTTATCAATTAATCATTCAATATGTCTATGTGTTGTTTGATTTTATCTTATTCTTGTCTTTTGATTAACATGTTAGGCTAAATTTATCTTGTGTTTGCTTAGATCTAATGAAACCTAGCTATTGATTATTGGTTATTAGTGTGTTGTTAGTTGTATTGGATGATTGTTTATCTATGTTAGGCTTAAGAAAACTGGCTAACTTCCTATTCGGTAACTTGCTTGAACGTCTTAAGAAACATGAACCAAAGGCGTACTAAAGGTTTTTATGGTTGTATTTAATGCACAAGCGAATTCTAGTGATCCCATGTTAGGAGCTTCCTAGCCGGCTCGACATAGGAGTGAAGTAGGAGCTTGTAGAGTTGGGGAAGTACGTACGCCACCCCACGATTGGTATTAAGGAATACACCCGTCATCCACGCGACTAATACACACTAATTAACCGGTAAAAGATAGTTAGGGAGTAAGGAAATCTAAGTAAACACATTTCTCTACACATAAGTTTCTCACCAACATTTTATTTTCAGTTATTTATTTTATTTGCATTTGTAGTTATTTGGGTTAGTTGACTAGCAACTAATTCCGCCCACTCCTTCAAACCCGAGATTTTACTTGCTTTCATAAAAATATAAAAAACATAAAAAGAATCTTCCTCAACCCTTAGACCTAATTAGAGTAGTCTTTCACACCTAACGAACACTATTCCCTGTGGAGAACGATCAATCCCCCGTACTTACCACTACACTATACTACATCGGTCAGGTACACTGCCTGGTGGGGTTGTAAGCCTCTTGAGATCCCTCGAGAGGTAAAACCTGTTGTAAGGTTACAAAACCACGCATCAAGTTTTTGGCGCCGCTGCCGGGGAATAGTTATTGTTTAGGTTGAATTTTTATTTCTATTAGGTCTACTCACTAGATTCCTTTCTAGTGAGATTTTTATTTTATTTTTCTAGATTTTCTTTAGTCTATCTATTTTCTTCGTGTCTTTGTTCGTAACCATTACCTTCCGACATCATGGAAGATGGTAATATCCTTAACCCCCACAACCCACCACCACAACAACCACCACCACCTCCTAGAGCCCGTACTTTAGGAGAGTATTCCCGTCCTAGCCACCATGGCTATCGAAACACCATTGAGCTCACTCAAGGAGCCAATATCACACCCTTGCGATCCGACACCATCCGGTTGGTGCAAAGCGGATGCGCATTCTATGGACTTCGTTCTGAAGATCCTAATCAACATCTCAAGGACTTTCTTAAAATCGTTGATTCTATAGACCTTGATGTTGCCACTCGAGAGACGACCCGACTGCGTCTCTTTCAATTCTCTCTGCGGGACCAAGCTAGCCAGTGGCTAGAACGTCAACCCGCAGGATCCATCACCTCTTGGGATGATCTCACTACTCGTTTCCTTGCTCAGTTTTTCCCACCGGGAAGAACTACCAAGCTAAGGAATGATATCTTGATGTTCCAACAACGTCAAGGCGAAACTCTCTACGAGGCATGGACTCGATTCAAGGACTTACTCCAAAAAGTCCCCCACCATGGCATAGAACTTTGGCTCCAAGTCCAAATCTTCTATGACCATATCAATCTCTCCACGAGGCAAACCATTGACCAATCGGCCGGTGGTAAGCTACGTGATCTAAGTGCGGAACAATCATGGGCTCTCCTAGAGGATCTTGCTCTTTATGACAACGAAAGTTGGAGTGATCCCCGTGATTTGAATAAAACGGTCAAGGCAATATCTTTGCCTTCGAACAATTCAAGCACTTCTGACCGTAGGATCATAGAACTTGAAGACCAAGTCAAGTTTCTCATGAAATCCTACGAGGCTCCTAACCCTTCAAGCCAAGTGAACAAAATCACTTCTTCATGTGAATTATGTAGTGGTCCCCACGACACTCGTGATTGCATGGAACTCCCCGAACAAGCTTTTGTGGACTACGCATCCTCGCGTACCGACGGAGCGGGAGACAAGTGGTACACTTTCATACCCGAGCCAAACCATTACGGTGATTCATACAACCCCGCATGGAAAAATCACCCGAACCTTAGGTGGAAACAAAACCAAAACACACAACAAACCAATTCTTCCAACCCACCTAATCGTTTCCAATCAAGCGGTTCCAACTCGAACCGTACTTTCAACAACAATCCTTCCGGCAATGGTAGTACCGATAACTTTGAAGGATTGATGTCTCAATTTATGGCATCTCAAGAAGCTCGTTTAGCCAAGTTTGAAGCCGATTTCAAACAAAAACAAAGCGAGATGACCGATAAGATTGACACCTTGTTGAAAGCCCTCAATGACCGAGAAATGGGAGCACTCCCTAGCAACACGGTCAAGAACCCGAAACTAAACGTCAACGCTATTTCATCGGTTTCGTCCCCTAGTTCTTGTCCACAATATTATTCGGTCAATTCCATGAGCACGTGTTTCAAACAAACCCAAGTCGTTCCAAATGACCAAGAAGTTATGACATCCAAATTGGTCAACAACATAGTTGAAACACCTCCCACTCAAAACCTTGACGAAGAATTCAAGGAGCTCCACCTTGAAAGTCCGGTTGTTGATGAGTTGGATGAGAAGAAGCTCAAGTTAGTGATGCGTGGTTTTGTAACCTTACAACAGGTTTTACCTCTCGAGGGATCTCAAGAGGCTTACAACCCCACCAGGCAGTGTACCTGACCGATGTAGTATAGTGTAGTGGTAAGTACGGGGGATTGATCGTTCTCCACAGGGAATAGTGTTCGTTAGGTGTGAAAGGCTACTCTAATTAGGTCTAAGGGTTGAGGAAGATTCTTTTTATGTTTTTATAATTTTTATGAAAGCAAGTAAAATCTCGGTTTTGAAGGAGTGGGCGGAATTAGTTGCTAGTCAACTAACCCAAATTACTACAAATGCAAATAAAATAAAATAACAAAAATGAAAAGTGGGGAGAAACTTATGTGTAGAGAAATGTGTTTACTTAGATTTCCTTACTCCCTAACTATCTTTTACCGGTTAATTAGTGTGTATTAGTTGCGTGGATGACGGGTGTATTCCTTAATACCATTCGTGGGGTGGCGTACTTACTTCCCCAAACTCTACAAGCTCCTACTTCACTCCTATGTCGAGCCGGCTAGGAAGCTCCTAACATGGGATCACTAGAATTCGCTTGTGCATTAAATACAACCATAAAAACCTTTAGTACGCGTTTGGTTCATGTTTCTTAAGACGTTCAAGCAAGTTACCGAATAGGAAGTTAGCCAGTTTTCTTAAGCCTAACATAGATAAACAATCATCCAATACAACTAACAACACACTAACAACCAATAATCAATAGCTAGGTTTCATTAGATCTAAGCAAACACAAGATAAAATTAGCCTAACATGTTAAACAAAAGACAAGCATAAGATAGAATCAAACAACACATAGACATATTGAATGATTAATTGATAACTTATCTTTCAATGAAACATGGAAGATCTCAAGGCTAAAAGCCCTGAAAAAGTAGCTAAAATCGTCTTAGGGTTTTATCCCAAAATTCCACACACTAAGCTCTCTCTTAATGACAAAAAATTAGAAAACTATATATAGACTTTTGCATCTGACGGCGTCACCTTATGGATTGTGACGCCGTCACCTCGCCGCTTTTAGGGTTCCCGGGTGACCATCTTGACGCCGTCCCTCTTTAATTCTCCAAAATCCGTTCTGGCCTATCAAGGCTTGACGCCCTCACCTCTTGAACGTGACGCCGTCCCCTTATGAATTAAGCCGTGACGCCCTTGATTTAGTTAAAGAGTGACGCCGTCAGAATTCACATGCTAACTCACTGGCCCGTCATGAGTAAATTTCACATCCCACTTTTCTTGCCAAGGCATGACGCCGTCCAGAGTTAAGTCTGACGCCGTCAAAGGTAAATTTCAGCCGATTTTGAGACTTTGTCGTTTTCTTCACTTTGATGCTCCAAAAACGTCCAAAATGCCTCCTTTTCCAGATTTCTCCTCAAAAGTACCTAAAATGACAAAAGGAACGATTTAGGGCGATATTTGATCAAATAAATACGATTTCGGGCTTAAATGACCCCTTAAAAGCGGTACACTTTTCGCTTCATCAAATACCCTTACACTTGAGATTTGCTTGTCCTCAAGCAAATGCGCTTTTATTCTAATCAAAATACAAGTTAGGGGTCATTTAATACTAACATAAAAGTAATTACAACAAATAATCGTTCCACTTCAATCATAATAAGCACGGAGATTACATACTAGCACCTCACAAGTAGTGTTTAGATACTCACATCTCTCAAGTGTCATCAAAATAAATCTCATAAATGAAAACGGAAAATATCTCTCACTACCTGTCATAACAAATAGATTACCATAGGCTTGGGAAAGGATCGAAAACCTCCTCCACTAGGCGTAAGCACCAAAGATAAACTATCAAAGAGGGCTTTTAAATGGGTTGTAATGTTAGGTGTAGGGAAAAGGAAAACACGGTTTGGTTGGATAAAGGATATTTTACTGGTGGCGAGTTAAAAATCTTGGTCAATTACATGTACTATACAATGTTGCTAAGCCAAGACTAGACTCGATCTTAAGCTAGAAACGAAATAACAAAATAACAAAAACATAAAACAAACATAAAATAAAACGGGATGGTAGTCCGTATGTTTTTTTTCTATTTTTCATTTTCTCATTTTTTTTTTGTATTTTTCTTGATTTTTCGATTTTTTTTTTTTTTTTTTTTTTTTTTTTTTTTTTTTTTTTTTTTTTTTTTGCATACACTTTTGCCCTACCATCCAAAATAATACATCATAGGGGCGTTGCATTCCCCTTACACTTGAACTTTTACATAACTTTACAATTAACTAATCTAATGACTCGAATTAAGATAACTGAAAAACTTGGAGTACTTTTAAAATATTTAGCACATATGGGGGTAATAAATGATGTTCTTCCCCATTACTCCATTATACTAGTACTTTACCCATGAGTCCCAATCGTCCCAAAACAATATGTACAAGGATATGACTCGACTTAGCAACCATGTAATCAACTAGATAATTAACTTGGGTTTAAACAAATGTCGTAACAATAATGCACTAAAAATGAGTGCATACAAGGTAGGCTAAGGCGATTTGGGTGTACATTTAAGTGGGGTGTAACAAATTCTTCCTTTAAGTAAAATACTTAAAGGTCGAAACGAAAAGATAGGCTCTGAGGGGTGTACTAGGGGTATCGTGTACTAAAAATGAGTACAGCGCAAAGGGTGTGGGAGAATTACTTGACCAATGTAGCCAAAGTAATTATAACAAAAACACAGGTGTAAAACAATGGGTTTATCCTAATGCCTCTTATCATGTAGTAAATCTAACTACACGAATGTAGTCTCACTTGTGGCCTTGGAATGGTCCTAACGCAAGTTCTAGAATCTAAGTGCTACCGGTACACACATCATAGCATAAATGCTTTTCCTACCAATTCTAGGGGCGAACCTCACATATTTGGGGGTGGAAAATTTTTTAGTGGTACGGTTTTTGTGCTAGTCATATAACTCCTATCCGTGAGACGCTCATTAAGATCAAAGTTTCACTCCTATATGTTGTAAAAAATTTTAAATTTGGCACTAAAATTACCTTAACAAGTATTTCTCTCAGTTTTATTACACATCTACTATTAAACAAACAAAAATCAAGCGCAATTGTATTCTCTAAAATCGTACTTTTACCCTCCCCTTACACTTAAGATGAACATTGTCCCCAATGTTCAAATAACAAGATGTAAAAGCATAAAGTAAAAGAATGAAATCAAATACTCCCCTGATTCGCTCGTTGGATAATGAAATTACACGGTTAAATCTTCCTCCAAAGAGAATGTTGAAGCTCCATGACTAATGCATCGCCATAAGCTTGAAACATCTCCTTGTCCAAAATAACCTGTTAAACCTGAGAAAGCAAACACGAAAACCTGCATAACATCGGCGGGATAAAATCTATATATAAGGATATAATGCTTGTGGAATGATAATTTTTGCAGATTCCTGGAGATTATAAGTTGGAGATTTTAATAAAAACTTTTTATGAAAACAAAACTTTCAAAAATTTCTGGAAATTAAATCTGACGCCGTCAGGTTATAACCCCTGACGCCGTCAGAAATGACCTGACAAAAATTTTCATTTTAAGTTTCCGGAAAATTTCTGGAAAAACCTTTACCTTACTTCCTGGAAATCCTGCAAAACATCACTATGACTCGATACAAGCATTTGACTCAAACAAACACAAATATGTATGTTAATTTATTATTATTATGATTCATATTGATTTGTGTTCTACTAAACCGATTTAGATTTCCCTTACACTTATCTTTTGCAAAATACCTTTATATGTAGTTAAGACGAAGTTAAAAACAAAATAAAGCATTTTCACAAATTACTTTTGAACATGAATCAATAATAATAAAAATTAAACATACATACGGAAACAAATAAAATCAAACAAACAAACAAATAAACACACAAAGTATGTAAAACAAATAAAGCAAATGAGGCTAGCATGCGATAAATAAAACCAGTGTAACAAATGTTTTAAGGCAAACAGATGCCTTCCCTAAATTATTACAGACAATATTGTTTCAACACATACAACCAAATATCAAATTGTTCAAACATCAACATATCAAATCACAACATCACTGGTGAGGGGGTCCTTGGCGATAGTCATAGCCAGGAGGAAGATGCCCGTGGTACCCATAAGGAGGGTAATCCTGCTCACGACCCGGGAAAGGGTCAATCTGCAAATGCGGGTCCAACTGATCACGTGTAGAAAGATGCTGCATCTGACGAACCGTGTGATCGTACATCCAGTCGAACCTGTCGTCCACCCTGGTCCTCCACGTATCAACCTGGCCCATCCAGGTCCCCTGGTGAGCCTGCCAATCCCCCTGCTCATATGCCGGTAGTAGTCAGCTGTACCGGCCTCATATCCCTCATGCTGCTGCTGCTGGGGCTCCTCCTCCTCCTCATCATCCTCATCATCATCATCCTCAGCTCTGACCGGATGATACCACATATAGGACCCATCATGCATCTCCATAATCACATCCATCTGCTTCAAGGACTTCTCCTTCACCGTCCTGCATACATCCCCACTCAAATACCTCATGACCTCGGGCCTGAGGACTCCATAAGACTGGGCCAGTCGGGTGATAAACATCCCACCATAAATCCTGTCACCTTCCCTCTCCCCAACTCCACTATGCATAAAACTAGCAACCCAAAACGGGATGTTGCAGTAAACATCATTAGAGTAGATGGTGTACAGGTAGAAGAGATCAGAACCAGTGACACGGTGGTGAGAGCTGTGACGCCCTGTCAAACTGTAGGTGAGGCAACGATGAGTCAACCGAACCCTAGGATCCCTGATTTGGGATGCCACAGTGGTCGAGGTATAAACCCCATCCCCAATAGTCTGCCAGAACGTGGAGCACCTAAAATCATTCTTCATCGATTCCCCATGCAACAACCTCTGCATGAACCCTGCCTGAATGGTATCATGCTGATCGTATAACCCAAGTCTCCACCCAAACTCAGCAACAGAACACGTCCTTAGCTCACCCCCCAGCCTGAAATAGATCGTGGTACCGCCCACATCGGTCCTTGCCTCAGCCATGTCAAAATGAAAGGTGGCGAAGAACTCCCGTACCAACTCCTCATATACCGGCTCCTGAATCTTAAACAGTCTTTCCCACTGGGGGCCGGTAAACCCATCCGTCTGAAAACTTTGGAGAAAAGTCTGCTCAAGACCTACTCTCCTCAGAAAGCCCCAGTCAACCACTGCTCCATTCTCGACCTTGTGTAGTAGCAATTGTGCGTATTTGCTTGTAGCAGCATCGTTGTCAAAGATACCCCAACTAAGGACCGTATCCCCAAAGTTTTCTTGTTGAGATCGGGAAGAACTTCCTCGGCTGGGTCTTTGACGCTTACTCATTATCTGGAACAAAGCAGGAGGAATACAAGTGTTAATATGTGAATTAAAGACTTGGTGGCGCATCAGACAGTTCTGACGCCGTCACTCTTTGATAGGTGACGCCGTCAGATTTGATCAGTGTTCAAATCCATAATTACGAGGGAAAAATCAATATTCAAACTTTAGGCTCAATAACCACACACCACTTTTTGCAGAAAAATGGGTGATTGGATCACAGGTTATGGTTCAAATTCGTGGCCTCCCTATTAGTGAATAGACCCAATTGATTGTCAATCATCAAATGCTTTAATCTTTGTTAAATAACACTAATTAAAACACATTATGAGTTCTAAGCATGAATCAATCCTAGGGTTTCACGAGTTGGGGATTTTCGAAATTTACAAATCCTATGAGTAATTGAAGCGAAAAGAATGAGTAAAAATTACTTACCACGTGAAGATTGGAGGCGGGAATTGGCGAATTTGTCCTGGGAAAATCGGAGGTGGGGTTGGAGAAGATATGGTTTGTGGGGTTTGTGATGAAAGTGATGGAATTAAAGTTATTATTGCTGTGCAGACGGGGTGACGGCGTCACGCGCAGATTCTGACGCCGTCAGATTAGCGTATTTTGCTACTTTGTGCCAGTTTACAAATGAGCCCCTCGTACTTTAAGAGAGCAGCTAGTCAGGGTCAATAATCCTGATAGCTAGTCTCGTTAACAAGTTCCTCCTGGGTCAAATGTTTTGTTACTGTCACGGGGTGTAGTAAAATGTTGAAAAGGGTCGGTTGACGTCTTATTCGGGTCCCCATTTCCATCAAGGCGAGTATTCAGGGAGTGAGAGGAACTTTCCCAGGGGGTTTTCAAAATGATGGTGTGCTTTAATTGAGTTCTTCTCACACCTGGCTTAAAGCCAAAAGACCGTTTCCTAGCTTCATAAAAGTTAGGGAGCGTGACAACCATGCTCCCCACGAAAATGCTACGATCATGAGAGTTTTTCTCGCGAGAGGATCCAAATAAATAAGAGGGTTTTGAAAGTGAAGGCTCGGGGAGGAGGGTTTCATCATCCCATTCGTTGTATGGTTCATTAGGGACCGGGAGTTCAAAGATCTTCTCGATCTTTTTGTGTGAGGCTTCTTCCCTAATTTTCTCTTTTATTCTCGAGATGAATTTTTCTGCTAGCTCCATGAACATATCTTGGGTGTTTTTCAAGTGAGTTTCTAATTCCTTGATACGTCTCTCTTGGTTGTTCACGAAAGTTAGCATTATCCCTTCAAACTCATCTTGTCGTGAGAATTGGTGAAACGTATGTTTACCAATTATGTTCACGCACTCATCGGGATTTTTATCAGCCGTAGGTATCTCAGCTTTCATTAAGCTCTCAACCTGCCTTTTTATGTTTGCGAACAGCTGTTCTTGGGTTGCACTCATGCAATTTAAAATCCCTTCTTCCGAGAATGTTGAGTCATCCCATTCTTCTTCTTCGTACTGTGCTAAGTCCTCAATGACTTCCCAGCACTTATCGACACTGAGCCTGCTCAATCTCCCATTGGCGGCGTAATCTATGGCTCTTCTAGTTTGATGATTGACACCATCATAGAAGATTTGGATTTGTAGCCAGGGATCCATGCCATGGTGAGGGACTTTTCGGAGTAAGTCCTTGAATCGAGTCCATGCCTCGTAGAGAGTTTCGCCTTGACGTTGTTGGAACATCAAGATATCATTCCTTAGCTTGGTAGTTCTTCCCGGTGGGAAAAACTGAGCAAGGAAACGAGTGGTGAGATCATCCCAAGAGGTGATGGATCCTGCGGGTTGACGTTCTAGCCACTGACTAGCTTGGTCCCGCAGAGAGAATTGGAAGAGACGCAATCGGGTCGTCTCTCGAGTGGCAACATCAAGGTCTATAGAATCAACGATTTTAAGAAAGTCCTTGAGATGTTGATTAGGATCTTCAGAACGAAGTCCATGGAATGCGCATCCGCTTTGCACCAACCGGATGGTGTCGGATCGCAAGGGTGTGATATTGGCTCCTTGAGTGAGCTCAATGGTGTTTCGATAGCCATGGTGCCTAGGACGAGAATACTCTCCTAAAGTACGGGCTCTAGGAGGTGGTGGTGGTTGTTGTGGTGGTGGGTTGTGTGGGTTAAGGATATTACCATCTTCCATGATGTCGGATGGTATGGTTACGAACAAAGACACGAAGAAAATAGATAGACTAAAGAAAACCTAGAAAAATAAAATAAAAAATCTCACTAGAAAGGAATCTAGTGAGTAGACCTAATAGAAATAAAAATTCAACCTAAACAATAACTATTCCCCGGCAGCGGCGCCAAAAACTTGATGCGTGGTTTTGTAACCTTACAACAGGTTTTACCTCTCGAGGGATCTCAAGAGGCTTACAACCCCACCAGGCAGTGTACCTGACCGATGTAGTATAGTGTAGTGGTAAGTACGGGGGATTGATCGTTCTCCACAGGGAATAGTGTTCGTTAGGTGTGAAAGGCTACTCTAATTAGGTCTAAGGGTTGAGGAAGATTCTTTTTATGTTTTTATAATTTTTATGAAAGCAAGTAAAATCTCGGTTTTGAAGGAGTGGGCGGAATTAGTTGCTAGTCAACTAACCCAAATTACTACAAATGCAAATAAAATAAAATAACAAAAATGAAAAGTGGGGAGAAACTTATGTGTAGAGAAATGTGTTTACTTAGATTTCCTTACTCCCTAACTATCTTTTACCGGTTAATTAGTGTGTATTAGTTGCGTGGATGACGGGTGTATTCCTTAATACCATTCGTGGGGTGGCGTACTTACTTCCCCAAACTCTACAAGCTCCTACTTCACTCCTATGTCGAGCCGGCTAGGAATCTCCTAACATGGGATCACTAGAATTCGCTTGTGCATTAAATACAACCATAAAAACCTTTAGTACGCGTTTGGTTCATGTTTCTTAAGACGTTCAAGCAAGTTACCGAATAGGAAGTTAGCTAGTTTTCTTAAGCCTAACATAGATAAACAATCATCCAATACAACTAACAACACACTAACAACCAATAATCAATAGCTAGGTTTCATTAGATCTAAGCAAACACAAGATAAAATTAGCCTAACATGTTAAACAAAAGACAAGCATAAGATAGAATCAAACAACACATAGACATATTGAATGATTAATTGATAACTTATCTTTCAATGAAACATGGAAGATCTCAAGGCTAAAAGCCTGAAAAAGTAGCTAAAATCGTCTTAGGGTTTTATCCCAAAATTCCACACACTAAGCTCTCTCTTAATGACAAAAAATTAGAAAACTATATATAGACTTTTGCATCTGACGGCGTCACCTTATGGATTGTGACGCCGTCACCTCGCCGCTTTTAGGGTTCCCGGGTGACCATCTTGACGCCGTCCCTCTTTAATTCTCCAAAATCCGTTCTGGCCTATCAAGGCTTGACGCCCTCACCTCTTGAACGTGACGCCGTCCCCTTATGAATTAAGCCATGACGCCCTTGATTTAGTTAAAGAGTGACGCCGTCAGAATTCACATGCTAACTCACTGGCCCGTCATGAGTAAATTTCACATCCCACTTTTCTTGCCAAGGCATGACGCCGTCCAGAGTTAAGTCTGACGCCGTCAAAGGTAAATTTCAGCCGATTTTGAGACTTTGTCGTTTTCTTCACTTTGATGCTCCAAAAACGTCCAAAATGCCTCCTTTTCCAGATTTCTCCTCAAAAGTACCTAAAATGACAAAAGGAACGATTTAGGGCGATATTTGATCAAATAAATACGATTTCGGGCTTAAATGACCCCTTAAAAGCGGTACACTTTTCGCTTCATCAGTTAGGCGAAAAAGGGACCGCCTTTGTTCAAAACAAGCTACCTAAGAAGTTAGATGATCCGGGCTTATTTGTTCTACCTTGCAAGATCGGTAATTCGGAGGCTTATGACACATTAGCCGATCTTGGATCAAGCCTTAACCCACTTCCGTTACCTCTCTACACCTCTCTAAAACTTGGAAAACTTGAAGAAACCGAGGTGATAATAGGCTTAGCGGATGGAAGTGTTGCTTACCCGGTTGGAGTAGTTAAGGACGTGTTAGTGCACATTGGAAAACTAACCATTTTAGCCGATTTCCACGTCCTTGATATGGTTAGCGACCCTACATGCCCCTTGTTGATAGGTAGAGGATTTTTGGCGACCGCTAGTGCTATGATTGATTGTAAGGAATCCAAGATAGCGGTAGGAGAAGGAGATACTTGGTCAGTCTATGATGTTAAGAAACATGCCTATGATACTAGTGAGGAACCAACACCACATTGGCTAGAATCAAATAGGAGACCATCTAGATATGGACCTTGGATTGATAGAGACTTCATAGGACCCCAACGCCCATTTTACCTAGAAGAGGACTTTGTTAACCGAACGCATACGGTAGAGCAACTCTTGGCTAGGGACACCGAATTGGATCCATTTGAAGATTCTCTAGTTTTTAGAAAGATGATTGATTTCCTAGGAGTTTTGCCAATTAACCTAGGAATGAATAAGTGGATTTGTGAGGAAGATGATCATAAGTGGAATTGGGATAAACCACCCAAAGATGGAGATGGGTCATGGCATATTAAGATGACATTGTATGACCCGGATGGAGAGAAGTTTGAAAAGATATATCGTACTAAGCGGACCAATAGGAAACTTCAATCCAAGCTTAACCCTAAAGACGTCCTCGATGACGAGCTTACTTACATAGGGTAGCGTGACTTTGAGTCTAGCTACAAGACTCGTTAATAAAGAAAAGCGCTTCTTGGGAGGCAACCCAAGCTTTATTTTATTTATTTGCTTTGTGTGTTTATTTGTTTGTTTGTTTGTTTTTATTTGTTTCCGTATGTGTGTTTAATTTTTATTCTTATTGATTCATGTTCAAAACTAATTTGTGAAAATGCTTTATTTTGTTTTTAACTTCGTCTTAACTACATATAAAGGTATTTTGCAAAAGTTAAGTGTAAGGGAAATCTAAATCGGTTTATTAGAACACATATGAACATGAATCGTAATAATAATAAATTAACATATATATTCGTATTTGTTTGAGTCAAATGCTTGTATCGAGTCATAATGATGTTTTGCAGGATTTCCAGGAAGTAAGGTAAAGGTTTTTCCAGAAATTTTCCGGAAACTTAAAATGAAAATTTTTGTCAGGTCATTTCTGACGGCGTCAGGGGTTATAACCTGACGGCGTCAGATTTAATTTTCAGAAATTTTTGAAAGTTTTGTTTTTAAAAAAAGTTTTTATTAAAATCTCCAACTTATAATCTCCAGGAATCTGCAAAATTATCATTCCACAAGCATTATATCCTTATATATAGATTTTTCCCTCCGATGTTATGCAGGTTTTCGTGTTTGTTTTCTCAGGTTTAACAGGTTATTTTGGACAAGGAAATGTTTTGAATCAAGCTTATGGCGATGCATTAGTCATGGAGCTTCAACATTACTTTGGAAGAAGATTTAACCGTGTAATTTCATTATCCACCGAGCGAATCAGGGGAGTATTTGATTTCATTCTTTTACTTTTTGCTTTTACATCTTGTTATTTGAACATTGGGGACAATGTTCATCTTAAGTGTAAGGGGGGGGGGGTAAAAGTACGATTTTAGAGAATGCCATTGCGCTTGATTTTTGTTTGTTTAATGGTAGATGTGTAATAAAACTGAGAGAAATACTTGTTAAGGTAATTTTAGTGCCAAATTTAAATTTTTTTACAACATATAGGAGTGAAACTTTGATCTTAATGAGCGTCTCACGGATAGGAGTTATATGACTAGCACAAAAACCGTACCACTAAAAAATTTTCCACCCCCAAATATGTGAGGTTCGCCCCTAGAATTGGTAGGAAAAGCATTTATGCTATGATGTGTGTACCGGTAGCACTTAGATTCTAGAACTTGCGTTAGGACCATTCCGAGGCCACAAGTGAGACTACATTCGTGTAGTTAGATTTACTACATGATAAGAGGCATTAGGATTAACCCGTTGTTTTACACCTGTGTTTTTGTTATAATTACATTGGCTACATTGGTCAAGTAATTCTCCCACACCCTTTGCGTTGTACTCATTTTTAGTACACGATACCCCTAGTACACCCCTCAGAGCCTATCTTTTCGTTTCGACCTTTAAGCATTTTACTTAAAGGAAGAATTTGTTACACCCCACTTAAATGTACACCCAAATCGCCTTAGCCTACCACCTTGTATGCACTCATTTTTAGTGCATTATTGTGACAACAGTTGTTTAAACCCAAGTTAATTATCTAGTTGATTACATGGTTGCTAAGTCGAGTCATATCCTTGTACATATTGTTTTGGGACGATTGGGACTCATGGGTAAAGTACTAGTGTAATGGAGTAATGGGGAAGAACATCATTTATTACCCCCATATGTGCTAAATGTTTTAAAAGTACTCCAAGTTTTTCAATTATCTTAATTCGAGTCATTAGATTAGTATTTGTAAAGTTATGTAAAAGTTCAAGTGTAAGGGGAATGCAATGCCCCTATGATGTATTATTTTGGATGGTAGGGCAAAAGTGTATGTCTAAAAAAAAAAAAAATAAAAAAAATAAAAAAAATTAAAAAAAAATCGAAAAAATCAAGAAAAACACAAAAAAATGAGAAAATGAAAAATAGAAAAAAACATACGGACTACCATCCCGTTTCATTTTATATTTATCTTATGTTTTTGTTATTTTGTTTTTAGCTTAAGATTGAGTCTAGTCTTGGCTTAGCAACATTGTATAGTACATGTAATTGATCAAGATTTTTAACTCGCCACCAGTAAAATATCCTTTATCCAACAAAACCGTGTTTTCCTTTTCCCTACACCTAACGTTATAACCCATTTAAAAGCCCTCTTTGATAGTTTATCTTTGGTGCTTACGCCTAGTGGAGGAGGTTTTCGATCCTTTCCCAAGCCTATGGTAATCTATTTGCTATGACAGGTAGTGAGAGATATTATCCGTTTTCATTTATGAGATTTATTTTGATGACACTTGAGAGATGTGAGTATCTAAACACTACTTGTGAGGTGCTAGTATGTAATCTCCGTGCTTATTATGATTGAAGTGGAACGATTATTTGTTGTAATTACTTTTATGTTTGCATTAAATGACCCCTAACTTGTATTTTGATTAGAATAAAAGCGCATTTGCTTGAGGACAAGCAAATCTCAAGTGTAAGGGTATTTGATGAAGCGAAAAGTGTACCGCTTTTAAGGGGTCATTTAAGCCCTAAATCGTATTTATTTGATCAAATATTGCCCTAAATCGTTCCTTTTGTCATTTTAGGTACTTTTGAGGAGAAATCTGGAAAAGGAGGCATTTTGGACGTTTTTGGAGCATAAAAGTGAAGAAAACGACAAAGTCTCAAAAATCGGCTAAAAGTTACCTATGACGGCGTCACAATTAACCCCAGACGGCGTCATGCCTTGGCAAGAAAAAGTGGACGTGAAATTTACTCATGATAAGCCAGTGAAAATAGCATGTGAATTCTGACGGCGTCACGCTTTAACTTGATCAAGGGCGTCACGGCTTAAATCAAAAGGGGACGGCGTCACGTTCAAGGTTCGACGGCGTCAAGCCTTGATAAGCCAGAATGGATTTTTGAAGAGCTAAAGAGGGACGGCGTCAAGAAGGTCATCCAGGAACCCTAGAAGCGGCGAGGTGATGGCGTCACACTCCATAACGTGACGCCGTCAGATCCAAAAATCTATATATAGTTTTCTAATTTTTTGTCATCAAAAAAGAGAACTTAGTGTGTGGAATTTTGGGAGAAAACCCTAAGACGAATTTAGCTTCTTTTTCAAGGCTTTTTGCCTTGAGATCTTCCATGTTACATTGAAGATAAGTTATCAATTAATCATTCAATATGTCTATGTGTTGTTTGATTTTATCTTATTCTTGTCTTTTGATTAACATGTTAGGCTAAATTTATCTTGTGTTTGCTTAGATCTAATGAAACCTAGCTATTGATTATTGGTTATTAGTGTGTTGTTAGTTGTATTGGATGATTGTTTATCTATGTTAGGCTTAAGAAAACTGGCTAACTTCCTATTCGGTAACTTGCTTGAACGTCTTAAGAAACATGAACCAAAGGCGTACTAAAGGTTTTTATGGTTGTATTTAATGCACAAGCGAATTCTAGTGATCCCATGTTAGGAGCTTCCTAGCCGGCTCGACATAGGAGTGAAGTAGGAGCTTGTAGAGTTGGGGAAGTACGTACGCCACCCCACGATTGGTATTAAGGAATACACCCGTCATCCACGCGACTAATACACACTAATTAACCGGTAAAAGATAGTTAGGGAGTAAGGAAATCTAAGTAAACACATTTCTCTACACATAAGTTTCTCACCAACATTTTATTTTCAGTTATTTATTTTATTTGCATTTGTAGTTATTTGGGTTAGTTGACTAGCAACTAATTCCGCCCACTCCTTCAAACCCGAGATTTTACTTGCTTTCATAAAAATATAAAAAACATAAAAAGAATCTTCCTCAACCCTTAGACCTAATTAGAGTAGTCTTTCACACCTAACGAACACTATTCCCTGTGGAGAACGATCAATCCCCCGTACTTACCACTACACTATACTACATCGGTCAGGTACACTGCCTGGTGGGGTTGTAAGCCTCTTGAGATCCCTCGAGAGGTAAAACCTGTTGTAAGGTTACAAAACCACGCATCAGTGTTGCATATGTATATATCTCAGATGAAGAATATGAGGTGATATATGGTGCATGATGGTTACTGGTGTTTTATGCAAGGGTCATTGATCCTGCTTGTGATCTTCGATGGTACTGTTTCGATCTTGTTTGTACTGCCATCGCGCTTGATTCATACTGCTTGTTTGGACGTTACTCAGTTAGTACTGCTCAACACAAGGTTTGTACTGCTATGGAGTTGGTTAGTACTGTTGACGATTGAAGATTTTTACTTTGTACTTCTAGCTTTATTCGAAGTTTGTACTGTTATCCTTCTACATTCGTACTGCTCGTTTTATATGTTGGTACTGCTAGGCGCATATCGACACAATCTGAGCTCCAGATTTTCATGGTTTATGATTAGTGACTACTTCATATTGTTCGATGGTTTCTCTATTCTGATTGATGAGCTCATGATGGGAGTTTAATGGATAGACAAGGACAGAGTACATGCATGCATTCTTGGTCGCTGTTACATGCGCATGGTTCAGTAATATATTCCTTTCTCTATTTGTTTATGAATCACGGAACGGTGGATCTTTGATATCAATTCTCATGAGACAGTGCATATATGGTATTCTATTCTTTTCATTGGATGAAAAAAGTGGGTACAATCTATCATGGGTCGGTGATGGTGCTTTTAACATATATATTTTTGGTGGCTTTATGGCATTAAGATTTCCGAATGCATGTCTTTTGATGTATTTGGATGGTGACTTATGGGGTTTTATGAATTTTTGGTGCCATCTCATATTATTGGTTATTATCTTTGCATGAGAACCGCCACTTCTTTTCACTTTACACATTTGATACTGGTCGGTGGCATATATGTTTCTTGCAACATTACTTTTATACTCCTCAAGTTAATAGGTAAAATGGCATGAGATTACCAAAAGTCAGGGGAAGTATATATTTTTGAATTGGAACATGTTGGTTCCAACACATACACGGGTGAAGACACACACGAGAGAGATTTGGTTTTTGGATTTTGTTTTCGGTTCTTAAACGATTCATGGCTCGAATTTATTTTCTTATTGGCAAAGTGGATTAGTTATTTCTTATTTGACGATGAAGTGGAAATTTTCAAGGTTGTGTTTTATCATACCTTTTTGGCAGGAGGTAACTTGTTCGTTCGTTCAAGAGACTACGAATTGACAAACACTTGAAGGAGTTACGTTATTGTGCTCAATGATTATTGTCAAGGGATTGCGATCTCCTTATACGTTAAGTATATGTTCGAAGTCATATTTAGTACAAGATATAGGACACAAGGTTGGTTTATTCTACTTCAGCATCGAATTGGTAATGGTTAGTTTTCTTCTTCAATAAATACAGTCTATAGAATTGGAGATTCAAGAAATGGTTAAGATATGGGTTTCAGGGGAAGCTTATTGTTAAAATGATTAACCATTTATATGCTACATCGAGGTGAAGGTTTTTATAGTTGCTAGTTGGTATTTTTACTGAAGATTTGGGATTTTTCTGTCTTGAGTTCATTTATAAAAGAAAGCGTTTTGGTGTTCGTTCATGGAGGGCGATTCAAGACATTAGAAGACTAGATTGGAAGTATGGTGCTGATTCGTGATTTTGAAGATCAAGGTTGCATACTTTTTGTTCCCTATTTGATGATGACAAAAATGGGAAGAAGAATATTTTGAAGATTGCAGCTTAAAGATCCTTGATGATATGCATGGCTTAAGGGGAAGATGACATCTTTCATACTTGGTTTTGTCATTATCAACTAGGGAAAGATTGTTGGGAATTATATTTTGAGTTGATATTGACAAAATATGAAAGATTAAGGGCTTAAGAATACAAAGGTTGAAAGTTTATAAAAGGCAGAAGGTCTTTTATATTTTTAGTATATATCCTTTGTAACCATAATCCTCTAGTATATAAAGAGGATAGGGGCGTAGGTTTTTAGTGTGTGTGTGCCAAGATGTAAACACCAGGAAAGGTGTAGGTTGTGTCTAGGCATCGAGTTCCTACAATGGATGCCTAGGTTTTGTATTGTTAGTGGTAGAGATGATGAGGAGAAGAAACCTTGTAGCAATAACATTTGATTCATTAATTGAATATTCCGCCTTTTGTTATTGTAATCCCTAGATGAGGTCTAACCAACCTCGAGCTAAACGATCTCAACAGAAAGGGAAAGGCTGATAAGGGTAAGCAAGTTATGGCTTATCAACCTCAACGCAAGAAAAACCCTCCTAAGAAGAAGGATAATCCAAAGAAGGATCAGGCTTGCCACTACTGTCATGTAGTTGGTCACTGGAAGAGGAATTGTCCTCTTTATTCCAAGAGTTGCGAGAAAGTAAGAACAAGAAGACTGGGCACTTGGGCGCCAGCACTTCAGGTAACTTACTTATGATTGAATTATTTACTCTAAATCATAAAATTAATTCCTGGGTATATGATACAGGATGTGGTATTCACATTTGTAATACGCTGCAGGGGTTTAGAGTGGAAAGGAAGCTTGCATACAGGGAGCAATATCTGCATGTGGGAAATGGAGCACCTGCAGCTGTTGAAGCAATAGGAGTGTTTAATTTAGTTTTGCCTTCGGGCTTAGTACTGTTATTAAACAATTGTCATTATGCACCTTTTATTGTTAGGGGTGTTGTTTCCTTTTCTTGTTTATTGGATCTTGGTTTTAATAACACTATCAATAGTAATGGAATTTCTGTTTCTTTAAATGATATTTTTTTATTTTAATGCTATTGCTGTTAATGGTGTGTTTGAGATTGACATGAATGATTGTGTATCCGATAATAATAATTCAATGTATAGCATAAGTAAGAGAATTAAGTCAGACTTGAATTCTTCTTACCTTTGGCACTGTAGACTTGCTCATATAGGCAAGACTCGCATAAAAAAGCTACAACATGATAGGCTTTTGAAAAGTATCAATGATGAATCATATGATAAATGTGAGTCTTGTATATCTGGGAAGATGACTAAGAAACCTTTTCATAGTAATATGGAAAGGGCTTCTGATCTACTTGGTTTAATACATACTGATGTGTGTGGACCACTTAGACATGTGTCAAGGAAAGGTGCTATCTACTTCTTAACCTTTACAGATGATTTCAGCATATATGGTTATGTTTACTTGCTTAAACATAAACATGAGGTGTTTGAAACATTTAAGGTTTTCAAAGCAGAAGTAGAATTGCAACTAGGAAAGAAGATTAAAGCTCTTCGATTCGATAGAGGTGGTGAATACTTAAGCCAAGAGTTTAAAGATTACTTAGCTGAGAATGGAATTGTCCAGAATCTCACATCTCCATATACTCCACAACAAAATGGTGTATCTGAGAGAAGAAATCGTACATTATTAGACATGGTATGATCAATGTTTAATATTACAACTCTTCCTTTATCTTTTTGGGATTATGCCTTAGAATCTGCGGTTCGTATTTTGAATATGGTTCCCATTAAGAAGGTTGATAAGACACCATATGAAATATGAAATGGAAAAGCTCCAAACTTGTCTTATTTAAAGGTCTGGGGTTGCGAGGCGTATATAAGACGTGACTTAGCAGATAAACTCCAACAGAGATCTGTAAAGTGTATCTTTGTAGGATACCCAAAGGAAACGATGGGTTAGTACTTTTACTACCCACCTGAAAACAAAGTAATTGTTGCTAGATATGGAGACTTTTTAGAAAAGGAACTTATATCTCAAGAATTCAGTGGGAGAGTTTATGATCTGGAAGATGATCATGTAGATACATTACCTTCTAAAAACACTAGCGTACTTCCTGTGGAACCTGAAAGTCTGGGTCCTCCACCTGAAGTTGAAATTGTTCCCATTCACAAGTCTTCAAGACATGTGAAAGCTCCTGAATGTCTATGTCTTAACGTAGAAGTTGCAGAAACTATATTAGGGGATCTTGATGAACCTACTAATTATAGAGCTGCCATTGAGAGTCCTAAAAAGGATAAATGGCTAGTTGCTATGAATGGGGAAATGCAATCCATGAAAGATAACAATGTCTGGATTGAAGTAGACCTTCCTCCCAATGCCAAGGTAGTTGGAAGTAAGTGGCTCTTCAAGAAGAAAACTGACATGGATGGCAAGGTACACACCTATAAGGCCCGTTTGGTAGCTAAAGGCTTTACTCAAACATATGGTGTTGACTACGAGGATACCTTTTCTCCTGTAGCTGACATTAGGGCTATTAGGATTCTCATAGCCATAGCAGCATACTATGACTATGAGATTTGGCAAATGGATGTCAAGACCGCCTTCTTAAATGGTCGCCTAGATGAAGACATCTATATGGCGCAGCCTGAGGGGTTTGTGAATCCAAAGTTTCCAAACCGTGTATGCAAACTTCAAAGATCCATTTATGGATTGAAGCAAGCATCAAGGCAATGGAATAAAAGATTTGATAAAGAAATCAAAAGGTTTGGATTTACTCAAAATCTTGATGAGCCAAGTGTATATCACAAAGCTAGTGGGAGTAATGTAATTTTCCTTATCCTATATATTGATGACATATTGATCATGGGAAAAGACATTCCAAGTTTGCAAAAAGTTAAGGCATATCTTGGAAAGTGCTTTTCTATGAAGGATTTAGGGGAAGCTGCATATATTATGGGAATCAAGATCTATAGAGATAGATCAAGGCGGTTAATTGGATTAAGTCAAAGTGCTTACATTGACAAAATATTGAAAAGATTCAATATGCAAAATTCCAATAAAGGATATTTGCCAATGGAAGTGAAACATGGTTTGAGCAGTGAGTTATGTGCTTCAACACCTGCAGAGGTGGCACGCATGAGCAAAGTTCCTTATGCTTCGGCTGTAGGATCTATTATGTATGCGGTGAGATGCACAAGGCCAGATGTGGCATTCGCTCAAAATATCACCAGTCAATTTTAACAAAATCCAGGTGAAAAACATTGGATTGCTGTTAAACATATTCTAAAGTATCTTAGGCATACGAAAGATATGTTTCTTGTGTATGGTGGAAATCCAGCTACAGAACTTGATGTTACAGGTTACTGTGATGCATTCATGCAATGTGACAAAGATGATGCGAAGTCTCAGACTGGTTATGTCTTTGTTATCAATGGAGGAGCAGTAGACTGGAGGAGCAAGAAGCAGAATACAATTGTGATGTCTGCGACAGAGGCCGAATACATAGCTGCTTCAGAAGCTGCAATGGACGCTGTTTGGATTAGGAAATTCATTTCAGGGCTTGGTGTTATGCCTTCAATTGAATCACCTACTAATATGTATAGCGACAATTCTGCTGCAATCATATTTGCCAATGAACTTGGAGTCATGAAGGGCACCAGTCATTTTCTACGGAAGTATCACTATGTTCGACAGCAAGTCAGCATAGGAGAGATTAATCTCTTGAAAGTTCACACAGATGATAACTTAGCTGATCCATTCACTAAGACTTTAGCTAAAGAAAAGCTTACTGAACTTGCCAATGGCATTGGACTTAGATTAGCTAGTAGTTTCATGCATGACTGTGTTTAGTATTTGGATAAAGGATATTGTAAACATTTTTTTTAATGAAATAAAGTATTGGTTATGTTTATGTTCATTATTTAATATTGTTGTCCTGTATTTGCATGTTTAATCCGTGAATAAATTAGTTATTCTAAATTGTCCGTTGTCAGTTAATGATATGGGAATATCATTAAATTAAGACAAATCTGAGTTTTGGTATAATATACTTGAAAGTATATTGATGCGTTGACATGCCAAATTCACATGATATTCAATGAATTGAATATAGGACTTATCCCAAACTATATGATATTACTTTATGGATGTTGATATTAAGTAAATCATGAATAGTTATCCTCAGACTGTTATGAATATAGTGCATTATGTGGAACAATTTAACGCTATACGTAACTGGTAGTCATAAGGATTGTTTTCGGAATTGTTGCAAAGTTCATAGGTTATGCTTGTAGTCAAGATAGAATTTGTTCCTTCAAATTTATTTTGGAGTTTAATACTGTTGGGCCCCTCATAGGGTTGACAAGATGTTTGCGTGGCCACGCCCAAGATCTCCCCTGAATATGTTCAGAATATTTGGTAATCTTGCTCAATCACAAACAACGAGAAACAGAATATTTGAATAAAGATAATATCCATATCTTTATTTAATGTAGTATTAGAAACAAAAGGATAATAATAATGATGAATCATTAAAGGTTTTTTCAGGAGACCTACTCGAGTTGTAATAGAGGCATCGGCGTGTTGCAAGATGCTAACTGATGTGATTACACTATTAAAATATGTCCAAGTGGGAGCTGTTAGTTTTGTGGACATTATTAGTAGTCGTATGTTAGGATCAAACTCGAGATCACGGGATTTCACACTTTACGTATGAGAACTAAAGAATAATAATTTTATATAAAACGTTATATTTAATTATTAATTATCACAAAACGTATAACGAACGTTAGTATTTAACGGAAGTGACTAACGATCGTTAAATAAGAAAAGGAAGGGACTAGAATGAAATTAGATGTCAAGAAGGTTCTGGATCCACCTCCTCTATAGGGGGCTGATCGGTTTGTATATTGGGTTTCCTAATCCATATACAACTTGAACTATAAGTTTATTCTAGTATATAAGCAAACCAAGGGTTATAGTTTTATGATCTCTTGTGCACACAAACTAAACCTAAAAGTTTTCTCTCCTTGTTTCTTGTTCTAGCCGATCGACAAACACCCTTAATAAGGGTCAATCGGATTTTGTTCTTAAACAAAAAGTTTGGTTTTAAGTTTTGTGATTTATTTACTTGCATAACTTTAGTTTGTGTTAGTACATGTGTACAAGAACGTGTATCAAACACACTATTGTTTGATTCTTGGATTGAATTGCAAAATCGGTAAGGGGCAATTCGTGTAATCCGTATAAACCCTAATTAGGGTTCATCACTTCTATTGCTTGGATTGATTCTTGTTTTGCTAGAATCATTAAGGTACGCATACATTTAAATTCGGTTAATTAATTATGCGTTATTGTTCCTACGCTTCCGCATGTGTTCTTTGATACTTATTATATTTATATGAATGTCATGATTTTATAATTCCAACAGTTAACAAGATGAAGGAAGCAATAGCTAATTGGCTAGCTAATGGTTACTGAGCAATCGTTTAGTACCGTGGAAGATGAGATGTTCGTATACATAATGAAGATGGCTAATCCATTATTTGAGAGGATAAATAGGCCTACAGCAAAGGCAGATTGCTTTAAGGTGTATGAGCATGAAAAGAAAAAATTGAAAGCCCTTACAAATGCTCTCTCGAATATCAGATTAACAACTGATTGTTGGAGGCCGTCTCATCAGAAGATTGAGTACATGGTCATAACCGGACACTTTATTGATCAGAATTGGAGGTTTGATTAATTTAGTAATTCTCATTTTAATTTTTTAGGTCTTTTCTATACTTTGTTATATTTTGACCTTCTAATTATACTTTTCATAACAGATTGCAAAAACGTGTGTTAAGTTTTGTGCACGTTCCTCCTCCTCGTACCGCACTTGATATAGCAGATGGCATTTACAAATGTTTAAAGAAGTAGGAAATTGAGGGGAATTCGATTTTCTCCATCTCTGTGGATAACGCCGCGTACAATGACAAGGTTGTGCAAACTTTAAAAACCAATTTCTCTAGAGTAAAAAAACTTCCTTGTGACGGAAGGTTGTTTCATGTTAGGTGTTGTGCGCATATCCTTAATCTTCTTGTAAAATAGGGCCTTTCAAAGATCAGTCAAGTCATCGAAGAAGTTCGTGAAGCTGTGAAATATATCAATTATTTAGAGGCGAGGCGTCAAGTATTTTCGAATGTTGCACATCAGCTACAAATACATGATAGAAAGTTAATGCTTGATGTTCCAACAAGATGGAACTCAACATATGATATGTTGTCCCTAGCTCTTAATTTGAAATATGTTTTCTAGAGGTGGCAATTTGTGCCCAAAATTAAAAAAAATGAGCTAATTTTGGCTACTTTGTAAAAGATTTGGTACATTTAGCCCCCTCCTTTTTTTGAAATGGGCACATTTAGCCCATTGAAAAGTTAAATGGGCACAACGGGCACATATTTTCTCTCAATTAGAGAACATTATAATCGTTTTTGAAGAAAAACTTATATATATATATATATATATATATATATATATATATATATATATATATATATATATATATATATATATATATATAATATTCAATTTTTTAAATATAAATGGGGTATTACGTTTAAGGAATTTATTTCGTCATTTTCGGTCTTCTATAAAGCGATTTGTATAACATGTGCCCGTTTAGCTCGTGCCCGTTTAAGCCCCTACCCATTCTAGCCCGTGCCCGTTTTACCACCTCTAATGTTTTCCCGAGGTATGTGTTTAGTAGGAAAATAATGTCTTTCACAATTCTGATTTACGATGATGTATCTTTTATAGGTTTTACTTGTTTTCTTAGATATGCAGAGTATGAACCACATTTCAGTCACTTGCCTAGCGATGAAGATTGGGAAAATGTCAAAGCTGTGTGTGAAGTCTTAAAGGTTTTTAAAGTGTGTACAAATGTCATTTCAGGCTCTCATTATCCTACTGTAAATCTATACCTTATGGAGGTGTACAAGGTCAAGAAAAAATAGATAAACGTGCACTTTCAAGAAATGATTTTATTCGTAAAATGGCGAAAGAAATGAAGGAGAAGTTCGACAAGTACTGGGGGGAAGGCCACCTGCTTATGGCTATAGCTGCAGCGCTAGATCCTAGGATGAAAATGTGGTACATTACATTTTGCTATGAAAAAATATATCCTGCTGATGTAGTTGCAAGCAACGCTAAAGAGGTATCGGACGCACTTGATCAGATGTTTAAAGAGTATTTGGAGATGCAAGATGCAATGGTTAAAGAAGCTGCAAGTTATAAAAGTGGATCTTGTGGGGGGGGGGGGAGCTCCAATTTGAGGTCAAATGAAGACTCGCTAGGATCAGAATGGGAAGAATTTAGGAATTTTTATAAAGGTGCAGATGTAGAGAAGTGTGGCAAATCTGAACTTAAAATGTACTTGGAAGAAGGTTTACCTGAATGACATTAGGGGATGAAATTCAATGCTTTAGAGTGGTGGAATGTTCACCAATTGAAGTATCCTGTTTTGTCAAAGATGGCAAGGGATGTTCTTGCAATTCCAATTTCCACAGTTGCATCTGAGGCAACATTTAGTGCTGGGGGAAGAGTTATTGATTGATATTGATCCGCGTTGAAGTCTAACACAGTAGAAATGTTGCTTTGTGGAGGCGATTGGATAAGACAAAATTATGGAATTAAAAAGAAAGTGAAGGTACGCCTCAAAACCTGATCACTAACGTAACACTTTATTCTCCTATATATAATGGAGCGTCGAGTTTTGCTACAGTTGTTGTAGGAGTGTTGGGCTCGCTTTTGGGTTGTGGGCTCCCGCTTTTTCCCTTTCGTTTGTTCCCTCGCTTCTTTTAGCCTTTTTCCGACTGCTAATAATGCGGTACCTACCTCATTTATTTACCCTTTTTCCGATCGCTAATAATGTGGTACCTACCTCATTTATTCTTGCATCTTCTGGTGTCTTCTGCCGAAACCCTACTTGACTGCCGGTATTGTTTACTTGCGGATCGGTTATGGTAGCTGCTCTTTTAGATGTCTTTTGCTTATGTAGCTGTTTTTTGTGGTAGTTGCTATTTTTTTGTGGTAGGTTATTTGTTCATCTTTTGCTTATGTACTTGCGGATCGGTTATGGTGCTTTTTTGTGGTGCTTGCTTGCGGATTGGTTATGGTAGCTGGTCTTTTAGATGTCTTTTGCTTATGTAGCTGGTTTTTTTGGTAGTTGCTGTTTTTTTGTGGTACGTTATTTGTTCATCTTTTGCTATGGCTTATTTGTTCATCTTTTGCTTATGTGGCTTCTTCTTTTGTCGTAATCTGCCGATATTTTGTTTCTTTATGGTTTATGATTTAGATCTATATTATGTATCCGTTTTAAGGTCTGATATTGGGATTTTAGATATATATAGATGCTCTTTTAGACGTCTTTTGCTTATGTAACTGTTTTTTGTGGTGCTTGCTGTTTTTTGTCGTAGGTTATTTGTTCATCTTTTGCTTATGTAGCTGCCTTTTGTGGTACTTCGTGTTTGTTTTTCGTGCCTTATTTGTTAGTCTTTTGCTTATGTGCCTGCTTCATCCGTTTTTAGGTCTGATATTGGAATTTTAGATCTATAGCTGTTTTTATAGTTTATGGTTTAGATCTTTAGATGTTTTGTGTGGGTAAAAAAGTTATGTTGAGATTGGTTTGTGTTACTCTTTTATTTGGTTTAGTTTATAATTTCTTTGTGTATGTTTATGCAGTTACTCTTTCATATTGTGATGCGTTTGTTGAGTCACTTGATATGTCACCTATACCTGTTATTAGTGGAAATAGCAGATATGAGTGCCATATCAAGTGGTGTAACCAACGTTTCATATTTTTTTGCGGGATTCAGTTTACTTATTTGCCTTTTTCTTCTGTGTTGGTTGCACAGTTGCCTTGCAAAGGTATTGGCGACGCAATTCTTGAATGTCATAGTATAAATACTGACTATGTAACTGGATCCGTTTCGCAACCGTCTTCAACTTAGAGCGGCTATTATATAATCAGGTGGTGGCGTGGCAATTACCGGACGACATAGTGTAAACAATAGCTAAGCAACCGGTCTTATTTTGCAGCCACTACCTCTTTTCAGTTGTCTCTGTACAGCAACCGTGATAATTTTCTCAACTTACATTTTCTGAACGCATGTTGCTTGGCAAGGTAACCAAGATTGTGGTTGCAGCCATGCCGTGTGTTTAGTGTTCCTTGCAAAGGTATCGCCAATGCAGTTCTTAAATATCATGGTATGAATACTGACTATGTAACTGGATCCGTTTTGCGACTGCCCTCAACTTAGAGTGGCTACTGTTGCTACATTTGACATAACAGTCTTGGCCTCAGTTTCGAGCTGTGGCCTCACGCTTTTTCCCTTTCGTTTGTTTGCTCGCTTCTTTTAGCCTTTTTTCGATGGCTAACAAATGAGAGAATGCACTGGAGAATGCGGTAACTACCTGATTTATTCTTGCATTCTCCTATATATAATGAAGCGTAGAGTTTTGTTACAGTTGTTGTAGCAGTATTGGGCTCGCTTTTGGGTTGTGGGCTCCCGATTTTTCCCTTTCGTTTGTTCTGTCGCTTCTTTTAGCCTTTTTCGAAACACTAACAAATGATAGAATGCGCTGGAGATTTATACGTGTCTCTTCCCTGTGGTTCTCTCGGTAGTTGTGCAGATCTTCTTCATGAAATTTCATCGGTTGCTGTAGCGGTTTAACTTTACCAGAGGGCAATACGTTTGTGGTTTGTGTATTTGCTTCTTATGATCTACATGTTGATGTCTTATTAGCTGCTCTTTTAGATGTCTTTTACTTATGTAGCTGTTTTTTATGGTGCTTCCTGTTTTTTTGTGGTAGGTTATTTGTTCATGTTTTGCTTATGTGCCTGCCTACTTGACCGCCGATATTGTTTACTTACGAATCGGTTATGGTGGCTGCTCTTTTAGCTGTATTTTGCTTATGTAGCTGTTCTTTGTCGTACTTGCTGTTTTTTGTGGTCACTTATTTGTTAATCTTTTGCTTATGTGGCTGCTTCTTTTGTCGTAATCTGCCGATATTTTGTTTGTTTATGGTTTATGATTTAGATTTATATTATGGATCCGTTTATCCGTTTTGCGCCTGCCCTCAACTTAGACTGGCTATTGTATAATTAGGTTGTGCCGTGACAACTACCAGACGGGATAGTATAAGCAATAGCTAAGCAACTGGTCTTATTTTGCAGCCACTACCTCTTTTCAGTTGTCTGTGTACAGTTACTGTGATAGTTTTCTCAGCTTACATTTTTTTAATGCATGTTGCTTGGCAAGGTAACCAGGATTGTGGTTGCACCCATGACGTGTCTTTAGTATTGACTCCGTGTGCTTTTCTCGGTATCTGTGCAGATCTTCTTTGTAAACTTTTGACGGTTGCTGTAGAAATGTTGTGATTTTCATATCAAATAATGAACTCGCATAGATGTTTGCGCAATAGGCTGTGATGAGTCTGTGAGTCTGATTAAAGAAGTGAATCCCTGGCACTTGGCAGGGCAAGCTTTTAGATTTACAACCGTGCCAGGTGTATTTACTTCTTGCGATCACTTATTAATATCAATCCAATGATATAAAACTCAGAACTTCTTCACAGATCTGAGCTAAAATGTTTAAGTTTGTCGCTTATTGGTTGTGATAGCCTGTCATGAATCTGTCACTCTGATTAAAGAAGTTAATATGTGGCTCTTGGTAAGCCAATCTTTTAGATTTTCACCCGTGGCAGGTTTATTTACTTCTTGCAATCAGTTATTAATATCAATCCAATGATATCAAATTCTAAACTTCTCTACAGATCCAAGTCAGATAACGTAAAACTAAAGATTGTAAAAAAAATAGACAGAATATCAGTGATGGATGTATGGCAACCAGTCACGGTTACTGCATATATGCAGCTATACCCAATTTCGTATGGTGTGTACATCCATCATTGATACTTTGTTGTTGTTTTTTGTGCTGCACAATTTTTGACACTGAACTGTGTCACTGCATATAATTGCCTCCTTTCAACTACTACTGTATTTACATGGTATTTACACTCACCATTCATACTTTTTAAGTCTTTTCGTAGTGATTGTCTTCATATACATAATTTATTTATATTTTTTTATTGTTCAGGTTTGTGTTCTTACATACGCCAATGACCAGAAGTTAAGGACCGGTTAAATTTTGCAACCTGTTTTTATATTTACTGTATTCATGTACATAGTTTGATCATCTTTTTGTATTCTTCAGGTTACCTGCTCCATTTACATGGCTGTTCTCTGTGGTTTACATGCTGATATAAACTTTGCTTTGCCCCAGTTTCAATACCTAATAGAATTCACTATATATTATATATATATATATATATATATATATATATATATATATATATATATATATATATATATATATATATATATATATATATATATAACATGTAAAATACATAAATACATACACACTTTTTTTTGGGTGCATATCTTTGTTATTCATTATTCTATTAAAAGGTTTAGACTAACACATTATATATATATATATATATATATATATATATATATATATATATATATATATATATATATATATATATATATATATATATATATATATATTTATATATATATATATATACTTTTTACTAGAAGAATTAATAACAAAGATATGTACCCAAAAAAAAGTGTGCATCTATTTAATACATGTTATATATAACAAAACACGGTCGCTGATAATTGACTGCAATTTTGGGAGATCAGTGCGAAGCGAAATAGTATAGTCTTAGAAATGATTTGGTGCAGATCACTTCTTTACACTATGCTATTTCGCTTCTCACTGATCTTCTAAAATTCAGCCATATTGTTAACCATGAGTTTGCTCGGAGGAATGCATATCTCGCACAGGGTAAAAAAAAGGCCAAAACACACGTAAGGGAAAAAAAGGGAGCCCACAGCCCAACACTGACTCCAACACTGTACGTCTCCTCCTATCTCTTGCTTCGAACACTAATTTTTCCTGAATACAAGTTATTGCTTTTTCTGACTTTCTAAAATGCCTTTTTCTGAATGGTTTGCAGCCACGGTGTTTAGGCGATGATGATAACTTTGTACATTCCCATTTTTCCAGCTGTGCGTTCGTTGGCAGGGCAACCACGCTATCGGTTGCAGCCACAACGTACATTTCATGCTGATTACAAACGTACATATCTGAGCCTTACTGACATCAAAACGTGTAGCTCCTCGCTCAACTGCGGCTCCTGATCTGAGGTATGTTGGATTGATTTATCTAACGGTAACCATTTACTGTCCATCAATCGTTTACTAATATCCTTTATTAAGTTAAAAGAAAAATAACAGTTAATATTCATCATGATTTATCATCGTTTTTCGCCCCAGGAGTAGTACCAACTACTAATATGTGATCTTTTTCTATTTGCAGATATTAACATTTGAACTTACGCGGCAATCATAGATAATTTTTTTTTGCATATTCATAACTGTAGTGGCACAAATGGTTCTGGTCAAAAATATAGTTCAATTCGGAAAGAGGGATGAGAAGCCGAAGAGAATGATGTGACAAGTAATTTGATCCAAATTTCTTCTTCGCAGCATCCTCTTCCGTTTCCCATCTTTCCTTCGGACTTGAACCATATTCTTGACCAGAACCAATTGTGTCACTACACTTGCGTCTATGCAAAAAAAATAAATTACCTTTTACTGGCACATAACATCAACCTTTTGTATCCACCCTTTACCAGGTAAAGAAAATGTTTTCTCCTATCTCTTGCTTCGAACACTAATTTTTCCTGAATACAAGTTATTGCTTTTTGTGACTTTCTAAAATGCCTTTTTCTGAATGGTTTGCAGCCACGGTGTTTAGGCGATGATGATAACTTTGTGCATTCCCATTTTTCCAGCTGTGCATTCGTTGGCAGGGCAACCACGCTATCGGTTGCAGCCACAGCGTACATTACAAGCTGATTACAAACGTACATATCTGAGCCTTACTGACATCAAAACGTGTGGCCCCTCGCTCAACTGCGACTCCTGATCTGAGGTATATTGGATTGATTTATCTAAGGGTAACCATTTGCTGTCCATCAATCGTAAGTTTATAGTCATTTTACCCAGATTTTTTCATGTATCAATATCTGTAACAGGTCATTCATTCAACAACACCGCTACGTGCAGCACATGAATACAGCCAGGATCATTAATCTGACCTTCACCTCGAATTCCTTTTGGTATTTTAATAGTCTATCAATATGTCTGGTGCAGACTATTGTTTAAAGACCATTTGAATAACAAAAGGGGTTTGAGGTGGAGATCAGATTTTCCACCTATATGTCGATAAAAAAAAAAACTAAACATAAGAAACAAAGACTATTTGGTACTTTTTTTTTTGTTGCTGATACTAACAATTCATGTCATATGTTTACAGTTCTTGAAGAAAGCTGGGAAACCGGAGAGGATGGTGTCCCATGTAGTTTGGCACAAATTACTTCTTTGCACTATCCTCTTTTGTTTCCCATCTTTCTTCGATAATTGACCCATACTGCTGATCAACATCTTTTCTCCACCTCCAGTTGTGGATATACGACAACAAGTTAACTTTCGGATGCACATGACATCAACTTTTAGTATCGCCAAAAAAAAAAGTAATAGATGCCCTTTGTTTCTTATGGTAAAATTCTTTTTTTTTATCAAATGCCTCGCAATTAAATCGTCTGTTGATAAGGCAAAACATAAGATGGTCATGCATATGCAGGTATATCATCTACCTTATTTCACATTAGCATAGTTGTTAATCTTCAGAGACTGTAACTTCCAATACCAAACGTTTATTGTAAATTATACTTGTGGATTCTATCAAACCGTTCAAAAATTTTTTTTTAAGTAGCAGCCTGTCTGTTGGATATCTACATTACTTAATCGATGAATGCTTTAAGTTAATCAATTAGTCTGGAACTTAAACATAGTTACTCATTCTAAATTCCCATACAGTTCCTTTTGTTCTTTCAACAACCTAGCAGCTCGCTTGGTGCAAGCGGTTGCACAAAGGAAGTTGAAACAACAAATGGAACTGTAAGGGGATTTAGAAAGTTTAACTATATTTATTTCATGCTTACATGTTCTTCAAGAATCAGCAAATATTATTCTACGATAAACTTTTTGAATATATATATATATACATATATATATATATATATATATATATATATATATATATATATATATATATATATATATATATATATATCCATTTCATTAGTTTTATCATAAAAAAAAATTCTATACTATATTACATGATACTTAAAAGTAACTATTTTCTTTTATATCCATGTTTCTTCATATGAAATATTGTCACCCGATGGACTTGATGAGTTCTGAACCATCCCCATATTCCCATGATGATCGCATTCAATTCCTGTTCTTCAGGTTCGCATAGCCACTCTCATTATTACATTTGTCTATTTACCACACTTTGGGTTGCAGCCACAAAGTGCATTTAATGCTGATTATAACTTATTCTTTTTTCTGACTTTCTAAAAGCCCTTTTTCTCAATGGTTTGCAGCCACATTGTTTAGGCGATGATGATAACTTTGTACATCTCCATTTTCCCAGCTGCATGTTCGTTGGCAGGGCAACCACACTTTGAGTTGCAGCCACAACGTGCATTTAATGCTGATTATATATGTATATATCTGAGCCTTACTGAGATCAGAACATATAGCCCCTCGCTCAACTACGGCTGCTGATCCAAGGTATGTTGCATTTGTAGGATTTCGTGATACAATGTATATTTAGTAATTATATGCTTCTATTGTAAAAACCGTGCATTCGTTTCAGCATAGATGATTATTCTAAGATCCTATGGTACAGGCAATTGCGCAAAGAGATTTGAAACGACAAAAGGACCTGTAGAGGGTCTCAAACCAGTTACCTACATTCCTTTTTTAGTTCTATTCAAGTTACAGGCTGATAAAAAGAAGTTAAATATAAAAAATAGACAGAATATCAGTGATGGATGTACCGACACCGAACACAACTGCTACCAATTTTGCATGGTGTCTGCATCCATCATTGATATTTTGTTAGTATTTTTGTGCTGTCAGAGTATTCACACTCACATTCTCAGTATATTTTATTGCCTACGACCAAAAGATAAGTATTACTTAGATCACTATAATAAATTTAAAGTGCAATTGCTGTTCACATGGATAATCTCCTTAAACATTGTAACCATTACTGCTGTGAGGCTTAACTTATTTTCCTTATTTTAATACCAGTGAATGATACACAGATAACTGGACAGACGAAGGTGACGACTTTCGCCTATGTTCAACATAATGTGTGTCACGTGAACAACAACACTGATTACGATGTTGTTTAAAGGTTAGAATTTCTACCCACATCACTGATTATTTGCACAAACATTTGCACCAGCTAAACTTCACGACTAAAGCAACAATAACCGGTATGTGAACATTTAATTGCAAGAGCCATAGTTGGACAACGCTTATATTGTGCTGATGGAAACCAGTTCGCAGGCTGTTCAACTGCAGTTGCACCTTAAAAGTATTGTATCACTGCAATTGAGGTACTTAACCCTTACCATACTCACTGATTTCACTTGCCAGCTTCTGATATGTACATCTGGTGCAGCACATATTGATTACATGTTAATATGCAGACTTTTACAAGGAAAAACTAAAGTGTGCTATGTATACTACAACTGATCTAAACGATCTAAACTTTAGTCCTAGACGTTGCCAGTGGGGCTACGGATGATCTTATGCAACTGTCAACTGTTGGTAAGCAAAGCATTCAATTATGGCAATTGCATTCAGATGCTACAATACCCATTCATGTTATACAGCGCCTGTCAATATTAGCAATTGAAGACTATTTGGTATTGTTTCGTTCTTGATACTAACATTTGATATACTGTCTCTATAATGCTAACTTTTTTCCTGCATATTTATGGCTGTGCCTGCACAAAATGTTCTAATCACGAATATGATGCGATTGTAAAAGATAGATGGCAATTACAAGAGAGTGTTGTGATAAGTGCTTTGGGCCAAACCACTTCTTCGCACCATCCTCTTCTGTTTCCCATGTACCTTTTTTAATCAAACCATGTTGTTGATCAGAACTTTTTGTGAAATTCCATGTACAAGTATGCATAAAGAAACTTGCCATCGTAGATACAATACGTCAATTTTTAATATGGACAAGTAAACAAAATCAGATATTCTTCATTTGCTAATATTGACAGGCGCTGTACGTCATCTATGTTATCTTCAACCATAAATACAGCCGTGAAAAGCTGTTACCAATAATAGAATAGACACTGTTTCTTTTATATGACAATGGCTTTTCAAAATCATGATTATATTAGGCTTTTCTCTTCACTTGATCAGCAGCAACATCATGGAATGGCTGCTTGCAACCTTACACATCGAACCAGCCTACAAGTAATAACATAACTAAGCAGAAATAAGCCATTTTTATTCCCAAAATAATCATGCTATATAGCTGACTATTTTTGTCTTCACTATCAATCCTTCACATGCAATTACTTTTCATAATATGTGATATGTTTTAATGCTCAGGAAATTCATGCGCTAGACGGACGGAATAAAAAAATGGAATCTTGATCAAAGCAAGCTATATTTAACAAATCTCAAGATGTAACAGTTCATTGATTAACTTTGTACATTAAATGTAACTTTGTAGATACCACTATAATATGTTTCATTTATTTTGTACTACAAAATAGTCGCCCCGCCGCAACGCGGCGGTTCGACGCACTTCTCGTTGTGGACATATATTGTAAATTGTTTAAAATTGATGTATTTTGTTTTTGTTGAAGGAAGATATACCCACTGAGGTTTTTTACTGCCAACCGTGAAAAGAAGCTAGTTCCAGGTGATTTCTTTCTTTAATGTGTTTATACATGAACTTATTTTCGATACCTTAGAAACTGCATGTTCTACTTGTTTAAGAGTCCCTATGTTTGCAAATGATTAGTAACATATAATTACTATTTTTCATACACTGAGCTGGTATCCATCTTTCAAAGTGTCTTGGTTTTATTGCAATTTCAAACTTGTGTACATGTACATATTGTTTGAATGAACAAGTGCCTTTTTTTCCTTTTGCACACATAGTATCTAAAATGACTAACGAGCTCATTAGCGAGATTAAAATAGATAAACGAGCTCGAGTCGAGCTTTATCTTTTGTAGGCCATCATTTAAACGAGCCCGAGCCGAGCTCGAGCTTTATATAAACACCACGAGCCGAGCTCGAGCTCAAATCACAAGGCTCGTACCGAGCCGAGCCCGATCTCAAGCTTTCAAAAATATAAATGGGCCGAGCTCGAGCTCGGCTCGGCTTGTTTTCACCTCTAGAAACACACTTTAAAAATTTTGTTTTACCCCGTTAGAAAACGTACATCATTCCAAAACGCCATCTAAATGTTTTTATTCTATGAAAAGAACATCTAACTAGTAATTGACTGTTTTCATTAAAGTAAACACAAAAAGGTCATCCACATTATTCCACTTGTACCACTAACAAAGGGATACACTATATAAAACGGGGTCTAGGGTCTACTACCCCGGACGGGGTCTACTAGGAATGTACGGATGTACTTTTTTTTTTTCCTTATTTTGTCTTTTGCTGTTTCTTTTTTTCTTTTTTTTTTTGTCCAAGTTTTTTTGGTCCTCATTTTTCTTTGTCCAAGTGCATTCTTTGTCCAAGTGCAGATTGCACAAAATTTTGTCCAAGTGCAGAATTGCACAAAAAACACAAGTCCAGTTTTTTTTTTTTTTTTTTTTTTTTTTTTTTTTTTGTCCAAAGTTTTTTTGTCCCAATTTGTCAAGTGCAGATTGCACAAAATTTTGTCCAAGTGCAGATTGCACTATCAAACACCAAGTGCAGATTGCACACAAAACACAAAAGGAAACAACAATCTGAGCTACAAAACACAAAACAGATTCCACACAAAATAATAGGCTCGGATTTGAAAACGTAATCGTCATCGCCAAGTATATAGATTTTTAGTAGGCTCAGATTTGAAAACGTAATCGTCATCGCCTTATAGTGTCAAAATAATAGGCTCGGATTTGAAGGTTGCAAAGTGATAAAAATATCACTTTGCCATCCATTCGGTTTTTAGAAAACCATTCGTCATCGCCTTTTTGTCCAAGTTTTTTGTCCCAATTTTTTTTCCAAGTGCAGATTGCACACAAAAGGCAACAACAATCTGAGCTACAAACCACAATCAGATTCCACACAAGCAGAAAGAAAGGGTAGGGATATATTGACCCTCCCTAAATCCAACACAATACACATGTTACACAAGTGAAACACAATACACATGTTACACAAGTGAAACACAGCCTGTAATATTCTCACAAGCTCAATAGTAAGATTCTCAAAATGCAGCTTTGCAAGATTCTCAAAACTGCAGCTTTGCTCCATTATAAACAAAGCAAACTATCACAGCCCACTATCAAACTATCACAGCCCATTTTGTGCAATCTGCACTTGCAAAAAACTTTGCCAAAATCAAACTATCACAGCCAACTATCACAGCCCTAACCAAAAGGGGCTGCTAACCAAAAGGGGCTACTAACCGGACGGGTCACAAGGTATCAAGCACAAGGTATCACAAGGTATCCCAAAGAAAGCAGTATCACAAGGTATCAAGCACAAAGCAACAAGGTATCAAGCACAAAGCAGTAGCACAAAGCAGTATCACAAGCCGAAAATGTCGAATTCACCATTTTACACACAAGAGGTAATACTAAATTTTGCGCTTTTCAATATAACATTAGGCTCAGATTATGCATAAAGTTTTTTCATATATGGCTGCAACATCAAAGGTAGCAAAATTAAGTTTTTTTTGCCGTCCATTCGGAAATGCCATGCCAAAATCATGTTTTTTTATAAATCATCATTGCCTTATCTCAGTTTTTTTTTTTTTTTTTTTTTTTTTTTTTTTTTTTTTTTTTAAAGAAACAAGTTTCAAATCAGCTTAAAATAACAAACTGCTTAGCAAGCATATAAGCAGTTTGTTATTTTCAGTTTCATCACCAAACTCTCTACATAATAGAAAGGGTTAAACTAAAAAACTAGCCATAAGCAGTTTGCCAAGAAACCCTCTACAAATCAGCTTAAATACCTGCACTTTTTTATCATAAGCACATAAGCAGTTTGCCAAGAAACCACACAGAGCCTGTGGACTAGGGTAGGCCAGAGCAGGTATTCATACCACTCAAAGGTGGCAGATCAAGGTGTTAACCTACCCGTTTGCACCCACACAACTCAAGCAGTTTCACATAAGCACAACTGCTGGAGGAGGCACAGAACCCAAGATGCATCCCAATGGGAAACATTATATTACGATCGACTAAATAAATCATTGTAGTATCTTAGAACTAACTATTGACGAGCTTGTAATTTTGTGAACACTCTATCTTTTGATATATATATATATATATATATATATATATATATATATATATATATATATATATATATATATATATATATATATATATATATATAACAAGCTTAGTCTTCCTATCCGATTATTCATTTTCCTCTGTGGTTGACTTTATTCTTGTATTATTTAAATTAACAATACATTACTTATTTATGTTTATGTTGTAAATAACTGTTTGTATCAATTGAATTAATTATTTGGCCAGGTGGAACAAAATAATCCTTACATGTGTCGCTGTAAGAACGGATTCATTATAGAGAGGATATCCCGTAAAGAACGTAGTTATGGTCAACCGTATTACGCATGTCCTCTTTCAGTGGTAAGTAATCATATGTTTGCTTAGTTATGTAAATTATTTGTTTGTTAATAATACATTTCTTATTATTTTCTTAACATGTAACAGCCAGGAACAGATGACTATTGTAAAACCCCAAAATTAAAACAATCCGAAATGACCAAAATACCCTCTAACTTTGAAATTTTAAGAACTTGTGAAATCCGCTAAAAACTAAAATTTGAGTCATATAACCTGTTATGACTCGAAACCACACAATGTGAGCACACAACTTAAGATAACTCATCAAGTGATATGATATATGAACTTTATAATAAAATATGGCACGTCTATATGAGTTCACTTAGGAAAGAAAATTATTAATTAAAATGTATACAATATAATTAAAGAGATAAGCATGAATTTGGCCTAGTATGGAAAGTCTCCTAAACACCCTCAATCAGCCATCAATATTGCCAACATTCCCTCCCTCGTTGAATACCCCTTCACACGCTTTATTTAAAATATTCGGCATATCTCTATTTTTTCTGTTTCCTCCAACCGAATCAACCAAAAACAATAGAATCAAAACTCCATCCCACTTTTGTCGAAACCTCAAATAAACTCCATCCCTATAGCAGTTACGCCCTTTGATTATTTCTGAAACTAAACAAAACTCCAACTCATAAATACTTTCGCAAAAGAATAGGTGAGTGGTGAGAGTCGATCGAGACTTCAGTTTCTGTTGCTAGTACAAGATCGGCTTCTACTGTGGTTCGAGTTTGAACGTCATGGGTTCGGTGTCGGTTTGGCCTCACATCACAGTGTTGAGTCACGAAGGGGATCTCTATAGTCGGGTTACCGTCCATGATCATGTTCGAGTTGGTGTTCATACACGTGTGAATTCTACTAGTGTCGATCGTGTTCTTTTTCCTTCTCTTTGCTACACTTCGAGGGTAATTCGCATCACCTAGTTTTAGTCCTTTCGTTTTTGATCTCTTTATACGCCTATAAACATGTCACCTGATAAACAAATAGATCGGCTGGAAACTGCATGCATGATATACGACCTATATTTTCACATGAAATGATAATCGATCTCACATGAAAGCATAGAAAGATTGCATGAAATCATAATACGTAGTTATCACATAGAATAACGATTATACGACTAGTCGATTTGATCCTTGGTTATTTGATTCGATTAATATATCACGCTTGATGCTATCTGTTTTATATTCGATCCAAGATACGTGATATACAAATATAATATCGAGCTAGATAATAAGAAAAAGGATGCATGCATGGCGATTCGATTCGAAATGTATAATATAAGAATTGTGTATCTCGGATTTGTTTTAGGAATCACGATAGATGTGTAAAATAAAGGAACTATGATATGTATTTATAAAATTTTCACCTTGGACCTTAAGCTTTATAATAATGACACTTTAGACCCTAAACTATTAAAATTGTCATATTTAAACCCTAATCTTATATATTAATCATTTGAGCACTTAATTCTATTTAAATGTTAATTATAAATATAAATATATTTCGCTAAACTTACTATTTCGGAAAACTTACTAAAATTGGAAACTGACTAATTCAGGAAACCTGCCTAAAATAGAAAGTTTCTAAAAAGGGAAAGTATACTAAAAAGAATAACCTAATTCATATGAACTTAAAGTAATACTTGATTATTAATTCGTATAGGTTCCGTGAAGCGGGAGTGACCTGGTGTCTCGTGATTTGTCTTTGGTTGTTTTTGCTATCGAATAAGGTACAAATATTCTGACCTTTCTTTTAAGGTTTCTCATGATCTCTCTCGTATTTTAAATTCATTAGCTTCTGATTCGATTGCTATGATTTCCCTTTTCTTGAATCTCCCCAGTTGAGTCCCATTGGATATGATTTCTGATCTGAAGCTATGCTATGAAAACCTTTTCTAATTATATCTTGAAAATGTTTTGAGAAAAACTATTTTGAAAGGATGTTTATAAATGAGGCAAAACCATTTTTATATAAATATTACTAACTTTTATGAAAGCTATTTTGGAAGACTAATTTTTATGAAAAACCGTTTTGAGAGAATATTTTTATGAGAATTACTTTAAAGGATCGTTTTATGAAGACCACGAATAAAGGATTTTCTAAAATGGACTTTTGGATGAAAGTTTTAAAATGAACTTTTGATATGAACCTTGATTACGATTATGAGTTATGATTCAGTTAAGATTTCCCAGGCCATTGCTATGTCCCCTTGTGTATGAACCTCTGGATATGACTTTGAGATGCACCTTCTGATATATGACCTTTTGATATGACATTGAGACCTGACTCTTAGTTTGATACCCGAGCCACCTTTCTGTTACCTAGCCAGGAAGGTAACCTGGCCGTGTCTGTGATGCACCACTGGCATGACTCCTGTGTGGGGGAGTGATTTCTCACACCGTCCCTGTTCTGCTATCTGCCGGCTATTATGATTATGTGATTATGACTTCTGTTTGGGGGGCGTATGGATTGCAATCCTAGATCTGATCTGTTTAGTGGATTTAATCTGATATGATATGACTTGTCTGGTGACTGGTGCTGTGTGCAATACACGCCTTTCACATATATCTGGGAGCTAGCTACTCCATTTGAAGAATGAGGACACCCCTCATATTATCTGATTATCTGAGAGGTCTCCCCTCTATATGATTTGAAGATTTATGGTTACGATATGGTATGATCTGTTTCTGGGCTCGTGGTGGATGACTATCCTAAACCTTTACTCTTGTACCTTATTTATATCTCATTCATTATGCTACATCTGATTATTTCCGTTTACTTTCGTTTCCGTTTATTATATATCTGTTCACTGGGCTTTGTAAGCTCAGCCGCACGTTTTCTTTTCGTGTGCGGCAGGTTTTAGATGGAAGATGGGTATGAGTGAAGAGACTTTTGGACCTAGAAGGCTTGACAGTTATTTTGGCCTAGAGATGATTAGAAGTTATTTTATTTGTATCCGTTTTGTAACCTTATAATTTCAGTATTTCCTTTGTAATACGTGAGAATCTTTGTATTACTTTGAATGTATGCTTTGTTATATCTGATATGAAACCATTTGCGTGACATCTTTACCCTTGTCGGGTTGGGGTGTTACAACTATGGTTGTCGGTACTTTATGTGGAAGGATGAGTTTCAAAAGAGGCACTTTAGTCGAGCCTCTTCTTCAACGCAGTGCTCAGACTGCGTTGCTAAAGCTAATAAGATTGACCAGCTTGAAGCAAGAAACAAGCTGTTGATGACAAGAATAAAGACGCTGGAGATGGAGTTAGAATTGGCAAGGAATCCTGAGGATCACGCTTGTCAGTCGAGTGCAAGGCTTCATGATCTTTTAAATGAAATGAATAATCTTCATATGTCGTAGATGTTGTTGTTTTTTAATTATGTGTTGACGTTGTCGTTCAATTTAATAATAACAGTTGTTGTTGTAGTTATTTAATGTGGCAATATTTAACGTACTATTATACAAAAAAATAATTATACAAAACATTATACATATACAAAACATTATTAAACACAATTATACAAAACATTATACATATACAAAACATTATTAAACACAATTATACAAAACATTATTAAACACAAATATACAAAACATTATACCTTTCTATTAAAAAAAAAAAAAGCGCAAAACGACAAAAAGTACACAAAGTACAAACTAGCCACACTAGCCACCGTGAATATATAAAAATAGGCACCGTGAATATAACCTCACCCTTAACAAAATACTACGTAACCAGCACGAAACAGAGAAACAACCAGTATAAAAGAAACACGCGTAAAAGTACAATTAGAAGGACAATAGCTTATAAAACGATAAGCACCCAAGTTTATAAGCGCCCTAACTTATCACTCACGCGTATATTCTTTTTCCTCTACCAAATCTCGAAAAACGGTATCGAGTGGCACTTTTTCGAAGAAACTTACAAAAGCTATGGGAATTTATGATGACCTTGTATTTAATTACTATATCAATTAAGGGTGAGCAAAACCGCCCGAGTCCCGAAAACCGACCCAATCCCGACATAAACCGACAGTCCCGAAACCGAATAATAGCTTCTCTGGTCGGGAGTCGGTTCGGATTTCTAACAATTTCGGGATTCGGGTCGGGTCGGGCCGAAAACCGACAATACCCGAAAGAACCGACTTCATATACTTTACTCCTACTTTTTTCTTTATCTGCCCCCACCCTACTTTTTTATTTCTCTCACCAAAGTCATTCCCACTTTCCCAGAGAAATAGAAATAATAATAGATCACAAACACAGATGATACTATGATAATTACAAACACATCCGATCACAAACACAGATGATACAGATGATACTATGATAATTACGACTTCAAGATCTTGTACGAGTCTCAGGTAGGTAAATGGTTGTTTTTGTTTTTCTTTAACCGATTCAAAAGGAAGATGGGATAGCGTTGTTCTTGTTCTTCTTTTTAGTTTTCGGATATTTCAAAGAAGCTATGCTTCGAAAGAGATCAATGATGTGTTGTATGTTCAAAAAACTGAGATCTTGGTTTTTATTTATTTATTTATTTTTTTTATTTCGAGTCTTGGATGAGGTTCTTAGATTGTTGAATAGGATAGCTTTGAATTATTTCGGTTCTTAGATTTTTTATTTCGAGTCTTGGATGAGGTTCTTAGATCTTGGTTTTTTTATTTTTTTTTTTCGGTTTTAATTTTCATATCTCAAGAAAGTTTTGTTTTGAATCTTAGTATTATATAAACCTGGATAACTTTGAATTATTTTTTCATATCTCAAGAAAGTTTTGTTTTGTTTTGAATCTTGTATGAATCTTATGGTTTCACTGATAAGAATTGTTTCGGGTTGTGGTGCATTGTCCCGAAAGCCGACCGACTTATCCCGAGTATTACCGAACCGACCCGATGCCTATTCGGTTCGGTATTCGGGCAACCATTTTTACTGTTTTCGGTTTCGGGTTGAGTCGGGTCGGGACGGGACGGGTCGGGATTCGGCCCGATGCTCAGCCCTAATATCAATACACTTTTTATTGTAGGAGAAATGCTAAAAATTCCTACAAAAGCTTTTTACAAATGTGCTTACTCACAGGATGCTGACACTTGTCAGAACTGACGGTTTGGATACAGAGAAAGAATAAGTGGTAAAAAGTATATAATATTGTTGTGTGTGTAGGTGGATTTGTAAGAGGAAATAGAATAAGGGTGTAACAAAGCTCTTATTGTAATATAAGGTTTACACAATTACACCCGTAAACCGACTATATATTGAGAAGACTGCCGTGAGTTATTTTTATATTAGGCGTACATGTATGAGGTATTAATATGAATCAAATTTTAATTAAATATCGTTCACGGAATTTTTTATAATTTCTATATTTATATAAATAATTATAAATGATGGTATTTTTATTTATATATTTTTTTGTCTAAGATGTTCTTATTTGAAGTTTAAGAGATAAGACAATAAATATTTATCGCAAATCATTGTATGGCAACTACGTATACAAGTTGTTTGTATAAACTTGAGTTGTTTGTATAAACTTGTTATAAGCATATGTGAAACCTTTAAATAATAATTTATTAAGTAATACTTGAAATGAGTCATTTTTCTATGTATAATATCTTTGTGTGCATTCACAGAAATGTTTTAACATAGACTAGAATCAAACATTGAAGAAATTCGTTGAAAACAGTCAAAAGTTTATTTTCATGTTATGACAACACGTATTTTCAGTTTTTTTATATTTACAATCTCATGTGTATATGAAGTTTTGAAGCCTTTCAATTTATTTTATCTTAAAACAACAACAACATGAGCAACAATACAAACAATAAAGGTTGTTTATTTACAAAAAAGTAAAGTTTAAGAAGTATTTCTTACATTCATATACTAATAAAAAAATTGTAAAGTGTCAATGGTAAAGCTAAATCCATATAGTTAATGTTGGATTATATTTAATTTTTTTAATCTGATTGTAAATTTTATTACTTAATAATAATATTATGTTATTATAAATTTAAACCTTACATTTTACGTTTTCTTTTCTCGCCAAATTCAAACACATATATTATTATAACATTTATTTGATAAAAAAAATAAGCTTGAGTCACTTTTACCACCTTGAATATGCAAATTTGACACTTATGGTCAACCGGTTTGCCAGTTTTGCCATGCCGGTAAAATCTAGTAAATTGTATACATCAAGTCGTTTTAGGCTCTCGCATGTACAAAGCTTTAACATAAGTCACACTAAAGTACGCGATCAAACAGAATGTTTTGACCCAATAAAAAGTCTAAAAGTCTCCAGTTATTGAACGGTATCCCTCTCACGGATCTTTTATTATTATTATTTTTTTTTTATTTTAATATTTTCATCCTAATACTTAAATTCTACATTTAATTACTTTAATTCGTGAGTTAATTACTTCAGTTTAAGATATAACTTTTTTCAATTCGAGATCTAATAGCTTCATTTTTCACGGTAGATTTCTTTAATTTTTCTCAAGTTTTTTCATCAAAAAGTTAAAAAAAAATTTGTGATTCTTGATCAACAAACTCTAAATTAGCATCGATTATTCATCTTTTTTGTATTTATAAAGTTTTTCTTATATTTCAAAGAAATCATGTATTCATGAAAACACCATAAGGTGTTTGATGAAATGTCTCAATGAATAAATTTTGTGATTCTTGGAAATTCAAGATGTTAATTAGAATGTAAATGTTTTAGTAATTAATAAAAGCTTCAATTTTTCTTTAAAAACAATCAAAATTGTGATGAGTAAAACTTTAGATTTGCAATACGTGTTTATCAGTTCATCAATTTTTTTAAGGTCATCAATACGTGTTTATCAACTCACCAGTTCATTAATACAAATGTTCATCAATTATTTAAATGTTCATCAATGTTCATCAGTTTTTATATGTTTATCAATATGTGTTCATCAATGTTCATCAGTTTTTTACGTTAATCAATATGTGTTCATCAATACAAAAAATTTCATCAATATTCTGCCAGGATGTTCATCAGTACGAAATGTTCTTCAGTAGAAAATGTTCATTAATAAAAAATGTTCATCAATGTTCAAATGTTCATCAATACTCTGATTGTTCATCATATGTTTTTTATAATTTTTTTTTTTTTTTTTTGTAAAAGCTGATGTTTATAAAATCTTCATGTTTATATAACAGGATCGTGAGTTGGAGGAAAAAAATGCAAAGAAATGAAGTAAAGAGGAGGGGTTGGAGGAAAAAAGGAAATACATGCGTCACATTCTCATGACTTTTTATACTTTTAGAGTTTCACTACTTTCTATATGATTTTAACCCGTCACAATAATATACTTTAGAGTTTCACCACTTTCGATGGTTGTTAGTGATGGCACCAGAACTAATGGCGCGAGGGGGTGTCGGCCTCGCGTTATCCATTTGCGTTACCCATTCACGCAAGGCAAAAATGCTCCGATACCAAGTGCTCTTAATAAGATAAAAGTCGCTTCTTTATCACAAATATCATATAAAATTAAAAAAAAAATTGAAACCTGTTATAGTCTCAATCTAACCTTATCTTACAACTACAATCAATGGGAGGCACAAGAGAGAAGTTTGGTGAATGATTTCTAGTGAGAGAAACTAGAGAGAGAAACACACATTTAATATACACACCTCCAACCTGAGAAATGAGGGGTTGGAGGCTTTTTATACTTTTACAAGGTGATGGGCTTGGGCTTTTCTTTGGGTTTTCTTTTTGCCTATTAGATTAACTCAAGCCCATTGACTATTCTTTTAACTAAAACAACTACACTTTTACAAAAATAATAAAACACAAATGACCATCACTTTTTATAAAAGCTAACAATCTCCCCCTAAGGGATGGTCATTCAAATGACGCTCCGTGTGATTAGGTCTTTCGTCTTCATTGTCTTGAGCTTAGTGTGTTGTTTTTGAATAGTCTTGCTTCTTTGTTCCTTCATGCTTTGTGATCTTCAAAGTATCGTCTTTTGGTCGTTCTTGCCTTGATCAACATCTTCTGTACCGTTGCATCGTCGTTGTAGATGTTGAAATGTATGATGATGGTGAATGGACTTTCGTCAGTACCTGCATAAAACAGTTAGCAATAAATCGTCCAGCGCTTACAGGTTCAGATTTTGAGATTGTTAACAGCATAGTATGAAAACTTTCTCTAATCTTAACCAAGGCCGTTGAGAGCCTCTGAAGTATACCGGAGTATCACTTCAAGACTATAGACCGTTTGAAGCACGTAACCATCATGACATAAGGCAAGATCCTTAGATCTCATTCAGACTCATACAACTTGTATCCTTTTTGATGAAAACAAGTGTATTTCGATAGAATTGTTCCTAAGAGATCTTTGATGAATCTCATGTCTCTAGACTCAATTATGTGCATTTTGGTTTTAGTCATCGGAGGCATGGAGCTGAGTGCCACCTTTTCAATATCAACACTTCTCGGAGTGAGAGGCCGATAGATTATGTAGTGTTCTCCGTGAGAAATGAAACAAATATCTTTTAAGAGATATCTGAGTGGCTAGGAGGGGTGGTGCAATGCGTCACTGGGTCCATGACGTCTTGTCTTCAATATCAGTATCAACTTGTGATAACCGATAGCAGATGTATTGACCCGGTTTCTGACCTAAGTTTTCATGGAGGGCTATTTCTTTTCACCCTTTCATTAAACTTTTCTTTTTAATTCTTCAACCCCTTCTTTCCCTTTCTCATTTACTCCTTTTTTTCAATCTTACCAAAGGACTTCTAATTCTCATCTATTGGAATTGTCCTTGGGTAGATCCTTCCGGCTCTGGCGGATCATTGGACATAACCTAACCATAATCACCTTATTACTCCATGATTATCCTAGATTATCGATCACATGCCATAAAACTATTTATGAAAATCTCTCAACGTGTTTATGAGAAAACACATTTATTTAACACATTGAGAGTTTTGCATTTTTGAAATACTCCCCCTTCATATGTGCTCATGCATTTTTGAAATAAACTACACATGTTGGGTAGAGTTCGCACATTTGAAATGATCGACTTTCAATGAACATGACCTTCGCGAGACACGCTTACATCACTAGTTAGACTAGCTTGAAATTATTACCCGTCCCGGTCATATTCAATGATCATCTCTCGAATTGGTACATTCTACTCAGACAAGTCCTTTGCGAGACACGCTTACATCACTGGAAAACCAGCTTGAAATTATTACCAGTCCAGGACAAGTCTTTTCGATAACGGACATTTAGTTTCGTCAATTCGAGGGTTATAACTGAGTCTTGAGATTCAAACCATGAAACTTTTTGATCACATTTTAATCACGTCCTCTCCCCCTTATATCTAATAAACACTTAATCTCCCCCTCAAAAATAGCATGAGGTGGTATTTTTGAAAACAGTTGATTAAAGTGAAACTTTTTGAGGAGAGACGGACTGATTTTAGCATGAAAACGGAACATTTTTCTTTTTATACTCCCCCTTAAACAAAGCATATAATTAAACGTTTGAGTTTAAAAGCATTTAAGGGTCTTAGAGGGAGTTGATGTGAGCACAAAATTTATAGAAAGATTTTGAAAAATCTTTTTGAAACAATTTTGATTAAGTGCTCACGGGTTTAGCTTTTTGCCATTAACATTGCGAGTCCTGATCGGAAATAATCAGAAGTCATTCAATGTAGCGCGGGTTTCGTACTGAAATGCACGAAAGCCGTAATGAAGAAAATTTTGAGAAACGACATGTTTTGGAAAAAATTTAAATGAACTCCCGCTCAAGCATCTGTACATGCCCGTATCATTGTTGAATGACATTTCTAGATACGTACAGAATATCGATTATACGAGAGACATGTCGTGAGAAGAATATTTTTGGTTTTTATGTTTTATATTTTTTATGTCTTTTTGAAATTTTCTATTTTTATATTTTGTTTTTTGAAAAATATTTACATGCGAAGCTTCATAAGATAATTCACAAAGATTCGAGAAGACTTTCTAACTCTTCGGGAGTTAGGCTTCGCATTCCAATTCGACGAACTAAGTTTTCAAACCGCTCTTTTGGGAGGGCTTTAGTAAATAGATCGGCGAGTTGATATTCAGTCTTCACGAAAAACAATTCAACAGTACCCTCTTCAACATGCTCTTTTATGAAGTGATAGCGGACTCTAATATGCTTGGTCTTGGAGTGTTGCACCGGATTGCACGAGATGGCTATGGCACTTTTCGAGTCACAATACAATGGTATGCGGTCGAAAGAGAAACCATAATCTGTGAGTTGTGTCCTCATCCATAGAACTTGGGCACAACACGCAGATAGAGACACATACTCGGCTTCAGCGGTTGATAGTGCAGTAAAATCTTGTTTCCTTGATGACCAGCCTACTAGCTTTTGTCCCAAAAATTGTGCTCCGCCTGATGTACTCTTTGCTGTAACTTGGCAACCGGCATGGTCTGCATCTGAAAATGCGATTAGTGTAAACTCCGAATCCTTCGGATACCAAAGTCCCATGTTAATGGTTCTTCGTAGGTATCGAAAGATCCGTTTAACCTCTTGGAGGTGAAGTTCGGTAGGCCTTGCCTGAAACCATGCTAATAAACAAACAACAAAATGTATATCGGGTCGACTAGCAGTTAAGTACATGAGAGAACCAATCATGCTCCGATATTTCTTCGGATCCATGGGTTTCCCATATAAATCAGCGCCTATTTTGGGTGAGGTGACCATTGGAGTACCAACAGAGTCACAATTGTCCATTCCATGTTTTTTCAAAATCTCAATTGTATATTTAGCTTGATTAAGAAAAATACCACGTGGGGATTGATGAATTTGTAATCCTAAAAAGAATTTTAATTCACCCATCATGGACATTTCAAATTTGCTTTTCATGAGATTTTCAAAATGTTTTGAATGTGTCGGATTAGTGGACCCAAATATTATGTTGTCCACATAAATCTGAACAATCAAAATATCATTTTTGTATTTTCTTGTAAACAAGGTCGGATCAATTGTTCCTTTGGTGAAATTATTATGAAGTAGGAAAGATGATAACTCGTCATACCACGCCCGTGGGGCTTGTTTCAAACCATAGATTGCTTTCTTTAGCTTGTAGACGTATTCCGGATGATCTTTGTCACGAATCCGTCTGGCTGACTCACGTACACTTCTTCTTTCAGAGTACCATTCAAGAAAGCCGTCTTGATGTCCATCTGATAAACCGTGATGTTCTTTTGAGCCGCATAAGCTAAGAAAATCCTGACTGCTTCAAGCCTTGCAACTGGTGCGAATGACTCTTCAAAATCTATCCCTTCTTCCTGTCTGTATCCCTTTGCCACCAGACGAGCTTTGTTGCGAATTACAGTCATTTCTTCATCCTTTTTATTTTTCCATAACCACTTAAGATCAATGACTAGTTTGTCAATTGGTCTTGGAACTAAATCCCAAGTGTCATGGATTTGAAATTGAAGAAGTTCTTCCTGCATCGCTTCAATCCAGGCATTATCTGCCATTGCTTCCCGAATGTTCTTAGGTTCTATGAGACTGACTGAGCAGACATAGATGCACATTTCGCAATCGGTGTTTAGTTGTTTTCTCGTCTGAATTGGTCTTGAGGGTTCACCAATAACCTGTTCTATCGGATGGTCTTTTGTCCACTGTAATGTTGAAGGGTACCTTGGACTGAAAGAATGCGTGTTAGACGGTTCATGTAATCTGAAAGATGATTCAGCAGATTCCGTTCCAAACGGGTTTTCAAAGACTTCTTCGTCTAACACAGCATTATTTTGTTCTTGCTCATCAATTCTTGGTAGAACAATTTCAATTACTGGAGTTAGTAGAGTAGATGTTGATGATGTGGAGGGAGTTGGTGCGCCAGCTTCGAATGTTGTGGATGCATCTGGATTTGGTGGTGGTGGTGGTGGTTGTTGATTTTGAGTGGGTGCAGCGGAACGTTGGTTAGATGCATTTGTCGAAGCGCCACCATAGTATTCATCATACATAAACTCGAAGAAATTATCCAGTTCCTGATTTGTGGGTTGTTCGTTATGAATTGATTGAGCTCCTTGAGGTGCGAGTCCCGAACTGATATGTCCGGAAGTCATCGGGTTAAGCGCGGGTTCTAGAGCGAGTCTCGCAGAAGCCATTTGTGAAATTTCATCAAACTTCACATTCAAAATCTCCATGATCTTTTTCGATCTCCTGTTATACACCCTGAATGCCCTCGAGTTTTCAGAATAACCAATGAATATTCCAATATCACCCTTAGCCTTCAACTTTCCCAGATCTTCCCTGTCATTTGTTGGATAGCATAAAGCGCCAAATACATGAAGATAAGAAATATCCGGTTTTCTGTTGTTGACAAGTTCATATGGGGTTTTATTGAATCTTGGATGGATTAGGGATCGGTTTTGAGTAAAACAAGCAGTAGAAACAGCATCAGCCCATAAGAATAACGGTGCACTGGAATAAATCAGCATTGTGCGAGCAGCTTCCACAAGAGTTCTATTTCTTCTTTCAACTACCCCATTCTGCTGTGGAGTTCTAACAGCTGATGTCTGGTGTGTAATACCAGTTTCTTCAAAGAATGTTCTTAACTCATGATTTACAAATTCCGTGCCATTGTCTGTTCTTACTATCCTAACTGGAGCCTGAAGTAGAACTTGAATACGCTTCAGAAAGGTGATGATGGTGCTTGGTGCTTCGTCTTTTGATCTCAAAAACTTTACCCATGTATATCTTGAATAGTCATCAACAATTACAAGAATATACTTTTTCCCATTTATGCTTTGAACTCTCATTGGGCCACATAAGTCCATATGCAACAAATGCAACCTATCAACCGAACTAGGTACAGGTTTAGGTTTATATGTTGCCCTTTTGCTCTTTCCTTGCTCACATGATGGACATAGGTGTTCTTTGGTGTATTTAAACTTCGGAAGACCGGAGATGATGTTGTCTTTGGCAAGCTTGTTGATTGTGTCAAAGTTAAGATGGGACAACCGTCTATGCCACAACCAGGATTTTGTTTCGCCTGCCCTGGTCATGAGACAAATAGGTGATGAAGAGGCCATTTGGTTTATGTCAATTGCATAGAGATTGGTGCCACGATTCCCAATTAAGAGATCATTCCCCACCAAATTTCTAACAAAGCAAGTGTTTCTCCTAAAAGCAACCTCTAAATCAGCATCACAAAACTGCCCGACTGAGAACAGATTGTGTCCCAACCCTTCGACATAGTAAACCCGAGTGATCAAGTAATTTCCAAACCGAAGATCTCCATAACCCAGAATAGCTGCTACATGATCATTCCCAAACTGTACAGTCCCCATGAACTACCACACAAAATTGATCAGCAGCTTTAGATTCTCGGTCATGTGCTTGGAGCAACCCGAGTCGACGATCCAAAGACAAATTTCAATGACCTACAAAGAACAGAGGATTTTGTATATGGAAACCGTTTAACATTTGGTTCCAGTGGGTTAGATGAAACAGGTGAATTACACTTAGAACTGGTTTCCTTAGATGCATTGGGAACTATTTCTAATATGCCATTCTTAAGTGCAAACTTTCTACCCGTTGGTTTCCATTCACAAAACTTAATGTGATCCTTAGGCAATAGGCTGCTAGTGGTTTTCCTAGCTTTTGCAATAAGTCTTCGAATATATCTAGACTTAGCCCTAGTCACTGAAGGATTCTTTTTCTGTTCAGGCATATCATTCTTTTTCACATTATTAGAAACATTATCATCACAAGCATTTTTAGACAAAGATTTCTTTTGCATTAAACAATCAGAATCATTACATGCATTAGAAACTGGAGTCTTAACATTACAACTAGATGATATATGTTTCTTATTTGAAAGCTTTAAATTCCTAGGGTGTTCTTCTACTTTCTTGCATGCACTCTCAGAAACAGGCGAGACACTAGTTTTCTTGTTAATGCTCCTAGACTGTCTTCTGCTCCTAGAGTTGCTTTCTAATCCTGTAGAAGGTAAGGCACACTCATTAGAATTTATGTTGTTGTCCTGAAATGTTGCAGCTTTTGTACTTTCTACTCGTTTGTTTCTAATTAAGCAGGCAGTATGAAATAAGGCAGAGCTATACTAATCCTTACAACCAACGCTTTCTTTGATGTTTCGACAACAGCTTTCTCTATTTTTAGCGGGTGAGTCTCCTCACCCTTCCCTTTTTGACTTTCAAGCTGAGATTTCAAAAGATCAATTTGTTTTTGCATGTTGTGGTAGGAACGCTCATACGACAATTTGTCATACTTGCATTCTTCCTTTTTCTGATCAAGTTGTTTAAAATATGTGACATTTTGTTTTTCAATCTTGGCAAGTGCCTTTTCATATTTTACAACAATTTCAGAAGTCTCAGCCCGAAGTCTTTCATCATCCTCAACAGAATATGTTTGGTAAATAATAGACATAATATCAGTCGATAGAGCTTCGAATGAGAGAGAGTCATTTTGTTTTTCCAAAACTTTTATATGTTCCAGGTATTCAATAGCTTCCTTCACTAAGGATTTGTGGTCCTTAACGAATTCTGCTGATTCTTTCAAAAGATTATGTTCCACATTTTGAGCAACCGCATAGATTCCAGCAATATGTGGATTAATTTCCTCTTCGAAAATCTTTTTCAGTTCAGAATTAACACTTGAAAACCATTCCATTTGTTGACTGTTTGTTTTGGATGCCACAATACTTTGAAGTGTTTCAATTCTCTGTTTAAGATCAACCAAATATAGTCTAGCTGCACTTGTGTCATAAGTATTTTTAGATGCCATTTTTTCGATGTTAGGCAGATGTTTTGAGACAACTTTTCGTTTTGCGACAGCCACTGGTCTTTTGAAAAATAGTGGTGACTCTTTTTGAACAAGATGAACCCCAGAAAGTTTGTTAAGTTCATTAGAGTCAATGGGTTTTATTTCTCTGTTCATTTGTCGCATTTTGGTTCTACTCTCTTCGGAAAGCTCAATCCTTTCACAAGAATCATAACCCGCAGGAGGATCATGTACATCATTTATCACAGTACCATTATATAACACATTCTGTTCTTTCTGAGCTTTCTTGAGATAATAAGGGTTTTCACAACCGATAGCCGTTTTCTTTAATGTGTGTAAAATCGGGTTTGGATCGTTAATTCACAAATTAATTGTTTGTGTAGAATGACCCATTTTTACAAGCAAATCTTCCAACTTTGCAATGGTTTCCTTTTTGTCAGTGATCTCTTTAAGAAGATCCTTTTCTCGTTTTGAAAACCTTTCATTCAACTCTTTCTTTTCTTTTTCAAGATTAGAACAAGTTGATTTTTGTTTTGAAAGCTGGTTGGTTAATTCAGAAATTTTCTTGTTTAGAGATTTGATTTGCACATTCAAATTAACATCTAAGGTGTCAAATTTGATTTGCAAATGTTTTTCTCTTAACTCAGAAGTTCTTAAACTAACTTCAAGTTCTGACTGTCGTTTGTTATTAAAATCATAAGCTCTTGCATTATCCTTATAATTCTCAAGCTCAGTGGTCAATTTTGCATTCGGGGCCTTAACATCGCGATTGACCTTTTTGACCTTTTCTATTTCAATACTACAATTTTGCAATAATGATTCAAACAAAGCACGTGTTTCCTCAGCATTCTCAGTATGCTGTGACTCGAAGTCTCCATTAGAATCCATATCTAGAGTTGCCAAATTAGTATTGCTACAACTTGGTTCGTCCATGTATGTATCGTAAATGAGATTAGGAGTCGCAGGATGCTGTTCATTTTGAGGTGACATATCAAACATTTCATTATTGTGACATGTAGCATATGGTTGTACCTCAGAAACCGCATTGGTGTCAAAAGCAGGAGGTGCTTCCGAATCTGTGTCGTACTTAACCTCCTGGAGATTTGCCATGAAAATGCAGTTTGCATTGATGTCTTCAAGATCTTCTGCATCATCCATAAGAGCCATGAAGTCATTCTCTTCAGCACTCAACTGTAACCCAGCCGTTTCCTTTTGTGCCAACAATAATGCTTTCTGCAAGTAAGCTGGATCCCTCTTTTTCGGCTTGTCAGGACAGTTCCTAGCCATATGACCAATACCCTGACAGTTGAAGCACTTCATCACATTACCCTGATTCATATTCCCAGCTCCCTGAGCAGCAACATTCCCATACTGATTCCCAGCATTCTGACCCCTTTGATTACCAACAGCTGTACCCATCTGATTCCCTGCATACTGACCCATGTGATTACCAACATACTGCCCTGCATTCTGATTACCCATTTGATATCGAGGAGCATATCCCTGCTGATTCCCATATCCCTCAACCATCTGTCCTTGTTGTCCCATGTTGAAACTCAGCTGTGCAATCTGGTTGTTGCGAGTATTCGATGAGATTCGTTGATTGTTGTTGATAGGTGTGGAGTAGCGTCCTTGGAATGCTTTTGTTAGGTAAGCAAAAGCTTGAGTCAAAGCAGTAGTTTACTCATCCTGGTCATCTTGATCTGGGTGTTGTGGGTATTGATGTTGTGGGATTACATGTTGTTGTTGTGGGTAGAACGTTGTTTGTGGATTGTATTGTTGTTGCATGAAGTGTTGGGATGAAGATGAAGATGGTTGTGTATTTACTGTTGCAGGTGTAGGTGTTTGGACTATGAGTGCAAGAGGATCATGTTGTTTTGCTAACTTCTCTTTTCTGACTTCATTTGCCTCCTCTTGGTTTTGCTTAAGGAAATCATAAAGCTGATCATAATTCACCTCGTGAAGGTTCTTTGTTTGGTTGACAATCGTGACATATCGTCCCCATTCCTCTGGTAGGTTGTTGAGGAACTTTATGTTTTGAACAATTTGAGATGGTGTCAACTTGTTTATGATCAACTCGTTCATGAGAGTGCAAAACCTTGTATAGTAAGATTCAATGAGTTCAGCTGGAGTTGATGTGAACTTCTCCCATTGAGTTAGAAACTTGTTTTCGATGTCTTGTTTACCGATTTCTGTGCCATAACAAAGCCGTCTAACTCGTTCCCACATATCATGTGCAGTTTCACAACTGTCTATAGCACAAAATATTTCTTGTGGTAAACCAAGTTGGATTAGATGCATTGCCAAGTCATCAGCTTCAATTTGCTTCCAATCTTCTGGTGAGTAGTCAGCTTTCATTTGTACCCGATAGGTGTCTTGAGTGGGAGGAGTCGCAGTTGGGTTTCCAGCTGTTACAAGAATCCGACGAGGCTTAAATGGACCCTTCTCTACGGAGTTAATCAATAGTCTACCTTGACCGTGAGGCTTGGTTCTCATGTATCGTAGCATACGACTCGTCCATGGAAGATAACCACCTTTTTCTAACATTGGAGGACGGTTTTCAGCACCTGCTGCGTGGATGTCTTGTTGAGTCGTCATTGGTGAAGTTGTGTATGATAAAGTTGATGTTGGATCGGTTCAAATAAAGTCCTTTCCCGAGTTTTCTAAGTTGAAGTTAAGTTCTTTCCCGATTTTTCTAATTTCCCTCCAAAAAATGAACTTGAAAAATTTTCTCTACCAGACTTTGAAATACACCATAAAATGCAATTCTAAGGTTGTTAGAAAAAATTGAGTTTTAAAAATTTTGACGCCAAATTTCACCGAAAAAATTCGAATTTTGGCCTAAAGTAGTTTTGTTTTATTGTATTAGTACACTTTAATTCATCAGGATTGATGGGCCGATTCCATGTGACTACGAAAAACCATGGGCACCCCTTAAAATTGCTTCCCCATTAATTAAAGTTTATATGTTGATGTCTTTGGTGACTTTTATTAGTGCATTGATAACCTCTGTGTCTAGCTGAGCATTGCTTGGGTCGCCATGCCCCTTCCTCGCCTATTTGTTTTAGCGTGTCTTTAATAAATAGGATAGTCATAAGTGATCATTAAGGGTTTACTCGCCGATAAGATTAGAGCCAACGAGAAAGGTTTACATCTCGGTGCGTCGCATCGAACTATACACTTCATATAAAACTAGCAATAAAACAAGTGACAAGCTACTTAATTATCAGGACAGGTCTTCTTATTGTCTCAAGTATTTATCTGTGTACGTGTGTGCTAATCGCTGATTCGTGCCTATTAGTTTAGTTTATATTTAATCATAACCAAACCGTGCCAGTCTCTCAGGTTGAACCCCCTTGCGTTAGATTAGGTTGTATAGCTAACTTAAGATATTAAAATACTGATTAGAATAACTAGATAATACGTTCCACTCTTAGTGATCGACACTCTACTTACCATTATATTCATACTGATCGGGTACACTGCTCGTTAAAGTGTGTGTTATTGATAAGTCGGCTAAATATAAATTTAAAACTTGAATACTGCTAAAACCACAACGACATACCGTGGGTATAAAAATTAGAGCAATACGCACGCACATCAAGTTTTTGGCGCCGCTGCCGGGGAGTGAATTGTTATTATCTGTTAATTTGATTAGTATTTTAATTAGGTTTTTCTTTTTAATTTTGATTCTAACCGCTAACTCTGTTATATATTAGTTAAATTGCATTCATTGTATTATTTGCATATTTTCTGTTTTTGTGTGCTTTTATTTTCTTTAATTTTTGTTTCTTTTCGTTTGATTTTATTTTTGTTTTTATTTTTCTATTTTCTTGTATTCTGCTATCGTTGTACTGTGCTGATACAAACGATACGGCGCATCTATTTTCATAGGTACGGCGTATTGCGTTTAATTTTTATAAAATACAACGCGTTTAATAAATTCGATACGACGCATCTTTCCCCAAGATACGGCGTATTCTGTTTTTAATAAGAATTTTTTTTTCTAAAACCTTAACGCCATACGACGCATCTGTTTTAACAGATACGGCGTATTATCTATTTAAATTAAAAACAGTTTTCGAATTATTAAACAGATACGACGCATCGATTTTTATCGATACGGCGCATCTTCTAAATCAAAAATCGGTTATATTTGCTAAAATTAGATACGTTGATTTTTGATTAATAAAACTGATACGGCGCATTCTAATTATAAGCGGCGTATCTATTTTCTGAATAAAAGTCTGATTAAATTTTAACATAATAAGATACGGCGTATCCAACTTTTTGGATACGGCGCATCGTCTACAAATATCAGCAACTTTTATTTTACTTTGATTGTTTCACTCTTCTTTTGCACGAGTAAGTTTTATTTCAGGAAGATGGACGATCCGGATATTACAATGGAAGAATATGTTAGGTTTGAAGAGGAAAAAGCCTTGAGCAATAATCAGGTGTATAACTGGAAAAGAGCAAGATATGGTGCACAAGTCATTGAGACGAAAGAAATCACTATGGAAGAATACTTGATTTTAGGACAAGAAAAGTCAAGGAAAGAAAGAAACAAATTGCCATTTCAACACACTTGGTGTATATCAAATGATGATGAAGAAGATTCATATACCGTGAAACCAATTCCGGCAATTGTTATTGATAGTACTTTTTCTCCGGAGATTGCACAAGATGATTTGTATACGGAACCCTACGTTGAAGAATATTCTGCAATCGTATTACCACCATTAGACAATCCAACGGATGAAGATGAAAAGTATTCTAATTTTGATTTCGAACTATTTGACGCCATAGTTTATGATGAAATACCTCAACCAGATTTTGACCCAACGAGGGATTTTGAAGAAATCTGGGATTACTTATTTAAGGATGAAATTCGGGACGATGCTGAAGTTGCAAGACCACTAGTTAAAGATGGAGATTCACAAGATGAATTGGAGTCACTTACAACACAAAGTGGTACAAATTTATTTAATATTATTAATCCCGTTACTAATAATCTTGCTAGTTTTCCTAAACAGGTTGCAAAACAAAAGAATGATGAGGTCAAATTTATTACACTACCTATTGAAGCACACGAAGCACCTGTGATCAACCCGTTTTTGGTGGAGCTCGAGGAAGAATTTGGTGATGAGCTCTTAAACATTGCTATGATTGATGAAGATGATGATTTCGACCCTATGAAGTATATAGAGGAACTCGAACTTTTACTTGCTAAAGACCCTTTCTCATCTTCTGCGGAAGTCAAGGGACGCCTTACTACCAAAGAGACTAACCATGAAGAAAGGAGACTCATTTTTCCTCAACACACTACTCTTTCAGATGGAATGGTCAAGTCATCCAATTTATCAACCAAACCGGGTAAGGATAGGAAAGATGTACATATATTTCCAAGGTATGATCTTTATTTATTTCTTCCATCTTTAATAGCAAATTTACACTCTTTTTGTGTTTATTGCTACTATCACCCGCACTTGATCCCAAGTGGGGGGAACAACACCCTATTACACAGTAAATAAGGGTGGAGTCAAGCTCGTGACTCAAACAAAAACAAGCGCTTCGTGGGAGGCAACCCATGCTTATCTCTAATTTTATTTTATTTTCTGATTTTGTATTAAGTCTGTCAGGCCTGCCGAAGATACGGCGCATCTCCATCCTAAGATGCGGCGTATCACTTGCACTGGTCGTATCTTACTTTATTTTCTGCATTTTTATTTTTGACTTTAAAACTTTCTGTCAGTTTATTTTAATGCGGCGCATCCCTGGTTAAGGATGCGACGCATCTTCTATTCTGATTCGTACTTATTCCAGGCTCGATACGGCGTATCTTCTTCCATAAGATACGGCGTATCGACTGACCTGATGATTTTCATTTTAATTTTTAAGTTTTATTTTTACTAACTACTAATGTATTATGCAAGTTTGAACCTTCTTAACTCAGGTGTGTTAATTCTTGATGGTATTATAGATTCCTGCATTTCCTGTGGATACATCAAATATGAAGCTTTAACATTCTCATCCACAAGAAAGTTGATTTTTGCTCTTATACAAACAATGGAGGATCATACCGAGCAAATCTCAGGGGAGTTTTTCTGTTCTAATTCTTTTATTTTCCAGTTTTTGATCTTTGATACAAACAACGAGGACGTTGTTTAACTTAAGTGGGGGGATTGGAGAATTAGAAAACTTACTTGTCCTAAACTTTTTCAAAATATGCTTAAAATGTGCTTAATATATCAAAATTTAAATTTTTTAGCATGTTTTTGTTTAAAGTCTAAATTACATAGCTGCACACATAACATTATTTTCAAAAATTGTGAACTTTTCAAAATTCACAAATCTATGAGTGTGCCGGTGACTTGTAAACTTTAGAACTTGGCTTGTATACTATTCGAGACCACCATAACAAGTATTATTTTTATAATTGGAATGACTTGTCTAAATTGGTAAATTTCTAGGATTACACCCAAATAGCCTTTATATGTTATGTGATATTAGCTAACTACACTGGTTAGTTAATTCCTGTATAAACCTTTTGTTACTCTCACTTTTAGAGTAAGATACCCCTAGAAAAACACTCAGAACCATTCCTTTCGTTTCTTACACCTTTGTTATAATGTTTCGTTACACCCTTACACCTTAGCCTACCCTGTAGATTAAAATCCATGGTTGGTTAATTGCTTTAGGCAAAGTGTGTTTCCTTACATTACCTGTGTTCGCATGCGTAATTCATGATCTTTGGTTGAGTCAGGAAATTGCACAATGCAATTGGAATGAAAGTAGATATTGTATATCTTTGAGTTTATTTTTCGTGTGTTTACTACTTTCACTATTACCGTTATTTCTGAAGTCATGAAAAGTATGGAAAAATTATCCAGAGTTATCGTTATAGTGATGTGGTGAAATTTTACACATCTATGTTTATGTTCAAGTATAAAAAAAAAAAAAAAAAAAAAAAAAAAAAAAAAAAAAAAAATAATCGAAAAAATAGAAAAGAAAAAGAAAAAGGAAAAGTTGGAAGTTTGTTTTAACCAACTTATGTAAAGTTTTGTATTAAGTGGTCGATATCACCACTAATTGTTATATATTATATTTATGGATTGAATGGGAGTTGGCCGTTATGGGAACGCCAACTAAGGTTATTCTTTGATTGAGATCTTGTTGAGTATAATTCGTGTCTACCTAAAGCGTGTGTTTCAAGTGTTAAAGCGTGAGTTATTCAATGATATGAGTCTTATTCATGGGATGGTTGAGATTAGGGATTTGAGCAATCTTAAGTATCGTAGTCGTGGATTCGGCTATGTATTTATGATTTTGTCGCCCTTTTTGATATAATATTATTGGTGAAGATTACTTGGTCCTATCTTTATTAGCCTATTCGAGTTAAGGATTTGAGCAATTGCAAGTATCGTGGTCGTGGATTCGATCATGTATTTGTGATTTTGTCGCCTTTTCTGGAATTTGAGATCGATAGAGATTAAGAAGAATGATTAACCCTTAACCAACAAACCCTTTTTACCGCTTTAGACTTGTTATTCCTTGGCTTTAGTGGAGGAGATGCGTATACTTGCCAAGCTTATGATAGAATATTCGTCACGACTGGACAGTTAAACGATTAGATTTGCTTTTATCAAAATATTTTATTTATTTCTAATTCGTTAAGTGTTTGGTTGTGTGATTATGACAAAACGAATACATGCTTAAGTATAAAAATAAATCCTAATATCTTTTAGGATACATTTTCATAAGATTAATTCTAAGGTTTACTTGGGGACAAGTAAAGTTCAAGTGGGGGGATATTTGATGAACTCAAATAAGTACATTTTATTACCATCATTTATCCTATTTATTTGACTTGTTTTATTATATTATCTGTGAGAATTGATACGTTAATGTTTACTTTTGTAATTCTCAGGCAAAAACAAGTATTATGTGAAATTTGGCGATTTTGGACTAATTATGGAGCAAAACAAGCAAGATGTTAAAAGTCTATTGAAATGTACAAGATTGATGAACTCAAATAAGTACATTTTATTACCGTCATTTATCCTATTTATTTGACTTGTTTTATTATATTATCTATGAGAATTGATAGTTAATCGTTTACTTTTGTAATTCTCAGTTGAAAACAAGCATTTGGTGAAACTTGGCGATTTTGGACTAATTATGGGGCAAAACATGCAAGAAGTTAAGAGTCTACTGAAATATACAAGATCAAGACTATTCTGCTCCAGATGCGCCGCATCTCACTTATGACATGCGCCGCATCACTATCATTATTTCACCAGATATGATCCAAGATACAAGAGGACATGCGCCGCATCTATAAATGGAGTTACGCCGCATCTTCTAGCGGTGTACGAATATTCCTGAATATTATAATCTTGGACCCCACGCGAAGTTAAGTACATGCGCCGCATCTACTTACTAGATGCGCCGTATCTTACCCTCAGACATAAACTATAAATACCCCAAGACCAGACGAATTCGAGAGCTTTTGTCGAGACACATATTATATACGAAGACCGAAGACCAGAAACCTAGGACGAATTCAGTCAAGGCAGCAGCACAAGACACACCCAAATCAAAGATACAAGAGCTGTAAGAAGGTGCTGCATGTGTTTAATTCATTAAGTAGTTTTTATTTTATTGTGTTAGTAAACTTTAATTCATCAAGATTGGTGGCTTGTGTAATGTGACAACGGAAAGATTGCACTCCCTTAAAACTGCTTTCTCATTAATTAAAGTTTATATGTTGATGTCATTGGTGACTTTTATTAGTGCATTGATAACCTCTGTGTCTAGCTGAGCGTTGATCGGGTCGCCATGCCTCTGCCCTCGCCTGTTTATTAGATCGCCTATGCATTCTATGGTCTGTAGAAAAGTAGGAGAAAGATAAACGGGATAGTCATAAGTAATCATTAAGGGTTTACTCGCCGATAAGATTAGAACCAACGAGAAAGGACTTAATCTCGGTGCGTTGCATCGAACTATACACTTCATATAACACTAGCAATAAAACAAGTGACAAACTACTTATCATAAGGACAGCCCTCTTATTGTCTCGAGTATTTATCTGTGTACGTGTGTGCTACTTGCTGATTCGTGCCTATTGGTTTAGTTTATTATTTAATTGCAACCAAATCGTGCCAGTCTCTCAGACAGAACCCCCTTGCGTTAGAATAGGTTGTATAGCTAACTTAATATATTAAAATACTGATTAGAATAACGAGATAATACGTTCCACTCTTAGTGATCGACACTCTACTTACCATTATATTCATACTGACCGGGTACACTGCTCGTTAAGTGTGTGTGTTATTGATAAGTCGGCTAAATATAAATTTAAAACTTGAGTAGGCATTAAAACTGCTAAACCGCAACGACACGCGACACGCATCAAGTTTTTGGCGCCGCTGCCGGGGAGTGAATTGTCATTATCTGTTAATTTGATTAGTATTTTAATTAGGTTTTTAATTTTTTTATCTAACCGCTAATTTTGTTGTGTATTAGATTAATTTGCATTCATTGTACTATTTTGCATATTTTCTGTTTTTGTGTGTTATTTGTTTGCTTTTGTTTGTGTTTATTTTCGTGTGTTTTTATTTGTTTTTATTTTTCGTAATTTTTGTGTTCTGCTATCGTTGTACTGAGCTAAATCGAACGATACGGCGCATCTGATTTCTCAGATACGGCGTATTGCGTTCAATTTTTTATAAAATACAACGCGTTTAATTAATTCGATACGACGCATCTTTTCCCCAAGATACGGCGTATCTGTTTTTGATAAAAAAAAATTTCTAAACGTTAACGCCATACGACGCATCTGCTTTAGCAGATACGGCGTATCTATTATTTTGATTAAAAACAGTTTTCGAATTATTAAACAAATACGACGCATCAATCTCTGTCGATACGGCGTATCTTCTGAATCAAAAATCTTATATTTTGAAACGTAACGAAAATACGGCGCATTAACTTTTGTTAATACGGCGAATTTAATTTTAAATAAATATCGATTTTTGATTATTAAAATTGATACGGCGCATTCAAATTTCTAAGCGGCGTATCTATTTTCTGAATAAAAGTCTGATTTAATTTTAACGATTATAAGATACGGCGTATCCAACTTTTTGGATACGGCGCATCGTCTGCAGATATCAGTAACTTTAATTTTTCGTATTCCGTTTTCGTTATTAATTTTCTGATATATTACTTTCTCGAGCATACCCTACTGATATTTTTGTGTTGGTTTCAGGAAGTGCATGACCAGGAGTTCTACGAAGAACTTGATTCAACCTTTCGAAGATCCTGAACGAGTCTTTCATTCGCTTAAAAGGCTTTTCAACACAAAAAGCCTTGATACTTCAAGTTCATTCGAGCTTGACTATTTTTCTGAAGAGAAAAAGGAAGAAGAAACAGAAACAATGGGCGAAAACACAACTATGGAGGAATACATGAACAAAAACCGTGCTGATCACACTTCAGGAGTTGCTAGACCAAAGTTTGATGATAAGTCAAAGTTTGAATTGAAGGGTCAGTTTCTCAAGGAACTTAGGGAAAATGCTTTCAGTGGATCGGAACATGAGGATGCCAATGAACATGTTGAAAAGGTCCTCGAGATTGCGGATTTGTTTACTTCGGAAGGAGTCACTGACGATCAACTCATGCTAAGAATCTTTCCAATCTCACTAAAAGGAGCTGCTAACAAGTGGCTAAGGAATGAACCTGCTAGTTCAATCACTACATGGGAAGGTTTGAAGAGCAAATTCCTAAAGAGATATTGTCCACCTGCTAGGACTGCTAAAAAGATGGAGGCTATCAACAGTTTCAAGCAAGAGCCTGATGAAACTCTTTATCAAGCTTGGGAACGATTTAAAGATTTACTGATAAAATGTCCTCAACACTATCTAACCCCTATGCAGGAGATAATATTGTTTTATCAAGGATTGGACGTGCCTACTAGACAAATCTTGGATGCTAAGGGAGCTGTGCCTCAAATGAGTGCAACCAATGCCAGGAAAGCAATCCAAGATGCTGCTGATCATTCTCAAAAATGGCACGATGGGACCTCTACTAGATCTAAGAGCAGCACTAATTTTGACGGGATTGCTGCTATTCAAGCTCAATTGGATAAAATTAGTAGAGAGATGAAGAAGCGTGATGAAAGAGTGTATGCTGCCCAAGTTGGATGTGAAAAGTGCGAAGGACCTCACTACACTAAAGATTGCCCGAATAAGAATGAAAGTGAGACGTTTGAAGAAGCATATTACACCCAATTTGGACAACCATTCCGACCTTCAGGAAGATTTAGGGAAGCTACCCCGGGATTCTATCAAAAGAGCAACTTCAATCCCGCTTATCAAGAGAGGAGGCAGACTTTAGATGACACTCTAAAGCAAATTATGGCCGATGCTGCTAAAAGACATGAAGAGAATACTGCTATGATCAAAGAAATACGAGCTTCAACGGACACTACTACAAGAAATCAAGGAGCTTCGATCAAAGCATTGGAACAACAAATTGGTCAAATGAGCAAAGTTCTTTAAGAAAGGGGATACGGAAGTTTACCAAGCTCAACCGAAACCAACCCAAGGGATCATGTCAAGGCCATAAGCACCACTGAAGAAGTCACTCCTAACATACCTAGAAGATCGATGAATGGTAATGATGGTGCAAGACCCGAATTTTTCTTTAATTCTTCAATCAGTTTAAGAAGACTACTAAAAGAAAAGACAAAGATTGAAGAGGAGATCAAGGCTACAATGAAAGAAGGGAGCTCTGCAACTGATTTAAATGCCTTGCCTCATAAAGAAAAAGACCCAGGAAGTTTTACTCTACCTTATTCAATTAATGATATATCTTTCAATAATGTGTTAGCTGACTTAGGAGCTAGTGTTAGTGTTATGCCTCTTAAGACATTCACTACCCTAGGACTAGGAAAATTAGCACCAACTAAGTTACTTATTGAATTGGCTAATAAAACGGTAAAACGACCTGAAGGGATTGCTAATAATGTGCTAGTTAAGATTGAGAAGTTTATTTTCCCTATAGACTTTGTTATATTAGATATGCCCGAGGATGTTAAGGTTCCTTTAATCCTTGGTCGACCTTTCTTGTCTACTGCCCATGCTAAGATTGATGTGTTTAAAAGAAAAATCTCATTAAGGGTAGGGAATAATAAACTAGTCTATAAGTGCCAAGATCCTGTTAAAAGCATAATTAGAGGTGTCTACATGCTAGGATTAAGAGAGCGTATGGACCTCGATCTTGAAGCTAGGCTTATGGGGGAAACATTGATTCAAAACAACTCAACTAATCCTAATCATGAGAACTTTGAGGAATTTATTGACCTAAATGTACCTACCGAACTTAGACGCGATGTTGTTAATGATTTCGATGATGAGTGGTATGATTGCGTAGTAATTAACAAACGTAGGAGAATAGTTGAGAAAACGTATTTGAATAATGATATGTTTATTGAACTACCACCCCACCTTGCTTATTAATGCCTATATGATAATATGAATTTCCCGTCTATCATTTTGTCATCTCTGCCCGAAAGGGACAGAACTTTGTTTATACAGATACTGAAGAAGAACGGCGTGGAAATCAAGGACGAGCAAGGAGTGTTCAATATTACCGAATTGGCGATGAGGGAGCGCGATGTTTCCGACTCCTTCAATGATCGATACTAAAGAGCTGAACGTGAGTCTAACTTGAAGACTCTGGAATAAAGACAAGTGCTTACCGAGAGACAACCCGGATTTATCTTTTAATTTTCTGTTTATGTGTCGAGTCAGTCAGGCCGCCGAGGATACGGCGCATCTCAATCTTGAGATGCGACGCATCTCCTGCAGATGGTCATATCTTATTTTATTTTTCTGCATTTTTTATTTTCGAATTTAAAACTTTTTATCAGTTTATTTTAATGCGGCGCATCCCTGGTTAAGGATGCGGCGCATCTTTTATTCTGATCCGTATTTATTACAGGCTCGATACGGCGTATCTTCTTCCATAAGATACGGCGCATCGACTGACCTGATGATTTTCATTTTTAATTTTTATGTTTTATTTTTACCTAACTACTAATGTGTTATGTAAGTTTGAACCTTTCTTACCTTAGGTGTGTTTTGAAGCCTTGGTAGTATTATAGATTCCTGCATTTCCTGTGGATATATCGAATATGAAGCTTAAACGTTCTAATCCACAAGAAAGATGATTTTTGCTCTAATACTAATGGAGGATCATACCGAGCAAATCTCAGTTGAGTTTTTCTGTTCTAATTCTTTTATTTTCCAGTTTTTAACCTTTCATAGAAACAACGAGGATGTTGTTTAACTTAAGTGGGGGGATTGGAGAATTAGAACACTTAACACTTACTTGTCCTAAACTTTTCAAAATATGCTTAAAATGTGCTTAATATATCAAAATTTAAAATTTTTAGCATGTTTTTGTTTAAAGTCTAAGTTGCATAGCTGCACACATGACGTTATTTTCAAAAATTGTGATTTTTCAAAATTCACAAATCTATGAGTGTGCCGGTGACTTGTAAACTTTAGAACTTGGCTTGTATACTATTCGAGACCACCATAATAAGTATTATTTTATATAATTGGAATGACTTGTCTAAATTGGTAAATTCTAGGATTACACCCAAATAGCCTTTATATGTTATGTGTTATTAGCTAACTACACTGGTTAGTTAACCCCCGTATAACCCTTTTGTTACTCTCATTTTTAGAGTAAGATACCCCTAGAAAAACACTCAGAGCCATTCCTTTCGTTTGTTACACCTTTGTTAAAATGTTTCGTTACACCCTTAAACCTTAGCCTACCCTGTAGATTAGAATCCGTGGTTGGTTAATTGCTATAGGCAAAGTGTGTTTCCTTACATTACCTGTGTTCGCGTGCGTAATTCATTATCTATGGTTAGGTCGGGAAATTGCACAATGCGATTGGAGTGAAAGTAAATATTGTATATCTTTGAGTTTATTTTTTCGTGTGTTTACTACTTTCACTATTACCGTTATTTCTGAAGTCATGAAAAGTATGGAAAAATTATCCAGATTTATTGTTATAGTGATGTGGTGAAATTTTACACATCTATGTTTATGTTATTAAAAAAAAAAAAAAAAAAAAAAAAAAAAAAAAAAAAAAAAAAAATCGAAAAAATGAGAAAAGAAAAAGAAAAAGAAAAAAGTTGGAAGATTGATAAACCGACGATGTAAAGTTATGTAAGTGGTCGATATCACCACTATTTGTTGTATATTATATCTATGGATTGAATGGGAGTTGGCAGTTATGGGAACGTCAACTAAGGTTTATTCTTTGATTAAGATCTTGTTGAGTATAATTCGTTTCTACCTAAAGCGTGTGTTTCAAGTGTTAAAGCGTGAGTTATTCAATGATATGAGTCTTATTCATCGGATGGTTGGGATAGTGATTAACCACACTTAGGATTTTAATTTATTTGTTTTGTTTATTTTTTTTATTTTACACCAATTTATATCCCAAATATTATCCATGCCCTGTATTATTCTTTATCCAACCAAACCTTTGATTTATTGAGATTAGGGATTTGAGCAATCTTAAGTATCGTAGTCATGGATTCGGCTATGTATTTATGATTTTGTCGCCCTTTTTGATATATTATTATTGGTGAAGTTTGGACCTATCTTTAGCCTATTCGAGTTAAGGATTTGAGCAATTGCAAGTATCGTGTTCGTGGATTCGATCATGTATTTGTGATTTTGTCGCCTTTTCTGGAATTTGAGATCGATAGTGATTAAGAATAATTAACCCTTAAGCCTAAAAACCCTTTTTACCGCTTTAGACTTGTTATTCCTTGGCTTTAGTGGAGGAGATGTGTATACTTGCCAAGCTTATGATAGAATATTCTTCGCGACTGGACAGTTAAACGATTAGATTTGCTTTTATCGAAATATTTTATTTTACTTCTAATTCGTTAAGTGTTTAGTTGTGTGATTATGACAAAAACGAATACATGCTTAAATATAAAAATAAATCCTAATATCTTTTAGGATACATTTTCATAAGATTAATTCTAAGGTTTACTTGGGGACAAGTAAAGTTCAAGTGGGGGGATATTTGATGAACTCAAATAAGTACATATTATTACTATCATTTATCCTAATAATTTGACTTGTTTTACTATATTATGTATGAGGATTGATCCTTAATCGTTTACTTTTGTAATTCTCAGTTGAAAACAAGCATTTGGTGAAACTTGGCGATTTTGGACTAATTATGGGGCAAAACATGCAAGAAGTTAAGAGTCTACTGAAATATACAAGATCAAGACTATTCTGCTCCAGATGCGCCGCATCTCACTTATGACATGCGCCGCATCACTATCATTATTTCGCCAGATACGATCCAAGATACAAGAGGACATGCGCCGCATCTATAAATGGAGTTACGCCGCATCTTCTGGCGGTGTACGAATATTCCTGAATATTATAATCTTGGACCCCATGCGAAGTTAAGTACATGCGCCGCATCTACTTACTAGATGCGCCGCATCTTACCCTCAGACAGAAACTATAAATACCCCAAGACCAGACGAATTCGAGAGCTTTTGTCGAGACACATATTATATACGAAGACCGAAGACCAGAAACCTAGGACGAATTCAGTCAAGGCAGCAGCACAAGACACACCCAAATCAAAGATACAAGAGCTGTAAGAAGGTGCTGCATGTGTTTAATTCATTAAGTAGTTTTGTTTTATTGTGTTAGTAAACCTTAATTTATCAAGATTGGTGGCTTGTGTAATGTGACAACGGAAAGATTGCACTCCCTTAAAACTGCTTTCTCATTAATTAAAGTTTATATGTTGATGTCATTGGTGACTTTTATTAGTGCATTGATAACCTCTGTGTCTAGCTGAGCGTTGATCGGGTCGCCATGCCTCTGCCCTCGCCTGTTTATTAGATCGCCTATGCATTCTATGGTCTGTAGAAAAGTAGGAGAAAGTTAAACGGGATAGTCATAAGTAATCATTAAGGGTTTACTCGCCGATAAGATTAGAACCAACGAGAAAGGACTTAATCTCGGTGCGTTGCATCGAACTATACACTTCATATAACACTAGCAATAAAACAAGTGACAAACTACTTATCATAAGGACAGCCCTCTTATTGTCTCGAGTATTTATCTGTGTACGTGTGTGCTACTTGCTGATTCGTGCCTATTGGTTTAGTTTATTATTTAATTGCAACCAAATCGTGCCAGTCTCTCAGACTGAACCCCCTTGCGTTAGAATAGGTTGTATAGCTAACTTAATATATTAAAATACTGATTAGAATAACGAGATAATACGTTCCACTCTTAGTGATCGACACTCTACTTACCATTATATTCATACTGACCGGGTACACTGCTCGTTAAGTGTGTGTGTTATTGATAAGTCGGCTAAATATAAATTTAAAACTTGAGTAGGCATTAAAACTGCTAAACCGCAACGACACGCGACACGCATCAAAGATCAAGATCATTCTGCTCCAGATACGCCGCATCCTACTTCGTATATACAGCGCATCACTATCAAGATTTCACAAGTTATAATCCAAGACGGCAAAGGACATGCGCCGCATAGAGAAATGAAGTTACGCCGCATCTTCTGGCGGTGTACGAATATTCTTGAATATATTAATCTTGGACCCCACGCGAAGTTAAGTCAATGCGCCGCATCTACTTATTCAATGCGCCGCATCTAACCCTCAGACAGAAACTATAAATACCCCAAGGCCAGACGAATTTCGGGGTTGGTTGGAGAGTGCAATATACCAAGTACGAGACAGAAGAAACCCTAGGACGAAGTCAGACGCATTAGCAGTACAAGACACACCTTGAACGAAGATACAAGAGCTGTAAGAAGGTCCTGCATGTATTCAATTCATTAAGTAGTTTTGTTTTATTGTATTAGTACACTTTAATTCATCAGGATTGATGGGCCGATTCCATGTGACTACGGAAAACCATGGGCACCCCTTAAAATTGCTTTCCCATTAATTAAAGTTTATATGTTGATGTCTTTGGTGACTTTTATTAGTGCATTGATAACCTCTGTGTCTAGTTGAGCATTGCTTGGGTCGCCATGCCCCTTCCTCGCCTATTTGTTTTAGTGTGTCTTTAATAAATGGGATAGTCATAAGTGATCATTAAGGGTTTACTCGCCGATAAGATTAGAGCCAACGAGAAAGGTTTACATCTCGGTGCGTCGCATCGAACTATACACTTCATATAAAACTAGCAATAAAACAAGTGACAAGCTACTTAATTATCAGGACAGGTCTTCTTATTGTCTCAAGTATTTATCTGTGTACGTGTGTGCTAATCGCTGATTCGTTCCTATTAGTTTAGTTTATATTTAATCATAACCAAACCGTGCCAGTCTCTCAGGTTGAACCCCCTTGCGTTAGATTAGGTTGTATAGCTAACTTAAGATATTAAAATACTGATTAGAATAACTAGATAATACGTTCCACTCTTAGTGATCGACACTCTACTTACCATTATATTCATACTAATCGGGTACACTGCTCGTTAAAGTGTGTGTTATTGATAAGTCGGCTAAATATAAATTTAAAACTTGAATACTGCTAAAACCACAACGACATACCGTGGGTATAAAAATTAGAGCAATACGCACGCACATCAATGATATAGTTTTTTATATCAATGCTAAGGGATGTAAGTTGGAGGATCATAGTGAACCTGCAAACTACAAAAATGCATTATTAGATCTTGTATCTGATGAATAGCTCAAAACTATGAATGTTAAGATGCAGTCCTTGAAAGACAATCACTCATGGAGCTTGATTGATCTCTTACCAATCAGTTAGACTGTGAGGTTAAGAATGAGTTTCTTGATGAGAAGACTCAAAAGGACAAACTTGTACACACATTTAATGCACGCGTAGTAAAAGGAGTTTACTCGTACTCAAGAAATTGACTATGATTAAATCTTCCTACCTACAAACATTAAATGTATAAAGATGATTAATTGTCATACCTGTTTTCATGTAAATGAAATATGACAATAGGATATCAAAACACTTTTCTTGTTGATTACCTTTGCGAGGACGATGAGTAATCAAAAGGGTTTATAAATCCATGTGTGGATTAGATCATGCATCTAGGAGCAGAGATCTTAAGTTAATTATAAAATCATTAATTTGATTTTGATTAATAAGATTACTCCTAAGTACACTGAGAGCAAGTTGGAGCACTGTATTTATTTTCTTAAATCTCATATGTCATTAACATATTAGAAACAATATTCCATCTAAGCTAGACTTTAATCCTTAGCTTGGAATGAAGTTTCTCTTGAGGGATTTATAAAATAAGACATACAACCTTGTTATATATATATATATATATATATATATATATATATATATATATATATATATATATATGTGTTTATTAGAATAAACATAAGCGGTTATTAAGTCTAAACACAATATGACACGTTATTGAGGGGACCTTAAATTTAACTGAAGGATTCATTATGTAAGTCGTATTATGCATTGGACTATTTACATCATTTACATGAATGCAAGATGAGTTGATAACAACAAATATCTAATTGAAAGTTATTAGATAATTGTTAAACGAACATTATAATGGACCTACAAAATTGCCATGTCTTTCCATTAAAATGGAAGTTTGTCTATCTTGAGACAACACTAATGTTATCCATTTTCGAATCATTTTGTGTAAATATACCTTAACATAACATGTAACAGTTGATTCTACTGTTACACAACATACCTAGAATCAACCATTTTATAATATCATAAATTGCTCACAAGAGATTTCTTACTTGAAGCGTAGTCTGACATGTACATGGGAGCAGACATAACTTAAGCGACTTTCAGAGTAATTACCAGAAGTACATCTTCATTTTCCAATGTTTGAAATCTTGTTCCTCAAACTTTTCCAGTTTGTCAAACCATGAAACGATTCCCTCGTAGTCATTTGGAACAAATTTAAAGCATTAGTAAACTCAAAATAATTATATCCAAATATGTATATGCCTTAAAGAACCAGAACCAAATTCCATAAACCCGTTTATTCCGAACACAAATATTGCTCCAAAACAGCGATTCTAAATCAAAGTGTCGAACACGGAGGATAAACCGAAATTGTCTAAATCAAAATTAGATCATGTTCCAACATTTCCGCACACAAAACCGTATGCAAATGCAAAGCAATATGGCGTAAACATTTTCCAAATGATTTGAAAACCATTAATATTAAATGTTTTGAAAACAGTTAAATGCCGTCCCCAAAATCCAATCAATATCATCAGTCAATTAAATGGAGTATTAATATATACATACTGTTAGTGCAAATATTACGATATTTAAACTAAACGGTTTCTTCGGTTTTAATAATGACAAACATGTAACTTGTAATACATAACGTAAAATGTGCAAGTTACTTGTAAACACAAATCATCAATGCATACTTACATCAACACCTCTCGACGTCTCAAGTATGCTTCAACAAAGTCGTAGATTTCCATCCCGACGTAAATCACTCAAGTTATGGACAAATAAATATACTACTTGACAAATGATCAAAGGATTACATTTTTCTATAAACTTCACATTTTTAATGTGACAAAACATTTCTTTCTAAAATATATTTTACAAATCATTTTTAAATTAAAAAGAAATATTTTATTTTGAAAAATAAGTTTAAAAATCCCAACAGTCAATTCCCCCCCCCCCCCCCAAAACAGCTCAAACGTTCCCAACTAAACCTCCCCCACTAAAAACAAACGGAGGAGCGTCCACGGTACAACTAAAGTACCGACGGCTCCACTAAATTTAGTGGAGCCGTCTGACAATTAGTGGAGCCGTGCCTCTGTAACGGCTAGTTTTCCCTTTGCCTATAAATAGTGGATCATTTTACACTTCCAATGATTTTTCCAGTTAGTTTTCTCTGGTCTAATACCTCCTCACTTAGAACACTTTCTTTGATCATTTAGAGAGTCTTAGTTTGTTTAAGAGTGATCCTTTCATCCCACCAAGAGATCCTCTTCATTCCTCTTCAAGTGCAAGAGAAGAACACAAGGTATCCAAGTAGATACAAAGTGTTGTCATTCCTCTTCAAGTGCAAGAGAAGAACACAAGGTATCCAAGTAGATACAAAGTGTTGTAGTTGTAGGTAGAAGCACTTGTAACAATTGTTACACTCTTGATTGTATCATAACATACATCAAGATCATTTTTCTTTTGAGAGTTTGTGAGGGAAGATCATTGTGATCTTATAGAGATATTGAATATCTCTAGTAGCCATTGGGCTAGTGTGTTGATCAAGTTGATCAAAGTTAGATAGGGTAGATTGAGTCAAGTGAGGGTTGATCATTGTGATTTTGTCGAGATCTTGGAGATCTCTTGAACCTTGTGGGCTTGTGTGATTGATCAAGAAGATCAAGGGTAGATTGGGTAGATCGAGTCAAGTGAGAGTACATCATTGTGATCTTGTTGAGATTTTGGAGATCTCTTGAAGCCATTGGGCTTGTGTATTGATCAAGTGGATCAAGGGTAGATCGTGGTAGATTGGTGCTAGCTAAGATTAGCACTCGACATCTAGCTTAGTGTCGAAAATAGGATAAGCGACGTGTACGGTTTTCTCCGCCAGAAGGGAGCTTGTTGATTAGTGAAGTAACTCTCGAGTTGGGTACTCGGGGAGTGGAGTAGGGCGAAGAGGAGCTTCGTGACCGAACCACTATAAATCACCGTGTCCGGTTTGCGCCTTCTTACTTATCTCTTTACTTTTATTTCATTCTTTATCGGTTTATATTTATATTTGCATTGCGTTTATGTTTGTGTGGCTAGTTGCTTATGTTATGTTGATTAAGTATGTGTCATGGTTTGATTGTGCTTGTGTTGTAGTTTACTATATTTATCTCTAGATGTTATATGACCATAGTGGACACTTTTCATATTACGTCACACTTGATCGGGTGTTTGATACAAAAGGTTTTTAAGTTTTTAAATGGAAACGTATTTAACCCCCTCCCCCCTCTACGGTTTCCACAATTGGTATCAGAGACAGATCGCTCAAAATTTTAAAACAAATGGTTTTCAAAATTGAGTACGATCCATGTATCAAATTACCTATGAAGGTGATAAAATATGAAAAGTATTTAGTTGCTTAATACTTACAAGTTTTGTTGTTAAGTATACTTTGTCATACTAGCTTGAAGGTTATCTTAAACCAATAAAATAATAGAGTTTTAAGTGTCTGGTCATGTTTTTCGTCGAGTCATCGCACTAAAACTGTAAACTAAATCAGAAAACAGAACACGGTACTAGTAAATATAGGACGGTACCGTTATATTTAACGGTACCATGGGGTATTTAATGGTACCGTGCCTCTGTCTGTCAGTTTTCAGTATTGGGTCATTTTCAGAAATTCTTATAAAATCAACCATAAGTCCGTAGGAGTCGTGTCACCCATCATTTTAAACAATGTTGAGTCTACTTTCATTTGAAAAATACTTTTATGAATTAGTTCTAAATGAAAGTATGTTAAAGTCCTTGATTTTCAACTAAAGGTCTTTTTGGTTATGCCGTTTGCATAAATTTTTGGTTAAACTGAAAAAGGGCGTTTCAACTTTTGAACCTTGACGTGTTCACAAAGTGATTTGGTAAAAATCTTTGAAATGGGGAGGAAATCAATTCATTGTTAAATAAAATCAAGCTAAGTATACATTGTTATACTTAATACACAAAATGACGATAAGTATTTTTGTGTGTTAACCTAAATGGCTATTTATTTTTATTTGTATCTTAGTATTGTTAGTTAATATTTTTGTATGCTTATTGTTATCTTTAGTTAAGCTAATTTTATCTATAAGCATAAGTGTCTTTCATGCCTTGTTGCTATTTGTTTATTATAGTTTTCCGGTTTATGCGTTTATAAGGCTCATGCTAAATTACTTGCACTATATTAAGTAATTAGTTTGCATTGCATATAGGCATAGACCATTTTTCTTGCATTTGCTGCAAGTTTTAAAAATGGTTTAGTAACCTTCTTAGGAATAGAAACTAAGTTGGTAGATCATGTGTGTCGAAAGATATTGTCTTACACAATTATTTTTCCAAAGGTTTAAGTGTAAAATGTATATCACCCCAAAATACTTAACACTTTCATAAAATCCGTAACATGATCTCTAAATCATTACATCATTTTGTCTTGCTTGACCATGGGTTGTCTAAACAAGATAAAAGATCATATTGATACATTAGTATTTAAGTAAAAGAAAATGTATTAAACTTGCATTGATCTAACACACATACAAAATGTTTTAAACTTTTAGTATTTACGTATGTTGTATAAAAATAGTTAAGATAATTACTTTTATACCAATGAGGTGTCGAAAAACTAAGAATATTATACTTAATAATATAAATAGTTTTTCTCAAATAAAAATAAATGACAATATCAAAGTAGTAACTTAATCTGTCATTAACCTCACACATACAACTAGTATTAGAATAAATGGAACACACTCCTTAAATTTTTATTTTCTTTTTAAAAAAAGGAGTGATTGTGAGGGTCAAGAATGATTTTGAGTACATATCAATTCATTATTCAAATTATGATTGATATCATTATCGAATCTAATTGACAAGTTTTCGAGTGTGGACATGAAATTGGAGTCATTATTTGTCTAGCTTCAAGATAACATCAAAATATGATGAAATGTATTATCTTGAATCTACATACTCAATCACATTTGATTGTTATGAAAATAATGACGTCCTCTCAAGACGAAAATAATATGCATCGGATCATAACTCACATTTGTGTTGAAGATGCCATATTGAGTCTTCTTGTCCAATGGTTGTGTTCCAAACTTTAAACTAATATGTTTAAAAGATGCATAAAACACACAACTAAGTAGGATTGACAACTTGGATGTTTCATCCGAAATATAAAAGTAATTTACATTGCAATGCAATTAGTAAATGTGTCATTTCCGAAAACCAAACACGAGCAAACAAACAACATATATAAAATTTGCTCATGAACAACTCAACACTCAAGGTCATATGTCTAGTAAAAGTGTCACACATAATATGTTATTAACTATTATGTAAGTCATCAATCTTTGAGAATATCACATGTATTTCTCTTATCAAAAGATTGACAAAGGATAACTTATAACCTACGCATCTTATTTTCTTTGTAACAAGAATGGTTATGTTACAAGAGAATACATTGCATCCTGTTAACCAATATAGGATATTAGAGTTGAATAATAACCTAATACAACATGTGTCATTGTATAAACAAGTAAAATTGGTCATACACTAAAATACTTGTCTCACTAAGCATTCATAAGAGTGATAAGTTTCCTCTTAGAAAAGCATGTTTGTTGAAATATAAAATATGTCTCATTTCAAATATAATACTCACAAGATCTATTGAGGTAATAAACCTTTACTAGATTCTTTTCTCAAGATATGCAAAGGAGCATTCTTGAAACATACACGATGTAGTAGATTCTACATTGTATCACATTAGAGTGTCTCTTGGTTCTAGCATACATCAAGATCATTTTTCTTTTGAGAGTTTGTGAGGGAAGATCATTGTGATCTTATATAGATATTGAATATCTCTAGTAGCCATTGGGCTAGTGTGTTGATCAAGTTGATCAAAGGTAGAAAGGGTAGATTGAGTCAAGTGAGGGTTGATCATTGTGATTTTGTCGAGATCTTGGAGATCTCTTGAAGCTTGTGGGCTTGTGTGATTGATCAAGAAGATCAAGAGTAGATTGGGTAGATCGAGTCAAGTGGGAGTAGATCATTGTGATCTTGTTGAGATTTTGGAGATCTCTTGAAGCCATTGGGCTTGTGTATTGATCAAGTGGATCAAGGGTAGATCGGGTAGATCGTGGTAGATTGGTGCTAGCTAAGATTAGCACTCGACATCTAGCTTAGTGTCGAAAATAGGATAAGCGACGTGTACGGTTTTCTCCGCCTGAAGGGAGCTTGTTGATTAGTGAAGTAACTCTCGAGTTGGGTACTTGGGGAGTGGAGTAGGGCGAAGAGGAGCTTCGTGACGGAACCGCTATAAATCACCGTGTCCGGTTTGCGCCTTCTTACTTATCTCTTTACTTTCATTTCATTCTTATCGCTTTATATTTATATTTGCATTGCATTTATGTTTGTGTGGCTAGTTGCTTATGTTATGTTGATTAAGTATGTGTCATGGATTGATTGTGCTTGTGTTGTAGTTTACTATATTCATCTCTAGATGTTATATGACCATAATGGACACTTTTCATATTACGTCACACTTGATCGGGTGTTTGATACAAAAAGTTTTTATGTTTTTAAATGGAAACGTATTAACCCCCCCCCCCTCTATTTTTTCCACACATACAATGACTTGTATCAATTTGGATACATGTATATATTTGCAGCCGTCATTTTATGAGAATAAACACACAAGGACTTTGAGTATTGCATGATAAACCATACCATCCATTTTCATTTTGTATTTAATCTCCCAAATTAAAATACAGATAAAAACAAATGCTATTATCACCATGATACACCTAGACAAAATATGTATATAAAATATACATAGTTTGTTTCAATGAGCAATCACGTATATATCATGCTGTGGAATTGTAAGGTACTTGTGTTTCATTAAATACATGGAAGAACTATGTGCCTTCCAAAGCCAAGTGCAAACGAATTCTCTTTAAGAAAAACCATCTTTTTGTGATATCAAAACACCACTACTACAAAATGAAGTTAAAGCGACACTGATAAAGTGTTGTATTATGTGTTTAAAATGTTGCATTATGCATAATGTGACACTTTATCAAGTGCTACGTTATGTAACGTTGCCTTAGGTATAAGCGACACTTTCAATTGGAATGTGCAACATCTTTTAAATGTGTTGCCTATGTTTACTAAACGTGATGCTTTAAAGTGCAACACTTTTTACACTCAAACATAACACTTTTTATACTTAATTGTAACACTTTCACACTGAATTGCAACAATTATTACATTAAAATGCAACGCTCTCTATACCAAAGTGCAACACTTTTTACATTAAAATGCAACAATTTTTTAGCTTAAATGCAACACTTTTCAAATGAAATGCAACATTCTTTCGCACAACCACAACACTTTTAGATTCAAGTGCAACATTTTCTCATTATTACAACTAATTTTGCAACACTTTATTCTTTGAAATGCAACACTGTTAGTTGTTTTCCATCATATAAGGTGACGCTTCTATAAATGATTAGTGACACTTTTGTTTCACACAATACAATGCTAAATATGTTATATTTATATCATACGCATTCTTTGAAAAGGTCTAATAATACATTGATAATTAACATTTGTTCAACTACAGGAATAATAAAATACCATAGATAACATCGTTGTGTACTTTGACAAACCAACATAAAACTTCTAGTGAACAAAAGAAAAAGCAGTCAAATTGCATGTAACCCGAGACATCTTGAGTTCATCTTTGCAAATCTCGAGCTTCAAGTACTATAAAACGACGTTGCCTGGTCCAAATGAAAACGATAGAAAATATTGTTAGTTTACACTCGTGATATATATTCAAATAGAAGACCACCAAATCTGTACAATAAAGTAGATTCCAACATAGTTTAAGATAACACTATAAGCCCAAAAAGAGATCACTAGACTACATAGCAACAATATAAGTAAAATTCAGTTTAGTGTAATATCAATATAGTGTAAGTGTAAAGCTCAGCCTAGGACTGCAATCCCAGGTCCACAAATTGAACAATTCTCGCAAAATTGGTTTCTACTAATTTGGAACTACATAACCTTAGATCAAGTGCCAAGGACCAAAATAGTCATAGTAGTTCAGCTACGGCCTACACTAAATGAAAGTTCTATAATTTAATGATACAACATTCCAATAAACAGGCCAACCTTTTACATCCTAATCCTAATCCTATTCAGATTGTGTGTCATTAAATGACTTCATATATCATATATGACATTGTAAGCAAGTTACTGAAAGCTAGGTTTTAAAAAGCGCGATGCGCGTCGATGCAATAAGGGTTAAAAAGCCGAGGCGCGAGGCGCCGAGGCGAATGCGCGCGCATCACGTACCCGAGGCGACAATTTTATAAAAAAATATTTAAATTATATATAGTGCACAAAACACATTAATAACACATTTATACCACATTTAATGTCAAAAGATACCATGCATGTTCATAGTTCACGATTCTATATTGATAAAATACATAAATAGTTGAAAACTAAGATCAAAAGTCTTGTCGTTTATAAGGAATTGGTCAAATGGGACCCATATCTTAAAAGTAGAGCCCATGAGAAGAAGCCCAATACACATTATTAAGTCCAATTTTATGTTATAAGGCCAAAAGTACATGATGCGCAAAAAAGCGCTGATGCGTGCATCAGCTGATGCGCGCGCATCACCTCGCATCCCGTAAACGCAATGCATTAGGGTGTCTGATGCAACAGAGCCGTGCATCGCAACGCATCACGCATCAGGCGCGCCTGATGGGCGCTTTTTTAAACATAGACTGAATGTCGGGCTATATGCATTTTTAGAATATATTTTTCTAGAATCTATATATGCATGGCTCTATAAAAGAAATGCAACATCAAGCATATTATATACTAAAACAAGATATGCACCTATAATTGGTAAATAAAATACCCGCGACCAATTTGTTCGTAAGAAGATTAGAGGTTGAAAATAAGAATGTTATGTATGGTTTTTTTGGGTCAAAATGGGCAGGCAGGTCAGTTTGTCATGTAAGGTTCTATTTAGTCATGTAATATGTTTAGAGCATCTTTTGTATGGAATTCGAATAAGATAGACGTACCTTGAACCAAACATATATAACCAAAAAGTATACGATGTCCATTGTACTCTTTGTTCACACAGCCAGAAAAGGATCTACATATGCACTTCCATCTTCACCACTTCCGTCTTCTTCTGGAGCCTTCTAGTTCTTCATTTGTTCCTTCATTATTAAGGGAAAAAAGCTAATGGTACAATTAAATATATTAATTATATATCATATCTTACAATTGAGCCTTTCTGTTTCATCATACGAATCAGCATATACGTGTCCTTTCCTTTCATGCGTGCGCTCAAAAATTTTAAAATAATTTGGCTATGATAGATTTACATAATTATATTCAAACCTAATGTCTATATTGGTTGTGTTTGGTACAAGGCTTCTATGAGATTACGGGGGCTTAAACTTTTAAAATAACTCGGCTTATAAAATAAGCATTGCCTCCATAAGCCCAAGCTCATTGAAAGGTGCTTATAGCTAGTCAAATTATTTAAATATTCTTTAAAATATAATGGATTATCACGCAAAAGTTGTAAATATATCTTAATTCAATTTAATGTATTTTTATGGGATTTTATACTAAAAAGCTTCGGCTTCAACTAATTTGTCAAATCGCTTTATCAAACTATAAGCTCTAGCTTTCGAATTATAATATAAGCCCCAACCCAAACATCAGCTCTAGCTTTAGCTTCAGTCCCAACTCTAGCTCGTTTCGTCAAAAATAGTGTCGTCACAAATTTTCAAATAGATTTAGAATTTGACTAAAATTTAAGTTTACGACTTAAGAGTCCAGCCCGCTAATTTCCTCCGCCAAAAGTAATTTCCCCGCCAATTATTCACATAGGGTTGACAGTTAGACACCACGTTTCTTCATCTCCATCCTCAACTACTTACAAACGTCCAAACCATGATAACCCAACACCACAACCCTTCTGTCCGCGTCACCACTACCATCACTTGCGATTTGAATATTCTAGGTGGTTTAGTGGGGCTCTTCCCGGCTAATATACACCCAGTCAAATTTTGAGTGGACAAACCGACAACACGGAAGTCACCTACGAGCAAAAATGGGCATATATCTCTCCATCCACCTTTTTTTTGCAAAGTAAATTTCATTTATTGGTGGTCTTTGTTTGCTACTTGTGATCTATTACTTTTCATATTTGTTACACATTTGCAAATTGTGAATGCCAAGTGTTCGATGAAATGTCTAAATGGAATATTAGCAATAAATTATATGGATGTTCGGGACTGAATTGAGCACACATGCTCTTTGATAATGCTAATGAATAATTCACATTGAAAAATTATTATTTTTCAAAATCTACTAGTCTGTACAACTTGATACTATAATAAGACTTTGTAATATACAAGTAAATACTACTTCAGCCGGAAAAGCTAGAAATATACCTCCAAGGTGTTGGTATTAGGCTTATTTTCTAGCATATGGACTTGTTAAAATTTGAAAGTAGCTTATAGCTTATTCGTTTGAGGTTACAATAATGATAAACTAACAACCTAAAAAACTTGTTGAATTCTGAAAGACAAAAAAGGCTATGTGATATACTTGCTACTTAAACCCCTTCAATCCATCAGTGTAATCAAACAACACCAAGTCTTGTCCGTTTTATATGTACTATAGTAGTGTCTTTGTCATTAAGGTAGAACTTGCAATGGGTAAATGGTAAAGGTGATACAATATAAAAAAAGGCTTGTTTAGTATGCAAGGTAACATTTTTTATGCATGTTTAATAGTTTCTTAATTTTAAGCTATCTTTTGGTAATGTTGTAACACCCCCAAAATTTTCAACGGTCGCGGAAGCATACAGAACCTTGAGGGTGCTACTTGTGGGTGCAACGATTGGAAATCATAACAGGAGGTAACAAAGAACGGGATACATACTCCGTTTTTAATTAAAAATCAATAATTAGAGTTTTACAAAAAAATAATTCATAGTTTAGATAGAATTTAGGCCCATTAAGTACAGTGGTCCCACATAAAAACAAGTCTCAAATAAATTTTGTCAGTCTGTCAGAAAAAGCTCCATGACCCTTGCCTTGCCAAATCATGACATACCAAATCAATCACACACCTGAGAAAAACATGCTAAAAAGTCAGCAGAAAAGCTGGTGAGTTCATCGGTTTGAATAAATTCATCAAATAATTAGTTTGGACCAGCATGATCATTATAACACATATAATGTCATACAAAAGTATCTATCGCGCTAGCACTAAGTTCATGCAACCGAAGCTCGACAGTTTAGTGTGCTAATCTCTAACACATAAATGATAGTCAAGGGGCTCTTAGCGAGTGTTTAACCCAATACACTCGAAGTCCGACTTGCTATACGTTCGCCTTGACCTGTCTGGCCAACCGAACGGGGGAGTCACCCCAATAGATCTATCTAAAGCAATCGCGCTTCCCAAAGGAAATTAACGGCTCATGAAAATGGGCATGATAGTGGGTTCTAGGGCTTAGGCTAACTACGCAATAGTTTTGAGAAAAAGTAATAACATTATGGTCCATAAAAGATTTTGCATGTTTCTCACCCCATATTGGTAAAACAAGTAAAAGTAAAAATTGGGCTATAAACTCACCTTTAATGGTCTGAACAGTGAATGCTGTGAAATTAAGGAGTGCACGGCACCAACACGTAACCTAGATTAAATAACCATGTCTTAGTTCAAGGATTAAATTCAAGTCCTTTCAGATTTTAATTTCAATGTTTTAGTGTATCTATGTTGTTGTCACTTGTGTGGCGGCAAGTGTGGTTACTAAGGTCTCTCCTAAACGATGGTGAGGTGTAACTCTATAATTGACCTAAAGGTACGGTAATGAGGGGTTGGGAATATTATGCAATCTAAAGTACGAACGAATTAAATCTAGTTGTGATATATATATATATATATATATATATATATACATATGTATATATATATACATATGTATATATATATACATATGTATATATATATACATATATATATATATATACATATATATATACATATGTATATATATATATACATATGTATATATATATACATATGTATATATATATATATATATATATATATATATATATATACATATATATATATATATACATATGTATATATATATACATATGTATATATATATATATATATATATATATATTTCTATGTTGTAGTTGTGTAATTTGTTCGTTATGTTCAAGTATGTAAATTTTAAAGTATGACCTATTATATGTGACATATACATATGTGTATATATATATATATATATATATATATATATATATATATATATATATATATATATATATATATATATATATATTATTTCTATGTTGTAGTTGTGTAATTTGTTCGTTATGTTCAAGTATGTAAATTTTAAAGTATGACCTATTATATGTGACATGTATTTCCTACTAAGTATATGATTGGAGAAATCGAATATAACGTTAACCTTTAATAACTAGGTTAATTTAACTAAGTCCTCATTACTATTCATTTACACAATATTAGTTTAAGGTTTTATGTTTCGTCGAATTTATTTAAGTTTGATATATTATTAGTGACGTTCATTTTTATTTGATTTAGTTTTTTAAAAATAACAATGTAAGTGTTAACATATATATATCCCGTCGTGTTTTATGGTCTACACCTATCATGAATTTGATTTGTTATTCTTTTGAGTGCCACATTTTACTACTCAAGTATATGTCAATATATATCTTTATTTTTCCCAAGTGTATGTAATATTACTTGTATAACAATGTATATATATCTAGTCTAGTTGTTTTAATCATTTTCGTCGCGTTTAACATTTCGGCTATTATAGTTTTCATGTACTAGCAGGTTAAAATGAAATTTCATTTTTGTCTTTCGGCTATATAAGTTTTTACTTGTCTATATGTTAGTTAATACAAATTATTTTCGTGCACGGCTCAGGTTCATTTCATTTGTTAGCGATAAGTAGCAATATAGTTGTCATTCAAATTTTATCTTTAATACCTATTGGGCTGCGGCCCACTGGGTTCGAGGAGGGGGAAACTAAAATTGTCAATGGGTTGGGTTTTAGTATTAATGTGTACGCAAGCAAGGTGGGCCGACTGGGTTTATTCACAGGCCCATAACGTGGCCTAAGTATAAAAGGGTTAACTGTCGGGCTTGGGAGTGGACTTTAACCTTAGGTTCTAGTTGGGCCTTGGCATTGGGGATTTCGGCCTGGTATGTTCAGCAAGGAAACACAGACCTCCAAGTTAACGACTTGGTGTAATGTCTCCTGGCATTCATTATTTTGGCCGAGAATGGCCATTGGCTTGGTTCCTTACGACTCAATTCATTGGCTAGGTTCGAGTACTACTCGACCTTGTGCCTTGAGGGTCTAAGTGGTAACAAGGTTTGGGTTTCTTGACTCACCTATAGATCGACAAGAGGAATTCTTTTCCCTCACATGAGCGTAACTCCTTGGTTCCTATATGTCATTACCTCGCTAGTTTCTTGGGATGTATTTCCCACAAGGTCTTTAGTATTCCACTCAACTTCCAACCATCCTCATAATGGTGTTATCTCTTATTGAGATTTTGGGTTTAAGGTCGAGTGAGCCTTCCAAGGTTGAACCGTGGGTGTAAACCTCATGGGTTGGGGTCAATTGTTGCTAATGAACTCGAGTTAACCTTCCTCTATGTGAGGTAATTTTCCCAGCCTATCCTGACCACTATTGCACCTAGCTTTGGTGGTCACTGGTTCGGTTATGGTCACTGTTGGTCACAGTGGGCTGTCGTTACCCACTTAGCAATTTCACAACCTCCTACCTAGCCTTCCTAGACTAGTATTTCATCCATTACCACAATATTTCCAGGTTCAAATCATGAACCTGGGGTTCCTGGTGGCTTCGGATACAACACAACCATGAGTATTAACAACTTAAATCTATCAACTATCTCCTATGCCACACTAACGACAACAACAACAACAAATTTCTCACCATTCATCATTCTTATTCGATCATTCTAACTATCATATTACTTAAATTCTTCCTCACAATCTATAAGTGTTACTGGGAAAACAACTCGACAGAAAAACTAATAACATCAATACTTAATTTATTCATTCATTCGACCTATAATTACCTATTATGAATGAATCTAAATAAATAATAGAACCGAATCTAATTTCTTACAATGATTCTTGAAGGATGAAACTTGAATGAATCTTCAAATCCGAGAACCCACTGCTCCAATACCGATCAATCCCAACCTCCAAATCGAATCACAACACCTCCACTCTTAACCTTTCTTGAGAACTTCTCAGATCTTGGATGTGTTTTTAGTGATTTATGATTCGATAATCTCTTGGAGGCGCGGCTTAAATGGCGAATATTGGAGAGTAACTCCATGGGACTTTCGGATTTGGGGAGAATAATCTTTCCCTTTGTGTGCTATCTCCACTTCAATAGTTTTCTCCTATGTTGACTCGTGTGGTTTCCTATACCCGTGAAGGAGATGGGGTTTTCTAGGTCAAAGGGATTGTATCTATAGTGGTGAATGATGGAGATGGGTCGTTGATTTCATGGGGAAGAGATGGGGCGGACAAAAGAGATGGGTAGGGTTATAGGTTTTGTTTTGGAGTTTGTGTGAGTGGGTGAGTGATGTTTTTATTTTAAGTGTGTATTGAATAATTATTAAAGTGTGGTATTTTTATACTCGCGTCCTGTTAAACTGAGTCAAATTCGGGTCCTTCCTGGAACCGTCACAAATATGAGATAATATATCTTTAAAGTCGTTATGTAATACTTGAACATATTTTTGAGTCCTTAAGTATTCACTAATATTCCTGAGTCTCAGATTTATTTTTGGTTTGCGTGTGGTATCAGTCTGAGTGAAACTGGGATAACCTCCCGTTCTCATTACCATATAGTGTGTAAATTACAAGATGTGATAATTTCACTGTTCTTTGGTGAGATTTTCGGGTGACAATATGTGCAAGTCTGTTATCCGTTTTAACACATAACGGTCTAGTCAGGTGTCCTAGTCATAGAAAATGAATTTTCAATAATATAAATATTAGGGAAATTTTACCATTTGTCACAAATGTCGTCAAGGATGGAGAGTAGAGTTAGCATTAGAATCTGCAACGATAGCCAACAAGCTGGAGATGTACTAGAGTTGGGCTTAAACCAATCTGATGATGGCGAAGGTATGTTGTGTCTATGTGGAGTGTTTATATAGTTCAATATTATCCTTTACTCAGTAGAAGATTTATTGATTCAAAGCTTTTCTTTGTAGTACAAGTGATTGGACGCAGAAGAGTTAGAGGACAAACATCTATGCCAAAAATTTGGACCAAACATGATGGTGATCGTATCACTGTTCCGTTCAATGAAAATGGACAACCTGTTGATAAGAAAACAACATGCAAACTAAGTCATTTCATAAGATCACTTGTAAGGAGTGGAAAGTATTGTCCACTTCACAAACCATGGCTTAAAGTAGGCATTGCCAAGAACAAACTTTGCTAGACATCTTTAATGTATGTTAGAAACACATTCATATTTAACTAACTAGTGTATGTTTCCACTTATAATTACATTTTTTTTTCTTTTGCTTTGAAGGATAGGTTTGATCTTCCCCCGCGTTCTGATGATTGGATTATGAATTCTTTTGGGAATAAGGTGAATATTTGGAGGGCTAGAGTCAAGAAAGACTATTATGATCCATCTTTGTCATTTCGTGATCAAATCAATTCCAAGCCAAAACGAGTGCGCCTCGGTGACTGGAATAAACTCGTTAAGTCGTGGAATAAAGAAAATTCAAAGGTATGAAAATTGATATGTTTATGGGAATACACATTTTAAATAATGGAAAAAAGGCCACATAATCCTTACTTGTGCTTATTTTCACCACTGTTCCTTGTTTGTGTTTAAGATCATTATTTGCAAATTTCCTTTACTCCACACCATTACTTTCTTGTCAAACATATATGTGAACAAACGATTTTCTAAGTTGATACTAGTTTTCCTACTTACTCTAAAGTTGCCTAATGATTCTTAAAATTAGTATTAATAGTTAGGCTTACTGATTGTTGTTTTAAGTTGCTAAAAATAAATGTTAACTAATAATTAAGTCAATGAGAAACATATAATGTGACGTGACTCTACCAATGGTTAAGTTGTTGCACAGGTATGCCTTAAAAGTTAAAAAGTGCATGCTAACATTGGTTGCTTATTCAAATTCCACTTCACATTGGAAAGGAAGGTTCAATATGTTACATACTTACATGTGATTCATATATATAATTCAATCAGAAACTGTGGAGTCTATGTATCAGTATGACAATCGATCTATGCCATGATTATTTGAGCAAATTTAGTGTGTGCTGGTATGTGTTATAGTATTATCTATGTTTCAGATTATATAACAGTTACGTACCTTAGTACACAACACTACCTGAAGCTAGCACAAGTACAATGAGTTGTTGCTGTTTCTAAATTGTAGTAATATTATGTCAGGAAGATAGAGCTATAGAAATAATAAACCTTATAGTAAATGTGAATTTTGAGACCTTATGTCCTAGTATGTTAGGAACAAAACTGAAATCATTCAACTTTAGGCCTAAAACAGGTAAAAATTAGAGGTGAGAAATGGGTCGGGTTGGGTCAGTTTGGGTCATGGGTCAAGTGGTGATGGGACAAATGGGTCATTGGTCAAACGGGACATGTTTTAGAAATGGGTCAAACAGGCTGTGTCGGGTCAACCCGTTATGTTTCGTGCTTGCTTCGCAAAAGACACTGGATTGCAAAAAATGTCGAAGCTACAAATGCAATTGATGGAACGTGATGATGATGCTTGATGACTTGAGGCAATTCACTTCTACTTTATTTCTTGTTACTGCATCTTTGGCTACTGTATTTTCATTTTGGCTACTGTATTTTCATTCTGGCTACTGTAGTTGTAATGGAAGTTGCTACTGTAATGCTACTCAATTTTTTGCTTTGGAACTTGTAATTGCTATGGAACTTGTGCTTTGTATTATGGCTACTTATCTTTTAAGTAGCAGTTGTACTTGCTATGGAACTTGTGCTTTTCATTTTATCGTTACTACATTTGCTTTTTGGCCATTGTGCTGCTGCATTATTTGAAGGAAAAAAGTGATGATGCACTTTCCCTCCATTCTTTTTTGCATTTGGGTTCCTGTTGCCTAAACCTGAAACTGACCTAACTAAACTGAAAAAAACCCGAGCCGACCTGAGTCCAATTTGGTTCGGTTTCGGTCCAGCTTTTCCACACATTTCGGTTTTGGTTCGGTTCGGGTCTGCCCGGTTTGGTTCGGGTATAAATGAAAATGTTCATCAAAATCTTGAAAAGTAAAATCATCTTAGTGTCCTTGATCTAAAACGTATGTAAATGCAACACTTTCCAAAATGTTGTGCAACACTTTTTACAATGTTGCCTGATTGAATAAGATTTGTAGCACTTTAAACCAAAGTGTTGTACTTTTCTTTTAAGAAAATGCACCATTTTTATAAAGTGTTGTATTTTACGATAAAAGATGCAACACTCAGAAAATAATGTTGCGTTAGATCCTTAAATGCAACACTTATTTAGTAAAATGTCGCTTTATTATTATTGAAGTCTATAATGCAACAATCTTCTAAAGTGTTGCTTCTAAATTGCGGCAATAGCTTCATTTTCTTGCAGTGCACGCACAAACAATTTGATTTTATATACAACCATCTATTAGATTGGTTCATAGAACAAAAAGGCAGAAAACATCGAACAAGACTCCAAAACACCGAAGTTAAACACGGCAAATAATACTCGAAATCGGTATCTAAATAGTTTGTTCTTTGTTGGGGATATATCAAAAATACGTACCGATTTGATCCCGTAAATGCCGTATACAAACTTGTTCGTGTGAATCCCGTAACCTATTCAACAATATGAATTTGTAACTTGGATTGGAACCAGAATCGTGTAATCACTTTCAGAACAAACTATTTGGCGGTACACCCAAATGTTTGAGCGGATAAGACTGGTTTCCCAAACAAGAACTAGATTTTGATTCATTGAGAAATCTTGTACCAAAATAAAAATTGTTCGATGGTTGGTTCTTCTTTTCGTACGAAGAAACGAAAACAGAGGACCATTTCCTCATAATGAAATTTTGTGTGTGTCTGCCATAGGGACAGTTCTACATGCATATATATGTCAAATTGAAATAACCAACTTCACATATATAATTTTAATATTATTGTAATGTGAAGAGAAGAGTTAGGAGAGAATGATGTATATTACTGAATGATCCATTAGGGTTACAATCATAGCCTTGTATATATAGGCTCTAATAGAATATTCTAGAGTATAGAATTACATAAATAAGGAAGTGAATATACATTCTAAAATATTACAATACTCCCCCTTGGATATTCACACAAGATTATACGCAAAGATGATGCTTGCTGCCTCATTAAAAACCTTACCAAGAAAAACCCAGTGGGATAAAAACTCGGTGAAGGGAAAAAGAGTGCAGCGCATATAATACTCCCCCTCAATTCAACATATATTCTTTAATCGTCGCATTCCAATCTGATAAGCAAGTTGCTCAAAAACTTTTGGTGGTAAAGATTTTGTGAACAAGTCTGCCAAGTTCTCGCTTGATCTAATTTGACGAACATTGATCAATCCATCCATTTGAAGATCATGTGTTGAGAAAAACTTCGGTGAAATATATTTTGTTTTATCTCCTTTAATATATCCTTCTTTGATTTGAGTGATACATGCAGCATTATCTTCATACAACACCATTGGAGTTTCCCTGATTGACTCGAGTCCGCATTCTTCTCGAATATGTTGAATCATCGATCTTAACCATACACATTCTCGACCGGCTTCATAAAGTGCAATAAGTTCAGCAAGGTTTGATGATGTAGCTGTAAGTGTTTGCTTGGTTGATCTCCATGAAATTGCAGTGTTACCATATGTGAAAACATAATCTGTTTGTGACTTTGCTTTGTGCGGGTCTGACAAATATCCAGCATCAGCATATCCAACCAACTTTGATTTCGAATTCCTTTGATAAAACAATCCCATATCACGTGTACCACAGAGATAATGAAATATGTGCTTGATTTCATTCCAGTGTCGCCGTGTTGGCATCGAACTATGTCTTGCTAATACATTTACAGAAAATGCAATGTCGGGACGTGTATTATTAGCAAGATACATTAGAGCTCCAATTGCACTTAGATACGGTATTTCAGAGCCCAGAACTTCTTCATCACTTTCTTTTAGGCGAAATGGATCATCTTCCCGATGGAATGATCTAACGACCATTGGCGAAGTTAATGGATGAGCTTTGTCCATATTAAATGTTTTCAATATTTTCTCTACATAGTTAGATTGATGGACAAAAATTCCATTCTGAAAATGCTCAATTTGCAAGCCAAGACAAAATTTTGTTATGCCAAGGTCTTTCATTTCGAATTCATTTTTCAACAATTTTGCAGTATGTTCAATCTCTTCTGAAGTTCCAATAATGTTTAGATCATCAACATATACTGCAACAATAGCAAAACCCCTTTCCGATCTTTTGATAAAAACACAAGGACTAATAGGATTAGTCTTATATCCTTCTTTCAAAAGATACTCACTCAGGCGATTATACCACATTCGCCCTGATTGTTTTAATCCATATAAAGATCGTTGTAATTTTATGGAAAACATCTCACGGGGTTTTGATTGATATGCTTCAGGCATCTTTAGTCCTTCAGGGACTTTCATGTAAATATCACTTTCAAGTGATCCATATAAGTATGCCGTAACAACATCCATGAGGCGCATTTGGAGGTTTTCCATATTTGCAAGACTAATTAGAAATCTTAAAGTTGAGGCATCAACAACAGGTGAATATGTTTCCTCATAATCAACTCCGGGTATTTGAGAAAACCCTTGTGCCACAAGTCTTGCTTTATATCTGACAATTTCATTTTTCTCATTCCTTTTTATCACAAATACCCATTTATAGCCAACCGGCTTAACATTTTGTGGGGTTAAAACCATGGGGCCAAACACTTGACGTTTTTCAAGTGAATCTAGCTCTGCTTGAATAGCTTCTTTCCATTTTTCCCAATCTTTACTTTGTCGACATTCTTTCAAAGATTTGGGAACATAGTTTTCATCATTTATCACATCACTTGCTATAGCATATACAAAAATTTCATCAACACGTGTTTTATTTCTTTCCCATGTTGTACCATTTTGTACATAATTAATTGAGATCTCATCATTAGGTACTTGTGTCTCTTCCAAAGAATCATTCACATCAATTGTGGAATTGCCATTTTCTTTTAGGATGTTATCCACCTCTTTTGGCATAATATCAACATTTTTGCCAATCTCATTGTTTTGTTCTTTTCTTTTTCATGGATGTGTATCCTTTGACCCAATTGGTCGTCCACGTTTTCTACATATAATAGACTCATCCGATATTTTCGGAATATCAATTCGTGCGGGAGCATTTGCAGCTGGTATATGTGATTTAGTAACTCGTTTTGCCTCAGTGAATGCATCCGGCTGCTCATTGGCTATTCTTTGTAATTGAATAATCTTTTGAACTTCAAGTTCACTTTGACCACTTCGAGGGTCAACGATATGCATTTCCTTTAACATAAAAAAAATGACAAATAAATAAGTGATTATAAAAGCAATTCTTATCAAAAACAAAAAATAAAACTAATCTTGGTATATATAGTATGAGTCGAAAAATATATGATATTTTTGATCAGAGGCTATATCAAACAGCTATCTATATTATAATAAAACCGGAATTGAGTTTATAAAATATTAACTAAACACTTGACAAAATTTACTAGCCATTTTCATGCACTGAACAAAGCAATGATATATTATAATTTTTAGACAAGGAAAAATATTACTTAATAAAATACCATTTATTAATGATAATCGGAAAAAAAAACTCAGCAGTCCGAAACAAAAAAACATTAACCAAACACCAATTATTAAAAAAACATAAAATACGACAAAGAAAAACTAATTCTTAGAGTTTTCCTCTTTAATAATAAGAGCATCTTCCTCTTCAATGTCATCAAAAAAATCAGAGGCATCAAGGTGAGTTCCCATATTTGAGTCATTGAGATCAAGATCTCCTTTTGGAATTGAATCATCATTGAGAAAATCTGGAATCGGCTTACTTTCGAGAAAATTTATATCAAAGTTTCCATCATTCTCGATGAAATTTGTCTCCACACCTTTCGTTTTTTGTTTGAGTGATGCTTGATAGAGATCAACAAAATGTTTAGGTGTACGACATGCTTTTGAAAGATGATTCCTCATTCCACATTTATAGCAAGTTTTTAAAAGCTTCTTCGTAGGCTCATCATGTGAATTTTTCCCTTTTTTAGCCTTATGCTTATTGTCATACGACCTAGAGCTTTCACCATCACGTCGCCAATTATTATTATTATAACCACGTTGACGACCATTATTATTGGTATTTCTAAGGTAGTTACCACGTCCACGATCGCGCCCTTTAATGTATGTTGCATTCGCTTCAGGAAGCGGATTAGAGCCAGTAGGGCGCGACTGATGATTTTTCAACAAAAGCTCATTATTTCGTTCAGCAATAAGGAGAACGGCTGTAATACCTGAAATTCAGATAACTTGTAAAAAGACCAAATTACCACTGAAATTATAAAACCTAAATAAACAAGCTATAAAATTCTGAAACGATTCCGAACTTCTGAAAACGAACCATATATGAAACGAATTAATTTCTGGGACAACATTACATTATTTTGAATGTCCAAAAATTACAAAATATATATACATAATTATATATGCACCGAAATAAATTAAATAAAACTAATTATATTTACAAATCTTTTAAAACAAGATAACTACAAACTAAATAAGGGAATTATATACGAAATTGAATTGTACTCTTATTATAATCTTCTAGGCTGAAATTCTGGACCCAAGCCCCCTCCTAGTCGGTTTATCAAACATAAAAACAAAACACATCATTTTCTAAAAACCCTAAATTCCGAAAACCCTAATATCGACACACACTAAAATCGACCAAGCCTCCATTCGACTTTCTGGAACAGAGCAAGCAATTTTTTGGAGTCCATTGAAGTGTGAGGAAGCTACGAAAAATAGGAGTTGGAATTTAAAGGCACTCGTGTGATCGTGGCGAATTGTTTGTTTCCATAATCATACGCAAGAGGTATAAATTCCTACGACCAAACCTTATGTTGTAAACTTAATATAGTATTTTTCTTGTGATCTTTAGATTGTATATAACTCAGGAAAAATAATAAAAATGAATCATGCAACCTAAATCATGCGTACGAAAAATAATGAGTTAAAACACACGTAATTTGCAAATAATATCATACGAATTTTTTGGATGATGAACATAATTTTTATGTGTTACTTGATGTTAATATAAGCTTAGAAAAATAGCCACTTGATTTTTAGAAGCTCAAAATAATTGATCTTGAATTATGTTTAAATCGGATTATATGAAAAATAAGGAAAAATTAGGAAGAAACCCTAGAACGATTAGGGTTAGGGTTTTGTGTGATGAATCTGGTCTAATTAATGCTCATTAATGATGTGGTGATGATGTTTTGATGATTGGTAACTTTAGGGTTAGGGTTTGGATATTAAAAAGGTTATGCGATTTGAAAATAAAACTAGAAGGGTGTGTTTTGCCAACTTTGAAACTTCTGGGATATTTTTGTAATGTCATATAATTCAGTAGGAATGTGGGAAAAATATAACTTGAGGGTCCTAAGTGTAAATATTGCAAGAAAATGAATTAATGATAATTAAAGGGTACGATTTGAAATTAATTAAAATGGAGGGACTAAAAGTGTAAATTCTGGAAACTTGAAGTTATTTTGAGTAAATAATATTATAAAGGGCGTAGTGTGTAATTTTGACTATTTATGGGCTTGATATGTAACTATAAATAAATTATGATTTAAATTGTAAGTTTTGTAAAGTTAAGGGACCAAATGTGTAATTAATGAATTCTGAGGGGTCAAATTTATACTACATGTAATTCTGAGGATATGTTCTGTAACTTTGTAATATAAGGTGCTTGTTTGGTAAAAATAAATATTATAGGGATTAAAACATGAATTATGTAAATGTAGGGTTTGTTTTGAAAATTATATAACTAAAGGGGTATAAACTGTGAATTGTGAAACTTAAGAGATTAAAATGTCATTCTGAATAACATGAGTATTTAATTCAGTAACTTAAAGTATTTTCATGTTAACCCTTTGAATTAAATAAAAATTACAATTAAAACCCTAAACTTTTGTAACTTGATAAAATGTACCTTACTTCCATAATAATCTTAATAAGGACTTAACCTAATCTGTGATATTATTAACTTACTAATAATGGAAATATAACTAAAGACCCTTTGGACTTCTGTCTTCTACTCCTTAGGTTCGAGGAAGGAGTAATCTCATCTTGTCAGCCTTTATCTTTGTGTTCTTGCGTTCGTAATAAGGTACAGATATTCTGCCCTCTTTCAGTAAGGGTTTTTCATTTCCCTTTTTCCTTTCAGTCCTCGTTTTCTTATTAGGATTTCCTATACCATTGCTATGTTCCCTGCTTGTTTGTAAACCTTTCATGTGACCTCTTATTTGTGAACTTTCCATGTGATCTTTTGTTTTGTGAACTTTCATGAACCTTGTATTTGATCTCTTGTCCTGAACCCTGATCTGTGAACCTTGTTTGAATCTTCATCTAATATACTTGCTATAGAACTAAATTGATTTTGATATAAACCTTAATCTGTTAAATCCTTATTTAAACCTAATTGATTTTGAACCGTTCTTAGACTACATATGAAACGTTTTGGGGATAAACTACTTTTAAATAAGTAATATCACTTTTAATGAAAGTTACTAAAAGTTTTGGAAGACCATTTTGAAGAAAACTATTTTGAAAGATCAGTTGTTATGAAAACCATTTTTTTTGAAGGATTGTTTAAATGGACTTTTAAATAGAAACCTTTAGAGATAAACTGTTGATATGAAACTTTGATTATAAACTTTTGTTATGCTCTTTTGAACCATATGATATAGTTCTTTTAATCTGAACTTAAACTTTGATATAAAACTTAACCTGATAAAGTCTAAGTTGAACATACGATATATAATCCTGAACTGGTTGACATGAACCTTTGCCATGTACCCTTAGGATATGACTTTTGATTATTGGATAGTACGTTTGACCTTTGATCTACAGTTTGATATTACGAGCCAATCACTAGGCATGAGGGTTTCATGTCCATGTCATTGACGCACCTCTGACATGACTCTAGAGCAGGAGAGTGATGACCTGTTCCGTCCCTTATTTATTATTTGCTATGGCCATTATAATTATGATTATTGATTTGTCTGTGGGGCGTATGGGTGCACTCTAGATTTGACCTGTTATCTGTATATGTTATGTTATATGTTTATTGTTATATTTATCTGGTGACTGATGGTGTGTGCGATACACGTCTTTCACATATCTGGGAGCTAGCTACTCTATTTGGTTACATTTGCGATGATATGATATGGCTTGTTTCTGGGCTCGTGATAGATTTCTGTTTTCTTTATCTATTGAACCTCATGAATTTTCCCTATTACTTGTTCCTTTTCTCTTCCTTAGTCTTATTCCTTATTTATTCCTGACATCGCATTTCTACATCTTGAGTTATCGGTTTGACCTGTATTCTTGATCTCCTTGATTCTACTATCTATTATTGTTGTTACCATTATATCTGTTCACTGAGCTCTCGTAGCTCAGCCGCATTTCTTTTCCTGCGGCAGGTTTTAGTAGGAAGCTGGGAATGAGAGAAGAGTGTATCTTTGGACTTAGAAGCTTGGATAGCTATGCTGGATTTAGAATTGGACCGAAGATAATATACTTTATACATAATGTTTTGGAAGTTTTCATTTGTAACCCTATAGATTTAGTATTTCATTTGTTATCCTTTGAGATTTTTGTATTAATGAAAATGTATGCTTGGTTTTGTTCTGATGTGAACCCATTGTTGTGATATCTTTACCCTTGTCGGGTTGGGGTGTTACAATTTATGGTATCAGAGAAACAGGCTGCGATTTGTAATGCATTTACCCTTGACCTGTGTAAGTTAGGACCACTAAGTTTCCACTGTAAGTGCTCGTAGGACAACCTTTGAGAAATTGCTTTAGGATTTTTCCTATAGGAACTTAAAATCTGACCGGTGAGGATTTGGGTAGACAGTAGGATTTTGTTTTGTCGTTCCATTCGTGCTTATTCTCCATATTTCGTTAATCATCTTTGAAATCGTTCAGACGGTGATATTCCACGTGTTTAAAATTTTTGAGTTATGAGTAGTTTTCGACTCCTATCGAGTTCTAGTACTTAGCATCATTTGTGTCATTTTCTGCATGGCACCTCCAGCACGCAACATGTATCGTTGGACAACCGTTTTCGCTACAGGCCGGAAAAGGATTGGTAAGTTGAGGTGGACTAACAGAAGGATGTTGATCCCTGCTAGCATGTGTCCCTGCCGGATTGAAGAAAAGTTGACAGTGGTTAATATAAATGGAACGGAGGTACATGTGCACGAGACGAAAGTGACTGATAAAGACGGAGTAGTGACTAAGTACCCGGGAAGGTGTCCCAAATTCGTGGAAGAAGGAGGAGTAGTGTGGGCAGAGCCTCACAATTTGTATGGATTCGTGGACGACGTAGGAAATGAAGGAAGGAACCCTGAGGATGGTTTTGCGAGACAACCACTGCCACAACCTGCAGGGAACTGAAATGGATGGCTTAGCGAGGAAGATGAAGTGGATTCAGACTTGGAGTCCACTGTGAGTAACACGATCTAGTCATGGAAATAGAGCTCGAGTCATGTGTGTTATTACTGATAAAATTTTGTCTTAGCTTTCTTTTGACATTAATATTGTACGGATTCCATTGGATTGTGGGTTTTCCCGAATATTTAATAATAAGGCTTGAGCAAATTTTGGAATAAATTATGTTGATATGTGTCTATCATGGTTCTCAACCTTCTAAGTCTGTCGAGCTCATTTTGGCTATGAAAGCCAGAACTTGATTTCCCATGGTTGCCTTGGTTTTCTGGCATCCATTAAAAAAACCTCCTTAGAAATTCTAGTATTGAAGTTTTCCTGGAACCCATTTCGTACACTGAGGAATGAACCTTATCTTGAGAGTTATTGGGCACCCTGAGTTTCTGAATATAATTCCTGGTTGAACCACCAAGTTGTCCACCGAAGCGCGAAGTAGGAATTGACAAGTTACCGAGAGATGTGTAATCACCAAGTGAAGGTGTCTTTCAGATGTGTTCGGGATCATACCAGTCGGTTGAACAACCGAGAAGAGCAACAACCGAAGATCGGGAAGTAAGCTTGTTTAATTGTATCTCTGGGCGTGTTTTAGTTCCGTTCGCGATAAAGAAGGATGGTGGCTGAAGATAGCTGAACCGTATTACCGTTAGAAACCGAGATTCCTCCATCCTGAAACGATTATGTGTTTGTTTAATTTTAGAGCGTGAAGTTTCTTTACGAGGGATTAATTAATTTTAGTTTTGAAATCGCCTTCCGAATCCATAAACGACTGTTATGACGATTAGTAACGCTAATAGTATTAGCTAAAGCTCTGACTGCTTATAAAATTGGTAATTAGGTTTTCTCGTGACTACTGGGACAAATGGTCATTGTATGACTTAATAGTACGTTCGGAGACGAGGAAGAGCGTGAGAATCATTTTGCACTTTGTTAGGAAATCCGTCGATCATTGTGCAGTCTAAGAGATTGATATGTGTTGAGCCAACTAGAAGCATGCCAGAAGAATCATTTCGCTGCCTGACCTGGAGTTGACATCAATGGCGGCTACAATGAAGAGTGAAGACATTCCTTATAAGGTAGAAGTGTTGGCGATACAGAAGAAGAAATTTAGTCAAGATGGCGAACCTGGAACTGATGAAGACAGATTAACCGGACTTGAAGAGATTGGATGTGTTAAATGAGCGGGTTTTTGGAAAAGACCCTTTATGGTTGGGGGAAAATTAATTCTATGAAGGCCGAAGTTCTTGGCGACTAACTTTCACTCCGTTGACTTACTTAAGTTTCGTAATAAGATCCTCGAATGAGTTAAGTTCCTAGAAGCATTCCTGTTCGTGTTCATTTTTTTTCGTATGTTCGGTGATGACTTTGTTTTGAGAGGTTTTGGCAAATGATGGATGATTTGATACTTATAATGAAGTACCAAATTCTGATAGGCATTCTGGGACTTTCGTTAACTCTTTCTAGTGATTCGTTCTCCACTTAGTTAGGGTATGTAACTTTGATAACCTCTGAGACCGTAGGAAGACTAGGTGGAATAAGATAAGTTAGTTTGTTCACGACTTGGAAATCAAGTATGACCATCATGAGGGCATATTTATATGATGCCAGTATTATGACGTCTGGCCAACGTGATAATACTTACATCATATAACGTGTACTTGTTGTGGGCATCGGATTTTTCGAGAAGTGCCTTAGAACTTTAGAAGTTCTGATAACTGTTTGAGATTATCTGCATTAGTGAGACCTTAAGTTCATCCAAAATGTACGCGTAATCTGCTTTCACCGTTAGGTAAATCGACACGTTCGGATTCTCGTCGCGCATTCTGCTGACCTCTAAGAATTTTCGGTAATAATCTTAGGTCCTGTTATAGAACTTCTGCCAATTGATGTTATCGATAATCTATTCCATACGTTCTACTCTGACTTGTCAAATCAAATCCTGGGGATGACCCATCCGTCAAAATCCCACGTATTTCCTACGTCTTTTTCGAGAAGATCCGATTATCATCCGTTACGTTCGATATATCTTTCTTTCGATTTGGATTCGGTATGAATTGCCTTTTGAGGAAACCGAAGTTTTAACCTATAATATAGAGTCATAAGAACCAAGTTTTCATATTCCTGTCCACAGTCAGTTGTGTTTCCATTTCATTTCACCTCGATTTTCGAGGACGAAAATTTTTATTTTAGAGGGGAAGATGTTGTAATACCTGAAATTCAGATAACTTGTAAAAAGACCAAATTACCCCTGTGAATTATAAAACCTAAATAAATAAGCTATAAAATTCTGAAACGATTCCAAACTTCTGAAAACGAACCATATATGAAACGAATTAATTTCTGGGAAAACATTACATTATTTTGAATGTCCAAAAATTACAAAATATATATACATAATTATATATGCACCGAAATAAATTAAATAAAACTAATTATATTTACAAATCTTTTAAAACAAGATAACTACAAACTAAATAAGGGAATTATATACGAAATCGAATTGTACTCTTATGATAATCTTCTAGGCCAAAAGTCTGGACCCAAGCCCCCTCCTAGTCGGTTTATTAAACATAAAAACAAAACACATTATTTTCTAAAAACCCTAAATTCCGAAAACCCTAATATCGACACACACTAAAATCGACCAAGCCTCCATTCGACTTTATGGAACTGAGCAAGCAATTTTATAGAGTCCATTGAAGTGTGAGGAAGCTACGAAAAATAGGAGTTGGAATTTAAAGGCACTCGTGTGATCGTGGCGAATTGTTTGTTTCTATAATCATACGCAAGAGGTATAAATTCCTACGACCAAACCTTACGTTGTAAACTTAATATAGTATTTTTCTTGTGATCTTTAGATCATATATAACTCAGGAAAAATAATAAAAACGAATCATGCAACCTAAATCATGCGTACGAAAAATAATGAGTTAAAACACACGTAATTTGAAAATAATATCATATGAATTTTCTGGATGATGAACATAATTTTTATGTGTTACTTGATGTTAATATAAGCTTAGAAAAATAGCCACTTGATTTTTAGAAGCTCAAAATAATTGATCTTGAAATATGTTTAAATCGGATTATATGAAAAATAAGGAAAAAATTAGGAAGAAACCCTAGAACGATTAGGGTTAGGGTTTTGTGTGATGAATCTGGTCTAATTAATGCTCATTAATGATTTGGTGATGATGGTTTGATGATTGGTAACTTTAGGGTTAGGGTTTGGATATTAAAAAGGTTATGCGATTTGAAAATAAAACTAGAAGGGTGTGTTTTGCCAACTTTGAAACTTCTGGGATATTTTTGTAATGTCATATAAGTCAGTAGGAATGTGGGAAAAATATAACTTGAGGGTCCTAAGTGTAAATATTTCAAGAAAATGAATTAATGAAAATTAAAGGGTACGATTTGAAATTAATTAAAATGGATGGACTAAAAGTGCAAATTCTGGAAACTTGAAGTTATTTTGAGTAAATAATATTATAAAGGGCGTAGTGTGTAATTTTGACTATTTATGGGCCTGATATGTAACTATAAATAAATTATGATTTAAATTGTAAGTTTTGTAAAGTTAAGGGACCAATTGTGTAATTAATGAATTCTGAGGGGTCAAATTTATACTACATGTAATTCTGAGGATATGTTCTGTAACTTTGTAATATAAGGTGCTTGTTTGGTAAAAATAAATATTATAGGGATTAAAACATGAATTATGTAAATGTAGGGTTTGTTTTGAAAATTATATAACTAAAGGGGTATAAACTGTGAATTGTGAAACTTAAGAGATTAAAATGTCATTCTGAATAACATGAGTATTTAATTCAGTAACTTAAAGTATTTTCATGTTAACCCTTTGAATTTAATAAAAATTACAATTAAAACCCTAAACTTTTGTAACTTGATAAAATGTACCTTACTTCCATAATAATCTTAATAAGGACTTAACCTAATCTGTGATATTATTAACTTACTAATAATGGAAATATAACTAAAGACCCTTTGGACTTCTGTCTTCTACTCCTTAGGTTCGAGGAAGGAGTAATCTCATCTTGTCAGCCTTTATCTTTGTGTTCTTGCGTTCGTAATAAGGTACAGATATTCTGCCCTCTTTCAGTAAGGGTTTTTCATTTCCCTTTTCTTTCAGTCCTCATTTTCTTATTAGGATTTCCTATACCATTGCTATGTTCCCTGCTTGTTTGTAAACCTTTCATGTGACCTCTTATTTGTGAACCTTCCATGTGATCTTTTGTTTTGTGAACTTTCATGAACCTTGTATTTGATCTCTTGTCCTGAACCCTGATCTGTGAACCTTGTTTGAATCTTCATCTAATATACTTGCTATAGAACTAAATTGATTTTGATATAAACCTTAATCTGTTAAATCCTTATTTAAACCTAATTGATTTTGAACCGTTCTTAGACTAAATATGAAACATTTTGGGGATAAACTACTTTTAAATAAGTAATATCACTTTTAATGAAAGTTACTAAAAGTTTTGGAAGACCATTTTGAAGAAAACTATTTTGAAAGATCAGTTGTTATGAAAACCATTTTTTTTGAAGGATTGTTTAAATGGACTTTTAAATAAAAACCTTTAGAGATAAACTGTTGATATGAAACTTTGATTATAAACTTTTGTTATGCTCTTTTGAACCATATGATATAGTTCTTTTAATCTGAACTTAAACTTTGATATAAAACTTAACCTGATAAAGTCTAAGTTGAACCTATGATATATAATCCTAAACTGGTTGACATGAACCTTTGCCATGTACCCTTAGGATATGACTTTTGATTATTTGATAGTACATTTGACCTTTGATCTACAGTTTGATATTACGAGCCAATCACTAGGCATGAGGGTTTCATGTCCATGTCATTGACGCACCTCTGACATGACTCTAGGGCAGGAGAGTGATGACCTGTTCCGTCCCTTATTTATTATTTGCTATGGCCATTATAATTATGATTATTGAATTGTCTGTGGGGCGTATGGGTGCACTCTAGATTTGACCTGTTATCTGTATATGTTATGTTATATGTTTATTGTTATATTTATCTGGTGACTGATGGTGTGTGCGATACACGTCTTTCACATATCTGGGAGCTAGCTACTCTATTTGGTTACATTTGCGATGATATGATATGGCTTGTTTCTGGGCTCGTGATATATTTCTGTTTTCTTTATCTATTGAACCTCATGAATTTTCCCTATTACTTGTTCCTTTTCTTTTCCTTAGTCTTATTCCTTATTTATTCCTGACATCGCATTTCTACATCTTGAGTTATCGGTATGACCTGTATTCTTGATCTCCTTGATTCTACTATCTATTATTGTTGTTACCATTATATCTGTTCACTGAGCTCTCGTAGCTCAGCCGCATTTCTTTTCCTGCGGCAGGTTTTAGTAGGAAGCTGGGAATGAGAGAAGAGTGTATCTTTGGACTTAGAAGCTTGGATAGCTATGCTGGATTTAGAATTGGACCGAAGATAATATACTTTAGACATAATGTTTTGGAAGTTTTCATTTGTAACCCTATAGATTTAGTATTTCATTTGTTATCCTTTGAGATTTTTGTATTAATGAAAATGTATGCTTGGTTTTGTTCTGATGTGAACCCATTGTTGTGATATCTTTACCCTTGTCGGGTGGGGTGTTACAACGGCTATGAGTTCATGATATTTTTTAAAGCCACGTTCTCGATATTGCTGCTGAAGAAGCATATTGGAAGCATGGAAAGTGCAAAATGTTTTCTCTAGCATGTCAGCATCTGTGATTTTTTCTCCACCTAATTTCAATTCAGATGTAATGATAAACATAGCAGAGTTATACTCGCTTACACTTTTGAAATCTTGCAACCTAAGGTGCATCCATTTGTAGCGAGCATTTGGGAGTAGCACTTGCCTTTGATGGTCATATCATTCTTTCAAGTGTTCCCATAATTCCAACGGGTCTTTCACCGTTAAATATTCTCTTTTTAGATCCTCATGGAGGTGATGTCGGAGAAAAATCATTGCTTTTGCACGCTCTTGCAAAGTGGTCTTATTACCAGCTTTGATTGTTTCACCAAGATTATTTGCAGTGAGATGGATCTCAGCATCAAGAGTCCAGGGAAGATAATTTTTTCCCGATATATCAAGAGCAGTGAATTCCAGCTTTGTAAGATTTGCCATTATATCTCAAAGGACTGTCGGCCGAAGGTTTATTGCTAGGGTTTAGAGGCTTTCGTGCTGATAACGTATTATAATGTGAAGAGAAGAGTTAGGAGAGAATGATGTATATTACTGAATGATCCATTAGGGTTATAATCATAGCCTTGTATATATAGGCTCTAATAGAATATTCTAGAGTATAGAATTACATAAATAAGGAAGTGAATATACATTCAAAAATATTACAATAAATATTAATTACATAATTAATACTAAAATTATACTTATAGTATAAATTTAATGATATTCAACCAAACCGTCAATATACCACCATCTTAATATACATAATCGAGTTCGTACTCCCGCATCACCTAACCCGATTAACTGAATATTAAGATCAACCATTCGATAAGTTAATCCAATACCACTATGGAACATTGACATCGTTAAAATATCCAACATTCCTCCCCCATTTTAGCGATATCCATGATCAACTTAAATCTATTCTCAGTGAATACAAACTTAAGCATAAATGAAATGTCGTGACGATTGAATTTCATCTTATTACATTACACATTCTGAATATTCGAATACCAGGGTGTCACTTAGGATTGAACCCTGGGAACTCATAGTGAATACACGAAGATAATGTACACACAAGTTTAAAATCATATGTTCTTACGTGACACTATATTTTACTAGCTTGTGTCCTATCCTTCAAAGAGTATATCGAAGCCAAGTCCAAGCTTCTTGAAGCGGCTAAACTTCATACTCTTATAGGTAGTTCTTTAGATCTTTCACCTGCACTGCAATTTTTCAAAGAACTATTAAGAAGTTTTACTTCAACCTCCTTTATCTTGCAATCTGAACACATGCCTTGGGATGATAATAAAATGTGTTCCAATATCCTTATGCAAGAGTTCCACATTGAATTAAACACCTAGCGTCATACTAGATAGGAATTGGGTATCTTGTCACAAGGACATTTAAGTATGGACTTTAAACTCATCCCAATGACTGATTTATTCACGAGATCTCTTCCTAACTCTTTGGTTAGATCATCAGTCGAATTAAACTCTGATCTTACAAATTTAACAAATATCACATGGTGCATGATGAGCGTTCATGAATCATGCTATGTATAATATATATAACCATCTAGATTTCCATTATACACTTGACTATAATCCTTAGCCAGCACTATCATATCTGATAGATATAAGTGATATCTGTTTAGGCAATAATGGAATCTCAAAGATCATGTTTCTTAGCTACTTAGCTTCCTTACCAACTCATGTTAGTATATGAATTCAGATTCCATTGTAAAACTGGTAATGCATGTCTGTTTCTCGAAAACCAAGCAATAACACTACCACCAAGCAGAAATATCTATCTACTTGTATAAGAATGATCCTTTAAATTGCTCATTCAGCTTGCATAAGTAAATCCTTCAATAACAGAAGACTGATGTGTGCTAGAATTACTAGTATATCCACTAAGTTTTCCCACACTATAGGCTATATCAAGCCTAGTGCTAAACTGCTAATTACAACTGTTGGGAATTCTGCTAAGGAAGAATTCTGCTGATGGTTACTGCTGATGGTTACTGCTGAAGCTTTATGATTCTGCTGAAGAATGTTACTGCGGAAGTATAGATTGTGCGGAATGTGTTTCTGCTGATGGATAGTTTCCGCGTATTATGTTATTAGTTAGGATATGCATGAGTTTATTTAGAATGTGATATTGCATATCTTAGATATTTTTTTAGATTATACGTTTCTTGTGAAACGGTTTAGGGTTGTTTAGGGTTCCTTGTCTATAAAAGGAACACGTCTTTATGTATTATGTACGAGTTTAGAAAAACACTTTTAGTATTAATCAAAAGATCCATAGAGGATCAAATCGTTCTTAGTAATTGTGTTCTTACTTGTGTTTGTTTTCCGCTATAGAATACAAGTAACTTAGACTTTCTTTTAGTGTGTTTGTGATTACATAAACATTACTAACGATCCACGAGCTCATAAAGATCTATCAAGGTCTGCGATTCAACAAGTGGTATCAGAGCCAGGTGAGAGTCTCTGTGTTACTAAGAACATCTTCTCGTTTACACCCTCTCACACCCAATAACCATGCCTGGATCAGATGATGAATCTGAAGTTCACAGCAACAACAACAACAACAACAACAACCAAAACACCACATCTATGCAACAACTCAATCTCACCAATAGCAATGCAAAGTTTCCTTATCTTAAGAAGGAAGAATATGAATTATGGGCAATGAAGATGCAGAACTGGATCACCAATATTGATTGGAATCTTTGGGAAGTTGTCCGTAAAGGAAACAGTTTGAAGAAGCATTCTAAGGATGAACATGGTGTTATTACTATTCTTCCTCCTAGATCTGCTGAAGAGATTCTTGCAGTTCAAAGAGAAAATAAAGTGAGAACCATTCTTCTTCAAGCTATTCCAGATGACCACATGGGAGATTTTCACTACATGGATGAAGCAAAAGATATCTGGATGGCGATCAAGGCTAGGTTTGGTGGGAACGATGAGTCAAAAAGGATGAAGAAGTCGATGTTGAAACAGCAGTTTCAAGAGTTTCAAATAACTGAAGAGGAAGGTATCCACAAGGGGTATGACAGGTTCCATAAGATTTTGAGCCAGATGAATCAGCTGAAGGCCAGACCTGACAATGAGGACTGCAATGCAAAGTTCCTTCGATCATTACCTCCCTCATGGCTACAAGTGAGCATTGCACTCAAAGCAAAAGGTGGTCTTGATATGCTTTCATTTGATGATCTCTTCAACAAGCTTAAGACTCTTGAACCTGATGTTCGAAGTCCCATTCGTACATCCACTCCTAACTACTCAGCATTTGTAAGCACCAGCTCCAATAAGATGACTCAGGCTTCAAGTTCAAGCTCCTCAGTAACATCTTCCTACTCTCAACCACAGTCTAGTGGTGTAATGGAGGATGTACTCCAGTCGTTTGTTGCTGATTATGAACATCAGCAGCATCTTGCTTTTGAGGATTTTGATCAGGTGGATCCTCTTGACTTGGAAGAGATGAATCTAAAATGGCAGGTGGCCATGCTTACTTTAAATGTCAAGAGGTTTGAAAAGAAGTCTGGAAGAAAGTTCGGGTTTCAGGGAAGAGAACCAGCTAGGTTTCATAGAAGGAAGATCAAGTGCTATTCATGTGGTCAGTTGGGTCACTTCTCTAGAGAGTGCAAGGATAGAAAGACTGGTGATGAAGTTCGGTATTCAAGCTATCAGAAGAACCAGGTGAATGCTGAAAACCCCAAAGCCATGGTCACTCTTGATGAACATATCAACTGGAAGGTGCATGATCCTGAGACTGATGATAATGCTGATGTGGGTGGATTGCTGGCTAGCTGTTCTTCAGAGGATAATCATTGTCAGAATGCCTTGATGGGCATATCTCAGGTACAAAATTGTGTATTTGGTTGTAGTGAAAGGTATAATGAACTTAAAAAAGAACATGATGAATTAAAAGCCAAATATCATGAAAGTTATATAGATGTTAAGGCTTATAAACACTCTTTAAAAACACTAGAAAGACAAAAAGTCTGGTTTCAGAAGAATGAGGTTGCTTATGGTGAAAAGATAGGGGTGTTAGAGAGAGATCTATTTTGTGCTAAAAATGAATTAAAATGTTGTGAAAAGGAAAAGGCTAAACTAGAGGTAGAAAAACAGGAAGTGCAGACTAAACTAGATGATAGCTTGGCTAGGTTTGATAAATGGAAAGATTCTTCTAAAAATCTAAACAGGTTAGTTAACAGTTCCATGTCTGTAAAAACTAAAATTGGTTTAGGGTTTGGTGACTACATAGGGAAAGATCAATTTTATGACCCTAATGAGTACAGTGTGTTTGACCCTGAACCAGTAGACTATCAAGCCCCTGTTAAGTTTGTCAGTAATGGATACTTACATGCTGTGCCTGGACCTATTAGGGGAGAACACATGCCATCTAGCACCACCACCTCTGACTTTGATGGATCACACCATCTTTATGGCAAAAAGTCAATTGACTTGCCAGACCCTGATTCTAATTCTTCTGACTTTGTCTCTTGTTCTGACAGTGACAAGTCCTCTGACCAAGGGTCTACCACCTATACCAGTTGTGATTCAAGTGAAAAGTCAGACCCTACAAAGACCTCTCCCAAGCCTTCACCCAAGACACCCTACAAGTCTGTTAGAATTGCTGCTGAGGATGTCAAGTCCAAGACAGTTTCTTCTGAAGACTTGTCTTTTAATTCTTTGCAAAATAATGTTTATTATTGTGTCAAAAAACAATCCTGTTTCTGTTAGTGATTTGAATAATTCTACTTGTAATGGAACATCTTTTTCTTTTAATAAATCTTCTAAAAAGAAGAAATGTTTTGTGTGTGGAAGTAAATCTCATCTAATCAAGGATTGTGATTTTCATGAGCAAAGAATGGGTGTTGGTCAAACTACACCTAGACCAATGTGGACAAATGTTCAGAATATTCCACCATATGTCCCACAGGCATCTCATAGGGCCAGCAATTATGCTGATAGACATTCTGCTGATAGACATTCTCCTAAGAAACATTCTGCTGATAGAAATTTTCAGTCTGCTAGGAGAAGATATGTTGCTAGACCATTTGTGCAACCCACTAGTTCTTATTTTCAGAATGGTCTTTGGCCTGGCTTTATTGACCCAATGACTATGGGTATTGGATATTGGGATACTGCTGTTAAGCCCTCAGCAGGTTGTTTTTGGACTCACAAGGGACCTAATCTTCATAGAAGGTCCAAGAACAATGGTGGATCTTATCAATCTACATGGCCTAATTCTTATGATCCACAAGGCAGGCTCAAGTCAGTAATGACTTGAGTCTCCAATGTGTACTAACTTTTGTATAATTTTGTTGTATATGTAGGATCATCCTTTGAAAAGTAAAGATGTAGGCATAGTAGATAGTGGTTGTTCCAGAAGTATGTCATGAAATAGGGACATGCTGCAGAATTGTGTACCCATTCAAGATGGAGGCATTGTGACTTTTGGTGGAGGAGATGGCAAAATCACTGGGTTTGGTACCATCAGAACACCTGGCTTGGACTTTGAGAATGTGCTCTATGTGAAGGAACTGCAACACTTCAACCTGTTCTCAGTATCACAAATATGTGATGGCAAGAACAAGGTCTTCTTCTCAGAGGATGAATGTCTTGTGCTCTCTAAAGACTTCAAACTTCCAGCAGATTCCCCAATTCTGCTGAGAGTTCCCAGAAGATATAATTTATACACAATCAACCTGAATGAAGTCCAACCTGAAGGTGATCTGACATGCTTGGTGGCTAAAGCATCCATGGATGAGTCAAATAAGTGGCATAGAAGGATGGCTCATGTCAATTTCAAGACCATAAACAAACTCTCTAAGCTTGGTCTAGTTCATGGGCTTCCCTCCAAAATCTTCACCAATGAACACAATTGTGTTGCCTGCAACAAAGGGAAGCAACACAGAGCCTCATATAAAGCCATTACAGCTGTGAGCACTATCTCAGAACCTCTCCAGTTGCTGCACATGGATCTTTTTGGCCCAGCTCAAGTCAGGAGCATTGATCACAAATCCTTCTGCCTGGTGATCACTGATGACTATAGCAGGTTTTGTTGGGTATTCTTTTTGAGAACTAAAGATGAAACATCTCCAATCTTAAAAGAGTACATAACCCTTGTTGAAAACCAGCTAAATAAAAAGGTTAAAGGGATTAGGTGTGATAATGGGACAGAGTTCAAAAATGCTGTCTTAATAGAACTTTGTCAGTCTAAGGGGATAAAAAGGGACTATAGCACTCCAAGAACCCCACAGCAAAATGGGGTTGCAGAAAGAAAGAATAGGACCTTAATAGAGGCAGCAAGATCCATGCTTGCAGACTCTAAATTACCCACTATGTTCTGGACTGAAGCAGTAAGCACTGCTTGTTATGTTTTGAACAGGGTATCCATCACTAGACCTCATATCAAGACACCTTATGAACTTCTCACTGGGAAAGTTCCTGATATTCATTACTTTAAACCTTTTGGTTGTCAAGTGACCATTTTGAACACTAGTGATCCTTTAGGAAAGTTTGATGAGAAGGCAGATGAGGGTTTCATTGTGGGATATTCAGCTCATAGTAAGGCTTATAGGGTATACAATTTAAGTTCTAAAAAGATAGAGGAGACCCTTAATCTGAGATACCTAGAAAATAAGCCTCATGTTCAAGGACAAGGTCATCCTTGGTATTTTGACTTGGATTACCTAACTGATTATTTGGGCTATACTAGATATGTTGCTGAACAATCTGCAGGTACAAAAGAGTCTCCTACTAACAATGCAGGTACCCTGGAAGAGGACTCAGGAAGTGAGTCTGAGCAAGATGAGCATACTATTGTTGTACCTTCGTTTCCTCCTAACCATGTTGAAGGAAATACTTCTGGGGAGATTGAAGATTTGTCACACTATGCAGAGGACCTTGCTAGACTGAAGAAGCAAGAATTTGCAGCCAATCAAGAAGCTGAAAGACTAAGTGAGGAGTCAGCACAACCCTTCAGTGGAAACCAGGATTCTGCTGATCCACCTCATGTTTCTGCTGAAGTTGCTAAATCTGCTGATGGATCTTCTGAAGGTTCTCCCCTGGCTAATAGTGTGTCCACAGACTTTGAGGAACCTTTTACACGCTTTCCAAGTCCTTCTGATCTTGGAAATCATTCACCCAAAGCTGGTATCTTCAACTCAGCCTCCTATGACAGTGACTTTGGACCAAATATGACCAATCTTGACACCACAATTGAAGTCAACCCCAATGCAACCAAAAGGATACATACTGATCATCCTCAATCCAACATTCTTGGTGATCCTCAAGCACCTGTTAGAACTAGAAGTTCTGTGAGAGGTTCTAAATATGGTCAAGTGGCTTTTCTTTCTTATGTTTCATCTCAGCAAAGGGACAATCACACAGACTTTAAGCATTGTCTGTTTGCTTGTTATCTCTCACAAGTGGAACCAACAAGTGTTAGTCAAGCTCTTGACGACTCCAGCTGGCTTGAAGCAATGCAGGAAGAGATGCTACAATTCAAGAATCAGAAAGTTTGGGTATTGGTACCACTACCTGAAGGGAAGATTGCCATTGGTACCAAGTGGATTTTGAAGAATAAAAGAGATGCAAGGGGTATTGTGGTTAAAAACAAAGCAAGATTGGTGGCACAAGGATTCAGACAAGAGGAGGGAATTGATTATACTGAAGTATTTGCTCCTGTAGCTAGGGTTGAGGCCATCAGAATCTTCTTGGCCTATGCATCTTATATGGGTTTCATGGTATATCAGATGGATGTCAAAGGTGCTTTTCTATATGGAGAAATTGCTGAGGAGGTTTATGTAACTCAACCAAAAGGTTTTGAAGACCCAGATAATCCAAAGCATGTTTACAGGGTTGTCAAAGCTCTCTATGGCCTTCATCAGGCACCCAGAGCTTGGTATGCTAGGCTTTCATCCTTTCTGCTGAAGCATGGATACAGAAGAGGTGCTATAGACAAAACACTCTTCATTAAGAAGAATTCCAGGGATATCATCCTTGTTCAAGTTTATGTGGATGACATTATTTTTGGCTCCACTAAAGAGGCTTGGTGCAGGGAGTTTGAGGAACTCATGAAGGGAGAATTTCAGATGAGTGCTATGGGAGAGCTCACTTTCTTTTTGGGTCTCCAAGTTCAGCAGAAACCAGATGGTATCTTTATTAGTCAGGATAAGTATGTTCAGGATATGTTGAAGAAGTTTGATATGGAGAATGTTAGACCTGCCACTACACCCTATGAAGCTCCCAAGCCAAAGAATAACCTTGAACCAGATCATGCAGTGAATGTTCACTTGTACAGGTCCATGATTGGTTCACTAATGTACTTGACAGCTTCAAGGCCAGATATCACATTTGCTGTGAGTGCTTGTTCTAGACATCAGGTCACACCACTCACTTCCCACCTGAATGCAGTCAAGAAGATCTTTAAGTATCTCAAAGGCCAACCCAAGCTAGGTCTTTGGTACCCACAAGAGTCTCCTTTCAAGTTGGAAGCTTATAGTGATAGTGACTATGCTGGTGCAAATCTGGATAGGAGATCCACAACTGGAGGTTGCCAATTTATTGGAAGAAGGTTGATTTCTTGGCAATGCAAGAAACAAACCATTGTTGCTACCTCATCTACTGAAGCAGAGTATGTTGCTGCTGCCAATTGTTGTGGACAGGTTCTTTGGATACAAAATCAATTGTTGGACTATGGGTTTAATTTCATGAATACCACCATTTTTATTGATAACCAAAGCACCATATGCATTGTTAAAAATCCAGTTTTTCATAATAGGACTAAGCATATTGAGATAAGGCACCATTTTATAAGAGATGCATATGAAAAACATTTGATTAAGGTGCTTAAAATACACACAGATGATAATGTGGCAGATCTGCTGACTAAAGCTTTTGATGGACCTAGGTTTCAACACTTAGTGGTCCATATTGGGATGGTTAACCCTTAAATGCTATGTTTGAGGGGAGGCATAGGCCTCAGGGGAGGCATATGCCTCAGGGGAGGATTGTGATTGTAAAGTATGTACTATTTTATAGATTTGTTTGATTATGTTTGCTAACACACTAATCCACTAATGTAATTTTAGTTTGTATGGTTTGGTTTTTTTTGCTATTATGTGTCTGTTTTGCAGCAATGTCTTGATTCTGATGATCTTAAGTTGAAGTTCACCAAGTGTATGGGACATGGTCAAGTAAGCTTAAAGAGTGTTTCTGCTGAATGAAAGTACTGAAACATAGTGAAAGTTATAATCAAAGCAAAGTTGTTCATTCATTCAAAAGAAATTACAGCTTACAAACAACTTAATCAAGACCAATCCTATACAAGATCAACTACACAGACACAAGTTCCTATCATCTAATGCTGCACCAGGAAGACTAACAGACATGATTGAAGATGCTGAAGAACCTAGTTTTATATCTTTGGTCCTTGGCAACATCTCATCAGCACCTACTACATTTTTCCCTTTCCCTTCCCAGTCACCTCTGCACCCTTGCTCTTTCCTGTGTCCCTGTGGTATGAAACTCCAGTCCTAGGAGCAGGAAGACCAATAACCACTTCCCTTGTCTCTGGGAGTGGTGGATTTCTGGTGGGTGGCCTTGGTTGGGGTTGTGAAGGTTGGGGATTCTCTTCCCTGGTTGCTGCTGCTTCTCTCTCCTCTTCCTCTCTTACCAACCTATTGAAGATTGGCTCAAGACGCTCTGTGGAGTCATCAGAGCCCCTAGATGAGTCGTCTGGATCCACCACACTATCATCTTCTGAAGAAGGAAGAAAAGGGGACTTCCTTGTAGGTGGCTCGTCTTGGTGAGGATATCGAAATAGAGGTCGATTATCCTCAGATGATGAAGATGATGATGGAGGTTTGGGTGGATTGTTGGGTCTGCTTGAAGAGCCCACATCATGTCTTTTCTTGCGGGCTTGTTCCTTGGTGATCCCATACATTCTATGTGAAGGACGTCTGGATGATTGAGGTTTGTTATCTCCGGAATCTGCTGATGAGTCAGAAGAAAGATCAATGACTTCGGGTTGGTTATTCATTGAGTTGATAAGTGATTTTGATTGGATGAAGGTTTGATGGTAAATTAGGGTTAAGTGATTTGTGTGGATTGTGAATTGGGGTTATTTTATAGGCGAAGTCAAGTGGAAATGCTAATTAATGCTGGTTGGGTGGCAAATTAAAACTCAAGATCTTTACCGAAGATATTATTCTCTTGAGTTGATTCTGCTGATTGACTCTTCACTTCAGCAGATTGACCATCATTTCTGCTGAAAGGTTGATTTTGAATGGTGAAGTTACTTTACACGTCAGATAAGGTCAACCATTTGTTCCGATAAATTTTGACCATAATTGGGTAACTTCTATTTATAACCTATTCATATAATCTTCGCCCAAAACAACTAATTCCCTCTTCAAGTACTCTACACCTATTCTTCATTCTCTCACAAGTTCTTCAATGGAGTCCCTACAATTCAAGAAGGATCACAATAAAGTTGCTTTTCTGGGAAAAGCAAAGGGACAGGAAATATATGACCCAATGGTTGATTTCATAAAGCGATCAAAGATTCATTTTGCTTTGACTCATTATCCAGACATAGTACATGAATCTTTGGTAAAACAATTTTGGGCATCTGCTGAGAAGCGGTCTGAGTCAGAGATAGTCGCAAAGATTGATGGAACGGAGTATGTTGTGACTGAAGCTTTGATTAGGGAAAGATTGCAGTTGGATGATGAAAATGGGGTTTATCACACCAACACAGCAGAGATACTTACTGGTCTAAGAGCAGCGGGTTATCAAAGTGAGGATACGACTATGTGGCTGAAGAACAAGTTTTGTCCCAAGTGGAGATTTTTGGTGCATACACTACTTCAATGCATCAGCAACAAATCTGGAGGATGGGATCAATTCTCTAGTCAACTGGGTTGTGGAATCGTGTGTCTTTCTCAGGGTTTGACTTATAATTTTTCTAAGTTTATTTTTGATAATTTGGTAGAAAATATTCTCAAGAAAAAGCATAAGTTTCTGATGTACCCTAGGTTTCTACAGATAATTTTAGACATTAATACCCAGGATAGAGGACATTATCCCATAGGAGCCCTTAGTGCCAAATTGTTTGCTTCTATGCGAACTCATTATGGTGGGGAGCATCATCCTCTTCTACCAGCTATGTTGCCACATGGCAATGATGATGCTAATGCGGCCAATGCTGCTGATGCTCCACCAGCTCCCAATACTGCTGATGGTACTCCATCAGTAGAAAGGGTTGAGGGCCCATCCTTAGCTGCTGAAGTACCTATAGTTTCTACTGACCATCCTCCACATTCCCCTGTTCCATCACCATCTCATGAAGCTCCTGAAGAGCTTGTTCCTGAGGTAGAGGAGACAATTCAGTCTCTTGATACTAATATTCCTACACCTCTTGAAGATGAGATTCCAAGACTGTCCACACCTAGCCCATTTAGAGACCCAATAGATGAGAACACTTCAAATTTTGAGCATATAAATGTTTCTTCTGAAAGGCCCAATGAAGCTCCCTTTACCACTGAGACATCAGCTGGTGGAGCTGAGGACCCTATTACTCTTACTTCTCTGTATACTTTACTCAACAGGAATGTTCAAGAAACTGAGAAGTTGAAGAAGGAACTTGCAGACACTAAGTCATCACTTGGTGATGAGATTGTGGTGCTGAAAAGAAGGGTTCAAGAATTAGAGGATAAACTTGGGCAGACAAAGAAGAGGAAGTTTGTGTTTGCATCTGATGATGAGCAGGAAGCTAGTTATTGGGATCATCTTGAGTTATTGGCTGAAGCTGCTCAGAAGACTTCTACTCCTTCACCTAAAGCTGCTGAATCCTCTCAACAAAGAGATCAGATTAAGTTCTTCAGAAAAAGGAGAAGACAGTACTTGAGCAAGGAAACTACACTACCAAATTTGTCTGTTGCTCAAGAACATGCAGATGATGCTCATGTGGCTTCTGCTGATGTTACCTCTTCCAAGGTGTCTACTGAAGTGTTTGTTGCTGGACGATTCTTTACCTTGGATACTACTGATGAAGTTACTGCTCCACATGTTGAATCTTCAACTCAACATGTTTCTGCTGATGCTTCTATTGGAGTTTCTCCTGAAGATATTGACAGAGTTACTAGTGTAGATACTTCTGGAAATGAGCAAGGAAGGGTGATTGGAGAAGATCTTGGTTCAGATCTTATAAGTGCAGAAGAAAGAAAGGAGCAAGAAAGGCTGGTTAAAGAATATGAGGATCTTGTGAAGAGTCAAGCATTAGCAAAACAGATGGCTGATCATTTTACTTCAGATTTGCCTCCTGAAAGGCAAAGAGAGCTAGATGAGCAATCAGCTCATTTCACTGATGCACAATGGGATACTTACACTCAACAAGCAGCATCCAATCCTAATTTGGCTCAAAGTATCTTAGGAGCTAACTTTGATAGTAATAATTTTGCTGCACAAATGGTAGCTCTTGGGCAACAGAGGAAGAAAGCTGCAGCAGAACGGAGGAAGGCTATTGCTGCTCAAAAGGCACAAGCTAGGAGAGATAGACCCAAGACTGAAGCAGAAGAGAAACAATATAGAAGGAATGTGGTCTATAATCAGTATACTTCTGTGTATAGCCATGGTTTGACAAAGAAGCAAGTTTGGGCTTTGTCTGATTCAGAGTTGAATAGAATTTATGATCAGATTATGAAGACTATTCACTCTTCTGATACTCCACCTAAGAGGACTGCTGAGAGTTTGGAGGCTCCAGGTATCAAAAGACTGAAGCAAGTGGAGCTAGGTACTTCATCTACTGGAGATACTCCTGCGGACTTTCAATCTGCTGAGCCTATTGTTACTTCTACCATTTCTGCTGATGAAGCTTCTGAAAAACAATCATCTGGGATTCATGTTTCTTCTGAAGCTCCACCCAATTCTGCTGAACCTTTTGCTGTAACATCTGCTGATCATGAAGATTCATCATTGTCTCCTTCTAATGCAGATAAGGGTAAACAAGCTGAACCGGCTGAGGCTAAGGGTAGCCAAGATGGGGACAAAGCTGATAGGTTACCTGTAGCAGAGGGTGTTGTTCCAAGTTCTTCTATTCCTACTTCTTCTATTCCTTCTGAAGATACTACTTCTATTGCTTCTGAAGATGTCTCTATGGGAATTTACATCCCTGGTCGAAGGAAGAAGAGAATGTCACATATCGGGAAGCATATTGCAAGTAGAAGATCAATTAGACTGGCTAAGCAAGTTCTCAGAGCTCAAATGAGTAGTTCTTCAAAGGAAGTAGATCTAGAAGCTACTGATGATTCATTTATTCAGGAAGGATCTTCTGAAACGTTTCCTGAAGGATCATACAATGTGTTGATCAGATGGACTATCACAGATGGACAAATTAATACTATCTACAGGCAAGATCAATCTTATAAGAATTTCACCTTCTTGCAAGAAATTCTTCATCTGGTGGATAGGCAAGATCTGCAGACCCTTTACAAGTTGGTCACTGAGTATTATGCTATGCATACTCCACAAGGTGCTGGTCTATATCTCTTGGGCGATCTTCAAGTTCTCTTTGACTCCCAAACTCCACAAGGGAAAGGCTATTCGATTTGGAAGACTTCTCATAGATGGAAAGTTGATAGTTGGAGATTTTATCCAATTCCCAATGTCCATGTGGTGGAGACTGAGTCTGGCATAAGAGTATGTATGTTTTCTGATCAACAATATCCATTGCCCATGAACCTGCTGAATCGCATGCTCCAAAGGAAGTTGGAAATTCCTCCAAATCCAATTGCTAATGATAGGACACATGCTGAACAATTGGTTGGGTTCATCAAGTCTAAGCTTCTGCAACACCAAGCTTCTACTTGATCCTGGTATTATGTATTATTTGTATAATTTCTATGTCTTTATTTCATTTCTTCCTTCTTGATTTCTTAAAAAAAAAAAAAAAAAAAAAAAAAAAAAAAAAAAAAAAAACTCATTGTATATTTGTGTACTAACTTTTCTGCAGTTTTGTTGTATAACTCTGTTGATGGTTATCAACTCACCAGATGTGACTTGTGTCCATCAAAGAGTTGGCTAGTCCAAAGGGTACAGCTTTGGTAAAGACACATCAAATCTGTTGATAGCTGTAATAGCTTGCTCAAAGCTATAGGGTACTCAACTCACCCATGCTTCATTGCTGAGAGTTGAAATGGTCATCAATTCACCATGGATGTAACCCTTTATGGGATCCAAAGAATTGGCTAGTCCACAAAAGTATGGTTTGTGGTAAAGACATTTGGTATCCATATTTGGTTCTCAATTCACCAAGGTTCAGTTGAAACCAAAGAATTGGCTAGTCCTGAGCAAACGGCTACAGGTAAAGACATCTCAAATCCGTTTATAGTTGCTGATTTGCTAATAAATCAGATGGTTATCAGTGTACCATAGTTTTCGAACTTAAACATTTGACTACTCCACTAGTGATGGCTATTGGTAAAGAGACATCAAATCCATTATTTTCTATGATTCACCTCTCACAGGCGTTAACACACCTGGATGTGATGAGAATAGTCTGAAACTATATTGTTTTGATGTACAAATTGTCATTTGTTGCTGCAAAGATGTGAAGTTTCAAGTTCTACAATTCATAGTGCTGTGGTTCATGTGATTCTTTGCTGCTGCTGTTCGAAGTCAATCCTCTTCTCATGAATTGTTACAGATCTATCAAGAATCTTTGAACTTAACCATGTCAAATTCAAGATTAGGGGAGGATTGTTGGGAATTCTGCTAAGGAAGAATTCTGCTGATGGTTACTGCTGATGGTTACTGCTGAAGCTTTATGATTCTGCTGAAGAATGTTACTGCGGAAGTATAGATTGTGCGGAATGTGTTTCTGCTGATGGATAGTTTCCGCGTATTATGTTATTAGTTAGGATATGCATGAGTTTATTTAGAATGTGATATTGCATATCTTAGATATTTTTTTAGATTATACGTTTCTTGTGAAACGGTTTAGGGTTGTTTAGGGTTCCTTGTCTATAAAAGGAACACGTCTTTATGTATTATGTACGAGTTTAGAAAAACACTTTTAGTATTAATCAAAAGATCCATAGAGGATCAAATCGTTCTTAGTAATTGTGTTCTTACTTGTGTTTGTTTTCCGCTATAGAATACAAGTAACTTAGACTTTCTTTTAGTGTGTTTGTGATTACATAAACATTACTAACGATCCACGAGCTCATAAAGATCTATCAAGGTCTGCGATTCAACAACAACATTCATCAAACATCCTATAACCTTAGAATATTCAAGCTTAAATATAGGATCATCTTGGTCAGGCATAAGCTTAATATTAGGATAAAGGGAGTTCCAACTAGTGAACAATCCAGACAATCGAATTACTTCAAAAGTCTTCTCAATAAAATGAGATTGACAAATCAAGATACCATTGCTCCCACAAGTAATTCTTATAACCAGAATTACTTCTACCGCCCCCATGTCCTTTATATCAAACATAGATGACAAAATCTTTTGTTTATATCAACTTGATCTTGATAGTACCAAAGATCAACATGTTACCACATATAGACAAATTACATCTCTTTATCAGATGTATCAAATTTGCTATATACACATTTGTCATCCTAAATAAGAATAAAATTATCTTATTTTATTAACTATGCATAACAAAGCCTTTAGGTTATCTTGATGGAGTTAATGTCATTTAGCACCGCTTCTTTCCAGAAACAATCATCTCTAGAAGCAATAGATTCACTATAAGACTTAGAATCTTCTTCAATATTATAGCAATATTGATATTTATATTCAATTCCATCCTTTGATCCTTCAACTATGCAGAGTTGAAAGTCATCACCAAAGACTTCGGTTTCCTTGTCCTAGTACTCCTTTTATGTTCAGTACTAGTAGAAAGCATATCTCTGATATCACACCAAAGTGTTAGTTACAGTTGAGGCTTTCAAGCTATGAGGCACATCCTTTAGTCTAGGTACAGAAGTAAATCTGTCCTCATTACCAAAATTAGCACCCCTCCATTCAATCACTATGTGAACAGATACATAGTTATTTAGTTCTATAACATAGAACCTATAAATAGGAGAATGCTCAACATATCCAGTGAATATGCAATCAATGCTTCTTCACCTAAAGTATTCATTTTAGGTTTAGTAAGCCTCACAACTGCTCTACAGTCCCAAACTCTAAGATGACTTAAGTTTGATGCCTTATTGGTCCAAATCTCTTAAGAGATTACTTTAGTATTCTTGTTAGAAATTCTAATCAATAAGTAACATGCTGTTAGCATAGCCTCACTTTAAAACACTTCTACTTAATCCAGAATAACACAACATGAGATTACCCAGATTTATCAAGGTCTTGTGTACTACACTAGTATACTATAAGTATACTAGATCATAATACTACCCTACCTTTATCAATAAGAAGGTTCTTAATCAAACCACTTTAATGAAGCTCTACCTCTTGTTTATAAACTTAAGATATATCAAGAGCCTCGTCCTTATTAAGTGTGGACTGGATAAGCATAACAACATACTTTTATTACCAAGTGAAGGCGTACTGTTAAAATCACACATATCAGAATAAGTTCTAAACCCTAGAATCCCTTTAGTTCAGATATAAGACTCATAATAGACATGTCTTTCATTCTAAGATAATTAACATGTACTAATCTAGCATGTCCTAATATAGTAACATAGTTGATTCTACTGCTAGACAAAGAAGCCATGCACACAGATTCAGTTTCAAATGGATCATAGACTTATAAATCAGACATGCTGTTAGGCCAGTATCCAAGCCCAATAAAAATACCATGTCTTTCCATTAAAATGGAAGTTTGTCTATCTTGAGACAACACTAATGTTATCCATTTTCGAATCATTTTGTGTAAATATACCTTAACATAACATGTAACAGTTGATTCTACTGGTACACAACATACCTAGAATCAACCATTTTATAATATGATAAATTGCTCACAAGAGATTTCTTACTTGAAGCGTAGTCTGACATGTACATGGGAGCAGACATAACTTAAGCGACTTTCAGACACTACTACAAAAGAAGCTATATAGATCGGTTAGAATGCCATATATAGATCGGTAATCAACCGATCTATCTAGGGGTGATCTTTATGGGAAGATACCTATATAGATCGGTTTAGAACCGATCTTTGTAATCTTACATAAAGATCAGTTACTAACGAGCAACAGATAACCGATCTTTCTAATGTTACATAAAGATCGGTCACAAACTCATAACCGATCTAGTTAATGGCTATGATTTTAAAAAAAATAATACATGAAAATTGATTTTTCCAGAATATAATCATATACAAAAATGCAGGTTTTTCCATAATTGCTATTCATTACCATACACAATAATATTCCAATACAAATAACTTAGATAAAGATCAACATTTAAGTTACAAACTAATAACCGTTCTACTGCAGTTTACCACTTAACAGAAAACAAACAGATCAATGTATTACGTATCCCTCCAAGGCGACACAAAAATACAGTATCTAAAGTAAGATAATCAAACAAGATCAAATGTACCCATCCAAACGCCAGTTAAACCAGTGACCAGCCTTTCTCTCAACATCCAGCAGAACCCTAGAAATACACAACAGATAATCTCATCACTCTCGATTTCAAATTGGAAAACTGACTGAATATGAAGTTGATATCAGAACAACCAACTATCATGTAAATCTCAGATTCTTATCCTTTCCAGAACAAACTAATTGAACAGATACATGAAATTCCTAAAATGATAAACTGGCGTCCGAAATATAATCTACCCAAATAAGACACCTCTTTCGGAACGAGCTAATGTTAACACCTACTTAGAACAATTATTTTAAGGAAATATCACCATTGTCATTACAAGAGGATATTGACGTCGTTCTAAATTGGTCTCTTAATTTATGTTAATGACCTCATTTGGCCTTTTAATTGTGGTTATATGTGGTTGCACGTAACAACACAGCGACATATCCTTATTTTTAAAGTAGCAAGGATATACAATCAATCGATACAAAAGTGTGCAATAGGTGTATCAATTTTTATTCACAAAACGCAAACTCATAGGAGTAAGGAAAAATGATGTCGATTTTCTCAAATAATACTCGATCTCATAATACGTAATCACATCCTAAATGAGATAAAATATTCAAAAAGCAGTCCCAAATGGGGACAATCCGAAACTAACCTCTATTAGGTTAATTTCGAACGGGTATTTAACTAAAGGGTTATGATTTTAACTTAGTCTATACTAAATGCTTGAATGTAACAATAAAATATGCTATTAATAAGCGATTAGCTTAAAAGTATAGTTAAGTAACTTACATCAACGGGTCAATAGTAGCTAGGTATCAACGGGACACATAGAAAATTCTTCAAACGAGCCTACATATAAACACACAATCAAAATCAACAAACAAAGCTTCAAATAAACACAAATTTACTCATAGATGAATTTCGTGTTATGAAATCTGATGGATAAATAGTAAGCATAGTTAAAACATTACATACCTTTTCAATTGACACAACATAAATACTTGAATTTAAGATTTTTTTGAAACATTTATTGTGATTTGTTGGAACATTTATAGTGTTTTTTGTTGGAGCATTTATGGTGTTTGTTGTTGGTAAAGATGTGTTAGTGATGAAAAAAAGGGGCATGTAAAGGCTACTGGTTAAGTTTTAGTTGGAGGATCAGATAGATCGGTTATTTATTAAAAACCGATCTATATAAATACAACATGTGTTTCCAGCTGGATTATGCTGGATTATGGGGAACATGCGAGGACTATATAGATCGGTTGTTTTGTTAATAACCGATCTATTAAATTTTGAAACTAATTAGATCGGTTATTAACAAAACAACCGATCTATATATGATATTTCCGCCTTTTTTTCCTTTCATAGATCGGTTTTTAAGGTAACCGATCTATATGAACTGATCTATATGGCCTTTTGTGTAGTAGTGAGAGTAATTACCAGAAGTACCTCTTCATTTTCCAATGTTTGAAATCTTGTTCCTCAAACTTTTCCAGTTTGTCAAACCATGAAATGATATTTGGAACAAATTTAAAGCATTAGTAAACTCAAAATAATTATATCCAAATATGTATATGCCTTAAAGAACCAGAACCAAATTCCATAAACCCGTTTATTCCGAACACAAATATTGCTCCAAAACAGCGATTCTAAATCAAAGTGTCGAACACGGAGGACAAACCGAAATTGTCTAAATCAAAATTAGATCATGTTCCAACATTTCCGCACACAAAACCGTATGCAAATGCAAAGCAATATGGCGTAAACATTTTCCAAATGATTTGAAAACCATTAATATTAAATGTTTTGAAAACCGTTAAATGCCGTCCCCAAAATCCAATCAATATCATCAGTCAATTAAATGGAGTATTAATATATACATACATTGACTTGTATCAATTTGGATACATGTATATATTTGCAGCCGTCATTTTATGAGAATAAACACACAAGGACTTTGAGTATTTCATGATAAACCATACCATCCATTTTTCATTTTGTATTTAATCTCCCAAATTAAAATACAGATAAAAACAAATGCTATTATCACCATGATACACCTAGACAAAATATGTATATAAAATATGGGATAATTACTAAAATAGCCCAAAACCCAAATCGGATATTTCTACCCCGGTTGCCCTGGGCAATGCCCCCAGTTGCCCAAAAAAGGGCGATTGTTGCCCAAAAAATACACTGGAAATCCTTCGGTTGCCCCAAAAAATGCCGGTTGCCCTGGGCAACACAATTATTTTCGGATTTCGGGTTAGATAGGGAAGCGCCCATTTGTGTTTGGACTATTTTTGTCATTATCCCATAAAATATACATAGTTTGTTTCAATGAGCAATCACGTATATATCATGCTGTGGAATTGTAAGGTACTTGTGTTTCATTAAATACATGGAAGAACTATGTGCCTTCCAAAGCCAAGTGCAAACGAATTCTCTTTAAGAAAAAACCGTCTTTTTGTGATATCAAAACACGCGCAAACAATTTGATTTTATATACAACCATCTATTAGATTGGTTCATAGAACAGAAAGGCAGAAAACATCGAACAAGACTCCAAAACACCGAAGTTAAACACGGCAAATAATACTCGAAATCGGTATCTAAATAGTTTGTTCTTTGTTGGGGATATATCAAAAATACGTACCGATTTGATCCCGTAAATGCCGTATACAAACTTGTTCGTGTGAATCCCGTAACGTGTTCAACAATATGAATTTCTAACATAGATTGGAACCAAAATCGTGTAATCACTTTCAGAACAAACTATTTGGTGGTACACCCAAATGTTTGAGCGGATAAGACTGGTTTCCCAAACAAGAACTAGATTTTGATTCATTGAGAAATCTTGTGTCAAAATAAAAATTGTTCGATGGTTGGTTCTTCTTTTCGTACGAAGAAACGAAAACTGAGGACCATTTTCTCATAATGAAATTTTGTGTGTGTGTGCCATAGGGACGGTTCTACATGCATATATATGACAAATTGAAATAACCAACTTCACATATATAATTTTAATATTAATTACATAATTAATACTAAAATTATACTTATAATATTAATTTAATAATATTCAACGAAACCGTCAATATACCACCATCTTAATATACATAATAGAGTTCGCACTCTCGCATACCTAACCTGATTAACTGAAAATATTAAGATCAACCATTCGATAAGTTAATCCAATACCACTACGGAACATTGATATCGTTAAAATATCCAACATGTTTATTAGTCAAAGTGACTCACATTAGCAATAATGTGTAGATATTCAAAGAAAGAAGGAAAGTATCCAATCGCCACTCACTCTCCACTGGTGACGTAACACTTATAATGTTGTCTAATCCAGTGGGAGCTACGTGATTATATTACTGGTGACGAAACACATGTAATGTTGTCTGTATACTCTCATGATGTTGTGTCATGCACAAGTGGGAGAAATCTTAATTGTGTGCAAGGTACAACATATAACAATATGACTAATGGTTTTTCTTGACTGCAAGGTAAGAAACTAAGATTCTACTAGGACTTCTACACATAAAATGTATGTTGCCCTAATTAGAACAAATATCAAGATAACATGAAAAGCTACTTCAACATATTCACTGAATTGTTTAGTAAATATGATTATGTTTTCTTGTAAATTCATAATCATGAAGTATGAAATTAACTTGAATTTACTATTGAGGCCAAGAGTCGGCGCTCGTAATTACTTTAGTTGAATATGTTTAGGTCTCTTGTAAAGACACAAACTAAAATTCCGTCAATTATTGAAAGACTTATAACGTAAAGTAAGACGTTAACTTGTTATGTCTTCTTCTTAAAGACATGTACACTTACAACGCATAGTAAAATATTTAATGTTTATGTTTTCTAGTCAAAACATGCATATGAAGTCATTGACTTGTTCAAAGACTTATAATATAAAGTATGCAATAGGCTAAAAACACTATTGATGACATCTGGTTTGACTTGGTTGGCAGATATGTAAGCCAAAGAACATAAGTTCATCTAATAAGTTGTGGGATAGTCCCGCAACATCAATCCTCGAGGAATACCACAACTTTATGGTATGTCCATCATGGAAAATCAAACTCTATAGATATTGTTTGATCCTTGATGGCTTAAACTGTTTAACCTCCAAAGCTATCAAGGTTAGAAAATTGGATGTGCCATGTGTACACTCAATATGGTTCCAACCCAGAAGGAATTTAAGACACCATTGTATTATGGCATGGGATGAATCTCATTATGTCTTGATTGAAGTTCTGAATTTGTTAAATACCTAAGAGTAAGTAATTAACAAACTAGAGTCAAGAACTAACGATGTATTTTGGATGTCCCATTTGAAAACAATTTATTGTTACTCAAGATGCTGAGTATCTAGAGATTAGTCTCTACTTACAAAAGCAAGTGGGAGCACCTTTAGTGTCACACCCCAAAAATGGCGCAGCAGAATGGAATTTACGGGGTATGACCTCATAGACAAGAACACAAGATGTCACAATAGAGAAATACTAAATGTATAATATGGTACAGATAATAGTCACAACTCCCACAACTAGGATAAGTACAAATATCCAAAACAACATGAGTCTCAGAGCTAAACAACATCACTAGGCAATATCCAAATGCAGCTTCACGAGATATAACTCGGAAGGGTCTTGTCTTAAGTCTTGCTAAGCCAGGACAAAACTCAACCTTCTATGGTACCCTCGTTCTTAACACCTAAAAATGGATACTCGAAAACGTCAACATAAAGTTGGTGAGCTCGTAGGTTTAGATGTTAAACCACGAAGCTGTGATTAATAGTGTAGGACAATAGTGCAAATGAATACCAATTATGAACACGTTATCCAAACACAAATAATGTCGCGCCAACTGAACCTATCACAATGTTACACACATCAACAGTACACACAAAGGGGAGCTACCCCGATAGATCTATCATAATGATTCGGCTCTCAAAGAGAGTTAACAGTTGCGCATTCATGTACACACAGTCAAAAGATTTAGTAGCACATAATCGCATCATCACACATATATTTCCAAAAACATGAAAACGATGTATCACAGCATGAAAACAGTTCAAAATATCATTTGAGTTTTTCCCCTAAGGAAAAACATAATGAAAAAGGGGCTACGAGAACTCACCTCATAAATAGTTGTCTGAAGTGAATAAATCAAGTAACAATAGTGTACGGGACCGACACGCGACCTAGTTTACTAAGGCATGTTTTAGTTCACAGACTAAGTTTAAGACTTCTAAGAATTTAATTCAAAAGTTTTAAAGTGTTTACGTTGTTGTTGCATGAGGTGGCAACATTTAAGTTTAAAAACAGTTTTCTAAGTATTTGTAGGTATTGGCTCTTGGAAGTGCATAAGTGTATGACAATAAAAATATCAAGGACGATTAAGATTCCGATTTGACAATAACCAAAAGACGGTGAACGAAAAGTGATTATGAACAATACTAGACGTTGTCGGGATATTGGAACATTATTGTTAAGTGAGTATATCTCACTAAGTGGGTGTATATACGTATAAGTGCGTATATGAGGAAGATAGTGTGTGTTTATGTATATATATATATATATATATAAATATATATATCTATACATATATATATATATATATATATATATATATATATATATATATATATATATATATATATATATATATATATACACATATATATGTATATATATATATAGTTTTTATAAAAGAAAGGTTATGTTTAAGAATTTCTCATTATTGTTTAACGAAAAATTGGTAAACTAAGTATATACTCTTTGATAATATGCAATTCTTGTGCTAACAAAAGTTATAAGATTTGTGTTTAAAAATAATTGTTTCATAGTCTAATAAGTTTATATTAGTTTTGATAAAAACACTTCAAGTTTATATACAATCGAATCAATGAACTAGCTTATATTTACAAAATTAGTTTTTCACCTTGTTTCATGTATCATCAAATATGTAAAAGGGTTTTTTTCATCGTATGTGCCGCGACAAACCAATTTGGTTTATAATATTTAAGGCGATTTGTAATAATAACATTTATGTTACATTCTAACTATGTTGTATGATCCGATATGTGTGTGTGTGTGTATATATATATATATATATATATATATATATATATATATATATATATATATATATATATATATTTCGAGATGTTAATGTTTTGTGACGTGTATTAGAATGATAACTAGTTGAGTTGCTTTTAAACCGTAAAATATAAGGTTGTAATAATTGTAAACTATCACAAATCACAATTTCAAGTCATTTTCCAAACCTCGACAATTTACTATTCACATGATCACTATTCATTATTTACTATTCACTGATCACTATTCATCATTTCACTATTCATCATTTTTGAAGTCAGTTTAAGACTTTGAGAAGTCGTCAAAAATTTTACTATTCACGAAACACTATTCATTCCCGGAGGGAAACTTCCATTCATGATCATCAATCATCATTTCATAAACTAGATTTACGGGTATTCAAATGCGCGTAACCAGTATGGTTTAGCTGCGTATTCATGCATCATCAGTAAGGGCACATCATATAGACTAGAGTAGTCTACATATCATCAGTAACATCATTATCATGTTAGGTCATGCACGGGTTTGTGTGATTTTCATTAACGTATGTTCATTTATTCATTAAACGTTACCACTCAGTCGTTACTACTAACATTATACTCGACACTCCTGACTACGATCCTAATATATTTTCATGCTAATTTTAATAATATAAAGATTATATTATTACTTTACCCGGTGTTTTTAAATCAATTGCTATATTTTTCGTTAGGAGCTTATAACTCCGTCGGTTTGCGAATTTTCAATCCGATAATCATTCTAACACCCGATTCTTGCAAGGAATATGATTTTACAATTTTTACAACTTCGTCGTATTTTATTTTAACTCGTCATGATTTATTTCTAGTTAACTCCGTACACGATAACACCTAATGTATACACTAAACACACTAATACTTCCAACACTAGACAAGAGCTTTAATTAAACATCATATCTCATCTTTTTCTCCATGTGTGCCGCCCCCTAGCCCTCCCCTAATTCTCCATGGCACTTGATTTACTAAGTACATCTCATTAATGCAAAGGTTCTATATGTTTTCTAATTTATTTCCACTAACACATACAACACAAAATCAACTAGCTAAAAACCACCATATTCTCTCTTCTTCCTCCCCATTGGATCGGCCAAGACCAAGAACACAACAATAATCCATAAATTTTTCAAGATCAAGTCATAATCAAGGCTCATTTACACTCCTTGTTAGGGTTTTGTGATAAAATCCCTAGGTTTCTTGCATATTTCTCATCAAATCATCTCAAGTATTCAAGTAAGCTTCAAGATCATCTTTCTAATCTTTTCATACTTCCATTTGATTAATTTTCAAGATATATTATTAACTAGATATGCAAATATACATGTTACACATACCACTTGATGTCCATTTTCACTATAAACACTAGATCTATGCATTTTAGTAACACTTTCATGAAACCCACCATGGTTAGTGATGTTTAGGACCCCATGACACCTTAAGAAGGTGTATGGTAGGATTAGAGTACTTGTGGAGTTGATTGGAAGTGGTATGAACAAGCCTTGAACCATAGAAATGAGTTTTAACAAGTATATATAAGCTACTGTCCAAAAACGTGTAATCTGGAAAACTCAGAAAATGTTGAACTATTTTGGCCTTCATATTCAGAAAGTTCTTTCAAAAACGAAACTGTGGCCGCTTGAATCACTAAAAACCGACTTATGACGAGAAAGTTATGATTTTTCAAAGTTTAACGACGAAAAACTAAATTCTGAAAATTTAGCGTGCTGTTCGCCGAGATTCAAAGGACAAAACGAGGCATTAGACGTGATCTAGACGACCCGACCTACTGAAATTATGTTAGTTCATGTTAATACGAATCCGTAGATATAAAGAACGTAGAAAACGAGCTTATAACGACCGAGATATACACGTTTAAAGCCCGACGATTCACAAACTATTTTGGCAGCCCACTAATAGAAAACGAGTAGTACGCCGAACCGCCGCGTTGCGGCGGGGCAACTATGTTGTAGTTCAAGATGTGGCAGAGTCCAAACATATAGTAGAACTGTGTATTTCGAAAGTTATTTAGTACAAAATAAATGAAACATAAAGCTTGGTGTGTGTGTTATGTATTGTTGCTATTGTGGTATTGATTTTTTTAGCAAAAAAACTTTTTTCAACCATAGTAGTTGAGATAATGAACGTGCACTCAAGTTTTTTGATGAGTGACTAATATTTATGGAGGTATCTACAAAGTTACATTTAATGTACAAAGTTAATCAATGAACTGTTACATCTTGAGATTTGTTAACTTGAGGTAATATCTGATAGCTGGTTAAATACAGCTTGCTTTGATCAAGATTCCATTTTTTTATTCCGTCCGTGTAGCGCATGAATTTCCTGAGCATTAAAACATATCACATATTATGGAAAGTAATCGCATGTCAAGGATTGATAGTGAAGACAAAAATAGTCAGCTACATAGCATGATTATTTTGGGAATAAAAATGGCTTATTTCTGCTTAATTCTGTTATTACTTGTAGGCTGGTTCGATGTGTAAGGCTGCAAGCAGCCATTCCATGATGTTGCTGCTGATCAAGTGAAGAGAAAAGCCTAATATAATCATGATTTTGAAAAGCCATTGTGATATAAAAGAAACAGTGTCTATTCTATTATTGGTAACAGCTTTTCATGGCTGTATGTTAATTATTTCTGCTTATTTTGGAGGGTAGTATGGTTGAAGATAACACAGTGAAAGCAGAATAGCAAACAGTTTTAATAGGTCACGGGATTTTTTTATTTTTTTGGGGTTCCCTGTCTATTTAAGAGAGAGCTGTGTCACATTTATTTTCACATTAAAATTTAACATAGAATGGCTGCACATCCTAGGTGTGAGCAACTTAGAATTGAGGCAAATTCTAACAATTGGTCCGAGATGTTAGTGTTATACTGTCGTAAATCTGCAATAGAAGATATTCAGATGGCACAACAGATGAATGGGATATGTGCAAGATTGGTTGGTGTTACTCGTGAAAGGGCAGATTTCATCTTAGAGCTAGAAAGTGTTGGAAATATTTACGCGCAGAAAACAGCCGAGTTCCTTAGACAGGAACAGGCGAAAGATAATCAGAAGGTAATGCAAATGCAAATAATGACAGCAGAACTGGAGCTGAATGCTCGCAATAAGAATATTTTTATTCAGAAGCTTAAGGGTGTTATAGATTTCTCGGCATCTGTTTAGCGTTAGTCTATCCTGATGCTTGTATTTTTAATTATGTTGTAGTGTTTTCATGTAGTGTTTGTGTTGTGGTTGTAATATATTTTGGTTTGCAAAAACGATGATGCATATTAAGTTAAGGTTTGTAAGTTACCTTTTTGTTCCAGATAGTTGTTTGGAGAAAAATTCATAGCGAATGATATGTTTGAATTCTGGAAGATCTGTAGGAAACGAAATAAAGAGAACAGTTACTTTCACATATAGTAAAATGTGATAAAGAAATGAACTAATAGAAAAATCATGATGCATATTAACTGTTTTTTTCAATATACCTGCCAACTGGATACTAATTGCTTTGTTCAGAATGAGGTTGAAAAGAAATGTAACATCAGACAGGTTTTTCGACAAAAAGTCGTAGCGAGCAATATGTTTGAAACATGGAAAGATTAAATAAACAATATCAGTAAGCGATTAAGGCACAGCGAATAGTTACCCTCAGATAAATAAACATAGAAAAGAATAGTTATTTTTAAATCTAGTATAATATCAAAGTAGTAAATTATTTGGTTACCGCAGATGACGTACAGCGCCTGTCAATATTAGCAAATGAAGAATATCTGATTTTCTTTACTTGTCCATATTAAAAATTGACGTATTGTATCTACGATGGTAAGTTTCTTTATGCATACTTGTACATGGAATTTCACAAAAAGTTCTGATCAACAACATGGTTCGATTAAAAAAGGTACATGGGAAACAGAAGAGGATGGTGCGAAGAAGTGGTTTGGCCCAAAGCACTTATCACAGCACTCTCTTGTAATTGCCATCTATCTTTTACAATCGCATCATATTCGTGATTAGAACATTTTGTGCAGTCACAGCCATAAATATGCGGAAAAAAACTTAGCATTATAGAGACAGTATATCAAATGTTAGTATCGAGAACGAAACAATACCAAATAGTCTTCAATTGCTAATATTGACAGGCGCTGTATAACATGAATGGGTATTGTAGCATCTGAATGCAATTGCCATAATTGAATGCTTTGCTTACCAACAGTTGACAGTCGCATAAGATGATCCGTAGCCCCACTGGAAACGTCTAGGACTAAAGTTTAGATCGTTTAGATCAGCTGTAGTATACATAGCAGACTTCAGTTTTTCCTTGTAAAAGTCTGCATATTAACATGTAATCAATATGTCCTGCACCAGATGTACATATCAGAAGCTGACAAGTGACATCAGTGACTATGGTAAGAGTTAAGTACCTCAACTGCAGTGATACAATACTTTTAAGCTGCAACTGCAGTTCAACAGCCTGCGAACTGGTTGCTATCAGCATAATATAAGCGTTGTCCAAGTATGGCTGTTGCAATTAAACGTTCACATACCGGTTATTGTTGCTTTTGTCGTGAAGTTTAACTGGTGCAAATGTTTGTGCAAATAATCAGTTATGTGGGTAGAAATTGTAACCTTTAAACAACATCGTAATCAGTGTTGTTGTTCACCTGACACACATTAGGTTGCAAAATTTAACCGGTCCTTAACTTCTGGTCATTGGCGTATGTAAGAACATAAACCTGAACAATAAAAAATATAAATAAATTATGTATATGAAGACAGTCACTACGAAAAGACTTAAAAAGTATGAATGGTGAGTGTAAATACCATGTAAATACAGTAGTAGTTGAAAGGAGGCAATTATATGCAGTGACACAGTTCAGTGTCAAAAATTGTGCAACACAAAAAACAACAACAAAGTATCAATGATGGATGTACACACCATACGAAATTGGGTATAGCTGCATATATGCAGTAACCGTGACTGGATATATTTGGGTGCATATATGCAGTAACCGTGACTGGTTGCCATACATCCATCACTGATATTCTGTCTATTTTTTTTACAATCTTTAGTTTTACGTTATCTGACTTGGATCTGTGGAGAAGTTCAGAATTTGATATCATTGGATTGATATTAATAACTGATTGCAAGAAGTAAATACACCTGCCACGGGTGCAAATCTAAAAGATTGGCTTACCAAGAGCCACGTATTAACTTCTTTAATCAGAGTGACAGATTCATGACAGGCTATCACAACCAATAAGCGACAAACGTAAACAATGTAGCTTAGATCTGTGAAGAAGTTCTGAATTTTATATCATTTGATTGATATTAATAAGTGATCACAAGAAGTAAATACACCTGGCACGGTTGCAAATCTAAAAGCTTGCCCTGCCAAGTGCCAGGGATTCACTTCTTTAATCAGACTCACAAACTCATCACATCCTATTGCGCAAACATCTGTGCGAGTTCATTAATTGATACGAAAATCACAACATTTCTACAGCAACCGTCAAAAGTTTACAAAGAAGATCTGCACAGATACCGAGAAAAGCACACAGAGTCAATACTAAACACACGTCATGGCTGCAACCACAATCCTGGTTACCTCGCCAAGCAACATGCGTTAAAAAAATGTAAGCTGAGAAATCTATCACGGTAACTGTACACAGACAACTGAAAAGAGGTAGTGGCTGAAAAATAAGACCAGTTGCTTAGCTATTGCTTATACTATCCCGTCTGGTAGTTGTCACGGCACAACCTAATTATACAATAGCCACTCTAAGTTGAGGGCAGCCGCAAAACGGATAAACGGATCCATAATATAAATCTAAATCATATACCATAAACAAAGAAAATATCGGCAGATCACGACAAAAAAAGCAGACACATAAGCAAAAGATTAACAAATAAGTGACCACAAAAAATAGCAAGTACGACAAAGAACAGCTACATAAGCAAAATACAGCTAAAAGAGCAGCCACCATAACCGATCCGTAAGTAAACAATATCGCCAGTCAAGTAGGCAGGCACATAAGCAAAAGATGAACCAATAACCTACCACAAAAAACAGGAAGCACCACAAAAAACAGCTACATAAGCAAAAGACATCTAAAAGAGCAGCTACCATAACCGATCCGCAAGTAAACAATATCGGCAGTCAAGTAAGGTTTCAGCAGAAGACACCAGAAGATGCAAGAATAAATGAGGTAGTTACCGCATTCTCCAGTGCATTCTCTCATTTGTTAGCCATCGAAAAAAGGCTAAAAGAAGCGAGCAAACAATCGAAAGGGAAAAAGCGTGAGCCCACAACTCGAAACTGAGCCCAAGACTGTTATGTCAAATGTAGCAACAATAGCCACTCTAAGTTGAGGGCAGTCGCAAAACGGATCCAGTTACATAGTCAGTATTCATACTATGACATTTAAGAACTGCATCGGCGATACCTTTGCAAGGAACACTAAACACACGAAATGGCTGCAACCACAATCCTGGTTACCTCGCCAAGCAACATGCGTTCAGAAAATGTAAGTTGAGAAAATTATCACGGTCGCTGTACAGAGACAGCTGAAAAGAGGTAGTGGCTGCAAAATAAGACCGGTTGCTTAGTTATTGTTTACACTATGCCGTCCGGTAGTTGCCACGCCACCACCTAATTATATAATAGCCGCTCTAAGTTCAAGACAGTTGCGAAACGGATCCAGTTACATAGTCAGTATTTATACTATGACATTCAAGAATTTCTTCGCCAATACCTTTGCAAGGCAACTGTGCAACCAACACAGAAGAAAAAGCCGAATAAGTAAATTGAATCACGCCAAAAAATATGAAACGTTGGTTACACACCATTGATATGGCACTCATATCTGCTATTTCCACTAATAACAGGTATAGGTGACATATCAAGTGACTCAACAAACGCATCACAATATGAAAGAGTAACTGCATAAACATACACAAAGAAATTATAAACTAAACCAAATAAAAGAGTAACACAAACCAATCTCAACATAACTTTTTTACCCACACAAAACATCTAAAGATCTAAAGCATAAACCATAAAAACAGCTATAGATCTAAAATTCCAATATCAGACCTAAAAACGGATGAAGCAGGCACATAAGCAAAAGACGACCAAATAAGGCACCAAAAAAAACAGCAAGTACCACAAAAGGCAGCTACATAAGCAAAAGACATCTAAAAGAGCAGCCATCATAACCGATCCGTAAGTAAACAATATCGGGAGTCAAGTAAGCAGGTACATAAGCAAAAGATGAACAAATAACCTACGACAAAAAACAGCAAGCACCACAAAAAACAGTTACATAAGCAAAAGACGTCTAAAAGAGCATCTATAGATCTAAAATCCCAATATCAGACCTAAAAACGGATACATAATATAGATCTAAATCATAAATCATAAACAAACAAAATATCGGCAGATTACAACAAAAGAAGCAGGCACATAAGCAAAAGATGAACAAATAAGCCACAGCAAAAGATGAACAAATAACCTACCACAAAAAAACAGCAACTACCAAAAAAAACAGCTACATAAGCAAAAGACATCTAAAATACCAGCTACCATAACCGATCCGCAAGCAAGCACCACAAAAAAGCACCATAAACCATAACCGATCCGCAAGCAAGCACCACAAAAAAGCACCATAACCGATCCGTAAGTACATAAGCAAAAGATGAACAAATAACCTACCACAAAAAAACAGCAACTACCACAAGAAACAGCTACATAAGCAAAAGACATCTAAAAGAGCAGCTACCATAACCGATCCGCAAGTAAACAATACCGGCAGTCAAGTAGGGTTTCGGCAGAAGACACCAGAAGATGCAAGAATAAATGAGGTAGGTACCGCATTATTAGCGATCGGAAAAAGGGTAAATAAATGAGGTAGGTACCGCATTATTAGCGATCGGAAAAAGGCTAAAAGAAGCAACGAAACAAACGAAAGGGAAAAAGCGGGAGCCCACAACCCAAAACCGAGCCCAACACTGCTACAACAACTGTAGCCAAACTCGACGCTCCATTATATATAGTAGAATGTTCTAAGTATAAAAACTAGTGTTTTTGCGAGACATAACATTGATAGCCGATTTTCTAATTGATCGAGGCTCGTATGATCAAAAGTTAAATGAAACAACATTAAGATATTGTTACAAGGTTTTCAAAACGTCGAGTTTAATCACTAACACTTAACGGACAATATTTTACGACTAGTTTTGCAAAGCCATTTGGACATATTTTCACAAGTTAAGAAAATATTAATTTGCGACGAAAACATTATATTGACCAATAAACCACCAAATGAGGATCGTGGAGTACCGTTTCAACATATTTACACGAAAAGTAGTTTATAACTTAGCGAGACGTCAAAAATGTATTTTTCGTCGATAAACGTTATTTTCAAAAGTAACGAGTGGTATCGTTAACATACGTATTTACATGTGTTGCATTGTATCATTGCTTACATTGGATCATATCATTCAAATAGGTCGCGGTTAGAGACCGAGTCTCATTTCATCACATCCACTATTATCATTGTTGCTATCATATCAGGTGAGTTTTCATAGCCCCGTTTTCAATTTATTACTTCATTACTAAATTCTCGGGTGAGAATACATTGCACCATTTTTACATGCTGACCAAAGTATCAAACTCATTACATTGCTTAAGTTACATCATTTGCCCAGATTAAAGTCCCCTTTATTATCATGAACCGTTAATTGTGAGCAAACGAGAGTGAGTGAATAGATCTATTGAGGGTGACTCCTCCGTTCGGGTTGGTCGCGCCAACTTGTCAAACGAACGCATTTCATTTGATCCATATCAGAGTGTCTGGCAAAACACTCAGTTGGAGTATTTCATTTCATTCTAGCTTCGGGGTCATGAGCTTAAGAGCTAATGTATCATTTTTATGTGGCATTGTTTTATCATACACTTTATACTTGTGGTTTCCGTATAACATTTCATTTACATAAACCTATGAACTCACCAACATTTTTGTTGACCATTTTTAGCAATGTATTTTCAGGTAATTAAGGTATCGCATGTTGGCTTGCATAAGGACATGCATGGAGTCGCGGAGTCGACGCGTCTCACTTTATATTTTATGCACTTATCTATCGTTTGATTTGTATGAACTTGATTTCTGAAAACTTGTTTCACCTTTTGGGACCAACTTTTGTAAACTCTGAATGTTTTAAATAATCAAACGATGTATTTTCTAAATGACACTTTAGGTCGTTCAATGTAACTGTACTGTGGTGCTATGATCAGTCACGCCCTTGAATGCTTCATTCCGCTGCAAGTCACGAAATTTGGGGGTGTGACAGATTGGTACCAGAGCAAAGGTTATAGCGAACTAGGTTGTCCATAATACCCTAGACTATAACTACACCATCATAGCATCTCATCATTATAGCATAAGTGCATATTCATTAGGCATGCGATTTCATACATATGTCATTTCATCATAACTTGCATTATGTAAATGCTTATTTACTTTTATTTCACATCAATTGTAACAGAGATGTCTTCAGACTCGCACCCTATTATTATCTCGTCGGACTCTGAGTCAGCAGAGATTTCCTCACTACCCTCCATTATACTAGAGTCGGTTACATCATCCCCAATACCCACTATCATTTTGTCATCAGTGGAGCCTACTCCACAGTCATCACCCGTGATGTCAGAGGCTGAGACAGAACCCTTTGAGGAGGGGGAAGTCGCGCCTACACCACCTGTCGCCACCGATTCGTCGTGGGCCTGCAGTTGTTCCAGTTATCCAGCCAGGAGAGTTTATACCCTATGGTCGGATTTACCGACTATATCCAGACGGATCGCGCATGAAGCGCACTGCTGCTAAGCGGGTTCGCTGTACTGTGGTCAGATCACCAGCTGCTTCTGTATCCCTACCACCACCATCATCACTTACTTCATCCCATCCACTCTGACGTCGTTTAACAGCGAGGAGGAGTGTGGCATTCAGTACACCATCACCATTATCACCATTACCATCCCTATCATCATTGTCATCGTCCTTACCATCCCTACCAGACTGTACTCCAGATGATGCACCATCAGCACCAGTTCATCCCAGGGATCCTACTCCTATGTCCGACCTACAGCTCAAGAAGCGGGCACGGCTTGATATCCCATCACCAGACACTTCAGATACATCAGAGGATGCACCACCCAGCAGGTTCGAGATTGGTGAGAGCTCGAGGGCTGCTGCTGACAGACTGCTTACTGCCGCTACACTTGACTCGAGATTAGATCATCTACAGGGACAGATTGACAGGGCAGTAGGTTATGTGGAGGAGATACCAGTGAGCCGGATTGAGGCTATAGAGGAGGAGTTCGAGGGATTAGTCTTGGGCAGAGTTTCTATAGATGCTTCATATCAGGGATTGGAGGCCCGACAGCTAGAGAGTTTTGAGCGTATTACCCAGTTGAGGCAGGAGGTGCCTAAGTTATTCGATAGGGCACAGATGTCTCAGGATGAGCACCACCGTCAGGCTGGTGAGTTAGCTTCAGTTCAGGCTAGGATGTCTGCATCAAGAGAGTAGGGAGACCGATCTTCAGCTTCGAGTTCAGCACTTAGAGGAGATAGTTGTTGTTATGACTAGAGATCTCCAGAGGATTAGCCGTAGGCTAGGTGGAGCACCAGGAGGAGGTGCCTAGTGTTAGACTTTTATCATGTAGCTTGTACATTATTATCCTAGTCCCGGGGTGTGGGACATAGTTTAGAACTTGTTGTCTTTTGCTTGTAGTACAAACAAACATATCAAGTGTGACTCTACTATGCAGGATTTTCGTTGTGCTATTTTATGATATTGGTCCACACAGACCAAAATTTTCATGTCGTTGTGATTATACTTATGATATTTCGTGATTATTTCTCATTGTGATTCATTGTATTTATACATGTTGTGGTTGTATTTATACATGTCGTGGTTATATATACATGTTGTGGTTGTATATATTATGTATGATGATCATTTCTATTGTGAGTTCTCATTGTGTTATCTTTTGTGATTGTGAAGAATCATGCCACCCAAAAGAGCCACTACTGCTATGACACCAGCCCAGATCCGAAAGCTTGTTGCCGACAGTATAGAGGCAGCATTGGTTACAGAAAGAGTTGCCGTAGCTGCAGCTGCTGCTGAAGCCGCTTCGCGGGCAGAAACCGCGAAAGCCGCAGGAACAAATACTAATGGAACTAACGGACGTAAATGTACGTACAAAGACTTCAAGAGTGGAGATCCACCAAAGTTCAAGGGCACTGATGGGGCCACTGCCATGATTCGTTGGTTCGAGAAGATTGAGTCTGTGTTTCTCTTATGCTACTGTCTAGAGGAGTACAAAGTGAAGTTTGATACTAGTACGCTTGTTGAGGAGGCTATGTCGTGGTGGAATTCGTATGCAAAACCCATGGGAATGGAAAACGCTCAAAAGCTTTCGTGGGAAGAGTTCAAGAAATTGCTGACAAAGAAGTTTTGTCCACGAACTGAGGTGAAGAAAATGGAAACAGAGTTTTATGAGCTAGTGATAGCAGGAAATGATATCGAGACATATATCAGAAGGTTTCAGGAGTTAGCCGCATTATGTCCTACAATGGTTCCGAACACTGAGAAGCTGATAGAAAATTTCATTGGTGGACTACCTAACAACATCCGTGGAGATGTGATTTCTTTTGACCCGCAAACATTGGATGAGGCAATCAGGATGTCTCAGAAACTTATGGCTCAGATAGTGAAGAAAGGAACTACTTCAAACAACAACAACAGCAACACCAACAGTAACCGTAACTACAACAACCGTAACTCCAACAACAACTACCGAAACAACAACAATAACAATAACAGAAAAAATCCCAATAACAACAACAACAACAAAAAAAGGCATTGGGACAACAATCAAAGTAGCAATGCTACTCAACCACCACCCAAGAAACAGGAAACTGCAAAGGCTTATGTTGCAGGATCAGCTGAGAAAAGAGGTTACAATGGTACTCTACCCAAGTGCAACAAATGTCAAACCCACCATAACCCTGGAAATTGTCCTAATCCGTGTGGGAACTGTAAGAAAGTTGGTCATTCGACCAGGGATTGAAAGCTCCATTTGTGACTGATAATCAGAAACCCCCAGTAACATGCTTTGGTTGTGGAGAAGTCGGACACTTCAAGAATAAATGTCCAAAAGGAAAGAATCAGGGAAACAATAACCAAGGTGGAACAGCTAGAGGAAGAGCTTATGTCCTTGGAGGTGAAGATGTCAGGGAGGACCCGAATGTTGTTACGGGTACGTTCCTCGTCAATAACCGTTATGCATCCATTTTATTTGATTCAGGAGCCGATAGAAGTTTTCTTTCTACTGCATTTGCACCATTACTCAACATTGAACCAACCACATTAGACACTCCTTATCACATCGAACTAGCTAATGGTTCTTTAGTTGGCACCGACACGATCATTCGTGGTTGCACTCTTAATTTTCTAAATCACCCATTCAATATAGATCTCATGCCTGTAGAACTTGGAAGTTTCGATATTGTTATCGGTATGGATTGGTTATCTCGACATCATGCAAAAATCATTTGTGATGAAAAAGTTGTTCATCTTCCTTACGACGGTGAAACATTGGTCATTCGTGGAGAACGAAGTGGAACCAGACTCAGTATAATTTCATGCATCAAAACCGAGAAGTACATAAAGAAAGGTTGCTATGCATTCTTGGCTCATATCACAGAAAAGAAGTCGGATGAGAAGCGACTTGAAGATGTACCAACTGTTAAAGATTTTCCAGAAGTCTTTCCAGAGGAGTTGCCTGGATTACCACCTACTCGCCAAGTGGAATTTCAGATTGATTTAGTGCCAGGAGCTGCACAAGTTGCGCGAGCACCCTATTGACTTGCACCTTCAAAAATGCAAGAGTTGTCGAACCAATTGCAAGAACTTTTAGACAAAGGTTTCATTAGACCAAGTTCCTCGCCTTGGGGAGCACCGGTCTTGTTTGTGAAGAAGAAAGATGGATCTTTCAGAATGTGTATTGACTATCGAGAGTTAAACAAGTTAACGGTGAAGAATCGTTATCCACTTCCCAGGATCGACAATTTGTTTGATCAGTTGCAAGGTTCTAGTTTCTACTCCAAGATCGACTTAAGGTCAGGTTACCATCAGCTTAGAGTTCGGGAGGAGGACATCCCGAAGACAGCATTTAGAACTCGGTATGGTCATTATGAGTTTCAGGTAATGCCGTTCGGACTGACCAACGCACCAGCTGTGTTCATGGACCTCATGAACAGGGTGTGCAAGCCAGATTTGGATAAGTTCGTGATTGTATTCATTGACGATATCTTGATCTATTCGAAGAGTGAAGAAGAGCACCGAGAACACCTCAGACCAATCTTAGAACTGCTCAAGAAAGAGAAACTGTACGCCAAATTCTCAAAGTGTGATTTTTGGATCCGCAGAGTACAATTTCTTGGTCACGTCATTGATAGCCAAGGATTACAGGTTGATCCAGCAAAGATTGAGGCAGTAAAAGATTGGGCAACACCAAAGACTCCTACAGAAATTCGTCAATTCTTAGGACTTGCCGGATATTATAGAAGGTTCATTGAATGGTTTTCTAAGATAGCTAAGCCGCTGACCAAGTTGACGCAAAAGAACCAGAAGTACGAATGGGGAAAGAAACAAGAGACCGCTTTTCAGTTATTGAAGCAGAAGCTTTGCAGCACACCAATTTTGGCACTGCCAGAAGGGATTGAAAAATTCGTGGTATATTGTGATGCTTCACACAAAGGACTTGGGGCAGTGTTAATGCAGAACGAGAAGGTGATAGCTTATGCATCTCGACAGCTTAAGACACCTGAGAAGAATTACACCACTCACGACTTAGAGTTGGGTGCAGTGGTTTTTGCACTCAATATTTGGAGACACTATCTTTATGGTACTAAGTGTGTAGTGTTCACAGACCATAAAGAGCTTACAGTATATACTTGATCAGAAGGAACTCAATATGAGGCAACTTCGTTGGTTGGAACTGCTTAGTGATTACGACTGGGAGATTCGATATCACCCAGGAAAAGCCAATGTTGTGGCAGATGCACTCAGTCGGAAAGAACGACTCAAGCCTTTGAGAGTCAGATCATTGGGAATGACGATCATTTCACCTTTACCATCAAAAATCCTCGAGGATCAGGTAGAAGCACTCAAGGAAGAAAACCTACCAAGTGAGACACTTAAAGGGATACAAGATAATGCAAACGGTTTAGTAAGGAAATCAGACGGAACATTATGCTTCAAGGATAGAAGCTGGATACCTCTATATGGTGGAATACGAGAGTTGATTATGCACGAATCACACAAGTCAAAGTACTCCATTCACCCAGGTTCTGATAAGATGTATCAGGATCTTAAGAAGCTTTATAGGTGGCCGAATATGAAAGTAGAGATAGCTACATATGTTAGCAAATGTCTTACTTGTGCTAAAGTAAAATCCGAGTACCAGAAACCATCAGGATTACTTCAGCAATCGGAAATTCCATAGTGGAAATGGGAACGCATTACAATGGACTTCGCCACTAAACTTCCCAAGACAACTGGCGGTTACGATGCTATTTGGGTAATCGTGGATCGTCTCACCAAATCAGCCCATTTCATTCCAATCAAAGAGACTTATTCCATGGATCAGCTGACCAGACTTTACGTTAAGGAAATAGTCTCAAGACACGGAGCCCTAATTTCCATCATTTTCGACAGAGATAGTTGTTTTACTTCAAACTTTTGGCAATCATTGCAAGATTCATTTGGAACTAAATTAGACATGAGCACTGCCTATCATCCTCAGACCGATGGTAAGAGCGAGAGAACAATTCAGACATTGGAAGACATGCTCAGGGCGTGTGTGATTGACTTCGGAAATGGTTGGGCTAACCATTTGCCATTGATCGAGTTCTCTTACAATAACAATTATCACTCGAGCATAAAGGCAGCACCATTCGAGGCACTCTATGGTTGAAAGTGTCGGTCCCCAGTTTGTTGGGCCGAAGTTGGTGATGTACAACTTACTGGTCCAGAGTTGGTTCGGGAAACAACAGAAAATATAGTCCAGATTCGAGAAAGACTCAAAACAGCCAGAAGCCGACAAAAAAGTTACGCTGATGTTCGACGCAAACCATTAGAATTTCAGGTTGGAGACAAAGTCATGTTGAAGGTCTCGCCTAGGAAGGGCGTGATACGATTCGGGAAACGCGGGAAGTTGAACCCGAGATACATAAGGCCATTTAAGATTCTGGAAAGGATTGGTCCGGTAGCATACAAGCTTGAGCTTCCGTCAGAGCTCAGCAGTACATAACACGTTTCATGTCTCAAACCTCAAGAAATGTCTTTCAGACGAAACGCTTGTAATCCCATTGGAAGAAGTTCAGCTCGATGATAAGCTTAACTTTGTGGAAGAACCAGCAGAAATTATGGACCGGGAGGTCAAACAGTTGAAGCAAATTCGAATTCCTATCGTCAAAGTTCGCTGGAATTCTCGAAGAGGACCCGAGTTTACTTGGGAACGGGAAGACCAGATGCGGCTCAAATACCCACATCTTTTCACCGAGTCCACTCCAGAGACCAACACCAGTTGAATTCAGGGACTGAATTCCTTTTTGGGTGGGCGACTGTCACAAATCACAATTTCAGGTCATTTTCCAAACCTCGACAATTTACTATTCATGGGATCACTATTCATTATTTACTATTCATCATTTCACTATTCATCATTTTTGAAGTCAGTTTGAGACTTTGAGAAGTCGTCAAAAATTTTACTATTCATGAAACACTATTCATTCCCGGAGGGAAACTTCCATTCATGATCATCAATCATCATTTTGTAAACTAGATTTACGGGTATTCAAATACGCGAACCAGTATGGTTTAGCTGCGTATTCATGCATCATCAGTAAGGGCACATCATATAGACTAGAGTAGTCTACATATCATCAGTAACATCATTATCATGTTAGGTCATGCACGGGTTTGTGTGATTTTCATTAACGTATGTTCATTTATTAATTAAACGTTACCACTCAGTCGTTACTACTAACATTATACTCGACACTCCTGACTACGATCCTAATATATTTTCATGCTAATTTTAATAATATAAAGATTATATTATTACTTTACCCGGTGTTTTTAAATCAATTGCTATATTTTTCGTTAGGAGCTTATAACTCCGTCGGTTTGCGAATTTTCAATCCGATAAACATTCTAACCCGATTCTTGCAAGAAATATGATTTTACAATTTTTACAACTTCGTCGTATTTTATTTTAACTCGTCACGATTTATTTCTAGTTAACTCGGTACACGATAACACCTAATGTATACACTAAACACACTAATACTTCCAACACTAGACAAGAGCTTTAATTAAACATCATATCTCATCTTTTTCTCCATGTGTGCCGCCCCTAGCCCTCCCCTAATTCTCCATGGCACTTGATTTACTAAGTACATCTCATTAATGCAAAGGTTCTATATGTTTTCTAATTTATTTCCACTAACACATACAACACAAAATTAACTAGCTAAAAACCACCATATTCTCTGTTGGTCCACGTATTGTATGGATCTCTAAGTAGCCTTTGATTACTTAGTGGATGACTTGAATAAATCCAAATCAATCCAAGTGAGAAACTCTTACATAATTGTTAGTGTTAACGCGGAAAATTAACAAGAACAATGAAGAACACAGAGTTATCACTAACTTCGTATATTTCACTAACTCACACAATTTGTACGTACATAATAATGATCCTTAGGGTTCCTTTTATACTTGAAGGAAACCCTAATTACAAAACCGTGTGAAAAGATATTACGTATCTTCTATAAAGATACCTAACTCATACATATCTTTTCCTAACTTAATACTAACAAACTTTCCTAACTTTACTGACCCGACTTAACTATTAAGTCAACAAGACTTAATATTACAACCAGACTTAACTAACAACCAGACTTAATATCATAGCTACCAGACTTAACTTAAGTCTGTTCTTCATTAAGTCTTCTTCGTACCTTGTGACAATTCCCAACAATCCTCCCCTAACTTGATCTTCATGTTCCATGAACTTCAAGTTCCTTCTGTAAAAGCTTTTGAGGATTAAACTTTGAACACTTGGAATTATCTTGATCTTCAAATCACTTTAAATCTGCAAATTTGATTTTTTATGCAGCAACTTGATCTTTTCACCATCTGATATGCCATCCACTTGATCTTTCCAGCAACCATGACATTTTGTACATCAATTCCTGTTAAGTTTCATATCTATTCTCATCACTTCCAGGTGTGTAAACTCCTGTGAGAGGTGAATCATTGAAAATTAATGGATTTGATGTCTCTTTACCAATAGCCATCACTACTGGAGTAGCCAAATATTTTGGTGTGTAAGACCATGGTACATTGATAACCATATGATTTTTAGTAAATCATCAACTATCAACAGATTTGTAATGTCTTTACCAAAAACTGTACCCTTTTGGACTAGCCAATTCTTTGATGGAATGCACCTCATCATGGTGAATTGATTACCATTTATGGTTTTCCACAGCCTTTACCACAAGCCATAATCTTGTGGGCTAGTCAACTCTTCACAAACTCAGATATGGTGAGTTGAATACCATACAATTTTTGGCAAATTGTCAGCCATAAATGGATTTGAGCTATCTTTACCTGTAGCCGTTTGCTCAGGATTAGTCAGTCCTTGTGTGGATGAAACAAAGTGGACTGATAACCTTTTGTTGTGTTAGTGCTATGCACCTCCACCAAGTGAGAAGTTCCAATAGTCTCACTTATCATCTTGAAAATTCTTTCAAACACCCTTAAGCTACATCCTTCAAAGACTGCCTCTTTATCAAATCCAATAACATCTCATATCCTTCATCCTTCTTACCAGCATACAACTTTTTGCTCATCATTTCCTTGCAAACACTTGATGATAAAGGATATTCCACTTCTGCAAGCATATAAATATCAGCATTCTTTAATGAAACACAATGTACCTTGCAGGTATGAAAGTATCTCCAGCTGACAATATTTTGCTCTTCAGGAAGTTTCCACACTATATCTGACTTAGTTGGTGGCTCAAACATCACCTTCAAATTACCCCAAAAGACTCTTTCAAATTCATCTTCAGGTGGATGATCTCCATATTTAATGTTCACCAACTGATAAAGTTCTTGAAGATCCTCCCTATTCACATCATGTAGAATTCCAGCAAAATTCATATAAACAATGTCAGAATTATTCTCCCTTATAATCTGATATGCAGCTCTTTCACCAGTCATGATTAATTGATACTTGACTACCTTAGTTGGTTCCTTTTTGCTTTCAATAGTCCCCATGGTGGCTCCTTCAGATGAAGGTTCTTCCTCTAATTCCTCTTCTTCAATCACTTTCTTGTGTTTACCTTTTCTTGCCATACTTTTTCTTCTTGTAAACACTGTGATAGACTTCTTCACCTCTTCTTCTTTTCTTACTTCAGTTAAAGCCATTTCAACCTCAACCTCTGTTACTTTCTCAATCATCTTATCTGCTTTAATAACATGATCACTTTCTTTCACCTTTTTACTCTGAAAACAAAATCTTTGTACATCCTCATAATCAACAGCTTTATAACCTTGATCTCTTTCAAATGCATTGAGATATGCAATTTGAATCTCCTCATATGACTTTCCTTTCATCTTTTCCCAAGATAGATGCATTTGATTCTTTAGATACATTTTCATGTCATGCCTCTTTTCTGCCATAGTCATTTTCTTAGGAACTTCTGTTTTCTTCTGAGTTTGTCTGATCTTCTCCAAGAATCCACCTAAAGTATCATCAGAAGCTCTTGAATTTATAAACTCTGCTAATTATTTAGATTTTTCTTCAGCATTCAATCCTTCAACAGCTTTGATCTCCTCATACTTAGCTCTTACTTCATCATCAACATTTATCAGGTGTGTAAATGGATCATCAGACTCTTCAGCCAATCTTCTTGCATAAAGTACATCTTCCTTCTTTTGTTGTTCCTGTCTTTCTTTCTCAGCAAGATCTTGTGCTTTAATCCTCTCAATCTCAGCCAGGTTTGCTTGTTCTTCCCTTTCAAGACTTTTCTTTTTCTTAGATTGAGGATTTTCAAAAACAATCTCCTTCCCTTTTCTTTTATCACCAACAACAGCCTCAGAACTTTCTTCACCAGACTTATCCTGACCAGACTTAATTTCATTACCAGGCTCAATTTCATTACCAGACTTTTCACCAGACTTAGCATCAGACTTATCAACTCCTTCCTCAGCAGAATCCTTGTCATTTAGAATTAGTTTTCTCCCCTTTTTCTTCTCTTTGATATTGCCTAAGGATTGAGCCAATGTCTCTGCTACTTCCATTGCTTCTGGACTAAAATTTGTGCCTTTCTCTTGAACTGGTGTTTGAAATATGTGCTCTGCTTCTAAATTCCTCCCCTGTTTGGAAGAATTTTCAGCTTCTCCTTCTTGGTCATCAAATTGAACACCCTGATCCTTCATAGCCTTTTCCATTTTCTTCACTTTCTTTACCAAGGTGATAACAGCATCACTCAGTGCTTTATTTGACTTCTCCAAAGTAGTCACCTTCTTAAGCAAAGTTGGAACTAAGGTTTGAAGCTCTTCCACAGACATTGAGGCACGTTCCTCCTCCTGTGCAGGACTTGGAACATGTGATGGAGGGGACTGTGGAATAGGTGTAGGTTGTCTCTCAGCAGATGAAGGACTGTGTTGTGGTGAAGGTGTTGGTGTAGGAATGGGTGTGGGAGTTGGGGATCTTGGTTGTTCCTGAGATTGCTCCTCATCAGATGACTCTTGTATATCCTCAGATGTACCTACATTGTTAGTACCAACAAGCATAGCAGGAAGTAAAGGCCTATGGGCCCCTTTGAAATTTCTCTTCATGTTAGCAAATAATTTTGATGTGAAAACCACACACTCATATGTTTACACTTTGTTTGAAGTTTCAAAGTTTAAAACCATTTGCAGAAACCAAGGATACATCAAAAACTTTGGAATTTTAGCATTGGACTCCATGCCTTCAAAAATAAGTTTTGAAAAGTTAAATTTCCTTCCAAGTGATAGGCAAACCAATGCAGAAGCAATTTTGCTTCCAAATTGATCCCATCCACCACTCTTGGGACTTAGGCATTGGAGCAGGTGATGAACTAAAAACCTCCATTGTGGTGTGAAATAGTTTATCTTGGAGATTTCATCCGACTCGTCTTCTAAGTCATCTGATGGAGGATGGGAAGGCTATTTTCCACCTGGCTACACCTCACGCCTAAGGAACAAGATATCAAAGAAGACAATGCCTAAACGTTGGCAAGTTTCTTATGATCTTACTGCAAAAGAACCAGAGGATGAAGCAGCAGAGGCTTCAAAAAATGTGTCTTCTAAGAATATCATTGTGTTGTCTCATCCAAAACCAAACAAGCAGGTTCTAGGACTCTTAAGCCCAAAAGTGAGAGATATACTTGGGGAGAAAGGGACCAAGAAAACCATGTCTGACTTGAAGAACCAGGGAAAAAGGAAGATGTAGGTGTTGGCGTTTGGCTTGATTATATTTAGGCTTTTATCTTATTTTGTGTTGTAGGCTGCATCCTTGAATGTAACTTGTTGGTTATGAATAAAAACTCCATGGTCCTTTTGTTTCATTTTGCCATATATTAATTATTAGCAACAATAAAGAGTTGACAACTGCAAAACATAGTAAAGCACAAAACACAAAGAAACAATCGTAATTGAAAAGTTGAAAACCATTAAACTACTAAAAATAAGAAGAACAAAAAATAAAACTACAAGACTTAAAAACAATTCCAAGGACTGGAAGTATACAGACTATACAAAACATAAGACGAGAAATCAATTTCTCTTAGGAACCCATGCCTGAGTAGGCTTGGGTCCGCCTTGTGGATCAACATATTTAAAAGTCTTATATGAAACTGATCCACTGTTGCTTTGGGATTTATAGGTGTATTCATTCTTGAATGGATCCCAAGACCAACATGCTGAGGTCTTAACAGCAGAACCCCCATTACCCTTTACAGCATTAGAATTTGAAGGTTGTGCTGTATTCTTAGCAATTGGTCTCCTCACAGGTGAATAAGATTTATGAAAATGGTTTCTTTGATTATATGTATTCACCTGTGGTTTGTGGAAAGGCTGTCTGGGTCTCATTTGATTAGCATAACCAGAATTGACTTTAGGCCTCAAACCAGACTTAATATTTGGTCTACCAGAATTAATGTTAAAGTTTGGTCGGGTAGAGTTAACATGTTGGGCTGGTCTGGGGACAAATTGGTTGGCATGATTGATTCTGTTAACCTTATTCCACACTGGTTTACTATTGACATTACCAGTATTCACATTCATCCTTTTAAGCTCAGCCTCTCTTTTCATTCTCTTCTCATGAAAGTCACAATCTCTAATCAAGTGACTTAGACTTCCACAAACAAAACATCTCTTAGGAGTGTAAGTGTAACTACTCCTGACTTCTCTGTGAACTGCATGGTTTTGCAACCTTACAACATGTTTTACCTCTCGAGGGATCTCAAGAGGCTTACAACCCCACCAGGCAGTGTACCTGACCGATGTAGTATAGTGTAGTGGTAAGTACGGGGGATTGATCGTTCTCCACAGGGAATAGTGTTCGTTAGGTATGAAAAACTACTCTAATTAGGTCTAAGGGTGAAGGAAGATTCTTTTTGTATTTTTATATTTTTTTTTATGAAAGCAAGTAAAATCTCGGGTTTGAAGGAGTGGGCGGAATTAGTTGCTAGTCAACTAACCCAAATTACTACGAATGCAAATAAAATAAAATAACTGAAAATGAAAAGAGTTGTGAAACTTATGTGGAGAGAAATGTGTTTACTTAGATTTCCTTACTCCCTAACTATCTTTTACCGGTTGATTAGTGTGTATTAATTGCGTGGATGACGGGTGTATTCCTTAATACCATTCGTGGGGTGGCGTACGTACTTCCTCAACTCTACAAGCTCCTACTTCACTCCTATGTCGAGCCGGCTAGGAAGCTCCTAACATGGGATCACTAGAATTCGCTCATGCATTAAATACAACCATAAAAATCTTAGTACGCATTGGTTCATGTTTCTTAAGACGTTCAAGCAAGTTACCGAATAGGAAGTTAGCTAGTTTTCTTAAGCCTAACATCGATGAACAATCATCCAATACAATTAATAAAACACTAATAACCAATAATCAATAGCTAGGTTTCATTAGATCTAAGCAAACACAAGATAAATCTAGCCTAGCACGTTAATCAAAAGACAAGAACAAGAAGTAATCAAACAACACATAGACATATTGAATGATTAAATAATCACTTATCTTCAATTAAACATGGGAGATCCAAGGGTATGAAAACCTTTAAAAATGGCAGAAATTCGTCTTAGGGTTTCTCCTCCAAAGTTACACACAATAAGTTCCACACTAATGACAAAAAATTGCAAAACTATATATAGAGTTTAAGGGCTGACGGCGTCACGTTGTAGATCCTGACGCCGTCACCTCGCCGCTTTTAGGGTTCCCGGATGGCCTTCCTGACGCCGTCCCTCTTTAGACCTCCAAAATCCGCTCTGGCTTATCAAAGCTTGACGCCGTCAGAAATGAGCTTGACGCCGTCCCTCTTTAACTTAAACCGTGACGACCTTGATCACTTCAAAGGGTGACGCCGTCAGATTTTTCATGCAAAATTCTCTGGCTTATCATGAGTATTTTTTCATATCCACCTTTTTTGCCAAGCCATGACGCCGTCAAAGGTACTTTTCAGCCGATTTTGAGACTTTGTCGTTTTCTTCACTTTTATGCTCCAAAAACGTCCAAAATGCTTCCTTTTCCAGATTTCTTCTCCAAAGTACCTAAAATGACAAAAGGAACGATTTAGGGCAATATTTGATCAAATAAATACGATTTAGGGCTTAAATGACCCCCTAAAAGCGATACACTTTTCGCTTCATCAAATACCCTTACACTTGAGATTTGCTTGTCCTCAAGCAAATGCGCTTTTATTCTAATCAAAATACAAGTTAGGGGTCATTTAATGCTAATATAAAAGTAATTACAACAAATAATCGTTCCACTTTAATCATAATAAGCACGGAGATTACAAACTAGCACCTCACAAGTAGTGTTTAGATACTCACATCTCTCAGGTGTCATCAAAATAAATCTCATAAATGAAAACGGATAATATCTCTCACTACCTGTCATAGCAAATAGATTACCATAGGCTTGGGAAAGGATCGAAAACCTCCTCCACTAGGCGTAAGCACCTAAGATAAACTATCAAAGAGGGCTTTTAAATGGGTTATAACGTGAGGTGTAGGGATATGATAAACACGGTTTTGTTGGATAAGGGATATTTTACTGGTGGCGAGTTAAAGATCTTGATCAATTACATGTACAATATGGCGTTGCTAAGCCAAGACTAGACTCGATTTAAGCTAATGAAAGAAAATAACAAAAACATAAAATAAATATAAAATGAAACGGGATGGTAGTCCGTATGTTTTTTCTATTTTTCTTTTTCTCATTTTTTTGTATTTTTCTTGATTTTTTTTTTCTTTTTTTTTTCTTTTTTTTTTTTCATACACTCTTGCCCTACCATCCAAAATAATACATCAAAGGGGCGTTGCATTCCCCTTACACTTGAACTTTTACATAACTTTACAAATAACTATTCTAATGACTCGAATTAAGATAATCGAAACACTTGGAGTATTTTTAAAATATTTAGCACATATGGGGGTAATAATGTTGTTCTTCCCCATTACTCCATTAATCTAGTACTTTACCCATGAGTCCCAATCATCCAAAAACAATATGTACAAGGATATGACTCGACTTAGAAACCATGTAATCAATTAGATAATTAACTTGGGTTTAAACAAATGTTGTCACAATAATGCACTAAAGATGAGTGCATACAAGGTAGGCTAAGGCGATTTGGGTGTACATTTAAGTAGGGTGTAAACAAATTCTTCCTTTAAGTAAAATGCTTAAAGGTCAAAACGAAAAGATAGGCTCTGAGGGGTGTACTAGGGGTATCGTGTACTAAAAATGAGTATAACGCAAAGGGTGTGGGAGAATTACTTGACCAATGTAGCCAATGTAATTATAACAAAAACACAGGTGTAAAACAATAAGTTAATCCTAATGCCTCTTATCATTTAGTAAATCTAACTACACGAATGTAGTCTCACTTGTGGCCTCGGAATGGTCCTAACGCAAGTTCTAGAATCTAAGTGCTACCGGTACACACATCATAGCATAAATGCTTTTCCTACCAATTCTAGGGGCGAACCTCACATATTTGGGGGTGGAAAATTTTTTAGTGGTACGGTTTTTTGTGCTAGTCATATGACTCCTATCCGTGAGATGCTCATTAAGATCAAAGTTTCACTCCTAAATGTTGTAAAAAAATTTAAATTTCGCACTAAAATTGCCCTAACAGGTATTTATCTCAGTTTTATTACACATCTACCATTAAACAAACAAAAATCAAGCGTAAAAGCATTCTCTAATCGTACTTTTACCCCCCCCCCCCCCCCTTACACTTAAGATGAACATTGTCCCCAATTTTCAAATACAAAGATGTAAAAGTAATAAGGTAAAAGAATGAAATCAAATACTCCCCTGATTCGCTTGGTGGATAATGTGGTAACACGGTTAGATCTTCTTCCAAGAGAATGTAGAAGCTTTACGACTAATGCATCGCCAAAAGCTTGATCCAACAAATATTTCCTTGTCCAAAATAACCTGTTAAACCTGAGAAAACAAACACGAAAACCTGCATAACATCGGCGGGATAAATTCTATATATAAGGATATAATGCTTGTGGAATGATAATTTTGCAGATTCCTGGAGATTATAAGTTAGAGATTTAATAAAAACTTTTTATGAAAACAAAACTTTCAAAATTTTCAGAAAATTAAAACCTGACGCCGTCAGGTTGTAAAGCCTGACGCCGTCAGAAATGATCTGACAGAATTCTCATGTTAAGTTTCCGGAAAAATTTTGGAAAAACCTCTACCTTACTTCCTGGAATTCCTGCAAAACATCATTATGACTCGATACAAGCATTTGACTCAAACAAATACGAATATGTATGTCAATTTATTATTATTACGATTCATGTTCATTTGTTCTAATAAACCGATTTGGATTTCCCTTACACTTAACTTTTGCAAAATACCTTTATATGTAGTTAAGACGAAGTTAAAAACAAGATAAAGCATTTTCACAATTTAGTTTTGAACATGAATCAATAATAATAAAAATTAAACACACATACGGAAACAAATAAAACAAACAAATAAATAAACACACAAAGCAAATAAAACTTGGGTTGCCTCCCAAGAAGCGCTTTTCTTTATTAACGAGTCTTGTAGCTAGACTCAAAGTCACCGTACATTACGTGACTCCATCATTGGTCACGGTTCCTAGGCCATTCTCATTTCCGGTTTTATACTCCGGTCCTAATTTCAAACAATCCTTGTAGAAACCGGATATCCTTCCCATAACATAGTCTACTCCTTTATTTCTATCCTCATCATTCCTATAGTAGACCGCTTGCTTAAGCTCCTTCTCAACATTTGACAAGTGTTGGAATTGTTCTATCTTATATGGCATTTGGTAGTTTACCTCATCGGTCTCATCCTTAAATCTAACTATCCCTAAGGACGGTTCATAAGTCATTCTAGAGACCTCAACAAATGGTTTTCCAAAAACTATTTGAGTTAAGGATGCATCGACTATTGGGCGGATATCTTCTACAATTACAAATTCGGTGGCATAGGTGAAGTTTCCTACATAAACCGGTAATCCCTTAACTCTTCCCGTGAAGTTACTTATCCAACCCTTGTCAGGGAACATCCTATACCCAAGTTGCTTTTTCATTATCAAGTTGTAGTGGGATCTAGTCATGATGTTTATGGGCGATCTAAGGTCGATGTAAGCTTTCCACACATGCAAATGTCCGATGTTGCATGGTATGTTGAGATTAGAAGGATCGCCTATTTTTATAATTGGTCTACCTAGGAAGTATGGTGTCTCGGGGTCATCGAATAAGTCTGTATGATATGCGCGCTCTTCCTTAGTGGGTAGCCTATTGAAGTAGTCCTCATCATCATCTACTTCTTCAATCTCACTTTTCCTACCTTCCTTATCAACCTCGACTTTCTTAACCTCATCCATAGGTTCACTATTATCTTCATTCCTATCAATCGGTTTGATAGTGACAATGTTGACGAAGTGGACATGTTTGGATGAAGAGGGGTCTTTTACTTGGGGTCCGCTATTTGTGTTCCTAGCGTCCTTATGTGGAGGTGATAGCACTTGGTTATTGAGGGTTTTCAATAAGTTGTCAATTTTATTGGTCATCTCCGTTTGTTGTTGATTGAATTCGGATTCAAACTTAGCTATCCGAGCTTCTTGAGATGCCATAAATTGGGACATCAATCCTTCAAAGTTATTGGTACTACCATAATTGTGGGAAGGATTGTTATTGAAAGTACGGTTCGAGTTGGAACCGCTTGATTGGAAACGATTAGGTGGGTTGGAAGAATTGGTTTGTTGTGCATTTTGGTTTTGATTCCACCTAAGGTTTGGGTGATTTTTCCATGAGGGGTTGTATGTATCATCGTAGGGGTTTTTCTCGGGTTTGAAAGTGTACCACTTGTCTCCTGCTCCGTCGGTACGCGAGGATGCGTAGTCCGCAAAAGCTTGTTCGGGGAGTTCCATGCAATCACGAGTGTCGTGGGGACCACTACATAATTCGCATGAAGAAGTGATTTTGTTCACTTTGCTTGAAGGTTTAGGAGCCTCGTAGGATTTCATAAGAAACTTGACTTGGTCTTCAAGTTCTATGATCCTACGGTCGGAAGTGCTTGAATTGTTCGAAGGCAAAGATATTGCCTTGACCGTTTTATTCAAATCACGGGGATCACTCCAACTTTCGTTGTCATAAAGAGCAAGATCTTCTAGGAGAGCCCATGATTGTTCCGCACTTAGATCACGTTGCTTACCACCGGCCGATTGGTCAATGGTTTGCCTCGTGGAGAGATTGATATGGTCATAGAAGATTTGGACTTGGAGCCAAAGTTCTATGCCATGGTGAGGGACTTTTTGGAGTAAGTCCTTGAATCGAGTCCATGCCTCGTAGAGGGTTTCGCCTTGACGTTGTTGGAACATCAAGATATCATTCCTTAGCTTGGTAGTTCTTCCCGGTGGGAAAAACTGAGCAAGGAAGCGAGTGGTGAGATCATCCCAAGAGGTGATGGATCCTGCGGGTAGACGTTCTAGCCATTGACTAGCTTGGTCCCGCAGAGAGAATTGAAAGAGACGCAGTCGGGTCGTCTCTCGAGTGGCAACATCAAGGTCTATGGAATCAACGATTTTGAGAAAGTCCTTGAGATGTTGATTAGGATCTTCGGAACGAAGTCCATGGAATGCGCATCCGCTTTGCACCAACCGGATGGTGTCGGATCGCAAGGGAGTGACATTGGCTCCTTGAGTGAGCTCAATGGTGTTTCGATAGTCATGGTGGCTAGGACGAGAGTAGTCTCCTAAGGTACGGGCTCTAGGAGGTGGGTGTTGTTGTGGTGGTGGGTTGTTGGGATCAAGGATATTACCACCTTCCATGATGTCGGATGGTAATGGTTACGAACAAAGAAACGAAGAAAAAAGATAGACTAAAGAAAACCTAGAAAAAGAAAATAAAAATCTCACTAGAAAGGAATCTAGTGAGTAGACCTAATAAAATAAAAATTCAACCTAAACAATAACTATTCCCCGGCAACGGCGCCAAAAACTTGATGCGTGGTTTTGCAACCTTACAACAGGTTTTACCTCTCGAGGGATCTCAAGAGGCTTACAACCCCACCAGGCAGTGTACCTGACCGATGTAGTATAGTGTAGTGGTAAGTACGGGGGATTGATCGTTCTCCACAGGGAATAGTGTTCGTTAGGTATGAAAAACTACTCTAATTAGGTCTAAGGGTGAAGGAAGATTCTTTTTGTATTTTTATATTTTTTTTATGAAAGCAAGTAAAATCTCGGGTTTGAAGGAGTGGGCGGAATTAGTTGCTAGTCAACTAACCCAAATTACTACGAATGCAAATAAAATAAAATAACTGAAAATGAAAAGAGTTGTGAAACTTATGTGGAGAGAAATGTGTTTACTTAGATTTCCTTACTCCCTAACTATCTTTTACCGGTTGATTAGTGTGTATTAATTGCATGGATGACGGGTGTATTCCTTAATACCATTCGTGGGGTGGCGTACGTACTTCCTCAACTCTACAAGCTCCTACTTCACTCCTATGTCGAGCCGGCTAGGAAGCTCCTAACATGGGATCACTAGAATTCGCTCATGCATTAAATACAACCATAAAAATCTTAGTACGCATTGGTTCATGTTTCTTAAGACGTTCAAGCAAGTTACCGAATAGGAAGTTAGCTAGTTTTCTTAAGCCTAACATCGATGAACAATCATCCAATACAATTAATAAAACACTAATAACCAATAATCAATAGCTAGGTTTCATTAGATCTAAGCAAACACAAGATAAATCTAGCCTAGCACGTTAATCAAAAGACAAGAACAAGAAGTAATCAAACAACACATAGACATATTGAATGATTAAATAATCACTTATCTTCAATTAAACATGGGAGATCCAAGGGTATGAAAACCCTTAAAAATGGCAGAAATTCGTCTTAGGGTTTCTCCTCCAAAGTTACACACAATAAGTTCCACACTTATGACAAAAAATTGCAAAACTATATATAGAGTTTAAGGGCTGACGGCGTCACGTTGTAGATCCTGACGCCGTCACCTCGCAGCTTTTAGGGTTCCCGGATGGCCTTTCTGACGCCGTCCCTCTTTAGACCTCCAAAATCCGCTCTGACTTATCAAAGCTTGACGCCGTCAGAAATGAGCTTGACGCCGTCCCTCTTTAGCTTAAACCGTGACGACCTTGATCACTTCAAAGGGTGACGCCGTCAGATTTTTCATGCAAAATTCTCTGGCTTATCATGTGTATTTTTTCATGTCCACCTTTTTTGCCAAGCCATGACGCCGTCAAGGGCAATCCCTGACGCCGTCAAAGGTACTTTTCAGCCGATTTTGAGACTTTGTCGTTTTCTTCACTTTTATGCTCCAAAAACGTCCAAAATGCTTCCTTTTCCAGATTTCTTCTCCAAAGTACCTAAAATGACAAAAGGAACGATTTAGGGCAATATTTGATCAAATAAATACGATTTAGGGCTTAAATGACCCCCTAAAAGCGGTACACTTTTCGCTTCATCAACTACTAACTTCTCTGTAAACTCTATCATTTTTGGGTGACTCATTCATTGCAACAGATTCCCTAGGAGATTTTATGTGGTTGACACAACTAGGTTTGACTGTTTGGGGTTTTGGTTCAGTCACAATAGGTTCACTTTCCTTAACAATCTTTGGTTCAGGACTCTCTTTTACTTCACTTTTTGACTCAGACTTAGAGTTGTCAGAGACATCACCAATGGATCCTTCAGTGTCATTAGTTTGACAAGTAGAATACTCACTGGTTTTGTCATCTGAGGTGGTTAACTCAGGCATTTGAGGACCTCTTTTTCCATACACAAATAGAGAGTCATCTAACTCCTCTTTTTCAAGAGGAGTATAGTCTCCACTCAATGGATGTGGAACTCCCTTGAAATCATCAGCCTTAACAAACCTATTATATAAAGGTTTACCTTTATAATCATCCTCTCTATGCTTAAATATAGCCTTTTTCTCATCCTCCTCATACCCTAAGCCATGTTTCTTATTTGACCTTACTTGAGAATCCCAACATTTAAACAGATTGTTATTAGAGTTATTCCATTGATCAACACGTTTTCTCAAATCATCCCTCTCTTTTTGTATTCTTAGGCCAAGTTGTTTATATCTTTTAATTTTTTCATCTTGTTCATATATTTTATTAGCCTGAAAGAATAGTTTTTTATTTAAATCAGCATGTTGTTTCTGAAGGGTGCCTTTTTGTGCTTCTAATGTTTTTAGAGCATTTTTATAAGCTAAAATTTGTGCTTCTTGGTCACCTATCAGTGTCAACTGCTCATCACACAAAGCCTTAACATAATTATAGGAATCAGTACATAATTTGGAACATAATGGTACCTCATTACTAGAACCAATGGCCATGAGTGCATGACTGGACTCTTCATTCTCCTTTGTGTGCTCATTCCAGTTAATAGCTCCAGCTTCCAATGTCACCATACTCATCTGGTTCCTTTCCAGCTTGTCATCCTGTTCATCTTTCTTCCTATACCCATCAGCAGACTTCTCCGTGCAGTCTCTAGCAAAGTGTCCATGCTTATGACAATTGTAGCATTCAACTGTCCTTCTAGTGTACCCAACTGGAGACTTGTTATTGAACTTAATAGACCTCCCATACTGCTTTTGAAACCTTTTTACCCTCAGAGCAATCATGGCAATGTGCCATTTGATGTCCATCTCTTCTACCTCAACATCATTTATCTGCTCCAAATCTTCACTGATAAATCCCTCATCTTCTTGTTGATTGGCGAAGAATGAGTGAATCACCTCATCTGCAAAGCCTGCAGGAGCAGTTCTTTCCCTTGTAGAAGCTTCATAGACACCAGACTTAACACTGCCAGACTTAACCTTGTAAGTGCTGCCTTTGCTTTGAGACACAAAAGCAACATTTGAAGAACTAGGAAATGTCTGTGTGGTTTTATTGATGTCCCTTTCAAAAATCCTAAGATTGTTGTACAGGTCATCTAGGGTCATTGAGTCAACTTCATCCTTCATCCTCATAGTCATTGACACATTTGCCCATTCTTGAGGTAGAGACCTAAGAAACTTGTGATTGACATCCTCATCAGATACAGCAGCACCATGTGCCTCTAGTTGTGACAGAAGATGTTGAAATCTGTCATAACCCTTTTCCAATCCTTCAGCCTTTGACACACTGAATGTTTCAAATTGCTGTTTAAGAACAGTCTTCTACATCTTTTTAGAGTTTGCATTCCCTCCAAAACGTTTCTTAATGGCCTCCCAAATCTCCTTGGCATCTATCATACCGTGAAACCTTTGTAGATGCTCCTTTGGAATAGCCATAAGCAGCAAGGTTCTGGCCTTCTTCTCCTTTTCCACAGCCCGTATCTCCTCAGCAGTCAATGGTGGTAATATTCTAATCTGCCCATCTGTACCAACTGAAACCCTTTTCTTTGAATTTCCCTTCTGAATAACCTTCCAAACTTCACTGTCAATGTACTCCAAGTAATGTTCCATCTCCATGGCCCATATATCATATTCTTCTCTCTTCAGTATTGGAAGCTTAATGTTGGATATGGTGGTGGTTGTAGGGATGGTTGGTTGTGATTTAGAGGTGCTGGTTTCAGGGTTTTCTTCTTCATGGTTTGATCTCTCATCCTCACTGTTATGGTTTGAAAAAGTTTCAGTGTTGATAGGCTGCTCAAGGCCAGACATTGTGTAGGGTGAATTGATTGAGAATTTGTTTGTGGTGTTGTATTCTTCGAATTCAGAGTCTCTCTAAAGGCTCTGATACCACTTGTAGGTCCACGTTTTGTATGGATCTCTAAGTAGCCTTTGATTACTTAGTAGATGACTTGAATAAATCCAAATCAATCTAAGTGAGAAACTCTTACACAATTGTTAGTGTTAACGCGGAAAATTAACAAGAACAATGAAGAACACAGAGTTATTACTATCTTCGTATATAAAGTTCACTAACTCATACATATCTTTTCCTAACTTAATACTAACAAACTTTCCTAACTTTACTGACCCGACTTAACTATTAAGTCAACAAGACTTAATATTACAACCAGACTTAACTTATACAAAACCAGACTTAACTAACAACCAGACTTAATATCATAGCTACCAGACTTAAGTCTGTTCTTCACTAAGTCTTCTTCGTACCTTGTGATAATTCCCAACATTCTCTCTTCTTCCTCCCCATTGGATCGGCCAAGACCAAGAACACAACAATAATCCATAAATTTTTCAAGATCAAGTCATAATAAAGGCTCATTTACATTCCTTGTTAGGGTTTTGTGATAAAATCCCTAGGTTTCTTGCATATTTCTCATCAAATCATCTCAAGTATTCAAGTAAACTTCAAGATCATCTTTCTAATCTTTTCATACTTCCATTTGATTAATTTTCAAGATATATTATTAACTAGATATGCAAATATACATGTTACACATACCACTTGATGTCCATTTTCACTATAAACACTAGATCTATGCATTTTAGTAACACTTTCATGAAACCCACCATGGTTAGTGATGTTTAGGACCCCATGACACCTTAAGAAGGTGTATGGTAGGATTAGAGTACTTGTGGAGTTGATTGGAAGTGGTATGAACAAGCCTTGAACCATAGAAATGAGTTTTAACAAGTATATATAAGCTACTGTCCAAAAACGTGTAATCTGGAAAACTCAAAAAATGTTGAACTATTTTGGCCTTCATATTCAGAAAGTTCTTTCAAAAACGAAACTGTGGCCGCTTGAATCACTAAAAACCGACTTACGACGAGAAAGTTATGATTTTTCAAAGTTTAACGACGAAAAACTAAATTCTGAAAATTTAGCGTGCTGTTCGCCGAGATTCAAAGGACAAAAAGAGGCGTTAGACGTGATCTAGACGACCCGACCTACTGAAATTATGTTAGTTCATGTTAATACGAATCCGTAGATATAAAGAACGTAGAAAACGAGCTTATAACGACCGAGATATACACGTTTAAAGCCCGACGATTCACAAACTATTTTGGCAGCCCACTAATAGAAAATGTTCTAAGTATAAAAACTAGTGTTTTTGCGAGACATAACATTGATAGCCGATTTTCTAATTGATCGAGGCGCGTATGATCAAAAGTTAAATGAAACAACATTAAGATATTGTTACAAGGTTTTCAAAACGTCGAGTTTAATCACTAACACTTAACGGACAATATTTCACGACTAGTTTTGCAAAGACATTTGGACATATTTTCACAAGTTAAGAAAATATTAATTTGCGATGAAAACATTATATTTACCGATAGAACGCCAAACGAGGATCGTGGAGTACCGTTTCAACATATTTACACGAAAAGTAGTTTATAACTTAGCGAGACGTCAAAAATGTATTTTTCGTCGATAAACGTTATTTTCAAAAGTAACAAGTGGTATCGTTAACATACGTATTTGCATGTGTTGCATTGTATCATTGCTTACATTGGATCATATCATTCAAATAGGTCGCGGTTAGAGACCGAGTCTCATTTCATCACATCCACTATTATCATTGTTGCTATCATATCAGGTGAGTTTTCATAGCCCCGTTTTCAATTTATTACTTCATTTCTAAATTCTCGGGGGAGAATACATTGCACCATTTTTCATGCGGACCAAAGTATCAAACTCATTACATTGCTTAAGTTACATCATTTGCCCAGATTAAAGTCCCCTTTATTATCATGAATCGTTAATTGTGAGCAAGCGAGAGTGAGTGAATAGATCTATTGAGGGTGACTCCTCCGTTCGGGTTGGTCGCGCCAACTTGTCAAATGAACGCATTCCATTTTATCCATATCAGAGTGTCTGGCAAAACACTCAGTTGGGGCATTTCATTTTAGTCTAGCTTCGGGGTCATGAGCTTAAGAGCCAATGTATCATTTTTATGTTGCATTGTTTTGTCATACACTTTATACTTGTGGTTTCCGTATAACATTTCATTTACATAAACCTATGAACTCACCATTATTTTTGTTGACCATTTTTAGCAATGTATTTTCAGGTAATTAAGGTATCGCATGTTGGCTTGCATAAGGACATGCATGGAGTCGCGGAGTCGACGCGTCTCACTTTATATTTTATGCACTTATCTATCGTTTGATTTGTATGAACTTGATTTCTGAAAACTTGTTTCACCTTTTGGGACCAACTTTTGTAAACTCTGAATGTTTTAAATAATCAAACGATGTATTTTCTAAACGACACTTTATGTCGTTCAATGTAACTGTACTGTGGTGCTATGATCAGTCACGCCCTTGAATGCTTCATTCCGCTGCAAGTCACGAAATTTGGGGGTGTGACATAAACGACCATTCGAACGATTACGATCACAACTCATGTATTCGGAACGGACCATTCAAATTCGTTATTATATTGAGGTTTGTGACGAGTTGGGCTGTGGCCCAACATTTGATTAAACGGTCTGACTCTTCACGGATTGAATATATGACCGGCGAACTTTATGGGCTTCGGCCCAATTCTTTATTGTAAAGTTTAACCCATCATAGCAATCAGAATCCCAGTACATGTTTTCTCAAAACACTTAACACACTCATGTTTTCTAAAAAAAATAACTTAGCCCACTCTTATATATCTAACTTCCAGTAACCCATTTTCAACAAGAGTTTGTAATTAACATTGAAGAGATCATGGGAGGGTTCAACCATCCTAAGAAAACATAAAGAAATTCAGTGTCCTCGACCCGCTTACATGGAACACATATGGGGGAAAGACTCGAATCATAGGAACTCGACTGAACACAACTCAACTTGCCCTTATTAGAAGGGTGTGAGACCTCTCTTTTTATCGAGCAAGAGTGACACCTCGGGGTGTTTTTATTGACCAAGGGTTGGACCAAAACAATGAAAAGAGAATCCTGGGCAAGGCTCGAGTTGAGCTCGATTTGAATGTGAATACCAGAACAACAAATCCCAAATTCTAACGCAACTTGAAACTGAGCACAAACACATCATACTCAAGCATAACACAAAGCAATCCGGACCTAGACACATGCTTTTGAGCATTAGGATATATACTCCATTCGGACCAAATTTCAAACACACTTCGAGCATATATTTCGAACATGAACACACAAATTCCAAGCATAACAGATTCGAGTATATCATGAATGCAAACCCATACATGAACACAACACAGGATGAGTACAACACATACGAGATGTGACTTAACACAAACACTAGGATTCGAACATGACATTCATAACCACAAACATTCAAACATCAAATTCCTTTTTATCCTCAATTCTACTAAATACGTAGCTGCTTATAATACAACTAAAACAATAACCACGATTTCGAACACAACATTCTTACAACATTCACTTCCAATCTGAGCCAATACTTAGTTTTGATTTTTAGTTTTAAATTCTCGGTTTTATTCATTACCATACCACACTAACAATACAAACATCATCACCACCATGACCTTAAACTAAAACCAAAGTTTTCTTTAACCACAAAACTTAATAACAGATTTTTCATTAAAAGATATCAAAGATCAAATACAATAAAGAAAAAGACAATAGTTCAAGAGCTTACAATCCCAATCGTTAACACTGATTTATGACACGGACTGGACCCGATCTCCAAGCAAACCCACACACCTTCGGTTCTCAATTAACCCTTGAACTCTTCCTCTGGCGACCGATTGGTTGTAGATGAGGAGTGTGTGGATCCACTGGAATCGTTTAGTCCATACAAAGAAATCATTAAGGGAGTTCTTGGTTATTCTTTAGAACATGGGGGGATGGGACCATCCGTTTGCGGCAAAAGTCCTTCTCAATCCCTGTCATCTTGACTGTGTCGACACTTGTTGACTTCTAGGGGGTGGTTTGTGAGAATGACAACACCCTGGAGAGTATAGAAGCGCATTGATCCAGAAATCTTTGATGGTGATAAATGAGGATCGATTTTGGGGAGTTGGGGAGGGAACCAGGAAAGTCAAAAGAATGAATGTGGATGGATGTGAGGCTATATTCAAGGAGAAGGGGATAAGATGACGTATGAGTGGGTGTGTTTTTATAATATTCAGTGTATTAATTATATTTTGTGTACCCCGTGTTCTGTTGAGCTGAGGTGAAATCGTGGTACCCCGATTTCACATAAATGTGAAAAACATAAATCTGGAGTCGTTTTTATAAAACTGACATCAAGTAAAATTTATTGACTCTGAAAATGAATTAAAAATTTGAACCATTACTAATGTGGTGTCGGTACGCATGTGGTATCGTTCTCTCAATTCATGCAGTTTAGTTATGAGTTATATGCAAGAGAAAATATGTAACTTCTAAAATAAATTATTTTGAGTTTCAAATGTTGAGTAAGGACCTAGAAAATCATGGTTGTTATATTTAGATCTTGAAGTTATTCAAGAGCAACCTTCTGAGTACACTTGCTAATGTCATGCTAAGGTTGAACATGCATATGTTAAACCATAGATTGATATCTCTCATTCATAAATCCGCAAGGATACCTCTTGCACCTGAATGATATAGTTTTTTATATCAATGCTAAGGGTTATAAGTCGGAGGATCATAGTGAAACTGCTAACTATAGAAATGCATTATTAGATCTTGTATATGATGAATAGCTCAAAACTATGAATGTTAAGATGCAGTCCTTGAAAGACAATCACTCATGGAGTTTGATTGATCTCTTACCAATCAGTTAGACTGTGAGGTTAAGAATGAGTTTCTTGATGAGAAGATTCAAAAGGACAAACTTGTACACACATTTAATGCACGCGTAGTAAAAGGAGTTTACTCGTACTCAAGAAATTGACTATGATTAAATCATCCTACTTACAAACATTAAATGTATAAAGATGATTAATTGTCATACCTGTTTTCATGTAAATGAAATATGACAATAGGATATCAAAACACTTTTCTTGTTGATTACCTTTGCGAGGACGATGAGTAATCAAAAGGGTTTATGAATCCATATAATCTTTATTATGTATACAAGATAAAAGAATCCATGTGTGGATTAGATCATGCATCTAGGAGCAGAGATCTTAATTTAATTATAAAATTATTAATTTGATTTTGATTAATAAGATTACTCCTAAGTACACTGAGAGCAAGTTGGAGCACTGTATTTATTTTCTTAAATCTCATATGTCATTAACATATTAGAAACAATATTCCATCTAAGCTAAACTTTAATCCTTAGCTTGGAATGAAGTTTCTCTTAAGGGATTTATAAAACAAGACATACAACCTTGTTTTATATATATATATATATATATATATATATATATATATATATATATATATATATATATATATATATATATATATATATATATATATATATATACGTTTATTAGAATAAACATAAGCGGTTATCAAGTCTAAACACAATATGACACGTTATTGAGGGGAGTCTCAATGATCAATCTCACTTGATGAGATTGAACACATGAATGAAAACCTTAAGTTTAACTGAAGGATTCATTATGTAAGTCGTATTATGCATTGGACTATTTACATCATTTGCATGAATGCAAGATGAGTTGATAACAACAAATATCTAATTGAAAGTCATTAGATAATTGTTAAACGAATATTATAATGGACTTACAAAGGACCAAAGATATGTTCAAACGTTTACGGATATTTGAGGAGCTCTGTTTTGTTTGCATACACTGATGCTTATTTAACTGAGATGATGCTCAACCCTAGTCGTGGTAGGATGTCATCCTGAATAATGACATTGCTGACTAGATGTGCTCGACTGAGAGCATTAATGCGTTATACATTAAAAGAATAAGAATACTTTACAGTTTGAGAAACTGTTTAGATGACTGTCTAAAGTAGCTGTTTTGCTAGCTTCAAACACCCCATGGAATGCATTGTTGCAATACTCGTATTGTACTTGAATGCACACATAAAAGGACAATCATCATTCAAACCTTTCATGAGTTTTGAAACAAGTATTCTCAAAGTTTACTCAGATGACTACTTGTTGTCTTGTACAACATAATTTGATCATGGTGGGAACATCGGATTCTGACCTATGAGTAGTCTTATGCATATCTATTTTTAGTATTTGGATAATGGAACTGTAAGCAGTCGTACTATATAATGAATTGATATACCTGGTATTATCGTCTTCATTTATACTACTGTGTTCTATATTTACATGTTTAATCCATGAATAATTTATTTATTCTAAAATTGTCCATTGCCAGTTGATGATACGGAGTATCATCGAATTAAGGCAAATGTGAGCGTGTTGGTGATATTTATTAAGAATAGATATTAATTGATGATTCCACCAAACTCACATGTTGTTCATTGTGATGAACATTGGACTGACCCAACCTACGAGTATTCATTGCATGGATCGGCGTCAAGAGTGAATCTCGCAATTGGTTATGTCTCTTATCCTTAGACTTGAGATGCAAGTAGGTCTTGCATGCGTGGAATTTCATTCCTTGATATGGTTAAACGCTGTCTTGAATAAGGTAGTTATAAAAACCATCTTCATGAGTGATATGAAACACATGAATGACACGTGCAGTCAAAATAAGATTTGTTCCTCCACATGTTATGGAGTTAGATACTATTGGGCCCCTCGATGAACAGATGTTTGTATGGCCGTACCCAAATGAGATTAAGATGAATCTTGATCCACTTGGCAATCTTGTTCAATATCTATATCGAGAAACATAATAGTTGAACAATTAGAATGACATTTGATCCATGTCTAATGTTCAACATGGTATCTGTAACAAAAGGATGGATGACATATAAACCATTTAAATGAGACGTTTAAGAAACTATTCTCACATATTTCTAGGGGCATTGGCGTGTTGCTAGACGCTAACCTTTGCTTGTATAATTACTTGATTATTATGACATCGCAAGTGGGAGCTGTTGGAGTATGCTCGTGTCATAATAAATAATTATATGACTAGACATATGTGAGCCTATGCGGTCACACACTTATACACAGAGACATCATTTTATAGATTGTATTTATCGTATTTACAATATATAAACGACTACGTAACTCGGGATCTATAACGGGCCATTACATACTAAGTTAGATTTAGCGCTTTTGGAGTGGACCAACAATGGGCAAGCCCATTGTGGGCCCATAAAGTGGCCGGCCTAAGGGGAGGGTTAAGAGGGGCTTATGGAGCTTGTTCAAGGTGCTAAGTGTAAGTGTTACATGATAAGATCAAAGGTGATTTGATCAAATCTTTACCACTTAATACTTTAACCTAATTGAGATATTCTCTCCCCCTCCTCCTCTCCAAAAAGTGACGGCACAAAACAAAATCCCACCTAGGGTTTTGGTTTTGATCTTCACTTGGCTCTATCTTGTAAAGGTGGTTGCAAGGATCATTGTTACGGGGTCAAGACTAGCATCAATTGGTGATCAAGGACGTGTAGTGTGTTTCACACATAGAAGAGATTGACCTTATTGATCTCTTAGGGTTTCTCATTCCATTTCGTGGGTATTGGTGTGTTGGTGAATCCGTGATCACGCTACAAAGGTATATAATCGTTGTATTTATTTATTGATTGATCATATGGCTATATGGATCCGTCTCTAGGTAATGTTTCCGCTGTGTTTAATTATTTAATTATGTTTTTCATATTCAACATCACCTATAGTTCATATACACCTAAGATAAACATCATCAACTACCAGAAACCCAAAAAACCAACCCACATTGACCAAAACCAAACGGTCAACTTTGAAAGTAAACATAAGAAGCGAAGAAAACCTAACTGATGATAAGGTATTTCCTCAACTTGTTAGCCCGCTGCTCCTCCATTTTTGCCCGAAGCTCTGCCTGGTTTGCCCGGGTCTCCTCCTCATTTGCCCTGTGCTCCTCCCAGTCAGCCCTCTCTTGCTCTAACCCCAGCGCATCTTCCAAAGCATCCCTGGTCCTAAGTAGACTAGGGATGATGTCTAAAGATCGGTCACACATCGGTGGATCCACCCAACCGATGAATGGACAGCTCGAGTTCTGTAAAATGAAAGACATGTAATTAAAAAGAAGAAAACAGAGGCAACTTGTAAAATGTAACATTATTATTGTTTTGATCAAGAGTCAAACTTACGTATGTCGGGCCCGAGTAGAAGCGCCTACCAGGATTCCTGTTAGTCCAGGAAGTTCTAACTACACACTGAAGACCACAAGCGCAAAGAACTATTTTTTCAGGTGAACAAGATGATGAGCAGTAACAGTAGATTCCAGGGTGTGTAATAGTGACTGCTTAATCGTGTTATATAAGAATGAGAGAAGTACAAACTTGTTGCAAAAAATGTCCCTAAACACAAAGGTAGGTGTGCTAGTGGGCCTGTCAGGTAGATTTGACGGCGAAAATAGTGAAATGACGAAAATACCCTCACGTGCAACGCACGTGACGGCAAACTAACGAGATTTCCTAACGAGCGTTAGTCCAAAAACTAATTGCAACTACAGTAATGCGGGAAGGACACAACTCGCAAAAAATCAAAACGTTAGGGACAATATTTGCACTTTTTTTTAGGACATCTTTCGCAATTTTGGCAAAGTTTAGGGACATTTTTTGCAGTTTACTCTAAGATTAATATGGTTAACATGTTCTTCTACCATCCGCGACAAAGCTTTTACTTTGTTTGCTTTAGTTTGATTATTAGTTTGGTTATTAAAATTGTGTCGGTCTCTCAGGCTGAAGCCCCATTTCTTAATTAGAATAGATAATTAGAGTACTATTAGATATTGTTTAAGTTCACTCACTCCTCATCACGAACGACCTGTACTTACCATTCACTAGCTACATTGATCGGGTACACTTATAAGTTAGTTCGGTAAAATATAAATTTAAAACTTGATAAAATAAAAAGACTATAAACGACACATCAATAACCTATTTTTATTGTTGTTGTTCTGTTGTATTGAACCAAGCCTAAGGTTTGAGTTTTCATTCTTTTGAGTACTTATAGTTTAAGAAGCTCACAATATAGTTTATAAAGTTCAAGTCGTTTGCAGACATGTGGTCTTAGTAGTCACTTATTTTAATGTGACAAGCAAGAGGCTTGATATAACTATATACATATCATATAAGTTGAGTACTTTAGGAAGGTCGTTGTTAACATGAATGTTTTATTGCCACTGTTAGTTTGTTATAATCAGTTGAAGAATTCCTATGAAAAAATTAAATAAAGGATCATGGACATATACTAATGTGAACTGTTACTTGGTATGTTTACATTTTTTAATGTAAAAAGTGTATTTGTGTTCTATGATCAAGGTAACAATGTTGAGATGGAGCAAAAGAGATCGTCTGGATCAAGTGAAAGAAACTTCAGTCATGAATCATGGCCAAAGAGAAGGGATCGTCTCTCTAATATATTCTTGCATGATCAGGGTCTAGCATGTGGCCCCATGAATATTAATCTATCGGTATAGCTAGGGGTGTCAATCGGGTTATCGGGTCGGGTTCGACGCTTATCAGGTTTTGAAAAAATAAAAACTAACCCGCAACCCGACCCGATAAGCTATCGGGTCTATTGGGTTCGGGTCTATCGGGTTGCGGGTTTTTGGGTTGGGTCTATCGGGTTATTGGGTTGGCATGTAGCCACTAAATATAGTAGCCAATAAATATAGTATACATCGCCACTAAATATAGTAGCCAATAAATATAGTATATATCTCAAAGTCTGTAAGAATCTATCACAGAGCAAGGAAAATTATAGTGGCATGTTCTTTTAAAAAAGATTAATAAGCTACATCATATTCATGGTCAATCTCTTTTCTTCTTCTTTTTAATCTTTTTTAAAAGAACATGCCACTATAATTTTCCTTGCTCTGTGATAGATTACAAGACTTAGAGATGTATACTATATTTATTGGCTACATGGTGACTACGGACCTTTATACCCTAAGACCTTATAAGGGTATGACAACACATTAAAGAAGCGAAAAAATTTAAAGTAGAGCAACAACGAGGAAAAGAAGAGAAATGAGGACAAGACAGAAAGACCAGTCTTTATCAGTCTAATGATACTTTTGACCGATCGCTCCAATCAACAAGGGTTCGGAGAAGACGATATCCCATCTATCAAGTACTACTTGATTTACTCCAACTTTTATTAAAGGGTCATGATATCCTAACACCCCCTGTAGGGGGTGTTTCAATCATTAGCTGCTGCCGCCGCTTGTACTGTGTGCTTTGTCAGATTGTACATTTGACCAAAAATAAAGGGGTCCCACATGTAGGGGTGTTACCCTAACACATCCCTTATTAAATTCATTAGTGATTTACTGGAATATAAAGTATAGTTTAGACCGTATACTCGGAATTACTTCATTTATCCACCAACGTATTAAGTATGTGGTATACAATGCTAGTTCATGATGTTTAGGAAGACGGTATCTATCTTATTCCTGTTTGTTTTATAATTTATGTTTCCTTGAATTATCTACACACTACAACATTCACTGCTTTTGGAGGGGACTTTTTTTTCCCTTTCGGCGAGGACATGTCCCCGCCGAAACGTCACCGCCGAAGGCTCTCCGCTGATACTTTCGGCGGGGACGTAGATCAACTTTGGGCGGGGACTGTGGGTCCCACCGCCTTTTAGTTGGTCAAAGAGTGTCCAGCGTGGCAACACTCACGTCCCCGCCAAAAACTATAATAATTAATCAAAAAGTCACTTAATCAAGCGATACGTCCTCGCCGAAAATAGCTTTTACTGTTGGCTTAATTTCTTTCGGCGGAGACATGTCCCCGTCAACAATATTAAACACCCATATCTTGTAGGCTTTTGGCGGGGACATGTCACCGCCAAAAGCCTCTGACCCATTTTGCAGCATATTGCTGCAAAATGGGTAATTCCAAGTTTTTTCCAGAATTTTTTCGGAAAAAACCTACCAAATGCAGCCTATTGCAGAACCTGTTTTTACAATAACATCGCCAACAACAAATTCGCTAAACATACAACAACAACAACAAACCCAACACAAACCCAACACAAACATGCCAAATTTTCTACAACACCACAAATTAACTTGCTAAAACTGTAAAATCACAAATAACATAACATAAACACAATACATCAATCTGAGAATATCCTTTTATTGATTGAATCACAAATAAGTTACAAGCATGAATGGCAATAAGTTACAAGTAGTACACAGGTTGGTTTAATACATGATATTAACAATTGTAGCAAAAACTATCAATCTTGTTAAACATCTGAAGCATCATAGTTACAAGCATGAATGGCAATACGCAAATATATACCTTATCATCTATCATTTGCATCACTGCATTGTTCTGCAAAATGTCCACCGATATCTTTTGCCCAGCAAAGTACTCGATCAACTGAAGCACATAACATAAAATATTAATGGCCAGTTAATCTGTGTGTGTATAAACAATGCTAACAAGCGGCATTGTTACACTCGTAGCTTAGACAATTACGATAACTAATTAACAAGAGTATCAGACTACGAATCCATAAACCAGTGTTCTCAATATCATCTTGTTGCATATTGATAACTAATTACGTACTTCTCAAGGTTAATATCCCATGTGATGCGCTTGATTGTTAAATTTATGATTAATGTGAATCTATGGCGGACCATCCGTGTTTTTAATCAATGAATAAATGGTAATGTGAATCTATGGCATGCTATATGATAAGCAAATACATACAAACTCATCCTAAAGTTCTTATACTTGATTTTAGAATCTTGATCTCAATTCCTACATATTTTGACAATGAAAAGAAATATATGACATTAACCAAACAGTAAGAAAGACATCATTACGAGCTTATACTACAGACTTGTCCATCTAAATGAAAGAGTACAAAGTATAACCACGTACCTTATCACCAAGTGGCTCTAATCACAAGGTCTTTTCACTTGGTTTTTTGTTGACTTCATCTTCCGTTGGATCATCCAAGATCTGCAAAAACAGTAATTACTAGTCAAATTATTGAATTTTCAAAAATTAAAGTTTTATAACTAGTCTGAACACAATTTCCTAAGTCTCATTATCCTAATAAGTGCAGACAAAAATACTCCATATAGTTCAGACTGACTTCTTCAACGCTTCCGCCCCCAACTTCACGAGAACCTGTGTTGTGACAAATGAGTATGAAATGTCAACTTTTTGTAGTAACAGAAATAAAAAATGAATTACAGAAAAGGATGACACGTAACCTCATTTGCATCCTTGCAGTTGGACTCATCTTTCTTTGGCCAAGTTACACGCCAACATTTGAGGAAAGAATTCCAAGGAACAATAAATAGATTAAACCATGTTGTTCCACTAAGCTCGGCTGACTACAGAACGATTAAGATACGTATTAAAATAATGGAAATGATCTATAGCATATGTTATTAAACTCTTATATTCAGCAACTAAAATGTAGTATGAAGATTGGTAAAGTGTATACCTGTAATGAGAGGGTAGCACCAGACGTTGCACCTATATCATACCCAAATAGCAAACCACCCAACGCTGGGAATACAAACCTGAAAGTTAGGTACCACAAGTTACCTAGACTATTTTTCGCCTTCTTAAAACAGTCTAGACTCATACATCGCAAAAACAGTCACATACAACTAATAACTAAGGGGTGTTTGTTTAAGCTTATTTCTGGACTTATGGGCATACTTAAGCTCTAAAAATTTACTTAAGCTTATTAAATAAGCTCAATTTAGTAAGCTCTAAAAAGTGAGCTTATTGACTTTTCTGAAGCAAATACATGGGTTATAACTAATTAACCCCAAATTAAACACAAACATAAACAAACAAAAAAAACAATAATAAGTGTGATGGTGGTGTTACCTGTGGTCCGGCTGTGGTGGTGGTCCGGCTCCGGCTATGGTGCTAACCAAACACAAACAAAAAAACAAACCCCAAAATTAAACACGAACATAACCTTAAATTAACTAAAATTAGAAAGAAAAAAATAACAAAAATAAAAAACCCCAACCTTAGTGTGCTTTTGTATAAGAGAAAGAATTAAACGAGTAGAGTGGTTGAGAAAAGAATTAAACGAGGAGAGGGGAGATACATCGTGCACAGTGGTGCGAGTGTGGGAGTGTTGCGGTGGAGATGGTGGTGTGGTGGTGTAGTGGTGGTGATGTGGTGGAGATGGTGTAGTGGTGTAGATCGAGAGGAAGAAGAAAGAAGTATGGGAGTCTTGTTTTTTTTTAGCAAATGAGTCTGATCTGATAATAATTGACTGGAGCTACTTTTGGCGGGGACAGTCCCCGCTAAAAGTTTTTATTATTTGCCCGAAAAGTTTGGCAGGATAAAGTAAATGTCAAGAGAGAAAAACAAAATTTTTGGTGAAATCTTTTAGCGGACGCCGAAAGATGTTTTAATAAAAAAGAAACTCTTTTATATCATTTTAATTAACTTAAATCAATATTAAATCTTTTAAATTTAATTAAATTTTTTCTAAATCATATTTAATTAATTTAAGACTTTTTAAAATTATTTAAATCACTTTTACCTAATAAAGTTATATCATTTATAATTAATTTAAATCATTTAAAATTATTTTTAAAACATTTTAATTAAGTTAAATCACTATTAAATCATTTAAATTTAATTTAAATATTTTGTAAATCATCTTTAATTGATTTAAAACTTTTTAAAATTATTCACATCATTTTTAACTAAGCTAAATCATTTATCCTTAATTTCCATCATTTAAAAATTATTTCTAAAAACGTTTGCAACACTACTACTTCTATCTACAAGTGTTTGTTTGCATTGGTTTAGTAACATACTTTATAAACGAATGTGTCGAGATTATATGGTTATACACGAGATGTTAAACGAATGAGTCGAGATGATATGATTATACATGAGATGTTAAACGAATGAGCCGAGATGATATGATTATACATGAGATGTTAAACGAATGAGTCGAGATTATATGGTTATACATGAGATGTTGAACGAATGAGCCGAGATGATATGGTTATACACGAGATGTTAAACGAATGAGCCGAGATGATATGGTTATACATGAGATGTTAAATGAATGAGCCGAGATGATATGGTTATACACGAGATGTTAAATGAATGAGCTGAGATGATATGGTTATACACGAGATGTTAAACGAATGAGCCGGGATGATATGGTTATTCACGAGATGTTAAACGAATGAGCCGAGATGATATGGTTATTCACGAGATGTTAAACGAATGAGCCGAGATAATATGGTTATTCACGAGATGTTAAACGAATGAGCCGAGATGATATGGTTATACATGAGATGTTAAACGAATGATCCGAGATGATATGGTTATACATGAGATGTTAAACGAATGAGCCGAGATGATATGATTATACACGAGATGTTAAACGAATGAGCCGGGATGATATGGTTATTCACGAGATGTTAAACGAATGAGCCGAGATGATATGGTTATTCACGAGATGTTAAACGAATGAGCTGAGATGATATGGTTATACATGAGATGTTAAACGAATGAGCTGAGATGATATGGTTATACATGAGATGTTAAACGAATGAGCCGAGATGATATGATTATACACGAGATGTTAAACGAATGAGCCGGGATGATATGGTTATTCACGAGATGTTAAACGAATGAGCCGAGATGATATGGTTATTCACGAGATGTTAAACGAATGAGCCGAGATGATATGGTTATTCACGAGATGTTAAACGAATGAGCCGAGATGATATGGTTATACATGAGATGTTAAACGAATGAGCCGAGATGATATGGTTATACACGAGATGTTAAACGAATTAGCCGAGATGATATGGTTGTACATGAGATTTTAAACGAATGAGCCAAGATGATATGGTTGTACACGAGATGTTTATTCTCAACATCCGTTCCTGAAACAGGTTGTAATTCCTAATGACTTGAAAGCAACAGAATATCCTCATTATATGGATCAAAAACAAGTATATCATTCTACCTCCATTCTTGGACAAATTTATGATGTGTTTCAGAGTTGTAAAAATGAGAAGTTACTTGTACAAGGCAAGTGTGTTTAGTTATTGCATTTATTTCCGTTCCTCTCTCTCACAATAGCAACAACATCACCTCCATCACCATCGAGCTCCACCACCACTGTCGACCACCACCTTCATCCCCCATCGCCACCTGATAACACCAAACCTCTTATTTTCACACCAATTTCAAAACTTGAGATGCAGCGATATAATCCTTTATGTTGTTGTTGTTGTTGTTTAATAAAATGTTGTTGTTGTTGTTGTTGTTGTTGTTGTTGTTGTTATTTAATAAAATGTTGTTGTTGTTGTGAAAACACGCAAGAGTTCTCAACCACATACATTTCATACAGACTCAAACGAAACAATTTGACAAGCAAACGAAACAGATCAAACAAAACAACTCGACAAGCAAACGAAACAACTCAAACGAAACAACATACGACATATATGAAATCTTCAAACAAAGCTTCAAGATTTGTTATCCTATTTCCCTGATCATCAAGTGTGGTATCAAACGCGCTTTCTCCTCCAACATCATCAGCTTGAGCGTCCAACATCTCTCTGTAGTACGGATTTTTCCTCAACCATTCCAGAATCTGGTCTCTCATCCACGGGCTAATGTTCTTATAAGAACCATATTCATCATAAATTTCGTAGCCATATGTATTAAGAACTTTATTAAAGAGACCCTCCGACGATAAAACCATTGACCACTCCTCTTCCGGCGTGTAACGATCCATTGTTACGTGTGTTTTGTGGGAATTAGTGATTTGGTTATTTGTGTTTTGCCGATTTGAGGATGATCGGTTAGGTTATAATATAAGTAAAACCTTGGTGGGAAAAATTTGCGCCAGCACTTTTGGCGGGGACATGTCCCCGCCAAAAGCTAGAAAATATTGGCGGGATAAAGTGAACTTTTAGGAGAGAAAATGGTTAATACTTTCGGAGGGGACAAGTCCCCGCAAAAAAACAACACTATGCATCTTTACTTTTGGCGGGGACATGTCCCCGCCAAAAGTGAGAGCGGGGAAAAAACGCGGGAACAATTAAGCGTTCCAACTTTGGTCAAACTTTGTCTAATATGGAAAACACTTTCGGCGGGGACATGTCCCCGCCAAAAAGTAACGTTGAAAATTTAGTAAACGGTCAGCGAGACTTTGTGCCAGCTCAGCATTGTTTTTGTCGTTTAGCGACTTTCGGCGGGGACAGGGGCGTCCCTGCCGAAACCTTCCTCGCCCGTCCTCTCTTTTGTTGTAGTGGCATGTGATTATTGAACCTAAAACCTAGTTGAACTGTACTCCTTCCAAGGTTTTTCCCACTCACTAAATGTTCAAAATTAGCACTATCTAATGTGATTAAATGAAGTTAATTCAGATCTTCTTCAAGAGCAGATGCCCATCATAGAATCATGTACTTTCATTGAATTATTATCAGAGAAAGCTACTGCTTAATCTAATTGACCATAACTAAGCAGTTATACTTGTTGGAATGCCAACCATGTAATCAGATCAGTGTCCTGTTTCGTAGTTCTCTTGGTCATCACAGACAGGGGCGGATCTTAGTTGGGGCCCATGCCACAAGTCCGCAACTTAACTATATACTAACGTCGTTAGAGATAGAGCTCACCAAAAGTATAAAAAAGATCGAAAACACAATCACGATACACCATGACTCTTTGGCTTAACAAAAGAGTTGGGAAGGACATCTTTATATGCATTTTTCCTTCTAATTGCAGTAGATACTTGTTAGCTTTAATTTAAGAAATAGCAGAAACACACAAGAAATGTTATCTACAGTAATATACTATCCTCTATCCTTCAGGATACATTAATAAAAGTCCATATTAATTCACTAGCATAATCCTAAGAGCTTATAAAGTATAGAGTTTAATTATCATGAGCAAACCCCAGCCAATATTTTGTTAATGTTAATTAAAGAACCCGGCCACCATGCACATCATGCAAGCATTGCTTAAAAATAAGACAAAGTTATTCAATAATCAAAGAAGGAATCAAATCCAAAAAGACTATTGAATATAGGTCAGGATTATTTTGTTTTCATGATAGGGGCCTCGCCACAGTGGGCCAGTGGCTATTGAGTCATAAGTTTCATTTATTATCATTTCTACTTATATAAAGAGGATTTGCCTTCTCAAATTTCCATTTCCTTTGCGTCACTACCCAAAATTGAACACTAAACAGTAAAGACTATTTTTTATCATTTGTGGTGTGCCGGTTTGTTGTTTTTTAGGTGTTAAGTGTTAACTGGTCGTTTTTCTGTGTTGTTTTAGTATTATTGCCTTGTTGGTGTGTGACGCAAAGGGATATTTACAAACGTGCAGTGGCTGAGCAAAGACACGCTAAATCTTGACAAATTGTCAAAAAATGATCACAAATCCCACGAAAACATTCTTCACACAAATCTCCATTTTTGCGGCTTTTTACCAGTTTGATTCTAAAATCCTTGATTTTCTTCGAGATTAGATCTTTTAGAATATACAAGAAAACCGTGATTAAGAAACAGATTCCACAAAAAAGAAACAAAAGTGGCGAAAAAGTTAATAAATCCCCAAAAACTAGCTAAAAACTTATTAATAAAATCTCGTAATCAGTAAATATAGATATAATGCGAGCAACTTATTTGTGGGATTCATGAGCATGTTGGTGATTTTCCTAAACTAGGTCAGTTTTTGTTCAAACAAGTATGGAGCTATCTGTTCTGGTGATTTCCCTGTTTTTGGTAGGCAATTAGTTAAGAGTTTTCCCTTGTTGGTGTATGTTGTTTGTATTTTCTAACATCTCGCTAATTTTTATTACTATAGCCGTCAAGGAAACAGTAAACACTATATAGCTTAGTAAACTTAACAACCACCACCTTTAACCTTGATTTCTTGAATCCTATTTATTTGATTTGTTTGCTCTTCAATAACATCCTTCTATTGAATTAATTATACATACACCTTTCTCTGTCTCCATAATGGCAAGCATCTTATATATATAAAAATTCACTCCTCCTACATTTAATTTGGAAGAGTAAATGTGCATAAAAAGTTATACGGTGCAACATGCTTAAGCTTGAAAATAATTCACCACAAGCTAAAATATGTAGTTTAAGCTAATGAATTTCCTACATAATGGCAAGCATCTTATATATATAAAAATTCACTCCTCCTACATTTAATGTGGAAGAGTAAATGTGCATAAAAAGTTATACGGTGCAACATGCTTAAGCTTGAAAATAATTCACCACAAGCTAAAATATGTAGTTTAAGCTAATGAATTTCCTACATGTGGAGCTTATTTTGAAGCCTATTAAAAGCTTTTAAGGATATATAAATATAAAGGCTAATAATAATATCAACATCTTTTCAAGTCTACTTCATTTAATCTTTTGGTCCTTTCATTTGCCTTCAAATAAATGCACAAACCCTTCGACGGATACTATAAATAACACCATTTGAAGAGAAAAAGTGTGTTGCCACTTACTGTGACGCAATATAGTATTCTAACCGTATTTCTTTTTGTTAATGATTGAACAGTGGTAAGCGTAGCAGCAGCAAGGAAGTTGACAGTTTAGTAGCCGAGTGTGGTAAGCGTAACAGCAGCAGGAAGTTGACAATTTACTAGCAATACAAACATAAAAGCAGCAGTACTAATAGCAGTAGAAAGTTCTAACACTCTACTCCCAAGTTAAATGTACATGGTTTTGTGCAGGTGTCGTGTGGGTTAATTGTTTATTGCCATGCATCTCTCAAGGCAAATATCTTTGAGAGGTTCTCACTTGGTCATCTCAGGACGATGGGTAACTGGGACAAGGTAAGTTAGAACATCGATTGCTGTTCAAAGTTTACTTGCACGAGGCAATCCCTTTTGCCACTGATTCTTCCAATCATTTACACGAGGCAATTCCTCAACCATGTGCAAATGAAGAGCTTTTATATGTTTAAAATAAGATTTGGGCTTAACAATCCAAGGTTGTGTGTTGCCAATCAATTATTTATATAACAAACTCATAGATTATTTATATATCACGTCATTTGCCCAATTGGTCGCAAATTCCTTATCACTGAATATTGAACCTTTTGTAAATACAAGACTACATAATGCTAATAAAGAATGTGTGATAAATTCTATTTAACAAGGTCCATCTTTATTTAACAATGGCAACTTTTAAGTTGCGTTGCCTAAAGATTGGGATTATTTTCCTTTTAAATCTCCACTAAACATGATTCACATATGTCTTTATTTTGTTCTATGTTATCACACAGAATATTATATTTTTGTATCCATGACCATGGGTTATGTGATTCATGCTTTTGCTATTTGTACCCAGATTGGACAAAATGTGATTGAAGTAGGCATGGAAAGATTTTGGCATGAGACTCTACACATGTTTTGGTACCTGAGTAAGCTTTCATTTTCTAATCTTACTTTATTTTTTGTCCATCAAAGTTATAACGCCTATGATTATTTTTTCTTTGATAACAACTATTTGATGGTTATATTAACAAATTAGACTATCCTAAACCCATTGATGTGCGTGTTATGTGCTCTAATTCTTTTATATCCACGGCAGCGGCGCCAAAGACTTGGTGCGCGCGTGATGTGTCGTTGTGGTTTTAGCAGTATTAATGCCTACTCAAGTTTTAAATTTATATTTAGCCGACTTATCAATAAAACACACACTTTAACGAGCAGTGTACCTGGTCAGTATGAATATAATGGTAAGTAGAGTGTCGATCACTAAGAGTGGAACGTATTATCTAGTTATTCTAATCAGTATTTTAATATCTTAAGTTAGCTATACAACCTAATCTAACGCAAGGGGGTTCAGCCTGAGAGACTGGCACGGTTTGGTTATGATTAAATAGAAAACTAAACTAATGAGCACGAATCAGCGATTAGCACACACGTACACAGATAGATACTTGAGACAATAAGAAGACCTGTCCTGATAATTAAGTAGCTTGTCACTTGTTTTATTGCTAGTTTTATATGAAGTGTATATAATTAACCCTTTCTCGTTGGCTCTAATCTTATCGGCGAGTAAACCCTTAATGATTACTTATGTCTATCCCACTATCCTAGAATATTGAGCATTTGTGATGCCCACGTTTCGTATACGCTAGAACAGATAGGCGAGGAAGGGGCATGGCGACCCAAGCAATGCTCAGCTAGACACATAGGTTATCAATGCACTAATAAAATTCACCAAAGACATCAACATATAAACTTTAATTAATGGGAAAGCAATTTTAAGGGGTGCCCATGATTTTCCGTAGTCACATGGAATCGGCCCATCAATCCTGATGAATTAAAGTGTACTAATACAATAAAACAAAACTACTTAATGAATTGAATGCATGCAGGACCTTCTTACAGCTCTTGTATCTTCGTTCAAGGTGTGTCTTGTGCTGCTAATACGTATGAATTCAGTTTTAGGGTTTCTGTCTTCGACTGTCCAACCTTCGAAATTCGTCTGACCTTGGGGTATTTATAGTTTCTGTCTGAGGGTTAGATGCGACGCATAGGATAAGTAGATGCGGCGCATTGACTTAACTTCGCGTGGGGTCCAAGATTAATATATTCAGGAATATTCGTACACCGCCTTAAGATGCGGCGTAACACCATTTCTCTATGCGGCGCATGTCCTTTGCTGTCTTGGATCGTAACTTGTGAAATCTTGATAGTGATGCGCCGTATGTAAGAAGTATGTTGCGGCGTATCTGGAGCAGAATGATCTTGATCTTGTACATTTCAGTAGACTCTAAACATCTTGCTTGTTTTGCTCCATAATTAGTCCAAAATCGCCAAGTTTCACATAATACTTGTTTTTACCTGAGAATTACAAAAGTAAACATTAACGTATCAATTCTCATATATAATATATAATAAAACAAGTCAAATAAATAGGATAAATGAAGATAATAAAATGTACTTATTTGAGTTCATCAAATATCCCCCCACTTGAACTTTACTTGTCCCCAAGTAAACCTTAGAATAAATCTTATGAAAATGTATCCTAAAAGATATTAGGATTTATTTTTATATTTAAGCATGTATTTGTTTGTCATAATCACACAACCAAACACTTAACGAATTAGAAATAAAATAAAATATTTTGATAAAAGCAAATCTAATCGTTTAACTGTCCAGTCGTGACGAATATTCTATCATAAGCTTGGCAAGTATACTCATCTCCCCCACTAAAGCCAAGGAATAACAAGTCTAAAGCGGTAAAAAGGGTTTGTTGGTTAAGGGTTGATCATTCTTCTTAATCTCTATCGATCTCAAATTCCAGAAAAGGCGACAAAATCACAAATACATGATCGAATCCACGACCACGATACTTGCAATTGCTCAAATCCTTAACTCGAATAGGCTAAAGATAGGACCAAGTAATCTTCACCAATAATATTATATCAAAAAGGGCGACAAAATCATAAATACATAGTCGAATCCACGACTACGATACTTAAGATTGCTCAAATCCCTAATCTCAATAAATCAAAGGTTTGGATAAAGAATGATGCAGGGTATGGATAATATTTGGGATACAAATTGGTGTAAAATGAAAAATAAACAAAACGGATAAATTAAAATCCTAAGTGTGGTAAATTACTTTCCCAACCATCCCATGAATAAGACTCATATCATTGAATAACTCACGCTTTAACACTTGAAACACACTCTTTAGGTAGACACGAATTATACTCAACAAAATCTCAATCAAAGAATAACCTTAGTTGGCGTTCCCATAACGGGCAACTCCCATTCAATCCATAAATATAATATACAACAAATAGTGGTGATATCGCCCACTTAATACAAAACTTTACATAAGTTGGTTAAAACAAACTTCCAACTTTTCCTTTTTCTTTTTCTTTTCTATTTTTTCGATTTTTTTTTTTTTTTTTTTTTTTTTTGAACATATATGTGTAAAATTTCACAACTTTTCTATCACTATCTTTCCGGATAATTTTTCCATACTCTTCATACTTTCAGAAATAACTGTAATAGTGAAAGTAGTAAACACACGAAAAATAAACTCAAAGATATACAATATTTACTTTCATACCAATTGCATTGTGCAATTTCCCGACCTAACCAAAGATAATGAATTACGCACGCGAACACAGGTAATGTAAGGAAACACACTTTGCCTAAAGCAATTAACCAACCACGGATTTTAATCTACAGGGTAGGCTAAGGTGTAAGGGTGTAACGAAACATTATAACAAAGGTGTAAGAAACGAAAGGAATGGCTCTGAGTGTTTTTCTAGGGGTATCTTACTCTAAAAGTGAGAGTAACAAAGGGTTTATACGGGGGTTAACTAACCAGTGTAGTTAGTTAATATCACATAACATATAAAGGCTATTTGGGTGTAATCCTAGAAATTTACCAATTTTATACAAGACAAGTTCTAAAGTTTACAAGTCACCGGCACACTCATAGATTTGTGAATTTTGAAAAGTTCACAATTTTTGAAAATAATGTTATGTGTGCAGCTATGTAATTTAGACTTTAAACAAAAACATGCTATAAAATTTTAAATTTTGATATATTAAGCGCATTTTAAGCATATTTTGAAAAAGTTTAGGACAAGTAAGTGTTCTAATTCTCCAATCCCCCCACTTAAGTTAAACAACGTCCTCGTTGTTTGTATCAAAGGTTAAAAACTGGAAAATAAAAGAATTAGAACAGAAAAACTCCCCTGAGATTTGCTCGGTATGATCCTCCATTATTCGTATAAGAGCAAAAATCAACTTTCTTGTGGATGAGAACGTTTAAGCTTCACAGATGATGTATCCACAGGAAATGCAGGAATCTATAATACCATTAAGATTTTAACACACCTGAGTTAAGAAGGTTCAAACTTGAATAATACATTAGTAGTTAGTAAAAATAAAACTTAAAAAAATTAAAATGAAAATCATCAGGTCAGTCGATACGCCGTATCTTATGGAAGAAGATACGCCGTATCGAGCCTGGAATAAATACGAATCAGAATAAAAGATGCGTCGCATCCTTAACCAGGGATGCGCCGCATTAAAATACTGACAGAAAGTTTTAAAGTCAAAAATAAAAATGCAGAAAATTAAATAAGATATGACCAGTACATTTGATACGCCGCATTTCATGGAAGGAGATCCGCCGCATCGAAGTGCAGGTTTGACAGACTCAATACAAAATCAGAAAATAACACAAAAGATAAGCATGGGTTGCCTCCCACGAAGCGCTTGTTTTTGTTCGAGTCACGAGCCTGACTCTACCCTTATTTACTGTGTATTAAGGTGTTGTTCCCCCCACTTGGGATCAAGTGCGGGTGATAATAGCAATAAACACGAAAAGAGTGTAAATTTGCTAGTAAAGATGGAAGAAATGCATAAAGATCATACCTTGGCAATATATGTACATCTTCCCTATTCTTACCCGGTTTGGTTGATAAATTTGATGACTTGACCACTTCATCTGAAAGAGTAGTATGTTGAGGAAAAATGAGTCTCCTTTCTTCTTGGTTAGTCTCTTAGGTAGTAAGGCGTCCCTTGACTTTCGCAGAAGATGAGAAAGGGTCTTTAGCAAGTAAAAGTTCGAGTTCCTCTATATCCTTCATAGGGTCGAAATTATCATCCTCATCAATCATAGCAATGTTTAAGAGCTCATCACCAAATTCTTCCTTGAGCTCCACCAAAAACGGGTTGATCACAGGTGCTTCATGTGCTTCAATAGGTAGTGTAATAAATTTGACCTCATCATTCTTTTGTTTTGCAACCTGTTTAGGAAAACTAGCAAGATTATTAGTAACGGGATTAATAATATTAAATAAATTTGTACCACTTTGTGTTGTAAGTGACTCCAATTCATCTTGTGAATCTCCATCTTCAACTAGTGGTCTTGCAATTTCATAATCGTCCCGAATTTTATCCTTAAATAAGTAATCCCAGATTTCTTCAAAATCCCTCGTTGGGTCGAAACCTGGTTGAGGTATGTCATCATAAACTATGGCGTAAAATGGTTCGAAATCAAAATTAGAATACTTTTCATCTTCATCCGATGGATTGTCTAATGGTGGTAATACGATTGCAGAATATTCTTCAACGTAAGGTTCCGTACACACATCATCTTGCACAATCTCCGGAGAAAAAGTACTATCAATAACAATTGCCGGAACTGGTTTCACGGTATATGACTCCTCCTCATCATCATTTGACATACACCAAGTGTGTTGAAACGGCAATTTTTTTCTTTCTTTCCTTGACTTTTCTTGTCCTAAAATCAAGTATTCTTCCATAGTGATTTCTTTCGTCTCAATGACTTGTGCACCATATCTTGCTCTTTTCCAATCATACACCTGATTATTGCTCAAGGCTTTTTCCTCTTCAAACCTAACATATTCTTCCATTGTAATATCCGGATCGTCCATCTTCCTGAAATAAAACTTACTCGTGCAAAAGAAGAGTGAAACAATCAAAGTAAAATAAAAGTTGCTGATATTTGTAGACGATGCGCCGTATCCAAAAAGTTGGATACGCCGTATCTTATAATCGTTAAAATTTAATCAGACTTTTATTCAGAAAGCAGATACGCCGCTTATGATTTAGAATGCGCCGTATCAGTTTAATTATCAAAAATCGATTATACTTATTAAAATTAAATGCGTCGTATTAACAAAAGTTAATGCGCCGTATTTTCGTTACGTTTCAAAATACAAGATTTTTGATTTAGTAGATGCGCCGTATCGATAGAAATCGATGCGTCGTATCTGTTTAATAATTCGAAAACTGTTTTTAATTTAAATAGACAATACGCCGTATCTGATAAAACAGATGCGTCGTATGGCTTTAGGGTTTAGAAAAATTTCTTATTAAAAACAGAATACGCCGTATCTTGGGGAAAGATGTGTCGTATCGAATTTATTAAACGCGTTGTATTTTATAAAAATTAAACGCAATACGCCGTATCTATGAAAACAGATGCGCCGTATCGTTTGTATCAGCTCAGTACAACGATAGCAGAATGCAGAAAAAAGAAAAACAAAAATAAAAACAAACAAAAAGAAACAAAAATTAAAGAAAATAAAAACACACAAAACAAAAAATATGCAAATAATACAATGAATGCAATTTATCTAATATATAACAGGGTTAGTGGTTAGAATCTAAAAATTAAAAAGAAAAACCTAATTAAAATACTAATCAAATTAACAGATAATAACAATTCACTCCCCGGCAACGGCGCCAAAAACTTGATGTGCGTGTTATGTGCTCTAATTCTTTTATATCCACGGCAGCGACGCCAAAGACTTGGTGCACGCGTGATGTGTCGTTGTGGTTTTAGCAGTATTAATGCCTACTCAAGTTTTAAATTTATATTTAGCCGACTTATCAATAAAACACACACTTTAACGAGCAGTGTACCCAGTCAGTATGAATATAATGGTAAGTAGAGTGTCGATCACTAAGAGTGGAACGTATTATCTAGTTATTCTAATCAGTATTTTAATATCTTAAGTTAGCTATACAACCTAATCTAACGCAAGGGGGTTCAGCCTGAGAGACTGGCACGGTTTGGTTATGATTAAATAGAAAACTAAACTAATGAGCACGAATCAGCGATTAGCACACACGTACACAGATAGATACTTGAGACAATAAGAAGACCTGTCCTGATAATTAAGTAGCTTGTCACTTGTTTTATTGCTAGTTTTATATGAAGTGTATATAATTAACCCTTTCTCGTTGGCTCTAATCTTATCGGCGAGTAAACCCTTAATGATTACTTATGTCTATCCCACTATCCTAGAATATTGAGCATTTGTGATGCCCACGTTTCGTATACGCTAGAACAGATAGGCGAGGAAGGGGCATGGCGACCCAAGCAATGCTCAGCTAGACACAGAGGTTATCAATGCACTAATAAAAGTCACCAAAGACATCAACATATAAACTTTAATTAATGGGAAAGCAATTTTAAGGGGTGCCCATGATTTTCCGTAGTCACATGGAATCGGCCCATCAATCCTGATGAATTAAAGTGTACTAATACAATAAAACAAAACTACTTAATGAATTGAATGCATGCAGGACCTTCTTACAGCTCTTGTATCTTCGTTCAAGGTGTGTCTTGTGCTGCTAATACGTCTGAATTCGGTTTTAGGGTTTCTGTCTTCGACTGTCCAACCTTCGAAATTCGTCTGACCTTGGGGTATTTATAGTTTCTGTCTGAGGGTTAGATGCGGCGCATAGGATAAGTAGATGCGGCGCATTGACTTAACTTCGCGTGGGGTCCAAGATTAATATATTCAGGAATATTCATACACCGCCTTAAGATGCGGCGTAACTCCATTTTTCTATGCGGCGCATGTCCTTTGCTGTCTTGGATCGTAACTTGTGAAATCTTGATAGTGATGCGCCGTATGTAAGAAGTATGTTGCGGCGTATCTGGAGCAGAATGATCTTGATCTTGTACATTTCAGTAGACTCTAAACATCTTGCTTGTTTTGCTCCATAATTAGTCCAAAATCGCCAAGTTTCACATAATACTTGTTTTTACCTGAGAATTACAAAAGTAAACATTAACGTATCAATTCTCATATATAATATAATAAAACAAGTCAAATAAATAGGATAAATGATGATAATAAAATGTATTTATTTGAGTTCATCACCCATCTCACCACTCGAACACAATCAATTACAACATCAGCTACATAAAAAAATCCCGTCTCCAAACACAGCCACGACTCGAAACGAAGAAATAATACTAAAAGATCTCAGTTTTTTCTTCTCTTTCGTGTATAACAACAACATCTTAGACCTTTTAAGATCGAAACACGAAGAGAAGTATTTCTTCTCAAATGTCTTCTCCTCAACAAACTACCAAGGTACATATCATCTTCAATTACTTTCTTCTATTGTTGAGTGTTGCTAATATTCATGTTGACAAAATACGTATGTACCTTTAATAAATACGTGACACATACTTTTTATAGTGCATCTTATGGTAGTGCCAATCTACATGTCTCATAGAAATCATAACATATAATTGACCATGACTAAAATAATTACTTATGCAGGTTATGAAAGGAAGCTCGAGTTTAACACGACATTTGTCACAAAAGCCCGAAACAATTCAAGAAAAGATAAGTAGCATGAGTGATGCGTGGGTTTTGCAACCTTACAACAGGTTTTACCTCTCGAGGGATCTCAAGAGGCTTACAACCCCACCAGGCAGTGTACCTGACCGATGTAGTATAGTGTAGTGGTAAGTACGGGGGATTGATCGTTCTCCACAGGGAATAGTGTTCGTTAGGTGTGAAAGACTACTCTAATTAGGTCTAAGGGTTGAGGAAGATTCTTTTTATGTTTTTACATTTTTATGAAAGCAAGTAAAATCTCGGTTTTGAAAGAGTGGGCGGAATTAGTTGCTAGCCAACTAACCCAAATTACTACGGATGCAAATAAAATAAATAACAAAAATGAAAATGTGGAGAGAAACTTATGTGTAGAGAAATGTGTTTACTTAGATTTCCTTACTCCCTAACTATCTTTTACCGGTTAATTAGTGTGTATTAGTCGCGTGGATGACGGGTGTATTCCTTAATACCATTCGTGGGGTGGCGTACTTACTTCCCCAACTCTACAAGCTCCTACTTCACTCCTATGTCGAGCCGGCTAGGAAGCTCCTAACATGGGATCACTAGAATTCGCTTGTGCATTAAATACAACCATAAAAACCTTTAGTACGCATTTGGTTCATGTTTCTTAAGACGTTCAAGCAAGTTACCGAATAGGAAGTTAGCCAGTTTTCTTAAGCCTAACATAGATAAACAATCATCCAATACAACTAACAACACACTAATAACCAATAATCAATAGCTAGGTTTCATTAGATCTAAGCAAACACAAGATAAATTTAGCCTAACATGTTAAACAAAAGACAAGAATAAGATAGAATCAAACAACACATAGACATATTGAATGATTAATTGATAACTTATCTTTCAATGTAACATGGAAGATCTCAAGGCAAAAAGCCTTGAAAAAGTAGCTAAAATCGTCCTAGGGTTTTCACCCAAAATTCCACACACTAAGCTCTCCTCTAATGACAAAAAATTAGAAAACTATATATAGACTTTTGCATCTGACGGCGTCACCTTATGGAGTGTGACGCCGTCACCTCGCCGCTTCTAGGGTTCCCGGATGACCTTCTTGACGCCGTCCCTCTTTAGCTCTTCAAAAATCCATTCTGGCTTATCAAGGCTTGACGCCGTCGAACCTTGAACGTGGCGCCGTCCCCTTATGATTTAAGCCGTGACGCCCTTGATCAAGTTAAAGCGTGACGCCGTCAGAATTTACATGCTATTTTCACTGGCTTATCATGAGTAAATTTCACGTCCACTTTTTCTTGCCAAAGCATGACGCCGTCCAGAGTAAATTGTGACGCCGTCAAGAGTAACTTTTAGCCGATTTTTGAGACTTTGTCGTTTTCTTCACTTTTATGCTCCAAAAACATCCAAAATGCCTCCTTTTTCCAAATTTCTCCTCAAAAGTACCTAAAATGACAAAAGGAACGATTTAGGGCAATATTTGATCAAATAAATACGATTTAAGGCTTAAATGACCCCTTAAAAGCGGTACACTTTTCGCTTCATCAATGAGGAAATTGAATAGCATGAAAGAGAGAAGTAGTAGAAGCAAAAATTCCATGAAATTAGAAGAAAACTATAGTGGTGCAACATTAACCCTTCAAGGTTGTGCTGTAAATTTTATAAATTTATGTTTTATGAAGTGTTGTAAATTTTGTAATTATACTTCATCTAGCTATTTGTTTCTTTCAATTCATTAGGTTCGCTAGATTGGTTGTCAATTATTTACTTGCCATATTATTTGTGAAAAAACCGAGCAACATATGTCACGTGTACATGTATCTTAAGTGTACAACAGGCAAACTCAATATTTGCATCTATTGTATTTTTCATTTTTTTTTTTATACTTAATACTCATACCCGATTTAATATCATCTAAACAAGTTGATTACTTCGAATCACGATTGAAACTATTGTTGAAATAAAATCATAGATATCACACCAATTGCAATGTTATCGATACATGTTATTAAGGGTGTTCATTAAATGGGTTGACCCGAAAAACCGACCGATCCAAATGACATTGGGTTAAATGGGTTTGGCTTATTTGGGTTTGGTTCGGATTTTTGGGTGCACCCGAACTAACATACGATTTTCTGGATCGGATTTGGGTTCAAAATTCCTCATTCGGTTTCCACCCGAATACCCGAACTTTAACAAAGAAACGTATAATCTATTTATATAAACTATACTTTTTTAACATAGAAACCATCATTCAAATATTTGAAATTGGGGAAATTTGCTACTCTATTCTTTGAAGGTGGTTCTGTCACAACTAAAATCACGCACTCTTTAATTATCAATGAATTCCTTCCCCATATGAAAACTGTTTGTTTGTGACTTAATAGAGAAAGATGATTGAAAATATTAAGTAATAAATGAGTATGAACAATTGCATGGTTTGGTTGGTTCTTCTGTTTCGAACTCAGTTTGATGTTTTTTATTTTATTTTATTTTGGTTGTTGGTTTTAACAACCTGATATGATGTATTGATGACTTTATGTTAATCAATAATCAGTTTCTTCTGGATTATCTATTTATATTTGATTTGTTACAGCTTCGTAGTTCGAATTTTTATATTGCTTTGTACAGTAGTAGTTTGAATGATAACTCACATTTTATACATCTTATTCTTATTTGGTTTTATGGAGAACCGAACCAAATAAACCGATAACTTATTTGGTTGGATTGGTTTGGTTTTGAAAAATTTGGTTTGGGTATTGGGTGTTAAAAATTATTTTTAAAAACCGAATAACCCAAACCGATTAAACCTATAAAACCGTAAACCGACCGAACGAATACCCCTACATGTTATTTACTCAAAGTAAATTGCTTTTGAATTTATAAGTTATACATTGTTGTATATTTTAGCCTCACTATCAAGTTAACAACTCAACAATTTACTTAACATTACGCAATCAACAATAAAATACAATTCGTGCAACGCACGGGTTCGCCATGCCTCGTATGCTTTAACTTTTAAATCCTATTCACAATAAAAGCCGTAAACCACACGTACGCTAAAAAAATGCATTCAATCAATTATATATTCTGTTGACAGTTTCATTCAAATTTAATATGGAGTGATTCATTACTGACTTTTTAATTTCTCAAACTAAATTACTCCATATTAAAAAATTATGCAGTACGCAATCTAGCGTAGACCGCGTTAAATTGAAGCTTTTCTCGTGTGACGCGGCTGGACGCATATGTCGAACTTGTTTGGTGACAAACGACGCTGCTTCCACTCACTCGTAGCAGTTATCCACTTTTACTTTAAGATTCTCTTTGAAATAAACAAAGTGGTGGAATACATATATAATTTGAATATAAAAAATAATTAACTATAAGAACTCAATCATCAATTTCTAAGAAACTTATGCCTTAGCATAATGACGAAATTTACATGAGCATTGGTAAACTCTCCTAAGGGTGGTGGCAGTGGGCAGCGGTTTGGCCAGCGGCCTGCCCAAACCGGCGGTGAACACCGCTGCCACCTAGGCGGTTTGGCTGGGCGGCATAGCTGGGCGGCATTTGATGATTCAACGGCATGCTACATTTATTAATTCTTTTCCATCGAACCAAAGCGAGTTTTATGTCATATTCAGGGAAAAGCATAACGTGATAAGCTTTTGCACGAGTTCTATTTCTAATATAAAGTTGAGAATGAAAGTTATGAGAGCAAATTCATTTGGACTCTTGTGAAAAAGAATTCCAATCACAGAACTAAGAATGAGGTGGAAGATTATTTGCGCTCTTGATATTTAATTAGCAAAATGGTTGGGAGGTAGAGTTATGTATATTTTTTTTTTCAATTATTATGTAATGTTATTTTAATTATTAATGAAATATTTATGTTTTTATTAAATTGTTTAATATAATTTATGAAAATAAAAAATAAAAAAATAAAATTAGTTGGGAGGTATGAAAAATGCATGGTTGCCACTAAAAAATGGTTGAGAGGTATAAAAAAAGTATGAATGAGGTGAAATGATATTATTGGTGGGTTGGGAGGTATGGGGTTTTTTCAGAGGCATGACTGCCACCACCCTAACAAATCAGTCTATTTATCCTTCTATTCATATAGGCCCATCTTATCCAAACCCCCCTTAGGGGGGTGTTGACTTTTTCCTCTGCTGCCACCGCTTGTACTGTCTGCTTTGTCGGGTTATACATTTCACCAAAAGTAGCCGGACCCCACATAATAGGGGGGTGGATAATAGAGGCCTTCATATAAACTAAATGAATAACTGCGTAAAATGACGGTGTATAACGACAAATAATTATACATGTAAACTTGTGATTTTGGTATGAGCCTTAATGCAACACTAACGGGTTTAATTTGTAGTTATTGCGAGAAAAGAAGTATATGAGTTAAAATGAAAAATAATAAAAGTTTAAAGATTTGAAGATTAAACAATATTTCAGCTTTTTATTTTTATTTTTTTATATATTTTTTTTTAATTATATTTAAGTTTTTCTTAAATTTCAAGATTCAAGAAAAAAGAATATACCCTATATATGTAGTAAGAATAGATATAGATGTGTCACTTGAAAAATTGATTGTAGGATAAAAAGAAGAGTAAATTACACCGTTGGTCCTTGTGATTTGCGTTGACTGACGGATATGGTCCTTTGACCAAAAAAATTGCGCCGATGGTCCTTAAGTCAGAAACGTTATGCACCGTTAGTCCCTCATTCCAAGTGGCCCCACAAACATCCAATAACGGCTGTTAAGTATTGTATTTAAAAGGGCAATTACGTCAATTCACATATTTATTATCATCTCTCTCTTACTTCACATCTTCCACACAAATCATCGGTATCTAGAAACATAGATCTAAATCCGGCAAACTCAAGCCACGCACCACCATCATCTTCCCACACATAAACAATCACTGTGACATCTCTCTTACTTCACATCAAGCCACGCATCACCATCATCTTCCTACACACTCGATCTAAGTAAATTCATCTCACACATAAACAATCACTGTGAACTCAAATCCAATATCCGTGTATGTTCCATCACCCCATGAAATCAAACCAACCTCTTGCTCACAACCACGTCTTCGACGGAAAGATATTGGTTCCAGTTCAAAAAAATGACCGAACCAAAAGATATTGGTTCCATCCAATTGGATCTTTTCTTTACAATAGTTTTTTAAATTGATTTTTATTTTTTAATTTGGATCTTGAAGTAAGCGGTTTGCTGTAACTATGGGTGTCAATTAATTGGTTCCATCCAAAAAAATGTCCGAACCAAAAGATATTGGGTGAATTGGGTTTGGGTTGTTCGGATTTGGTTTGTATTTTTGGTTATACCCGAAATCAATAATGGTAACTGGATTGGATTTGGGTATAAATATTTTAATTCGGGTCTCACACAAGTTTGTACCCGAAATCAATAATGGTAACTGTATTTTTGGTTGTGTTTTAGATGTAGGATTTGATGTTGGTTTTTGTTTTTAATTTTGGTTCGAAGCTTATTGACTAATGATGTGTTGAGGAGTGACTGAGAGCGTATTTGGGGTCTATGACTGATGGTGAGGATGTGCCACAAGTACCGGTTCATGAACTGCTTGAAGAACTTAAGCTTAGTGATGAAGGTGAAGGTATGAAGGAGTCATTTAAATGTTTTTTATTTGGTTCTTCAAGTGTTTTAATATTTTTCTGATATTTATATGTTTTCTGTGGTGATAATTTATGGGGTTGTACCCAGTTTTGAGATCGTATTTGGACTTTGGTTTAAGTTTGTAATGTTATTGTACCCGCATGTTTTATAAGGTTCAGAAGTAATTATCGATTCTGTTGGCAATAAATTATGGAAAAAAAAGCTTCGAATTTAGCCAGAACATGGATGCAGAATATCCAAATGGACATTATCTGTTTGGTTTTGTTTTATATTTATTTGAATTTGTTGGTGCTAGTCGATCTGGTTGCAAAGTTTTTGTTAGTCATCTCCCCTTGTTTATGCAACTTTAGTCACGCCTCTTAGGATTTGGTTGATGTTGGTTAAATATGTATTGTGGATTTGTTGTTTGACTGGGGACAATAAAGATGAAGAGTATGAATCTGGATTTGTTGATTTGTTGTTTGACTATGGTGTTATTTGTTTATTAGTGGTTGTGAGTAAGAGAGAGATGAAGATGAAGATGAATTTGTAGGTAAGAGAGGATAATAAAGATGTGAATTGACGAAATTGCCCCTTTAATTCCAATAGATAACGGGCGTTAGTATCAGTTTGTGGGGCCACTTGGAATGAGGGACTAACGGTGCATAACGTTTCTGACTTAAGGAACACTGGCGTAATTTTTTTGGTCAAAGGACCATATCCGCCAGTCAACGCAAACCACAAGGACCAACGATGTAATTTACTCTAAAAAGAAAAAGAATTAGCGAAAATACACATTTAATATTTTATTATGTTAGGAGGACGAATATGAAAGGTTTTGTAGAAGAATTAGCGTTTTCCAATTGACATTAGGCTGGATGGCAAGGGCCATTTTTTTTCACCTTACACATCAGCGTCACGTCAGCTTTCTCTTTCCTCTCACACCCCTTCATCACACTTCACCATTTACTAGTCAAGGCAAACCAATCCTTCACCATAACTCCCATTTTTTTTTTATACTTACACAATTAAAAACGTAAACGTAAAAATATAAAAACGTAAACTTCAAATTTAAAAACACAACGTACAAAATTAAAACGTTACATAAACTTCAAATATTAAACATAGTACATAAACCGGGAATATTAAAACAATACATAAACTACGATTATTAAAGACGCAAACATACGAAAGTAAAATGATTGTGGTCGTAAGTTGCGTTGTGGGTTTGACGGGGGAGTATTTCCAAGATTGAAGGTTCCTTCGGGTGTCGGGGGATTGCTTTGATTATTTCTTCGTTGGGCACGATTGATGTTTCGGGGAGTGTTTTCTTGAGACATTTTTTTGATAAAAAGAGTGTTAAAAGATTTGAGATTGTGTTTAAAAATGGTGGGTTTTGTGTGTATTTATAGAAGAAAAATTAGGGGTGTTTTTTTTTTTTTTTTTTTTTTTTTTTTTAATACTTTATGTTCAACGGATACATTTTAAATTCAATGGATACATTTTAAATGTGCAGCATTTTCGAAATTAAATATAGGTGAAAGCTTCGACTAATTTGCTTTTGGGAATTGTGTCAAGCATTTGAAAATTGGTGGGAGCCAAGGTGTATAGCGCGTGAAAATTGGGTTATCTCAAGGTAAAAGACTTTAGCAGCAACTTTTCGACTGAAAAAATCTCACATGAAAATTCTCTTTCCAAAACACTTGGTGAAGATTTTTTTTAAAGAGCTCCTTACAAATCTAAACTAAAAAACCTTCGGTGAACTTCCTGTGAAATTTCACTTTGATTTTCTACGGACTTTCTATAGAACTTGGCTTTCATTTCCTCTTGACTTGCTAGAGGATTTAATGTGTTTTTCCTAAAGACTTCCTACGAGATGTCACTAAACTATTGGTTCTGATGTCCATATTTATTTTTAAAGATGTTTCAAAATAATTGTTCACTTTTCTTTTTAAGTAAAAACTAGAGAATAAAGTAAGCGAATATTCTCTTTGAGTGGTTAAAAACTAAAGCGACCTCACTTTTATTAAACTATGTGATTTCTCTCTCATGACAATAATTTTGATACGGAAGGAGTATGTAATTATTGATATTCCTATAATTAATGAAATTTGTTGCATAAAATTTGATAGGTGATGTTGACCGGACCCTCCCTTAGGGAGGGTGTGTTGACTTTGACCAGCTGCCGCCGCTTGTACTGTCTGCTTTAAAACTTGTACATTTTAACTAAAGTAGGTGGACCCCCCATGGTAGGGAGGGTCCGGTCAGTAGTACCCAAATTTGATACCAACAATATCCAAAAGTCAAAACCTCCGAAAATCGAAAGACATATACAATATTCAAATGTCAAAACATTCAAATTCTAACGAATATTGAATATATATATATATTATTCAAAAAGCTACTCCCTCCGTCCCAAAATTATTGTCACCCGACAAAAAACACATTCTTTTAGAAAAATGTCACTATCACTACTTTCTCTCTCTCTTACTTTTTTGCCAAATGACAAATTTACTATTAACCAATTAATTAACAATTCTTTAAAGTTTGCAATATTAATTTCAACTAAGGGTAATATAGTAAACTTTACTAAACTCGATTATCTATTCACTTTCTATTTTGGGTATGTGACAATAATTTTGGGACGTCCGAAAAAAGGAATAAGTGACAATAAAATTGGGACGGAGGGAGTATAACTTAGAGTAAACTGCAAAAAATTATCCATAAACTTTCTGAAAAATGCAAAAAATGTTCTCGAAAAAAAAACTGCAAAAATTGTCCCTAACGTTTCCTTTTTCTACAAGAATGGTTCGTGAAGCGTTACTGTAGCTGCAAAATCTTGTTTTTGCCTAACGCTCGTTAGTTTTTCACGTTAGAGGCCGTGTGAAATGACTATTTTACCCTCTTTTTCTTCAATAATCGCAAAACCACCCGTTTGCCTTCTTTCCTGCCAAACACAACCAAATTTCTCAAACACCATTTCAGTATTTATAACCCCAGATTCACAAACACAATTTCTGAAACACAAATTCACACATAATCGATTATACTTCTTCAAAACGAAATGGACAAATCCGATAACTTCAACAACCCCATCCGCTCCCTGCAACAACCATCACCAAAGCCGTCACAGAACCCCCACCTTGGAAAACCTACATTCATCACACAGCCCTGAAAAGGAGGTTAGGATAATACCCGGTCCTGTTGGTATTGTTCAATTGGCTAAGCGTCGTAAACAAGCAAATATTAGCGAAGGTGGGCAGGAGTGTGTAATTTCGACACAAGAGTATATTAGGAAAGTTGTTGAGGATGTGGGTGAGGATGAGGATTTTACACGTGGGTCATGGCTTAGCGTGGTTGAGTTTGTGAATGCTAATGGGGGGTTGTGTTTGGATGTTTAGGTGATATCAAGAGCTTTATCAATAAAGTTGATCAAGTTGTCGCAATAATCAAGTCGTGTACTCCAAATCTCTTTGGCGATCTTACAGTAACTCTCAAAGATCTCTCAGGTTCAATACCTGGTGTAATACATCACAAAATCATTAACGAGGGGGGTTATGGAAAGGATATTATTGTAGGAGCTGTTGTGATTCTTCATAATATTTCAGTGTTTTCTCCTAAACGATCACTCCATTCACTTCATTATCTTAACATTATAAAGAAAAACTTAGTTAAGGTTTTCCACAAGGATACACTTTATGGGAATGGGAGTGGCTTTAGCTGGTAGAGAAATGTTAGATGAAGAAGAAATAATGGAATTGTTAGAAGAAGAAGAAGAACAGGTTGAATAAGAGTGGCGGGATGGTGGATATCTTATTGAGCAAGAAGAACATCAAATGAGATTAGACCAAGAAGCATTGTTACAAACACTAGAAGAAGAAGCAAGGGCTAAACAAGAGGAGGAGGAGAGACTTAGGAAAGAACGAGAGGAAGATTGGGAACTTGGGGGTATGGCTATGTATCTGATTCATTTTTCGATTCCGATTAAGTTGTAACTAAACTCTATATTGACTTTTATAAGTCAAAGTAATGCTGCATATGCATAATGCAGTTCGAAACATAATTAGATTGTGTTTAGCAGTTGCATGCCACAAGTTAAAACATCTTGAATGTATTAAACATTAAAGTGAATACTAAACATGTGTTGAAACAGTTTGGTTACACAGTCATTCATTTTTTGGGTGTATGTTAACTTGTAAAAGTCAAACTGGTCAAATCCAAACAACCCCTAAACTGCATATGCAAAATGCAGTACCAAAACAGAAGTAGATTGTGTTTAACAGTTGCATGCCACAAATTAAAACAACCTTAATGTATTAAACATAAAACTGAATACTAAAGATGTGTTGCAACAGTTTGGTTAGTCAGTCATTCATTTTTTGACTTGTAAAAGTCAAACTTGTCAAATCCAAACAACCCCTAAACTGCATATGCAGCTGCAAACATGCAATTGAAACCAAAACTGGGAACATCAAGATAAAATTATCAACTAAATTTGCTTCAATTCATAAGGCAATTAATCAGAAAGGTATGACAAATGCAAATCATCGTAACAGAATGTTTCTAAACATTCATCAATTTCAGTATCTTTAGTTTTTTTCTAATTTTCTAACTGCTGCCACCTCTTTCCAATGCTCCTTAGCCACTTCAGCATGCCTTTTTAACCTGGCTTCTCTTTCTTGTTCCTCCTTCCAAATTTTTTCCAACAAAGCTTCTAGTTCATAATAGAAGTTTCATCAAAAGGGCATAGGGGTTTGTTTTTTTATGCTCGACAGCTTCAACTTTGGGTTGTTGTTTTTGGTTAAATAGGGGGGTTGTGCTGCCACATCTTCCTTATGTTGTTTCCTGTAATGTTGAATGAATTATAGTTCATGGATATAGAAACATAGAAAAACATTGAAAGATAAATGAAACTGTAACATACTTGAGTTGATATGCTTCATTGTTTTCGATAACTGCATCTGCATCATCTCTTGCTCTTTTGTTTCCAGATGACATACTCAGATACAAATGTGATTGATGAACAAGGTTGATGATCTAAGATGGGTATGCAACAACATGTTTATAGAACCAATATATACACAAATAATGGGGAAACCGAAGAGTCAGTATTAAATTTTAGAAGCATTATAGGTTAACGTGTTAAATTTATAATTGTGTTCATATTTCCAACAATAAAAACATTCAAAGAATAAATCACATCTAGATTTGAATTAAAACATATTACATAGATGTTCTTAAAACATATTAATACAACCATATCATAGATAGAAAACATATAGATATAGATGTTCTTCAAACATATTACATAAACTAATATAAATACAACCATATCATAGAGGTACTTCAAACATATTACATAAACATACTTAAAACTGAAATTAATACAACCATAACATAGATAGGACAACTTTCATGGTTTTTTGACTCTTTCCTCCATGACTTGCACGATTAAGTTGTTAATCGATGTCCACATAGAACGCGCCTCTTCCTTAAACACGCGTAGTTCCTCACGACCCTGAAATGTATTTTTTTCAACATTGACATTTAGAAGCGTGTGGTTCTGGCATTGGTGAAAGTGGTTTTTGTGGGTCTGCGGAGATATACCATGCTTGAGAGCCTCCTACTTTCAATGGGTAACGGACCGCATGGTTGTGACTGTTTGTTGCTAACTTTCTGGATTGTGCATCCATGGTGAGGTGAGAGTTTGAATGAGTTTGATGAACAAAGTTGATGATATAAGATGGGTAGGTTTGTGTGAAATTGTGAGAAGTAAATGAAGCAGTGATATGGGTAGGTTTGTGTGTAAATGTGCGAAGTTAATACTCAATTACCTCACACAAAGAAAGTCAAACGGGTTTATTTAAAAGTAGCTGATGACATCAAATAATCCTGATAATTAAGTGTCAATTTTCCCATAATATGCTCATTATTTGTATTATTTTATATGGATATATACTTTGATTTGTTTATATTTCGTTTCCAGGTTGTAAATGAGCATAGGAGCAAAAGAGACGCGGAATTGGAAAAGAACTTATAAAGATACACAACTTTGTATGCTGAGAAGAAGTTACGGCGTAATTACACTCTCCATTTACGCCGTAGCTATGAATTCAAATACGAAGACCAAGTCAACGCTGAATAAGGATTACAGCGTAACTACCACAAAAGGTTATGCCGTAATATTCTAAAGACTTAGAAGAAATTTCGTAACTATGAAGGTTACGTCGTAACCAATGCAAGAGGTTACGGCGTAATAGGTACACAATATGGGGTTCAAGATATTGAAGAGATTACGACGTAACCATACAAGAAGATTACGACGTAAATGAAAACCTAAGAAGGTTACGGCATAACTATCCATCACAGTTACGCCATAAATATCACTAATGAATAAGATTGTTTGAAGATTACACTGGTTACGGCGTAACCACTATTCTAGGTTACGCCGTAACTATGTCGGGCCTATAAATACAAACCCTATTTTCTGCATTTGACACATCTTTCACACCACCAAAAGTCAGAGAACGAAGCAGGGTTCCAGAAGGACGATCCACAACAGCATACAGAGCATTTCCCAAGGGAGAAATCATGCCATAACATCAATAAGTTTTAGCGATTCATATTTATTTTACATTTTCGAATTCATGTCTTTCATTATCATGCAAAACATTGATTCTGCTGTACTTTTTAATATGATCGGCTAAGCACCTTTGGTGCTAGCCTAGTTATGATTTCTTTCATGATTTGATTATGTTTTCGTGCTTTTATTGTTGCTTCTAGTGTGTGCATGCTTAGTTTTTTGTTAGATCCTTTAGTTTCGGTAGTTTTGAATGCCGGTTGTACTTGTTGCATTAGGAGAATTGACCAAATGACCCTAATGTAGTAGGTTGTAAGGTGTTGGTAAGAATTGTTTAAAAGGACGACAACATTCTTGTGTGCGAATGGACCTAAGAATGCTCCATAGGATCACCCTCCGGGTTGGATGAACTTAAGAAGTTAGATGTGTGGTCTAAGATCCGAGAGGCCGGATCACACAATGAATTAATCTAGCATGTAGCGGCACTTAATGACTCGAACTAGTCTACCGGTAAGCTTTGACGACCATAAGGATGCAGACCTTTCACGTCCTTGTAGGATTCTAGGGAGATAGGCTAGGCGAATTGACCACAGGAGTCTAGTGATACTTATGCCCTACTTGAAGCGATAGAAAGCTTAATTAGAGAACACAGTCTTTGCATGATAGGATGAACAACTAGGCTAGTACACTTTCGCCCTTTAAAAACGTGATATGTTAAAATCCAGATACACATAGCTCTTGGGACGACATCGGCTTCACCGAATACTACACTACACACGATCGGGTTCTCTGCCCGTTAGTGCATAAGGTAGACCATAGGTAGACGAGTAAAATTATAGTAAGTATTAAAACCTGGTCAGAAATCCTGCATCAGTAGCCTGACCCTATATTTGACTATACAAAAGTAAATTCTCCTACCAACTAGTATGGCACACCGTTCAAGTAAAAAAATGAAGAGAAACAATATGGATGGTACTGATACTGACGTGAGGGTGTTGGATGACAACATCGAATCTATACTACTTTATAATACATTTGGGACTTGCTATTAATAGAAGGCTTAAAAATTCAGATTCAACACTCACTTATAATACTCACTTATAATGGAAATACTTGTATTAATTTTGCTATTAAATCAATATATACGCATAAAATAGAAGTTACATGTGAAAATTAAATCTCTTAGAGCATTGGGTACCCTAGAGCCATGGCTCAAAATTCTCTGACACGTCAGCAAAAATCTCTATGGCACCAGAAATCCCACGGGACCACATTCTGGCCGTTACCCACGGCACCAGAAAATGTGGTGCCATCGTCCTTTTTCTTTTTTATTTTTTACTAGTATTTTTTATTTTATATATATATATATATATATATATATATATATATATATATATATATATATATATATATATATATATATATATATATATATATATATATATATATATATATATATATATAAAATAAAACATACACAGTATAACTAAAATAAACTTCTTTACATTAAAAAAAAAGGGGTAATTCTATAAGTAGCCTGGTCTATTGAAGGGTTGGCCTTTTATAGCCCCAAATAAGGCGCTTTCTCAAAATAGCCCAGGCAAAAAAGCGAGTAAATGTGGGTGCGACACGTGTCACCGTATTTTTTAATCGACTTTCTGAAAGCGACTTTTTGATTAATAAGCGACTTTCTATTTTGTCCTTTTCTAGCCAAAAGATCAAACCTCGAAAATTGTTATTTTATTCTTTTTGCTTCTTCCACACCTTCAACGACTTTGTTTTATTTTAAGCGCCTGACGCATGCACTTTGAGCGACTTTTTCACCTGACAAGTTTTTTTACTTTTGCCAGTTAACTTTGTGCTATCTAAGTTTTATACTTTTTATATTATTTATACCTTTTATAGTTTTATACTTTTATTTTCAAAAAGAAATACAAACAATAATACAAAGAAGTGTATCAAACACTCTTCGTTTAAAACTTTTTTATCTTGATCTGGCAATCAGAGCCACACGAATAAATTCAGCCGACGTCGGTGAACAACAAATCGAACGCCCAAGTCTAGCAATTAGACACACACAGGCCTGAAGCACACGACAACAACCTTTTGTGTATATTGTGGTTGTTAGATACTTAGATGGCTTCTATACTGTGTTTTAGTGTTACAGATAATGTTGGAAACTTTAGTTTACCTTGAATACCAATAAGGAAAATAGGTAGAGCATGGCGAATAAATTTCATCAGAAAAGGTTGAATAATTTGTAAAGACTTTAGATTTTTACACAGACGTTTGATAGCCAAAATTAACAAGATAATTAATAGGGAGGATCATTAACTTCGTTCCTTCTCATATTTTCACAGAGATACGAGTGGTTACATAACCCAAGGTGAATTGGAACACAGCTCAAACAGAGGAAAATACTCCATATTGTTTCCAGCGTAAGGTTTTGTTTTGTCTGGAGATGCTGCTGCTCAAAATATATACAACTGCTCATGGCGTACCAACGAAAATACTCCATGCGTCATACTACTGCTAGTGTATTGTATAGTTACTTATCGTGTTGGAGATTCTGCTGTTGTAGAGTTCTACTGCTCGATTAAAAGATACTGCTCTTGTTGTAGAATACTACTGCTCGAGTTTGATATTCTGCTAGTGTATTCTATACTACTGCTCGTGTTGGAGAATACTACTGCTCGATTAAAAGATACTGCGGTTAAAGTAATTGATACTACTGATTTAAGTGTAACCATATATACATCTCATTATCCAATCTAAATACTAAACATACTAGATACATAAAAACAACGTCATCCTAAACTGCTTTAATGCATTTCACCCAAACTTGTTAGAACCGGAGCTCTCTTCCTTGCTTTCCCTTATATTCTTACTGTCCTTGAGTCGTTTAAAAACAATTTCAAGATCGCTAATCCGTAGGTATAAATAGGTCGGATAGGTAGATGAATGGTCCCCAAGACTTTAGGCGGGAAAATGGACCAAAGTCGCCCGCCAAAAGTAAACTGTCAATTGTAGCTGTACGAAATAGTTTCCAACTAGTCGTACCTTTTACCAATTTTTGACTATTCTTGTACAATGACTTGATGCAACAACCAGTTGTATCTTATGCTTTGTGGATAAATGTTTGCCCCTTATTAACTCGAAAGGAAATATTAACTCATTTTTTTCGGCTTTAGATTGTCTCGACTTGTACCAAAAATAAAATAACCAAATAAAAAGATTTGTCAAACTAAAACTTGTTCACATATTAATATGGTGAGATTTTATTCAAATCCTACGGCTCGAAAGGATCTCCTAATTTTTTTTCATAAAGGGTTAAATTGGGGTTCACAAACCTTCCTTCGTTAAATGATCGTGACTGAACATTTTCAAAGATATAAATGACTTGTAGGGTTGTGTAAGATTCCGTTGAAATGTTCGGAAGATAGACATAGGTTAGATGATGATAAATGTCATATTTATCTGGCATTATTGAAACCTATACAAGACTAAACAAAATGATTTTTTTATGAGGGAACTTTTATTTTATGGCCCCTTTATTTTATTGACTTAGACGAATGAAAACACCTGATTTTAATAATTTTTTGGTTATCAATCTGCAGGAACAATTAAAAAAATTGTTTTTGAGGAAAAATGAAGCCTAATTACGAGAGGTTTTTGTTTTAGACTGATATGTATGTATCGTCAGGTAAAGATTGTTTCTTGTTTTTTATTTCAACCACTTTTGCAACTTAGTATACAATTTAATCGACTATATTTTCTTTAAGCGGGATTTTTTTTTTTTAAAAACACCCTCCCAGTAAGAGATACACTCAAATTCCACCAAGACACATATACTCAGTGGAACTGTGGAACAACCTCTTCATTTACCTTTACACCTGCTGTGAATCAAACACATAAATAAAATCAAAATTATAGTATTGCAAACATTACATGTATCTTCTATACTCGAGCTCCTAACTTTAATAATGTTTCGCATACGGGTATTTATACTCTTATTTTTTAACTCTTATAGTTTTATTTTTATTCCAATCATCATGCCTTTTGAAGCCTAGTTAATTGATGAATGTGTTTTTATTTTTCTTTATTACTGTATTTTACACCAACTATATTTGGTTATTTGATGTCTCTTTGTCTGGCCCCAAAAATATAATCATTTATGTCTATTGGAGTACTATGCAACATAGATCTGCTTAATGATATGAATGTTACCTTAAACTGTCCAAAAAAATATAAAAAATATGAGCATTTATAACACAACCCGTTTGTTGTTATTCATTTACACCACACCTTGTTTCCATATTAGCATTAAGAGTATTGAAGTGTTTTTTTTTTTTTTTTTTTTTTCTTTTTCTCCAGAATATGAGCATTTATAGCACATCATGTTTCACTATAACACCTTTTAGAGCTGCTTATTTTTTTCTTTTCTTGTAGGAATATGAAGCCAAAGCCATCATTAGAAGTAAACCAAATTATTTTTCTTTAATTAAATCCAAATTGGATTCGAAACGAAGGAAGTTGTTTCGTGCAACTTGTTTTGGTAAATGGCTGGACCTTTCTTATTTTGACTACGAACCACATATGATAGATTATATCTTACAGAAACAATGTTTGCCGAGTAATGCTCATTATGATATGCCGATTATATATTATGTTGAAGAACGGCCTATTGTTGGGAATTCTGCTAAGGAAGAATTCTACTGATGGTTACTGCTGATGGAATCTGCTGAAGTGTTGGATTCTGCTGATGACTTGTTTCTGCGGAAGTAGAGATTCTGCGTAGTTTGTTTCTACTGATATAGATATTCAGCATACTTTGTTATTAGTTTGGATATTCACGAGTTTTATTAGGAAATTATATAGCATATTTTCTATTAGTTTTTAGATATACGTTTCTTGTGAAAAGGTTTAGGGTTTCTAGTGAAACGGATTTAGGGTTCCTTATCTATAAAAGGAACACGTTATTATGTATGATGTACGAGTTTAGAAAAACAAGTTCTTAGTATTAATAAAAGATCCATAGAGGATCAATCGTTTTTAGTTATTTGTGTTCTTACTTGTGTTTAATTTCCGCTTTAGAATACAAGTATTAGAGACTTTCTTTTAGTGTGTTTGTGATTACATAAACATTACTAACGATCCAAGAGTGCTCAAAGATCTATCAAGGTCTAAGGTTCTACAAGTGGTATCAGAGCCTCGGGAGAGTCTCTGTGATACTAAGAACATCTTTTCTTTTACACCCTCTCAATCAAAACAACCGAAACAATGCCTGGATCAGACGATGGTTCAGAAGTCAACAACAACCATAACACCACATCTTCATCTTTTCAACAACTCACTCTCACCAACAGCAATGCAAAGTTTCCATACCTCAAGAAGGAAGAATATGAATTGTGGGCTATGAAGATGCAGAACTGGATCACTAATGTTGATTGGAATCTTTGGGAAATTGTCAAAAAGGGAAATATTTTGAAGAAGCACATCAAAGATGCTGATGGTGTAGTTACCATTGTTGATCCTCAAACTACTGAAGAGATTCTTACTGTACAAAGAGAGAATAAAGTTAGATCTATTCTCCTTCAGGCTATTCCAGATGATCACATTGGTGATTTTCACTACATGGAGGATGCAAAGGACATCTGGATGGCTATCAAGGCTAGGTTTGGTGGGAACGATGAGTCAAAGAGGATGAGGAAATCTATGTTGAAACAGCAGTTTCAAGAATTCCAAATCTCTGAGGAAGAAGGTATTCACAAGGGGTATGACAGGTTTCATAAGATTTTGAGTCAATTGAATCAGCTGAAGGCCAGGCCAGACAATGATGATTGCAATGCAAAGTTCTTGCGATCTTTACCTCCATCTTGGCTGCATGTGAGCATTGCACTCAAAGCTAAAGGTGGATTGGATATGCTCTCTTTTGATGATCTCTACAACAAGCTTAAAACTCTTGAGCCTGATGTTAGAAGTCCCATTCGTTCATCCACTCCCAGTTACTCAGCCTTTGTTAGCACCACTTCCAATAAGATGAATCAAGCTTCAAGCCCAAGCTCTTCAGCATCATCTTCCTACAACAACACCAGACCAAATTCACAACCAAAGTCTAGTGATGTATTGGAAGATGTTATTCAATCTTTTGTTGCTGATTATGATCATCAGCAGCAACTTGCTTTTGAGGATTTTGATCAGGTGGATCCTCTGGATATGGAAGAGATGAACTTGAAGTGGCAGGTGGCCATGCTCTCAATGAACATCAAAAGGTTTGAGAACAAGTCAGGGAGAAAGTTTGGTTTTAAGGGAAGAGACCCTGCTAGATTTGACAGGAGGAAAGTCAAATGCTATACATGTGGTCAGATGGGTCACTTCTCAAGAGAATGCAAGGATAGGAAGGCTGGTGATGAGGTTAGGTATACTACCTATCAGCAGAATCAAGTGGAAGCTGGGAAAGCTGGAGCTTTGGTTACTCTGGATGACCATGTTAACTGGAAGGCACATGAACCTGATCATGATGAAGCTTCTGGGCTGAGTGGATTGCTGGCAAGCTGTCCTACAGAGGATCAACATGATCAAGTTGCCTTTATGGGCATCTCTCAGGTACATAATTGTATTTTTGGTTGTAGTGAAAGATATATTGAACTTAAGGAGGCATATGATGAATTGAAACCTAAATATAATAAATGTTATGTAGAAGTTGAGTCTTTGAAACAGGCTTTAAAAACTCTAGAAAAACAAAAGGTTTGGTTTCAAAAGAATCAGCTTGCTTATGATGAAAAGATAAGGGTGTTAGAAAGTGATTTGAAATGTACTAGAATTGATTTAAAATGTACTGAGAAAGAAAAAGCTGATGTAGAATCTGAAAACCAAGTACTGAAAGAGAAATTAGAGAAGGAAATAGCTAATCATAACATTTGGTTAATGTCAGGTGATAAGTTATCTAACTGTCTCTATAATAGTCAACCTGTAAACTCTAGTATAGGTTTAGGCTTTAAAAAATATGTTGGTTTAGAGGCTAGGGATGATAAGGGTAAATCTACACCAGCAGGCTTAGCAAATTTTGTTAAAGAAGGAAACTTACATGCTGTACCTGGACCTATTAGAGGAGAACACATGCCCTCAAACACCACCACCACAGACTTTGATGGATCACACCATCTTTATGGCAAAAAGTCAAGTGACTTGCCAGACCCTGATTGTAATTCTACTGACTTTGTCTCTTGTTCTTCTAGTGACAAGTCTTCTGACCAAGGGTCTACAACCAGTTGTGATTCAAGTGAAAAGTCAGACCTTCCCAAGACCTCACCAAAGCCTACACCCAAGACTACCTACAAGCCTGTTAGAGTTGCTGCTGATGAATCAAATTCAAAGACAGTTTCCTCTGAAGACTTGTCATTTAATTCTTTGCAAAATAATGATTTTAATTCTGTCAAAAACAATTCTGTTAATGTTAGTGATTTGAATACTTTTGCATGTAAAGGAACATCTTTCACTTTTAATAAATCTTCTAAAAAGAAGAAATGTTTTGTTTGTGGAAGTAAATTTCATTTGATTAAGGATTGTACTTTTCATGAGCAAAGAATGGGTGTATGTGCTGATCAAAATAAACCTAGACCAATGTGGAAAAATGTTAATGAAATACCACCATATTTTCCACAAGCAACTCATAAAACTAGCAATTCTGCTGATAGACCTTCTCCATCTTCTTGGAGAAAATGTGTTGCTAAACCATATGTGAAACCAACTAGTTCATATTTTCAGAATGGTTATTGGCCTGGATTTATTGACCCAATGTATGTGGGTAGGGGAGATTGGGATACTGCTGTTAAGCCCTCAGCAGGTTGTTTTTGGACTAAAAAGGGACCTAATTTTCATAGCAGGTCCAAGAACAATGGTGGATCTTATACATCTCCATGGCCTAACTCTTATGATCCACAAGGCAGACTCAAGTCAGTAATGACTTGAGTCTCCCAAGTGTACTTATATTTTGTATATTTTTGTTGTTGTTGTAGGATCATCCTCTGAAAAGTAAAGAAGTAGGCATAGTAGATAGTGGTTGTTCCAGGAGTATGTCAGGAAACATTGAGATGATGCATGATTTTGTACCCATTGAAGGAGGAGGCAATGTGACTTTTGGTGGAGGAGATGGTAGAATCACTGGGAAAGGAACCATCAGAACACCTAATTTGGACTTTGAGAATGTATATTATGTGAAGGAACTGCAACATTTCAATTTGTTCTCAGTATCACAAATTTGTGACACCAAGAACAAAGTATTCTTCTCTGAGGATGAATGTCTTGTGCTCTCTAAAGACTTCACACTTCCAGAAGATACAACAATTCTGCTGAGAGTTCCCAGAAGTTACAATTTGTACACATTCAATTTGAATGATGTTCAACCTGAAGGTGACTTAACATGTTTGGTGGCTAAAGCATCCCTGGATGAGTCTACAAAGTGGCATAGAAGGATGGCTCATGTGAATTTCAAGACCATTAACAAGCTTTCTAAACTTGGTCTAGTTCATGGACTTCCTTCCAAATTCTTCACCAATGAGCACAATTGTGTTGCCTGCAACAAAGGAAAGCAACATAGAGCCTCATACAAAGCCATTACTGCTGTGAGAACCATCTCAGAACCTCTTCAGTTGCTGCATATGGATCTCTTTGGTCCAACTCAAATCAGAAGTATTGATCACAAGTACTTCTGCCTGGTAATCACTGATGACTATAGCAGGTTTTGTTGGGTATTCTTTTTGAAAACTAAAGATGAAACATCTCCAATTTTAAAAGAGTTCATTACCCTTGTTGAAAACCAGCTAAACAAAAAGGTTAAAGGTATTAGGTGTGATAATGGGACAGAGTTCAAAAATGCTGTTTTAATAGAACTTTGTCAGTCTAAGGGGATAAAAAGGGACTATAGCAATCCAAGAACCCCACAGCAAAATGGGGTTGCTGAAAGAAAGAATAGGACCTTAATAGAGGCAGCAAGATCCATGCTTGCAGACTCTAAATTACCCACTATGTTCTGGACTGAAGCAGTAAGCACTGCTTGTTATGTTTTGAACAGGGTATCCATCACTAGACCTCATTTCAAGACACCTTATGAACTTCTCACTAGGAAAGTTCCTGATATTCATTATCTCAAACCTTTTGGATTTCAAGTGACCATTTTGAACACTAGTGATCCACTGGGAAAGTTTGATGAGAAGGCTGATGAGGGGTATATTGTAGGTTATTCAGCACATAGTAAGGCTTATAGGGTATATAATTTAAATGCTAAAAAGATAGAGGAGACCCTTAACCTGAGATACCTAGAAGACAAGCCTAATGTTCAGGGTCAAGGTCATGCTTGGTATTTTGATCTGGATTACTTAACTGATTACTTGGGCTATACTAGATATGTTGCTAACCAATCTGCAGGTTCTCAAGAGTCTCCCTCAAACAGTGTTGGTACCATGAATGTTGACTCAGATAGTGAGTCTGAGCATGATGAACAAACAATTGTTGTACCTTCTTTTTCTCCTAACCAATTTGCAGGTGATAGCTCCAAAGAAATTTCTGATGAGCTTGAAGATGAGTCACATTATGTAGAGGACCTTGCTAGACTCAAGAAGCAGGAGCATGCAGCAAATCAAGAAGCTGAAAGATTTGGTGTGGAGTTAGCACAACCAGTCAGTGGAAACCAGGATTCTGCTGATAGTTCTTTTGTTTCCCCTGACATCACCAATTCTGCTGACAGTTCTCCTGAAGGTTCTCCAATTTCTCCTAGTGTGTCCATAGACTTTGAAGAGCCATATACACGTTTTCCAAGTCCTTCTGATCTTGGGAATCACCAACCCAAAGCTGGAATCTTCAACTCAGCCTCCTATGACAGTGATTTTGGACCCACTGTGAACAATCTTGACACCACAATTGATGTCAACCCCAATGCTACCAAAAGGATCAACATTGCTCATCCCCAATCCAATATTCTTGGTGATCCTCAAGCACCTGTTAGAACTAGAAGTACTGTGAAAGGTGCTAAGTATGGTCAAGTTGCTTTTCTTTCCTATGTCTCAAATCAGCAAAGGGACAATCACACAGACTTTAAGCATTGTCTGTTTGCTTGCTTTCTTTCTCAAGTGGAGCCAACCAGTGTTGCTCAAGCTCTTGAAGACTCAAGCTGGCTTGAAGCAATGCAAGATGAGATGTAACAATAATTCAAGAATCAGCAGGTTTGGATATTGGTACCACTACCTGAAGGGAAGATAGCCATTGGGACTAAATGGATTTTGAAGAATAAAAGAGATGCAAGGGGTATTGTGGTTAAAAACAAAGCAAGATTGGTGGCTCAGGGGTTCAGACAAGAGGAAGGAGTTAATTATGATGAAGTCTTTGCTCCAGTAGCTAAGGTTGAGGCCATTAGAATCTTCTTGGCCTATGCATCTTATATGGGTTTTCTGGTATATCAGATGGATGTGAAAGGTGCTTTCCTGTATGGTGAAATTGAAGAGGAAGTATATGTCACTCAACCCAAAGGTTTTGAAGACCCAGATAATCCAAAACATGTTTACAAGGTTGTAAAAGCTCTCTATGGACTACATCAGGCACCAAGAGCTTGGTATGCTAGGCTTTCTGCATTTCTGCTGAAGCATGGATACAGAAGAGGTGCCATTGACAAAACACTCTTCATTAAGAAGAATTCCAGGGAAATTATTCTTGTGCAGGTTTATGTGGATGACATTATCTTTGGCTCCACTAAAGATGCTTGGTGCAGGGAGTTTGAGGAATTGATGAAGGGAGAGTTTCAGATGAGTGCTATAGGGGAGCTAACTTTCTTTTTGGGTTTACAAGTTCAGCAGAAACAAGATGGTATCTTTATCAGTCACGATAAGTATGTGAAGGATATCTTGAAGAAGTTTGATATGGAAAATGTCAGAACTGCCACTACACCTTATGAAGCTCCAAAACCAAAGAACAATCTTGAACCAGATCTTGTAGTGAATGTTCACCTATACAGATCCATGATTGGGTCATTGATGTATTTGACAGCTTCAAGGCCTGACATTACATTTGCTGTTAGTGCTTGTTCTAGACATCAGGTCACTCCACTCACTTCCCATTTAAATGCAGTCAAAAAGATCTTCAAGTACCTCAAAGGCCAACCTAACTTAGGTCTTTGGTACCCAAAAGAGTCTCCTTTTAAGTTGGAAGCATATAGTGATAGTGATTATGCTGGTGCAAATCTGGATAGGAGATCCACAACTGGAGGTTGCCAATTTCTTGGAAGAAGATTGATTTCTTGGCAATGCAAGAAACAAACTATTGTTGCTACCTCATCTACTGAAGCAGAGTATGTTGCTGCTGCCAATTGTTGTGGACAGGTTCTTTGGATACAAAATCAATTGTTGGATTATGGGTTTAATTTTATGAACACCACAATCTTTATTGATAATCAAAGTACCATATGCATTGTCAAAAATCCAGTTTTTCATAATAGAACAAAACATATTGAAATCAGGCATCATTTTATACGAGATGCATATGAAAAACATTTGATTAAGGTGGTTAAGATTCACACAGATGATAATGTGGCAGATTTATTGACTAAGGCTTTTGATGGACCTAGGTTTCAACACTTAGTTGTCCATATTGGGATGGTTAACCCTTAAATGCTAAGTTTGAGGGGAGGCATAGGCCTCAGGGGAGGCATATGCCTCAGGGGAGGATTGTTGTTGTAAAATTTATTTTGTATATTATGGTTACTAATATACTAACCAACTAATGTACTTTAAGTTTTGTTTGGTTTGGTTTGTTTTATGTGTCTGTTTTGCAGAATGCCTTGATGTGTAGTTACTGATCTTAAGTGGAAGTTCTCCAAGATTGGTTAAATGGGAAATGGTCAAGTAAGCTTAAAGATTGTTCCTGCTGAATGAAAGTGCTGAAGCACAGTTAAAGTGATAATCATTGAAAGATAAAAGAGAAGTTGTTCATTCATTCAAAAGAAATTACAGCATACAAACAACTTCAAAATTGAAACTAAAGACCATTCCTATACAAGATAACCTACACAGAATCTAGATCCTATCATCATGGTTTCAAAAGTTGTTGGAGATGCATGTCCAGGAATGAAGATGCTGAAGAACCTAGTTTTATATCTTTGGTCCTTAGCAACATCTCATCATCACCTACTCCATTTTTCCCTTTCCTTTTCCGGTGACCTCTGCACCCTTGCCCTTTCCTTTGTCTCTGTGGTATGAAACACCAGACCTTGGAGCAGGAAGACCAATAACCACCTCCCTTGTCTCTGGGAGTGGTGGATTTCTGGTGTGTGACCTAGGTTGGGGTTGTGAAGGTTGAGGATTCTCTTCCCTGGCTGTTGCTGCTTCCCTCTCCTCTTCCTCTCTCACCAATCTATTAAAGATTGGCTCTAGACGCTCTGTGGAGTCATTAGAGCCCCTAGATGAATCATTTGGATTCACCACACTATCATCTTCAGATGAAGGGAGAAAGGGGGACTTCAAAGGACGAGGTTCATCCTGATAGGGGTATCGAAATAACGGACGACTATCCTCAGATGATGATGATGATGATGGCGTTTTGGGTGGGTTGTTTGGTCTGCTTGATGAGCCCACATCATGTTTTCTCTTACGGGCTTGTTCTTTGGTAAGACCATACCTTCTATGGGAAGGTTGTGAGGATGATTGGGAGGCTTGGTGTGTTGGTGGTGATTGGAGAATGTTATCTCCTGAGTCTGCTGATGACTCAGAGGTGAGATCAACTACTTCTGGCTGGTTGTTCATGTTGTTGATGATTGATCTTGGTTGAATGAGGGTTTGATGGTAAATTGGGGTTAATTGATATGTGCGGATTGAGATTTGGGGTTATTTTATAGGCGAAGTCAAGGGTTGATGGTAATTAATGCGAGTTGGGTGGCAAAGTAAAACTCAAGATCTTTACTGAAGATATTATTACTCTTGAGTTGATGCTGCTGATTGACTTCTCACTTCAGCAGATTGACCGTCATTTCTGCTGAAGAGTTAATTTTGAATGTTGAAGTTATTTTACACGTCAGATACGGTCAACAATTAGTTACGATAAATTTTGACCATAATTGGGTAACTTCTATTTATAACCTACTTCATATAATCTTCGCCCAAAATCAACTGATTCTCTCTTCGACCAATTTAAACCCATTTTCCATTCACTTAATTCATACCCTATCTCTCATAAGTTCTTCAATGGAGGCCCTACAATTTAAGAAGGATCATAACAAAGTTGCTTTTCTGGGAAAAGCAAAGGGACATGAAATGTATGAACCTATGGTGGATTTCTTGAAGCGTTCCAAGATTCACTTTGCACTGACTCATTATCCAGATGTAGTACATGAATCTTTGGTTAAGCAATTTTAGGCATCTGCTGAGAAACGTTCTGATACAGAGATTGTTGCAAAGATTGATGGAGCAGAGTATGTGGTGACTGAGTCGTTGATTAGGACAAGATTGCAGTTGGATGATGAAGATGGTGTCTATCACACCAACACTGGTGAGATACTTGCTGGGCTGAGAGCTGCTGGTTATCAAAGTATGGATACAGTTATGTGGCTCAAGAACAAGTTTTGCCCCAAGTGGAGGTTTTTGGTGCACACATTGCTTCAGTGCATCAGCAACAAGTCTGGAGGATGGGATCAATTCTCTACCCAATTGGGTTGTGGTATAGTATGTCTATCACAGGGTTTAACTTATAATTTCTCTAAGTTTATTTTTGATAATATGGTTGAAAATATTCAAAAGAAAAAGCATAAGTTTCTCATGTACCCTAGGTTTCTTCAAATAATTTTAGACATAAACACCCAAGATAGAGGCCATTATCCCATAGGAGCCCTTAGTGCTAAGTTGTTTGCTTCAATGAAAACTCACTATGTTGGGGAACATCACCCTCTGCTACCAGCTATGTTGCCACATGGCAATGATGATGCTGATGAGTGTAATGCTGCTGGTGCTCCACAATCTCCCAATGCTGCTGATGATGGTACTCCATCAATTCCAAGTGTTACTGTTGATGGTAATCCATCAGTGGAAAGGGATGAGGGTCCATCCACAACTGCTGAAGCACCCATTGTTTCTCCTGACCAACCTACACCTTCACCTGTACATGTTTCACCCAGTCCTATTCCATCACAAACTCATGAAGCTCCTGATGAGCTTGTTCCTGAGGTTGAGGAGACACTTCAGTCTCTTGACACTCATGTGTCTACACCTCTTGAATATGAGACTACCAGACTGTCCACTCCTAGCCCTTTTAGAGAACCAATTGATGAAAGCACTCCTACTTTTGAGCATATACATGTTTCTTCTGAAAGGCCCAATGAAGCTCCCTTTACCACTGAAAAATCTGCTGGTGGAGCTGAGGACCCTATTACTCTCACTTCTCTATATAATTTGCTCAACAGGAATGATCAAGAAATTGAGAAGTTGAAGAAGGAGCTTGCAGATACCAAATCCTCACTTGGTGATGAGATTGTAGTGTTGAAAAAGAGGGTTCAGGAATTAGAAGATCAACTTGGGCAGAAAAAGAAAAGGAAGTTTGTGTTTGCCTCTGATGAAGAGCAGGAGGATATTTATTTGGATCATCTTGATTTATTGGCTGAAGCTGCTCAGCAGACTCATACTTCTTCACCCAAAGCTGCTGAATCATCACAACAAAAAGAGCAGATCCAGTTCTATAGAAAGAGGAGAAGACAGTATTTGAGCAAGGATTCTAATATGCCAAGTTTGAATGTTGCTCAAGAAAAAGTTGATGGTGATCATGTTCAGGCAGATGAATCAATGATTAATGTGACTTTTGCTGATGTCACACCTTCTGAAGTTTCTGCTGAAGTGTTTGTTGCTGGGAGATCATTTGTCTTGAATACTGCTGCTGAGGTTTCTACTCCACATGTTGAATCTTCCACTCAACATGTTTCTGCTGATGCTTCTATTGGTGTTTCTTCTAAAAATATTGACAGAGTTCCTAGTGTTGACATCTCTGGCAATGAGCAAGGAGTGATGATTGATGAAGATCTTGATACAGATCTTGTGAGTGAAAAAGAAAGGAAGGAGCAAGCTAGACTGGTTAAAGAGTATGAGGATATGATGAAGAGTCAAGCTTTGGCTCAAAAGATGACTGATCAGTTTACTGCAAATTTGCCTCCTGAAAGGCAAAGAGAACTGGATGAGCAATCAGTTCATTTTACTGATGCACAATAAGATTCTTATACTCAACAAGCTGCTTCCAATTCTACTTTGGCTCAAAGCATCTTAGGAGCTGCTTTTGATAGTAACAACTTTGCTGCACAAATGGTAGCTCTTGGTCAACAGAGGAAGAAAGCTGCAGCAGAAAGAAGAAAGGCCATTGCTACACAGAAGGCCAAAGCTAAGAGAGCTAAAACCCAGACTGAGGCACAAACCAAGAATTATATGAGAAATGTGGTTTATCATCAATATACTTCTGTATATAACTCTGCTTTGACCAAGAAGCAAGTCTGGGCCTTATCTGAATCTGATTTGCATCAAATATATAATCAGATTATGAAGGCTATTCACTCACCTCAAACTCAATTGAAGAGGCCTAGTGCAAGTATAGATGCTTCAGAAGCTAAAAGGCTCAAAACAGATGAGCTTGGTACTTCATCTTCTGGTGATAAAGACCAACTGCTCCCTCAAGCTATTTCTGCTGAGGCAACTCCTGAAGGCAACCAATCTGCTGACACCTCTACTGAGGCTGCTACCATTCCTTCTTCTGCATCTGCTGAATAAGAGGAATCACTTATTTCTAGCTACAATGCAGATTTGGTGAGGAAAGTTGAACTAGAAGCTGCTGAGGCTAGAAAGGCCAGAGAAGATACTGAGAAGTTGCTTGCAGAAGGTGGTTCTGTTCCCACTTCTTCCATTCCTCCTGAAGATGCTTCTGGTGCATCTGAAAATGTTAGTCCTCTGGGGATATATTTACCTGGGAGAAGGAAGAAAAGGATGGCACACAGCAGACAAATTGCTATCAGAAGATCTGTGAGGTTAGCTAGAGAGCAGGTTTCTAGAGCACATAAGTCTAAAAAGGGGAGTTTTTCTAAGCATATGGATCTCAATGCTGCTGATACAACCTTTATCAAAGTGGGTTCTTCTGAGACATTTCCTGAGGGTTCTTACAATGTGTTGGTCAAATGGACATTGACAGATGGACAGATAAACACCATCTATAGGCAAGATCATTCTTATATGGAGTTTACTTTCTTGCAAGAAATACTTCACTTGGTGGATAGGCAAGATTTGCATACTCTCTATGGAATGGTCACAGAGTACTATGCCTCTCATACACCACAGGGGGCTGGTTTGTACTTACTGGGAGATCTGCATGTTTTGTTTGATTCTCACTCTCCTAATGGGAAAGGCTACTCAATCTGGGAGAATTCACACAAATGGAGGGTTGATACTTGGAGGTTTTACCCTATGCCTAATGTGCATGTTATTGAAACAAAGTCTGGCATTAGGGTATGTATGTTTTCTGATCAGCATTATCCTTGGTCCATTCCTCTGATGAATCGTATGCTTAGAAGAAAATTGGAAGTTCCTCCTGATCCAGTGGCTAATGATGAGACTCATGCTGCACAGCTGGTTGGGTTAATCAAGTCCAAGCTTCTGCACCACCAAGCTTCTACTTGATTATGGTATTGTGTATTACTTTTGTGTATTATTTCTTATTTCTTATTTCATTCTTTTTCTTAGTTAAAAAAAAAAAAAAATTGTATATTTGTACTAACTTTTCTGCAGGTTTGTTGTATATCACTCTGTTGATGGTTATCAACTCACCAGATGTGACTTGTGTCCATCAAAGAGTTGGCTAGTCCAAAGGGTACAGCTTTGGTAAAGACACATCAAATCTGTTGATAGCTGTAATAGCTTGCTCAAAGCTATAGGGTACTTCAACTCACCCATGATTCAGTTCTGAGAGTTGAAAATGGTTCTCAATTCACCATGGATGTAACCCTTTATGGGATCCAAAGAATTGGCTAGTCCACAAAAGTATGGTTTGTGGTAAAGACATTTGGTATCCATATTTGGTATTCAATTCACCAAGGTTTTCAGTTGAAACCAAGAATTGGCTAGTCCTGAGCAAACGGCTACAGGTAAAGACATCTCAAATCCGTTTATAGCTGATGATTTGCTAAAAATCATATGGTTATCAGTGTACCATAGTTTTCGAACTTAAACATTTGGCTACTCCAGTAGTGATGGCTATTGGTAAAGAGACATCAAATCCATTATTTTCAATGATTCACCTCTCACAGGAGTTTACACACCTGGATGTGATGAGAATAGTATGAAACTAAACTGTTTTGATGTACATTATGTCATTTGTTGCTGCAAAGACCTGAAGTTTAAAGTTTTGCCATTCATAGAGATATGGTTTCTTTGATTCTTTGCTGATGTTGTTCGAATTCAATCCTCTTATTCTGGAGTAATTAGAGATCTATCAAGAATCTTGAACTTAACCATGTCAAATTCAAGATTAGGGGAGGATTGTTGGGAATTCTGCTAAGGAAGAATTCTACTGATGGTTACTGCTGATGGAATCTGCTGAAGTGTTGGATTCTGCTGATGACTTGTTTCTGCGGAAGTAGAGATTCTGCGTAGTTTGTTTCTGCTGATATAGATATTCAGCGTACTTTGTTATTAGTTTGGATATGCACGAGTTTTATTAGGAAATTATATAGCATATTTTCTATTAGTTTTTAGATATACGTTTCTTGTGAAACGGTTTAGGGTTGCTAGTGAAACGGATTTAGGGTTCCTTATCTATAAAAGGAACACGTTATTATGTATGATGTACGAGTTTAGAAAAACAAGTTCTTAGTATTAATAAAAGATCCATAGAGGATCAATCGTTTTTAGTTATTTGTGTTCTTACTTGTGTTTAATTTCCGCTTTAGAATACAAGTATTAGAGACTTTCTTTTAGTGTGTTTGTGATTACATAAACATTACTAACGATCCAAGAGTGCTCAAAGATCTATCAAGGTATAAGGTTCTACATTATATTGAAGAACGGCCTATACATTTCGGCCGACCGGAATTTTGTCTTATCACTGGTTTTCGTTTTGGCAAGGTAAGTTTTACCTCATATAACTCGGGACACTTAAATTTTAGGAAGCGGGTTTTTCCACTCCGTGTAGGTAAGAAAGTAACCAATCTAGATATTCTTGGTCTAATTGAAGATGAGCAGGCATTTGGTATTATATTCGACGAAGATGCAGTATGTCTTTGTCTATTGTTAGCATTGGAGGTCATCTTTATGGGCAGATTACTAATCGAAGAAGTTGATGATACACTCTTCCGATTGATTGAAAACCTTGATGACTGGGATGCTTTTCCATGGGGGGAGCATATTTGGAGGCACTTGTATGATCAAATTTTGGACGTGGCGGATAAACATAGATATAAATTTCTTGAAGGCATTAACAAAGACCGCAAGTTTGTTCCAACATATACGCTTTCAGGATTTGTTTGGGCTTTCAAAGTTAGTATATTTTTTATTTTATTTTATTTTATTATAGACAGAGTATGCTATTGAGGTTATGTTTCTTGCACTGAATTCTAAGAAGTCGTTCACATTTTATAGATATGGATAATGGAATATTTTGAAAGAAGCATTCTTTGGTGGAATAAAGCGCCAGAAATGATACCAAGAGGAGTATCGTGGTCAAAGAACGCTACATTTAAAAGATCAGATTATAAGTATCTGTTTGGAAAGGTAAAACTCTTCATCAAATTTGTCGTATTAATGCTTGCTGTTATTGTAAATTTTATGTTTTTACTCACTGTCAAATAACGCAACATTTAAAAGATCAAATTATATCTTTTTTTGTTTTTTTCTTTTTTGTTTTATTATTTTAATTAATTAATTTATTAATTTTTATTTTTATTTTAAAATTTTTTCTTAATAATATTATTTTATTGTGATTTTGTAAGGATGCCAATGTTGTTCACGATCTTAGACCGACATTAGCTGAGAGGAAATCTGATTGGTATTTACGGTTTATGGATTTTTTCCATCATTACATACCTAGAACTCCCCTAGTGAAGACCACACATCTCGCTGATGCGTATTTCAAGAAGTTGGCCGCAACACGCAAACGTGGAAAGATTGAACGTAAATATTTACCTATTATACGCAAAAATGAGAGCAGTATAATAGAGACCAACATAATTCAGGATGCTGTCATCACAGAGTTGAATGCCCGTATGTTCAAACTCGAGGGAATTATTCAAGTTCTTGCTCGAGAGAGAAATGGGGTAATACATCTGGTTGACTTGTTCACTTACCTTGACATGTCTTTTTTTCTTCTTGATTTTGTTTTTTTAACCACTATTGTTCATTCGCAGGAGAAATTGGTTTTTGATGATGAGCTTCGGAATCTCAGTGCAGAGTATTGCGACGAGCTAAATCATGATTTCCTTGAATTGTTCCATTCAAGTGTGTATACCATTGGCTCTCAACGTGTAGATGTGAATGACGATGACGATGGCGACGTTGCAAAGGTAAATTACATATTTACTCTACATGTAAACTCGCACCGTGTCGTAAAATGATACATCAACTTTAAACAAAGTTAACTTTGACAGGAATTTATTATTCAAGAAGAATTAAGATTGCGACATGAAGAATTAGAAAAGGTGCGGTTAAAAGAGCATGAGCTAAGCCAAGAGGAGAATAGGTTGAGGATGGAAGAGGATAACAGGATAAGGATGGAAGAGGCAAAGAAATTCAACGATGAAAGGGATAAAAAAAAAAAAGGAAAGAGGCGCTTATGAATACTAATCACTGGAAAAATGCCATGGCGCGCATAGCCCATACAAAGAGGAGTGAAAGTTGTGGTGAAGCTAATGCATATTATTGGAGTAAGGCATATGCTGAAAAGAAAGCACAATGCTTTGGCCTACGTAATCCCGATATGACGGAACACCTTTTGAATGTCAAGCCATGGGTTGAGGTATGAAAACTACTAAACTGATTGTTTAAAATAGATCAAATTTATCATTTATGCTCGTAAGGGTAACTGTGTCGTATACTAGGATATGAAGCGATTGAGAAACGCAGCGAACAAGGTTCATTTGACAGATGAATTTGACCGATATCTTTGTCAAATTGGTCCGCTTAATTGTAAATTCCCATGGTGCGAAGATGTGAATGTGGATAGAAGGTTCTGGGAAACGTTGGTTTGCTTAGACCCGACAAGGCAAGGTTGGCTAATGGATGAGGCAAGTAGTTAAATAACTGTAATTCACCCTATACTATTGAATCAATTTATTTTAAATTTGTGACTTCGTTTATGATTCACAATTTAAAGCACATAGAGCTGTGGGTAAATTACATGTGGCATGTGAGACCTGATACGGCTGATTGGGCGATGGTTAGTGGCTACTTTGTTCAGCTTCTACTTCAAAACTCGCTGCCTTTGTGGTATGCTAATGGGGAAAGGTACTCTGTTCCATGGTCCGATGTTAAGCACGTAAGTCCTTTCACTTCCATCTTGCTGGCATAATCCGCTTACTCGCTTCATTGGCTCCACTATTTTGTTCAAGTAACCCAATACTTTTTTTATTTTTGCACGCCTGCTTTGTAGGTTTATATGCCTATTAATGAAGCGACTAGTCATTGGTTCCTTGCACATTTTGAGATAGAGACAGGAGTAGTTACATTTTTTAATAGCGGTGAAATTTATGTCGAGGAATGTCCACAATTTTATATTGCAGGGATGGATTGTTTACGGGTTAGGCTAGCCGCTATATCCATATAATTAAGCTTCAAACTTTATATTGTTTTAACACTTTTAGCATTTTTCCTGCAGTCTCAACTACCAGAGGTCCTAAGTCAAGCGCTAGTATTCGAGAAGAAAGGCATAAATCCTTCAACTTACAGCATTACGTTTTCTCATGCTGACAAAGTACCTAAGCAGGCCGGGATATATGGTGATTGTGGTATTTGGGTTTGTATTTTTTTATACCGCTTAGCTTACGGTAAGTCGTTAGACGTTAAGGATCCTATTCAGGCCGCACTTGCATACCGCGAACAAATGGCTAAGTTTTTTTTCAAACATCGCGTTCGTATTTAGTCATGTATCAAGTGTGTTGTAGTATGTAAAAAATAATTGCTGATCATATGATGGCTTTTGTATGTCAACTCTTGTTCAATGTCTTTAGTGATATATCCGGACAAAAGCACTTTTTATTAAATTTCAAATCATTATCCGTAAATTTTTATTGCTGTCTTAATTTGCATACGCAAAATAAACAAGAGCCTCGCAATAAAATAAACAGCATAAACTATGTCAAGTTGTATGGGTTAATATCCTTATATACACCTACTAAAAAGGATAAGCAATTAGGCCCACACCAATTAAATTAGCCAAGGATGCTTCGGCTAGTAGTTCAGAACATTCTGCTGCTGGCGTTAAAGACGCTGCTGCTGTAACAGATAAAGTTCCTACTGCTTGTGCTAAAATTCCTGCTGCTGAGAATCAGGGAGATTCTAATGTCTAGAGAATTGTCCATGATGATGTGAGTTTAGCCGAGGCAAAAAACACAACTTAAAACAACACCAGCACCTAAACACCAACCACCTACTCCTTAATGATAACCACAACCACAATGAAAACAATAGCAAGTAACACCACCACCTCCAAGAGCTCCTGTCAAAGGAGTTACAATTATAGTGATTCTGCATGAATCTAATCATGAAGTTCCCTTTGAGTACCGGCCAAGGGAGATTCAAGAAAAGTTTAATGAAGAGGCTGAATCACAAGCAACATTGAATGTTTGGGACGAGGAAGATGCAAAAAAGAAATGATAATAATAATAAATAAATAAAATAAAATAAATAAATAAATATAAAAATTATGAATTAGAAGCAACAACAAGGTTTAATGAAGACTTCGCAATTAGGAAATTTGTGTTACCACGAACATAAACCTATAAACTTCATCCAACAAAACCCATCCATTATGTATTTTATTTCTTTCAAATGCAAATCTTTATGAGTAAATTTTTAATGTGTTTATCGAGTATGTTGTAGTATATTATATGTCTTTTGTCATATTCTCGGACAAATTAAGGTTATGTATTTATTTTAGGGGCCCTTATTTTAAATTGCAAATCACTATTAGTATCTGTATTTTTTAAGAGCTTCACATGCATTTTATTGTTGGACCTATCAACTAGTATCATAAAACAAAAATAAAAATAAAATTAAAATAACCACTTTGTTTTCTCTATATTTTAATTTGTTCATCAAAGGGATGTCATCTACTGGTTCAGGATCAACAACCTGTAATGATATTGGGTGTGACCAATGCGTGTATGTTTCTCTATTAATTTTTCTATCCTTTTTAAAGGTTTACTGTTTGTGTAATGACATATGCTTGTTTTAATTTTTTTCCATTGTTACACAGGAACTCTAATAAACCTGACGAGCTTGTGTTTGAGGTATATTATGGTAGTGTTTTTATGTATCTTCCCTTAAGGTACGCTGGTGGCGAAGTTATAGACTTGAAGTTGTCTAGGTCAAGTAGGTTATGTTATTCTGAGATGTGTGATATTTTGTTGAAAAACATCAAAGAGGATATATGGGCGTGGTTTTATTGTAAACCTATGTGTAGCGTGGAAGAAGGTTTGACCATTGTCGAAACTGATAATGATGTCAAGAGATTGTATGAATTTGCTGAGATTAATGGGGTCATTCAGGTATTTGTTTGTGCAATTCCGCAAGCACATTTAGTTACCCACTATCATAAGAACTTGTCCTTTGATGACTCTGACGATGCGGTTACATCTAAAGTCAGAGTGCATGAAAAAAGAAAGAAAGAATATGAAAAAATGTCTTTGGAATAAATAATTGCCTGGGAACAAGCAGAACAAAACTCGCCAGGTATTCTTAAGACACCTTATCCCAAGCCTTTTGTCGAGGCAAGTATCTTTAGAGGGAGGGGAGATATGGAATACAATGATGACAGCTTGTATTCTCCGAAAGGGTTCACGTCTGTTAACGGCCCATACATCCCAAAGGATTGTGACTGTGGCTGTAGGTGTCCGAGTTTTCTAAACTCCCTTGTTTACTTTGCCGATGATTTTGCATCTGTAGTGTCTACTCCTGTTAAAGGTAAGAGGGATTTAAAGGACCTTGATGATGATGGCACAGCTGCACGATCTACAGTTATACAAAAAGCGCCAAAGGAAAGTCGTTTTCAAGATATCAGTTCAAAAGGCATGAAACTTTTGAATGATTTTGAATCCGTTGGTGATGATGTTCAGCATGTGTGTGATGGAAACTTTGTTGTTGGTGGTACAAATGAATGCAATTGTGTTTGAACTTTGTTTCATTAACTTTCCTATGGTAACAATATATTGAAATAGTTAGGTTAGGGACACTTTATCGCGCTTTAGGGATAATTGCTGTCATAGGGTAAGTTGCATACGCTAACAGTATGATTTTTCAGAGCATTTTGGTTGTTGATGTACGCTTACAAGTGCCTTAATGAAAGCAACTTTTGTATTTTTAGCTTAGTTAAACAACCTATGAAAAGTCTCCTTAATCGACTTTTAGGTGTATAGCTAAGCGACTTTGTAAAATCCATCTCTAGGGTGCAAGTGCACTGTAATGATGCCTGCATTGCGTGTTTCAACCGAAGCCTTTTTTTTTTAATGACATTTTATGATTTATTTTTTATACCGACCTGTTATCCAACCAGCAAATTTTAGTGTGTTTTTTTGTTCTTTTCCTTTACTAGGCTCTTGTACTAAATAATACTATATTTTTGCGAATGTAGTATGTCTTTAATTTGTTTGTGCGCATCTGGTAAGCATGTATTCTTTAAAAATCTAATAAAAGAAAGGATTTATCACGTTTGAAAACTTAAATTGTTATGTAAACGTACATGTCGCTTTATAACGCGGGTGATTGGTTGTGTCTTTATAGCAAGACCACAGTTTCGTTCACTTGGGTTTAACGCAAGTAATAATCATATGAAATGAGAAAGTGAAGCACAAATACGCACAATAAAACGTATAAAAAAATTTAGCCATACATGTTTAAATTCAAATTCAGTTGCTAAAAGTGGTAAATAATTAAATTAAAAAAAAAATATATTTTTTTTTCATGTTTTATAATTTTATTTTTTATTAATAAAAAACAATTATATCCAAAACATAATATTAGTAATAGTAAGTTAAAAATATAAAGGTAAAAAATATGAAAAAATTATGCAAAACTAATTTAAGGTATTAATACGTTATGAAAAATAACAAACAAATCCACAGCCTATCCAAGGAACGAAAAAAGTAGGGCATATTAAAAAAGTAGGGCATATTAGCCAAGGAACAAAAAAATCTATTATGCGACTTTCAACTGGGTTGTCATGCGACATTCTAATTTCCAACGGTTTACCCAACAGTAACATGTAATGATGACTTTACTTATTTGTCAGCGATAAAAGGGCGGGTTACTAAACTAATCTGGCGGGAACAACGTTTTTTAAGCGACTTATAAGGGGAATATAAGCGACTTATAAAATCCACCCCCAAGGGTACAAGTGGCATGTAATGATGACTACGTAACATAATTGTTTTTATTATTTATTTATTATTATTATTTTTTTAAGTTTTTAAAAATTATTTTTTAAAATTTGAGTAGTTTTATTTTTTATTATATTATATATATATATATATATTATATATATATATATATATATATATATATATATATATATAAAGACTTATTTTTTTGAATAAAGGAGGCATGTTAACTTAGGCTATATGCAGTAAGGTCGATCGACCCTTACTCGATCGAGTATGGGGATCGATCCCCTTACTGCCAAAGTCGATCGCCTTCAACTTGGTCAGCTGCTCGATCGATTTGAGCAATGTATTACCGTTTTTTTTTTTGAATAATACATGGTGCAAAGTAAAAAAAAAAAAAAAAAATTAAATATAAACTTTTTTACACACTATAAAAACATACAACACAAACACACAACACTATAAAAACACACAACACAAACATACAACACACACATTTCAATCCACAAATCTAACAATATTCAAATGGCTTGCCGTCTCCCCCATACCGTTGAAGAACTGCAAAACTATATCAAAAAACAAGCCGAACAAGAAGATGAGGCTCGACAACATGCTCTTGTCGAGGTTATCAAGCAATTTGAAGTTGCAAAGGCACAGAAACAAAAACTGAGACAACAATACGTAGACTGCAAAGACATATCTGAAGACAGAAAAGCTGTGATCGACCAGTTTTTGAACGATGAAGCTCGCAAAGATGGAGCCATTAGTGAGACGTTGTGGGGTTGCGTTTCACAGATTCAGGGCCAAATCAGCAACAAGATCCGCTGGAGTTATGAGGAAAACGTTGAAGCTCGTTCTGTATCACAACAGAACCGAAACTTTGACCAAGGTGCATCTACTTCATCTGTTGCACCAAGATTCGTTGCGCCTGGTTCTGAAGACAATTCGGGTTGGGACGATGATAAGGAGCGGGAGTTTAGCAGATTGGAAGCAGAGTACGAGGAGAGCAAGTTTGCAAACTACTCTGCGTACGACGATGGTTACGACTCCGACAACTCAGAAACTTGGGATAACCCGAATTACTGAAATTTACGTTTATGTTTATGTATGAAGCTTATGTTTATTTAATGTTTTTTTTATCTATGTAATGTTTTAATTTTTAATGAAATTTAATTTTGTGTTAAAAATGTTTTTTTGTTAAAAGAAAAAAAAAAATTGAACTTGGTCGCCCTTACTGGGGCACCTAATCGCTTGTAGGTCGCTGGAGATAGAAAGCTGACGTGGCAGAGAAAAATGGGGGGATTGGGTCGCCTTACTGCATCCAGCCTTAGGTATCAGTAGTTTGTCTTCATCGCCCACATCTCTTTTGATTTTGGATGCTCTCTAAGCTGTGATTAGGCTAAAAGGGGGAAATTCACCGTGTGATACTACTTCTGGTAACAATGATACTCCTGTTACTGTATTTCATATTACTGCTCGACGTGATGAAAACGTAATTAGATACAATTGGATACTACTGCTAGCCGTAGAATATAGTACTGCTGGACATAGTTTCTACTGCTTATGTTATAAGGAGTAACTGGGTAGATAACTGAGTACGTATTTCAACCTATCATATGAATATGTAAGAAATAATCAATTTACACCACGGGTCCTTAAACGTCACACAAGTCCTATATTGAATTAAAAGTGGCAAAACACAAAAAAAAAAAAAAAAAAATAAGTTTCTTGAAACAAAGGCCAACAAAATTTTTAAGTACAACTTCTACTTGTACCTCACCGTATACTTGTCGTCATTGGTCTTCGAGAATTTCAGGGGGCAATTGCTTCTTCAGTTCAGCGTTTGGGCCATATCTATCATATATCTCTGGAAATATGACCTCTCTTAATACCTTGTTTGACCAGTCCATATCATCGACATTACGCTCGAACCGAACATTATGATCTAACCTAATTCTTCTACCAGTTGACATATTCTGGACGAAGTGATGCAAATATGGTGAATAAAGTGATGAAAAATGGGGTGTAATGTGAGATGAGGGAATATACTTTATTCTACACTTTGTTACCCCACCTGAGAGTTGAGATCCAAATTTGTGGTTGGTCTTGTATGCTTTTTTCAACACTTTAGTACCTACCTACCTAAATATCATATTACGAACAAAAGCTGGACAAAGAGAATGATGAACCTAAACCTAAAAGATACATTCGGGTATGTTGTAAACATCTAATACACTAACATGCGAGTTTTGATTTAATACCATAATTACATACTTCAAAGCACGACGCTTGTACAAAATATAACATAACTTATCATCGGTTGGCCACAAGTTAACCATTAAATTACATAACTAGCCCAAAAAGTTTTGCACCAACCTAGACAAACCATAACATAACCTAAAACCCCAAAATAACTAGTGCCCATCAAAAGAAGCCCCAAAAACCACCATGCAACGCATCAAAGCATGTCGATGAAGTTAACCAAATCAAGAATGCGCACACGCATTTGTGAAGCAACAACAAGTAGCCTTTCAATGTCACGAATATCTTCAGCATTCATACGCAGCATGTCATCAATAATTTTGATTGTCGAGTCTGACCCACCAAGTTGGAGAAGTTCCTCTGCAGTTTTGATCCTACGATCAAGGCGATCACTTATTTTTGTAGCCTTGGACCTAAGGTCTGATTCATCCCGAACAGTTTCTTTCACTTCCTCCCAGTAATATACAAGCATTAGGTCTTTAACTAGCCTGGTTTTTGCAACTTTCGCTAACTGATCTATAATTGGTTCGGAGGTGGACATTTTTTTAATAGAGATATTGTGATTTTAGGTATAAGAAACTTTGGTGGATGACGAGTGGAATGGGTGGATGTTTGTATATATAATTAAGGGCCCTATAATTAATGATAACATCGAGACACAGTATCGACTAACAAGTAGTGTTGTAAACGAACTGAACATTTAGTCACGTTGTTTAGTTGTATGATTTTAAAATTAGTTAGTTTAAACAAAACAACACTTATAAAAATTACGTTCCTTTGTCTATATTAATTTAAGTTCGATCGTTTATGTCCATTTAGCGTTTTTACAGTGTCTTAAGAAACGTACATAAACGTTGTATTTTCAATTTTTTTTTATTTACTCCTTTTTTTTTTTTTTTTTTTTTTTTTTTTTTTTTTTTTTTATCTTTTTGTTTATTTATTTATTTATTTATTTTCTTAGAATTGACTTAAAAACTTCTAGTAATTTTCAATTTTTGGTATCAAAATAAAATGTTCACAATCAAAAATATAGTACACAATCTTTTACACAACAATCAAAAATATAGTACACAACAATCTTTTAGTAAATAATTACACTACTAGCCCTAGTAAATAATTACACTACTAGCCCACTAGCATAGTAGCCTTACCAGTAATAAGTAGCTTAAGCGACTATTTTCCCGCTTTTTTTTCCCTGCACAATTCAATAATTCATCATGGCACTTATCTACTAGACTAACTTCATCATTACATCCCACTTTTGACTAAATCGCTTAAATACACCTAACAAGCCGATTAAGCGACTATCATGCCATGAGTATATTTTCATGGTTTTTATAAAGTCGCATATCAATCTGTTTCAAGTCGTTTACGATACAAATTTGCAACGTGTACCATTGAAGTGGATTTTATAAAGTCGCTTATGAACCCCTTGAGAGTCGCTTGCGAGACTATGCTTTGACTAGTAATATACATGTGGATTAATTCCGCATATGAACCTCTTTAAAGTCGATTACGAGACTAATTTGCCACTTGCACTACTTAAGTGTATTTTATATTTTTATACATTCGCTTCTATAAAGCCGCTTACCAACTCCTTGAAAGTAGCTTGAGATAACATTTGGCGACTAGAACTTTTCGAGTGGATTTTCTTAAGTCGCTTTTAAACACCTTTTACAAAAGATTACGAGATACAAACAACACGTGACACAATATTAGATTAAAATACCCATTAAATAAAAATAATGATGTTTAGAACGATGTTTTTTTTTTTTTTTTTTTTTTTTTTTTTTTTTGTAAGGCGTGAACATAGTCTCTTAATAGACTTTTTTGGGTTAATCTTATCTAGGGGCTAATTCATAATAATCTTATCTAGGGACTAATTAAATAATAAGAATGATGTTTACAATTATGTGTTTTTGTTTTGGTTAATCATTATTTATGGACACGTAATCTTCTTCAGACCTTTCATTTCTTAGGTCAATCACGTAATTAATACTTGTTTTATTTATTTCGATTCATGTATCTACTTTTAATTAAATACTTTGGTTTACTCAATCTGCTACTTTCATTCTTTTATTAAACTTTTATCCTGAAATTCCACTTTTGTGAAAATGCCTGGAAAACCGTATTTATGACTTATGTTTATTTGCATTATATTTTATTTAGGGTGAATTGAAGTAAGTAAAAATATATATATATATATATATATATATATATATATATATATATATATTTTATATATATATATAAAATTTTAAAAGAGTTCTCATGGAACCATCTTCATTTTCACCAGCAGTAGGATTAATCAATCCGGCAGTAGAATCAGTCTTAGTTTTTCTACCACCAGCAGCAGTATTTTGCACCTTAACAGCAGTCTTAACTTGACGGCCAGTTTTACTATTACTATTGTAATACGCTTTTGCAACTTTTACCATTGAATTGGAATTTTCAAAAGTCGCTTATGAACGCCTTTAGAGACGCTTGCGAGAATATGTTGCGTCTAGTACTTTACATGTGGATTAATTCGCATATGAACCTCTTTAAAGTCGATAATGAGACTGTTTTGCCACTCGTAATATTGAAGTGTATTTTAACTGTCGCTTATCAACCCCTTGTAACACAAGCTTATTCACATACAGAAACAAAAATAGAATCAACATGTAACACAAGCTTAGACAATTTATATATATATATATATATATATATATATATATATATATATATATATATATATATATATAATATATATATATATATATATATATTCTACAAATAGCCCGGCCTATTAAAGTGTTGTCCCTAGCGAAAAGTCGTTTAAAAAAGTCAAAAAGTCGCTTAAAATTTAGCAAACGTCGCTTAAAAAGGTTAAAAAGTCAAACTTTTTGGCTACTAAAAGACACAAATAGTAGGTCGTTTAATGGACAAAAAGGTCTCTTTAAGTTACTTTTGGAAGTCGCTTAATTTTTTGCTATTTTGGGAAAGCGAATTTTTTTGGGGCTAAAAAGAGATATCCATACTTTTTGCTTCTGATCTTTTGGGAAAAAATATTTGAGTTTTTTCGAATTTTTTCATAAAAAGGTGTAGTTGACAGGTGATAATATATATATAAAATCATTTATTTGTTTTTTTATTTTTTATTGACAGGTGATAAATATGATTTAAAAAATATTATAATATAATAATTAGTAACTTAGTGTTCATTGAATGCACATTGTATAAGTGCTCTAAGCATGCATGTATTAGTTCCTAATGCATAATATATAAGTTCTTAATGCATCACCATTTTTCATAATATTGACATGTTTACCTCAATATATCTATCGTATCATCATCTTTTTAACTTTTTCATATCATTTTATTTCATGAAAATCTAACTCATTTTAAAGGATGTTGCCGTAAACTTAATGATATAAAGTAACTCTATATTTTTAGATGACAGTATTTTTAATAACAATATAGTTTGCTTTTTCACCAATAATCGTATATTCATAATTTTTGTACTAGAAAAATATTCTAAAATAAATCATGTGGGTGGGGCCTTGAAAAATATCCAATTGATTTAGAAGTGTGATGTAAGCTTTTTCAACAAAGTACCTATTTTGGTAAATACTTTTAAAAACACACCATTTTGGTAAATAAGTTTTCCAACTACACTCTTTTGGGAAAAAACTTAATTTTTACTACAATCTAATATGCCACTGGTCTAACCGAAGCAATTGAATCATTGGAAAACTTAAAAAGAAATGATAATACTTACAAACAAAAATAAATAAAAAGAGAATCTTAATAAACTCAATTTAATATAATTATTCAACCACATTTTTTGTACAACTGACATAACTTAATTTTCCAAATAACATACATTATTTTCTCTCACTAAACTGCTTTGTTGGTTGACGTTGTAGGGAGTCAGTTCTCTCACTAAACTGCTTTATTGCTTCACCATGAACTCGCTTAGCGGCGGTGCGCTTCATGCGCGTTCCATCAGGGTATATGCTGCCCCGGCTTGATGTCGGCAGCCCCGGCTTGACATAAAGTAGTCTGCCCCGTCATTTCAATGTCTAGGGAAGCGACATCATGAATACTCTGTTAAGCGACTTTAGGGGTTAGATAAGCGACTTTGTAATTAACCCATCTATCTTGATGGATTCTTTTTAACTTATTCACATCTTATCCCAATAAACTAAAACTCTAAGGTGCAAGTGGTATGATGACTTCATTTGTGTTAGGCGAACCTTGTCAGTGAAAAAATGTGGCGGGACCGAATAAAATCTACCACGATATCCTATGGTATTTATGGATTTCTTAAGTTACACTATTAATTTTGTAACATGTTAATTCCTCACGATAAATTAGTAAATCATTGAGGTATAGGCGTATAGCATATATATCAAAACAATCTTTTACAAAATATTTACACTACAAAAAACGTCGTGTTAAAAAATAAAATAAATAAATAAAAGAACAGTAAAATAATAATAATAATAATAATAAATAAATAAATAAACATTTCGCTAAAAAAATAACAATACAGCAGTAAAATCAACCTTTGCTTTTTATTTCACCAGCAGCAGTATGTTGCATCGTAGCAGCAGTCTGATTAACACTACATTATTTTTTGAGTCTAACATAGTGACAATTACCCGTTCTCTTTAAAAGAAATATAAAATATATATATTCTTGGGGAAAGTATTTTAATACAAAATATAAAAATTACATGCAATTTACTTCTATAATCTTGTCAATCAAGGTTATAAATAAGGTTACATGCAATTTTACTACTTCCTAGATGATTATAAAATAAATAAATAAATAAATAAATACATAAATAAAAAAAGAATAAAAGAGTATTGATGCGTAGGATCAGCAGCATCTACATTTTCACCAGCAATAGGATGAATCAATGCCGCAGTAGAATCTACCGTAGTTTTTTTTTTTTTTTTTTTTTTTTTTTTTTTTTTTTTTTTAGAATCTACCGTAGCTTTTTTTTTCGCTAGCAGCAGTGTGTTGCACTTTAGCAGCAGTCTGCTCAACTGTTCATTCAGTATCACTAACAGGGAGACCAACTTTATCTGTAATACTAGTATAATATACAAAGCTTTAGGTGTATGTTAAAAGCAAAAATAAGAGCACTCCGGTGTCTTAACGTGACGGCCGACTTAAACCAGTTTTTTCTTAAACTTTTTGTTACTACGCCATAAGTCTAGTAATCCTAGTTTTCCAGATATAACCCAAGTGGCCAATTAGCATCTGATGTATGGAACATATGTTCAAACCAAACCCAAAAATTGTGAAAGGTTACATTTATGCAAAATGAAAATGGTGATACAAACACCCACTATATTCCGAAAGGCAAATCGATCAGATTTGTAAAAGTCAAACTAAAAAAATTACCAACAACAACCAAACTTTTATTGATCGGTTTCATGTTTACAACCATTACAAACTTCCCTATCATCTAAACACACAATTAGCTAGACCCACAACTTTCCGTATCACCCTTTTCGTTCATTTCCTTCACTTCCTTTAGATATTTAAACACAGCTTCAAGATTCTTAATCCTTGTTTCCAAATCAGAAACCTTTGACAACCCGATGTCGGCGGCCTCTTCCTTGTCCTTCTTAACACCCAAACGATCTTCGTTGCAGCGATCCTCTTTCCTGAACCCACCGTACAAAGCCTTCCCCTTATCGTTTTGTGACATAGTTAGTGTATTTCGGATTTTGGTTGAATGTGTGTTGCAGTTTATTTAGGGTGAATTGAAGTAAAAGGGAAACAATACTAGGGTACAATGTTTGGGTTAGATTTAAATAGATTATACAGTAATGGTTATGAATGTGGTTGGACTATTATACCCTTGGGAATATAACACACAACTTTTCGTAGACCTCACGATTATAAAGGACGAGGCTATTACACCCTAGAGACCGACACGAAAATTACCAACTCAGGGTTGAGGCTAAATAAGTTTCGGGTAATTTTTTGCTGTCAAGTATGATTAAATCGGGCAGACAAGATAATCCGTTTAAAATGTTATAGAAAATACTAAAAAGAATAAACAGACATTCGTAGTTAGATGATGCACGTGAAAACTGAAAAGGCAAATCTTGAGTAAAAAGAAAATACTAAAAAGAGTAAAAAAGCAATATATTTGAAAGTTGAAATAATGCACTTGAAAACTGAAAAGGCAAATCTTGAGAAGGCAAATATTGGGTAGGCAAATGTTGAGAATCGGAAAGAGATCTTTTACACCTGCCACTTAGATCTTTTACACTTACCACTTGCACCTAATAGTGGATTTTAGAAACTCGCTTACCGAGGCATTGAAAAGACGCATAATAGACTTTTTTGCCTCCCTATCATAGGTGTTGGCAACATTAAAAGTCGGACGTAATCAATAGTAATATCTCATCTATATAAACCAGTTCCAACCAAAGCATAACGTGCGCGTTCAACGAGAGTTAGCAGTGAGAATAACATAACCTAGTTAGAGTGGTAGAATCCTCAACAAACTTACAACACAAGCATATCTTCTTTATTTTATCACTCTTAATCCTAAACTGTGCGCATCATGAATCCTAAAGTCGTTATACTTTCAATGTCCAAAAGGCACGTGTTTATGTTTATGTTGTTAATTCATGAGTTGCTCAAGCTTAAACAAGACCAATCTGTGGTTTCAGACCGGGTGGGTCATTCTTACGATCTGGATCCGTTCTTAAATGACTGCTAATAACTTTTGTCCGTTCTTAAATGACGGCTAATAACATACAACCACTGTAATACCTGAAATTCTGATAACCTATAAAATTACCAAATTGCCCCTGAAATCATAAAACATAAATAAATCACTTATAAAATTCTGAAACGATTCCAAACTTCTGAAAGTGAACCATATATGAAACGAATAAATTTCTGGGACAACATAGTATTATTTCTGAATGTCCAAAAATTAGAAATCACTTGTATATGTATTTTATGGTCCGAATTATATTTTAATTAGTTTATTATGTTTTGTAAATTAAAAATAAATAAGATAAAGGCCAAATTAATTAAGGAAAATATTATGAAAATAAAGTACAATCCTTATATAATTATAACACTTAAGAAATCTGATTTTTAGCTCTCAAAAGTCGGCCAAATATTTATATATACAAAATCTATATTTTCCTAAACCCTAAAAATATACCGATTAAACTAAATCCCTAAAAAAAATTCGACACCCTCCTCCCCAAGCTTCCTGAAGTCGAACCACAAATTTTCTGAAGATCTTTGATTCATTGTGAAGTTAAGAAAAATAGGAACACGAATTTAGAGCCTTCCAATTGTGCTTGGTACTTGTTTTCATTCGGTTAATCACAAAAGAGGTAATTATTTTTAGTTCTTAATCCTTACGTCCTAGAATTTTTCCAGTATTTTTCTAGTGTTCTACATGTTAAATATGACCTAAGAAAAATGATAAACTCGAATCATGCACTGTAAATAAGTCGTATGAAATTAAAAGGCTTAAAACACACTTAAATTGAAAATCGTGTTATATGAATTTTCTGAGGTGCAACCATATTTTTTATATGTTCTTTGACATTAATATGAGCTATGAAAAATATCCCCTTTATTTTTAGAAGCCTGGATAAATTGATTTTAATTATTGAATAAATCGGATTTTATAAATAAATAGAGAAAATTATGAAAAACCCTATTTTGAATTAGGGTTAGGGTTTGATCATGCTAGGTCTGATGTAATTAATGTTTCTAATGATTGGGTAATAGTGGTATAATTATTTGATGAATTAGGGTTTTGTTTGGTATTTAAAAAGTTATACGATTTGGTTTTTAATTCACAAGGGTGTGTTTTGTAAACTTTGAAACTTTTGGGATATTTTTGTAATGTTATATACTACTTTAGGAATGTAAGAAAAATATTAATTTGGGGTCCTAGGTGAAATATTACAAGATAATGAATTAATTACATTTATAAGGGTTGTTTGGTAATTAATTAAAATAGAGGGACTAAATGTGTAAATTATGGAATCTTGATATTTTTCTGAGTAAATACTGATGTTAAAAGTGTAATGTGAATTTTGAGGATTTATGGGCCTAATATGTAATGGTTAATAAATTATAGTTTAATTTATAAGTTTGGTAAAGTTAAGGGACCATTTGTGTAAATTCTGAATTCTGAGGGACCTAATCTGTAATACACTTAATTCTGATGTTAAATTTTGTATTTTTGTAAAATATGATGCTTGGTTGGTAAATATGAATATTGTAGGGATTTAATTGTGAATATTGAAAATCTAGGGTTTGTTTTGTAAATATTGAAACTAGAGGGGTATAACTTGTAAATTGTGAAACTTGAAGGAATTAAGTGTCATTCTGTATAAAAGGAATATTTAATCAGTAGGTAAAGTATTTTCATTGTGATACCTTTGAATTTAGAATAATTACAGTTTAAACCCTGAACTATGAAAATCTGTCATAATTAACCCTAAAGTTTTATAACTTGATAAAAGATACCTTAATACCATAATATTCTGTAATTAAGGACTTAACTAAATCTGTAATATCAATATCTGGTTAAATATGGAAATCTGTTAATTCTGGAAACCTGCTAAAAATAGAAAGTTACTTAAAATGGAAAGGTAAACTAAAAGGAATAATCTGAATTAGAATTCGTAGTAATTCCGTCTTCTACTTCTTTAGGTGTGAAGAAGGAGAAGTCCTGATTTCTGTTCTGTGTCTGTTTTGCTTATTCTGCTTTGCTAATAAGGTACAGATATTCTGCCCTTTTTCAGTAAGGGTTTTTCATCCCCTTTTCTTTCAGTTTTACATTTTCTTTATTAGGATCTCCGATACCACTGCTATGTTCCCTTCTGTTGTGAATTTTTGTTGTGATCTGTTTGTCTTGAACCTTTTGTTTGAACCTCTGCTATGATTCTTTTATTCTGAACCTTTTTCCTAAACTCTGATTGTAAACTGGTTTGTGAACCTTTGATGTGTTTCTTCTGTTCTGAACCTTTCTTGAACCTTTGTGTTTTGATCTCTTGTTCTGAACCCTGAATTTGTGAATCTTGATTGAATCTGATCTGTGAACCTTGTTCTGAACCTTAACCTGATATATTTGTTGTAAACTTTGATTTGATTTTTGGTATAAACCTTAACCTGTTAAATCCTTATCTGAACCTAATTGATTTTGAACCTTTATTAAACTACATATGAAACTGTTTAAGAAAAGCTATTTTAAAAAGAAGCGATACCACTTGAAATGGAAGTTACTAAAAGTTTTGGAAGACCATTTTTATGAAAATTATTTTGTAATATCATTTCAATGAAAACCATTATTAAAGGATTGATTTAAATGAACTTTTGACAGGAACTTCTGAAATGGATTATTGCTTTAAACTTGTAATTCTTAGCCTTTGATATACTCTTTTGGACTATTGGAAATAAACCTTTTAATCTGAACTTACGTTTTGATATTAAACTTAATCTGATAAACTTTGATTTGAACCTTATTATCTTATTCTGAATTGTTGACATGACCCTTCTGCCATGAACCCTTAGATATGACTCTGTTTATTATATGACATCTGACCTTGACCACAGTCTGATATCCGAGCCAATCACTAGGCATGAGGGTTTCATGTCCATGTCATTGATGCACCGATGGCATGACTCTAGGGCAGGAGAGTGATGACCTGTCCCGTCCCTGATTTTATCTGTTATGTAGGAGAAGATTCGGGCCTACTGGGGCATATGGATGCATCCTAGATCTGATCTGATTTCTGTTATCTGTTATTATGTTATCTGTTATATATATCTCTGGTGACTGATGGTGTGTGCGATACACGTCTTTCACATATATCTGGGAGCTGATCACTCCGATTTGATACATGAGGTCACCCCTCATATTATCTGGTTACTTGAGAGGTATCCTCTCTAGATTACTTATGTGACTACACTGTTATGATATTATTTGTTATCTGGGCTCGTGATAGATTTATGTTCCCTTTATTCTTACACCTTATTTATTTCTTATTCTTATTTCGTTTCACTTATTCCAATTCTTATTCCTATTCTTTCATTTGACTTTGTTTCTGTATGATCTGTATTTTCTGATTTCCTTTGTACTGCTATCCGTTATCATTTCTGTTATCTATATATCTGTTCACTGAGCTTTTGAAGCTCAGCCGCATTTCTTTTCCTGCGGCAGGTTTTAGTAGGAAGCTGGGAATGAGTGAGAGTGTACCTCTGGACTTAGAAGGCTTGGTAGCTATTCTGGATTAGAATTGGATAGAAGATATTATGTTTTAGAATTAGTTTTGAAAGCTTTCATTGTAACCTTGAAGGTTCAGTATTTCATTTGTAATCCTTTGAGATTTTTGTATTACTGTAAGATGTATGCTTTGTCATGTTCTGATATGAATCCATTGTTGTGATATCTTTACCCTTGTCGGGTTGGGGTGTTAAATGACGGCTAATAACATACAACCACCATCCTCTACAAAATCCCTAACATCAAAATCCCCTTCATGTTGTTGTCGAGTACATCCTCACGTTGAACCTTTCTGGTGCGTGAATGTGCTTGGAATGCCTATCCACAATCTTTCCCTTCAGTCCTCCTCGGCACCATCAGTTCTTAAATACTGGTGGAGTCTTGTTGGGGACTTACGCCCATGCAAGATACTAGAGCTTGAAGATCCAAGGGTGTAATATGGTTTCTCTGAGTAACAACCGTATTTGAAGGGAAAAATGGTGGATCATCAGGGGCTATTAAAGGGGAAATGAATGGGAAGAGGATACGTCATTGGTGGATCAATAGATCGTTGTCAGGCGTTGATCTTCAAGGAACATCACCTAACGTGTCATGCGAATCATTCCTGAAATAGGTTGATCACTTGATTTCCTCAATTTTTGCTTGACACTGTAAGTCGATGTTTGTTGAAGATCAGGCATTACATCGATCCGTGATGTATTCGAGCTCCAGTCTATATTTGTACTAAAGATATCAAAAATGAAGAGGTTGCAGAATTGAAGATCACATATTCAAGCTCCGGTCTATATTTGTACTTCATTAGCATCAATAGAATTATGTGTAACAAAGGGCTAATAGCCTCTAAACGTATCCTAGTTGTCATCGTTTCCTTCTATATGTATCTAACAATTTTCTTTGCTATATTGTGCACTAAAATTTTTTTTTTGGCATTTTTGTGTACTTTATGGCCATTTTGCCCCTCCCATTCTGTCACACCCTGAGTTTACCTGTTAATGGCAGCGGATATGAATACCTTGGTGTGACTTTCATGGCGTCTCATACAATGGATATATTGAACGACCTAAAGTGTCGTTTTGAAAATACACGTTTGATCATAATTAAAATCAGAGTTTACAAAACATAGGTCCCAAATGATGTTGCAAGTTTATAACAAAACCATAGTAGATCAAACGTTACATAAGTGCATGAAAATAAGTGATGCAAGTCGACCCCGCGACTCCAAAATAGCCAAATGCATGTCCACACGCTAGCTAATTACCTGAAAATACATTGCTAAAAACGGTCAACATAAAGTTGGTGAGAGATCATAGGTTTAATAAAATGAAGGTATACGATAGCCACAAGTATAAAGTGTATGACATAAGTCACATAAAAATGGTGTACAATAGACTTAAGCTCATGACCCCGAAACTATGACTGAATCTGTGGTGCCCTCAGAGTGTTTTGCCAGGCACTCTAAATAAAAGACATGAAATGCATCCGCTATCGGTTGTTGGTCAAAGCCAACACAGATGGAGGCGTCACCCTCGATAGATCTATCCACTCACTCTCGCTTACAGGTAAATTAACGGTTCATGATATAGGGGACTTTCATATGGCAACAAGGTAACTTAATCTATGTACAAGGAATTTGATACTAGGGCTCGCATATAAAAATGGTTGCAATGTATTCTCCCCCGTGGGATTTGAAATGAAATAATAAATTGAAAACCGGGGCTATGAAAACTCACCTGAAGTGATGATACAACAATGCTATGAAATCGGAATACTTGGAATAACAAGGCGCGAACACTAGCCGCTACCTAAAATGAATATGCATAATCTACTTAGATTAGGTGGCAATGTAGTGCATGTACATGTATATGTAGCCTATACCACTCGTACTTTGAAAATATAGTTATAGTTAATATGTAAAGTTTCTCCAAAACTTGATATAAATGTGTTAACTTGTTTCGTCAAAACTAGTTATGTAATAAAGTGTATAAAACGTTCGTGTTAGAATCGGCGTTTTGAAAACATGAAATGTAATATGATAGTCGCGTTAATAAGTCTTTGATCGTACGTGTTCCAACGGGTAAGAATTACGGTTCTCCATAGTCGTTACGTGAAAAAAATACATTTTCTAGTACGTAAACATTTTCTAGTTAAAAAGCTGTCAAAATAAAAGGTATATTGTCGATGTTTAAACGCGTGTATCTTGTTCGTTATTAGCTCATTTTCGACGTTCTTTATATCCGTGGGTTCGTATAAATATGTACTAACATATTTTCAATGTCTCGGCTCATCTAGATCACGGTTAACGACTCGTTTTGCTCCTGAAAGTTCGGCCAACAGCACACTATTTCCTGAAAATTATAGTTTTCGTCGTTAAACTTTGAAAAATCATATCTCCTTCGTTATTAACTCGATTTTATCCCCGTTTTCGGCCACGGCTTTGTCTCGGAATATATTTTCTAAATATTTGACCAAAAATTATCTCACACCTACTGATTTTCCCACGTTTCACTTTTAAGGACAGCGGGTTATGTATACTTGTTAAAACTTGATTTTCTAGTTAGTAACTTGTCCAAAAATGTCACAAACAACAACCAATCTTTCTAAAACTTTACCATATAACTTTTTAAAGTGTCAAGGGCCTAAAACATCATCATCCATGTAGATCTAACAAGGATCTAAGTATAAAACACATCTAGGGCTCATAAGTTGCAAAAGGTTTAAAAAGGAGTGGTATAGCTAACATATACTTATAGATCTTGCATGCAAATGTCATGAACATTATATTAACTTGGAAAAATTATGAAAATAGGTTTTGACAACTTACTTGAAGGATTAGTGAGCAAATGAGGATGAAAACCTAAGAAACCCTTGAGTTTTTATTTCAAAACCCTAAAAGGATTACTAGTGAGACTTGTTTATGTAATAATCTTGTGAAATTTGTGATCCTTGCTTGTGTTTCTTGATGAGGCCGAGCACCAAGAGAGAGGGAGGAAGGAGAGAAAATCTTGTTAGCTACTTGGAGATATTATGTGTGCAAATGAAGTGAAAATGAGTTTAACTATTATATATTGGACAAGTATTAGTGGGTTTTAATTGTGATAGGATGTTAGTAAGTGATGGGGTGTGTTGGGGTGGCTAGAGCCGGCGCACAAGGATCAAGGGGGGGGGGGCATCTTTTTAATTAAGCCATGTGTTGATTTTGCATGTTTAGGTGTTTAATTTAGTTAGTTTTAGGTGTAATCGGGTACCGCGTTTGCTAGAAATAAAATTTAACGGAGTTAGTCGGGACTTGACGAAGTCATAAAAATTACAAAAATATGTTGGGTACAAATATTGGGTGTTCGGGTAATTATCGTTTAGTTTATACGTAAACCGTCGTAATTATATTAAATGAACGATATAAATTAAATAAATTCGCAAAATACCGGGTAAATGAATTTTTAAATTTTCTTGATGTTAAAATGAGTATAAAAATATATCGGGACCATCGTGGGGATTGTCGGACGTGTTAGTCACATTTATTGATCGCGCGTTAACGTTTTAATTAAAAGTAATTATACGTAAACGTCAAATGTAGCAAAAATATTAATTTGATAATCTTACGAGTGGAATAGTATGAAAATGCAAATATGATGATATGCAGACTTTTACTAGTCCGTATGCAGTGATCCTACTGATGATGCATAATTTTTGCAGTGAAACCAAACCGGTTACGATGAAATGAATGATGAATGATGAATGATGGACATGAATGGTGATTTGTCGAGGTTAGGAAAATGACCTGAAATTACGGGTTGTGACAGTCGCCCCTCCAAAAGGGAATTCAGTCCCTGAATTCAATTGTTGTTGGTTTCGGAAGCAGGTTCAGGAAAAAGGTGTGGATACTTGCGTCGCATTTGGTCTTCTCGTTCCCAAGTAAACTCGGGTCCTCTTCGAGAATTCCAGCGGACCTTCACGATAGGAATTCGACTCTGCTTCAATTGCTTGACCTCACGGTCCATGATTTCTACAGGTTCTTCCACAAAATTAAGCTTGTCATCTAGTTGAATTTCTTCAAGTGGAATAACGGACGACTCGTCGGAAAGACACTTCTTGAGGTTCGAAACATGAAATGTGTTATGAACGTTGCTGAGTTCTGGCGGAAGTTCAAGTTTGTAGGCTACCGGACCAATCTTTTCCAGAATCTTGAATGGCCCAATGTATCTCGGGTTCAGCTTCCCGCGTTTCCCAAATCGGATAACGCCCTTCCAAGGCGAAACCTTCAACATGACTTTATCTCCAACTTGAAATTCCAATGGTTTGCGTCGAACATCTGCGTAGCTTTTCTGTCGACTTCTAGCTGTCTCGAGCCTTTCTCGAATTTTAACAATCTTCTCGGTTGTATCTCGTACCATCTCTGGACCAGTTAATTGTACTTCACCAACTTCGGCCCAACACACTGGGGACCGGCATTTACGACCATACAATGCCTCAAACGGTGCGGCCTTTATGCTCGAATGATAACTGTTGTTATAAGAAAACTCGATTAATGGCAAATGGTTAGCCCAACCATTTCCAAAATCAATCACGCACGCCCTGAGCATATCTTCTAATGTCTGAATCGTCCTCTCACTCTGACCATCGGTCTGAGGATGATAGGCAGTGCTCATGTCTAATTTGGTGTTGAATGCCTTTTGCAGTGACTTCCAGAAATTTGAAGTAAAACGACTATCTCTGTCGGAAATGATGGAGACTGGTGCACCGTGTCTTGAGACTATTTCCTTGACATAAAGTCTAGCGAGTTGGTCCATGGAATAAGTCTCTCTAATCGGTATGAAATGGGCTGATTTGGTGAGACGATCTACTATAACCCAAATAGCGTCGAATCCACCTGAAGTCTTAGGAAGTTTAGTAACAAAGTCCATTGTAATACGCTCCCATTTCCATTGAGGAATCTCTGGCTGTTGAAGTAACCCTGACGGTTTCTGATTCTCGGCTTTCACTTTAGCACACGTAAGACATTTACTGACATAAGTAGCTATTTCTGCTTTCATATTCGGCCACCAATAAAGCTTCTTGAGATCCTGATACATCTTATCAGAACCTGGGTGAATAGAGTACTTCGACTTGTGCGACTCATGCATAATCAACTCTCGTACTCCACCATAAAGAGGTATCCAACTTCTGTCCTTGAAACACAATACTCCGTCTGACCTTCTCACTAAACCGTTTGCATTATCTTGCATTCCCTTAAGTGTTTCACTTGGTAAATTTTCTTCCTTGAGCGCTTCAACCTGAGCCTCGAGGATCTTTGATGGTAGAGGCGAAATAATTGTCATTCCCAATGACCTGACCCTCAAAGGTTTGGGTCGTTCTTTCCTGCTAGGAGCGTCAGCTACAACATTAGCTTTTCCCGGGTGATATCGGATCTCACAATCGTAGTCACTAAGCAACTCTAGCCAACGACGTTGCCTCATATTGAGTTCCTTCTGATCAAGTATATGCTGTAAGCTCTTGTGATCGGTAAATACCACACATTTGGTGCCATAAAGATAGTGCCTCCAAATCTTGAGTGCGAAAACTACAGCACCCAATTCCAAATCGTGCGTAGTGTAATTCTTCTCGTGCTTCTTAAGCTGACGTGACGCATAAGCAATCACTTTCTCGTTCTGCATTAACACGGCTCCAAGCCCTTTGTGGGATGCATCACAATATACCACAAAATTTTCAATCCCTTCTGGTAATGCTAAAACTGGCGCGCTACAAAGCTTCTGTTTCAACAACTGAAATGCGGACTCTTGCTTATCTCCCCATTCGTACTTCTGATTCTTCTGTGTCAACTTGGTCAGCGGCTTAGCTATCTTGGAAAACCCTTCAATGAACCTCCTGTAATATCCGGCAAGTCCTAAAAATTGGCGAATTTCTGTCGGAGACTTGGGCGTAGCCCAATCTTTAACTGCCTCAATCTTTGCTGGATCAACTTGTAGTCCTTGACTATCAATAACATGACCAAGAAATTGAACCTTTCGTATCCAAAAATCACACTTAGAAAATTTGGCATACAATTGCTCCTTCTTGAGCAGTTCTAGAATCGTTCTGAGGTGTTCTTCATGCTCTTGCTTACTCTTGGAATAAATTAAGATGTCGTCGATGAATACAATCACAAACTTATCAAGATACGGCTTACACACCCTATTCATGAGGTCCATGAATACTGCAGGTGCGTTAGTTAATCCGAACGGCATTACTTGAAACTCATAGTGTCCATAACGTGTTCTAAATGCGGTCTTCGGAACATCCTCCTCCCGAACTCTAAGCTGATGGTAACCGGATCTCAAATCAATCTTGGAGTAATAACTAGAACCTTGCAACTGGTCGAACAAATCGTCAATCCTAGGGAGTGGATAACGATTCTTCACCGTCAACTTGTTCAGTTCTCGGTAGTCAATACACATTCTGAAGGATCCATCTTTCTTCTTCACAAACAAAACCGGTGCTCCCCAAGGCGAGGAACTCGGTCTAATGAATCCCTTGTCCAGTAATTCTTGTAATTGGTTCGATAACTCTTGCATTTCGGAGGGCGCTAAACGATACGGTGCTCTTGCAACCGGTGCGGCTCCTGGCACTAAGTCGATCTGAAACTCAACTTGACGCGTAGGTGGTAGTCCAGGTAATTCTTCCGGAAAAACCTCAGGAAAGTCCTTAACAATTGGCACATCCCCAAGTCGTTTCTCATCCGACTTCTTCTCAGTGATGTGAGCCAAAAATGCATAACAGCCCTTCTTGATGTACTTCGCGGTCTTGATGCATGATATGATACTAAGTCTAGTTCCGCTTCGCTCTCCACGAACGACTAATGTCTCCCCATCATAAGGAAGATGAACAACTTTCTCATCACAAATAATTCTTGCACGGTGACGGGACAACCAATCCATGCCGATGACAATGTCAACACTACCAAGTTCTACGGGCATAAGATCTATGTTGAATGGATGATTAAGGAAATTGATGGTGCAATTACGGAGAACGGTATTGGTGCTAACTAAAGACCCATTAGCTAGTTCAACTTGAAATGAAATGTCTAGTGCGGTTGGTGTAATGTTGAGTAAAGGTGCAAACTTAAGTGAAACGAAACTTTTATCGGCTCCCGAATCAAATAAAATAGAAGCATAACGATTATTAACAAGGAACGTACCCGTGACAACCTTCGGGTCTTCGTGGACATCATCTCCACCCATGACATAAGCTCTCCCTCGAGCTATTCCTCCTTGATTCCTTATCTTCGGGCAATTGTTCCTAAAGTGTCCCACTTCTCCACAACTATAACACGTTGGCGGTGGATTCTGATTGTTTCCCCCAGGAGCAGACCTACATCCATTAGCTTGATGACCAACTTTCCCACAATTTTTACAAGGCCTAGGGCAATCTCCCGGGTTATGATGTGTTTGGCACTTGTTACATTTTGGTAGAGTACCGGAGTAACCTTTCTTTTCTGTCGGACCTGCAGCATAGGCCTTTGCAGTCTCTTGCCTCTTGGGTGGTGGTTGGTTGGCGTTGTTACCTTGGTTGTTATCCCATTTCCTTTTGTTGTCGTTGTTACGGTTGGTGTTGTTTCGGTTATTGGAGTAGTTGTTGTTGTTCCGGTAATTGTTGGTGTTATTGTTGTTGTTACGGTTTCGGTTGGAGTTATTGTTGTTGTTGTTGTTGGCGGGTGTCACTTTCTTCAGAACTTGAGCTATGAGCTTTTGAGACATCCTGATTGCCTCATCAAGGGTTTGCGGATCAAAAGAAATCACATCACCACGGATGTTTTCGGGCAAGCCACCAATGAAATTCTCAACCAACTTTTCATTATCAGGCACCATAGATGGGCATAGAGCGGCTAACTCTTGGTACCTCCTAATATAAGTCTCGATATCATTCCCCACGGTTACCAGATCATAAAACTCTACCTCTAACTTCTTCACTTCAGTTCGGGGGCAAAACTTCTTAGTCACTAGCTTCTTGAATTCATCCCAAGTGGTCTTGTAAGCATTCTCCATCCCTATGGGCTTCGCGTAAGAGTTCCACCATGATAAGGCTTGATCACGGAGTGTACTAACAGCAAACTTTACCTTGGAATCATCCGGACAGTTGCATAAGATAAACACGGATTCGGTATGTTCGAACCATCGAACCATGGCAGTAGCCCCTTCAGTACCCTTATACAAAGTAGGATCTCCACTCTTGAAATCCTTGTACGTACATTTCCTTCCATTAGTCCCGTTGTTAGCTTCTCCCGATGTTCCAATCCGAGAAGCATCTTCGGCAGCTCTCGCGGCAACATCGGCTCTTTCAATCTCTAGGGCTTCGGCTATACTGTCCCTAACGAGTTTCCTGATAGCAGCTTGAGTCATTTCTGGGGTAGCCGGTGCAGTGGTCTTGGATCTTGTTTTCCTAGGTGCCATAATTCTGGTACATCACAACAGAATACATCAACCACAATCATACTAGAAATGATTATCGCACAAAATATATACAACCACAACCTGTATATATATATCCACAACGAGCATAAATATAAACACAACATGTATAAATACAACCACGACATGTATAAATACAACCACGACATGAAATTTCATAGAATAATCACAACACATGAATATCATACATGAAAATTTCGGCCTACGTGGACCGATATCATAATAGCACAACCAAATCCTACATAGTAGAGTCATACTTGATACATTTGTTTGTAATACAACCAAAAGACAACAAGTTCATACTATGTCCCACACCCCGGGACTAGGATAATAATAGTACAAGCTACATGATAAAGTCTAACACTAAGCACTCCCTGGTGCTCCACTCGGTCCACCTGGTCCACCTGGTCCACGCCTCCAAGTCTTGACCACTTTGGCCATGGAAATAGCAACCTTCTCCAGCTGCTCCACTCGCAACTGAAGGTCGGTCTCCCTGCTCTGTGATGCAGTCAAAGCAGCTCTAACTGATGCCAACTCAATAGCCTGACGGCGTAGCTCCTCCTGAGTCTGCTCGGCTCTGTCCCGAATCTCGGGTAACTCATCCCTCAACTGGTCAATCAACTCCTGATGTGCTAGCTGACGTGTCTCCAGTCCATGATAAGACACATCAATAGAAACTCTACCCTGAACCAAATCCTCTACATCCCTCTCAACCACATCTAGTCGAGACGCATGGATCTCATCTACTCGGTAACTCAATCTAGCTAACTGTCCCTGCTGATCAGTCAGCTGGGCATCCAAGGTAAGAGCAGTGGGTAACCTCGCAGCAGCAGCCCGCGAGCTCTCTCCAATGTGGTAATGTGTAGGTGGTGGTAAATCTGAAATCTGAGTAGTGGGTAAGGCTGGGGTAGTGCATCTTGCACGCTTTTTGGGCGGCAAAGATAAAGCAGGTGAAGGAGTAGTAGCAGGTGTAGTAGTGGGTAAATCTGATGATGGTGGTGGTGTAGGAATGGCTGGTGTCCTGAATGTAGTGGTAACACGACGCACGCTCTTACGAGCACCAATGACCGTCTTGCGACGAGGAAACATAAGAACAGGTTCAGCTGGAACTGATGAAGTATGGGGTGATGACTCTGTCAGAGGACGGGTAACAGGAGATGGTGCAATGGGTGAAATCTGAGGAGTAGGAGCAACCTCATCCTCGTAGAAAGCCTCGGTATCCTGTGCCAAAGGTGGTGAAAGTGGTGCAGGCTGAACAGGTGTAACCATGGGTATAGTGGAAGACATAGCGTCCTCAATGTCCACATCGGAAAGTATGATAATCGGGCGGGAGTTAGAAGACATATCTCTGGGGAAACAATGCAAAATGAAATGAATAACTCATGTAATGAAACTCATAAATAATAAATATGCACTTATGATGAAATGATGAGACACTACCGTTGGGGTAGTTATAGTCTAGGGTATAAGGACAACCTAGTTCGCTATAACCATTGCTCTGGTACCAATCTGTCACACCCTGAGTTTACCTGTTAATGGCAGCGGATATGAATACCTTGGTGTGACTTTCATGGCGTCTCATACAATGGATATATTGAACGACCTAAAGTGTCGTTTTGAAAATACACGTTTGATCATAATTAAAATCAGAGTTTACAAAACATAGGTCCCAAATGATGTTGCAAGTTTATAACAAAACCATAGTAGATCAAACGTTACATAAGTGCATGAAAATAAGTGATGCAAGTCGACCCCGCGACTCCAAAATAGCCAAATGCATGTCCACACGCTAGCTAATTACCTGAAAATACATTGCTAAAAACGGTCAACATAAAGTTGGTGAGAGATCATAGGTTTAATAAAATGAAGGTATACGATAGCCACAAGTATAAAGTGTATGACATAAGTCACATAAAAATGGTGTACAATAGACTTAAGCTCATGACCCCGAAACTATGACTGAATCTGTGGTGCCCCTCAGAGTGTTTTGCCAGGCACTCTAAATAAAAGACATGAAATGCATCCGCTATCGGTTGTTGGTCAAAGCCAACACAGATGGAGGCGTCACCCTCAATAGATCTATCCACTCACTCTCGCTTACAGGTAAATTAACGGTTCATGATATAGGGGACTTTCATATGGCAACAAGGTAACTTAATCTATGTACAAGGAATTTGATACTAGGGCTCGCATATAAAAATGGTTGCAATGTATTCTCCCCCGTGGGATTTGAAATGAAATAATAAATTGAAAACCGGGGCTATGAAAACTCACCTGAAGTGATGATACAACAATGCTATGAAATCGGAATACTTGGAATAACAAGGCGCGAACACTAGCCGCTACCTAAAATGAATATGCATAATCTACTTAGATTAGGTGGCAATGTAGTGCATGTACATGTATATGTAGCCTATACCACTCGTACTTTGAAAATATAGTTATAGTTAATATGTAAAGTTTCTCCAAAACTTGATATAAATGTGTTAACTTGTTTCGTCAAAACTAGTTATGTAATAAAGTGTATAAAACGTTCGTGTTAGAATCGGCGTTTTGAAAACATGAAATGTAATATGATAGTCGCGTTAATAAGTCTTTGATCGTACGTGTTCCAACGGGTAAGAATTACGGTTCTCCATAGTCGTTACGTGAAAAAAATACATTTTCTAGTACGTAAACATTTTCTAGTTAAAAAGCTGTCAAAATAAAAGGTATATTATCGATGTTTAAACGCGTGTATCTTGTTCGTTATTAGCTCATTTTCGACGTTCTTTATATCCGTGGGTTCGTATAAATATGTACTAACATATTTTCAATGTCTCGGCTCATCTAGATCACGGTTAACGACTCGTTTTGCTCCTGAAAGTTCGGCCAACAGCACACTATTTCCTGAAAATTATAGTTTTCGTCGTTAAACTTTGAAAAATCATATCTCCTTCGTTATTAACTCGATTTTATCCCCGTTTTCGGCCACGGCTTCGTCTCGGAATATATTTTCTAAATATTTGACCAAAAATTATCTCACACCTACTGATTTTCCCACGTTTCACTTTTAAGGACAGCGGGTTATGTATACTTGTTAAAACTTGATTTTCTAGTTAGTAACTTGTCCAAAAATGTCACAAACAACAACCAATCTTTCTAAAACTTTACCATATAGCTTTTTAAAGTGTCAAGGGCCTAAAACATCATCATCCATGTAGATCTAACAAGGATCTAAGTATAAAACACATCTAGGGCTCATAAGTTGCAAAAGGTTTAAAAAGGAGTGGTATAGCTAACATATACTTATAGATCTTGCATGCAAATGTCATGAACATTATATTAACTTGGAAAAATTATGAAAATAGGTTTTGACAACTTACTTGAAGGATTAGTGAGCAAATGAGGATGAAAACCTAAGAAACCCTTGAGTTTTTATTTCAAAACCCTAAAAGGATTACTAGTGAGACTTGTTTATGTAATAATCTTGTGAAATTTGTGATCCTTGCTTGTGTTTCTTGATGAGGCCGAGCACCAAGAGAGAGGGAGGAAGGAGAGAAAATCTTGTTAGCTACTTGGAGATATTATGTGTGCAAATGAAGTGAAAATGAGTTTAACTATTATATATTGGACAAGTATTAGTGGGTTTTAATTGTGATAGGATGTTAGTAAGTGATGGGGTGTGTTGGGGTGGCTAGAGCCGGCGCACAAGGATCAAGGGGGGGGGGGCATCTTTTTAATTAAGCCATGTGTTGATTTTGCATGTTTAGGTGTTTAATTTAGTTAGTTTTAGGTGTAATCGGGTACCGCGTTTGCTAGAAATAAAATTTAACGGAGTTAGTCGGGACTTGACGAAGTCATAAAAATTACAAAAATATGTTGGGTACAAATATTGGGTGTTCGGGTAATTATCGTTTAGTTTATACGTAAACCGTCGTAATTATATTAAATGAACGATATAAATTAAATAAATTCGCAAAATACCGGGTAAATGAATTTTTAAATTTTCTTGATGTTAAAATGAGTATAAAAATATATCGGGACCATCGTGGGGATTGTCGGACGTGATAGTCACATTTATTGATCGCGCGTTAACGTTTTAATTAAAAGTAATTATACGTAAACGTCAAATGTAGCAAAAATATTAATTTGATAATCTTACGAGTGGAATAGTATGAAAATGCAAATATGATGATATGCAGACTTTTACTAGTCCGTATGCAGTGATCCTACTGATGATGCATAATTTTTGCAGTGAAACCAAACCGGTTACGATGAAATGAATGATGAATGATGAATGATGGACATGAATGGTGATTTGTCGAGGTTAGGAAAAATGACCTGAAATTACGGGTTGTGACACATTCTAAAAAAATGAGGGGTAAAATGGTCATAAACTACAACAAAATGAAAAAAAATCAAGTTTACCACACAGAATAGCAAAGCAAATTGTTCCATACATATAAAAGGAATAAGTGACAACCATAATGCATTTTGTTCCCATTAGCCCTAAAATAAATATTGTACTTCTTAGATGTAATAAGCATTATGTAAAAGGAAGCCAAAGAAACTAATCCCCTTTATCGTTTTGTGCAATTGTTGCTTTACGTGTTGCTTCAATGTGTGTTGATGGTAATTATAAATGTGGTTGGACAATCATGCCCTTGAAAGTATAAAACAAACCGTTCGTTGACATGACAATTAAAATATAAAAACATTTTATTTATTCATTTACCAAAACAACAAATATTCTCATAATACTGCTCCTATCATTCTACTGCTGGGCTTAACCCAAAATTTTTACCAGCCATTGTAACTAATGTGTACGAAAATATTTTCCTAGCCGTTGGGTAAAACCGTCGGTTACCATATCTATAGGAATCTTCTAGAAAAAATAATGTTTTCTTAACAAATATTTTTTTTATTTTATTTCCAAATATATTTTTACAAGTAACCCAGAATTCTCAAACCCTAACAGTACAAATATAAAAAACCGATTGGCGGTGAACATCATCAATTAACCCACATAAGAACCAAGTTCTGATGAGCATGAATCTGAAGGAGTAACTGCAGAAGATATAAAGAGGGTAATGGAATTTACTATTATTTCTAAGCATCGGGAGAGAGAGATAATAGCTGCAATACCTCCTAAAGTAAAGCATCCTATCATCTCTTACAAGTATGGCATCAGGGATGGAAGTGAAGCCTTCTGGGAGTTCAAGAGAGCTAATGGTTTCGAAAACAAGTATACAAGGTTTTCACAGATGTTGTACTGGATGGACAGGGATGATATAGTTTCTATTTGGAGGTTGTACAAGGAAAAATATGGAGATGTGACGCCAAATGATCAGGCATTTAATTTGATAACAAAATATGACAAGACATTAAGAAAAAAAAAGAAGTAATTTTTGGAAGCATCCTCCTGGTGTTGCTCTATGCTATGATTTTATGATAAAATATCAAGTTTAGGGGAGTCTGCTGCTCATGGTTCATCATACTGCTCTTGATTGTTAGTGGAAAAATGTCCAAGTGTTATTCTACTGCTGGGTTACTGAACTGGTTAAGGAAATGTGCCGAGTATGGTTCTACTGCTACAGATACAAGATTCTGCTGCTGGTGACTTTATTCTGCTTCTTGTCAGGTAAGCTGTTAAGTTTGTTATATAATCAGCTTGTATACGGAAGTCTCTGTAACAGACCTTGGTATATAAAAGGAGGATATGTGGTTAGACATAGTGTACGTACTATTTTGTAACTCGATTCACTTCAAAGTTTTTGTAACCCTGTTACTTTTGAGTAACCGTATTAATATATTGAAGTGTTTACTAAGAGTTCGTTTGTGTCCATTAATAATTCGTATTAAGATTAAATACTTGATTCCGCATAGGATTCAATACTTTTGCTCCACAACAGTTTCTATACCTGTTGTCTTGGATTTGTATCTAAGATAATTAATAAGATCGTTAGCTCAACTGGGATCAACAAAACTGAAAAAAATAGACAGGGTAATGGCTATCACATACATTTAAAAAAAATTAAAATAAATAAAGAACCTGATACAAGTGTAATCTACTCTTATCCAACCGATCAAAATTTATTCAACATAAATCATAGTTAAGTTCATCCGTTGGTGCAACTAAAAAATTAAAATGAACAATCCATGGTATCATAATTAACACCATATGTTACAACTTCCAAAAACTTCGCTAGAAATCATCCAAATGAACCAAGTGCGGGTGACCTGAGGGCCCCGGTTGTGTCTGAGTGTGGTTGTCAGGAGCTCTGTTATTAACTGACGACCCCGGTTGTGACTGGCTGCGGTTTCTGCGAATGTTGCTTCGAGGAGTAGATGATTCACAATTCCATACGAAAGGACCGTTTGACTCACCAGTTGGGTCTGTCCGTTGGACAGTTTCACGACTGCTCGGTACTTCCTGTCGTTGTTGTTCAACTGCCTCCTCGGGAGCAGGGGTGCAGGATTCTCTCTTTCTTTTACGTTTCTGATATGTAATGTCACATTAAAAAAATATATATATATTATACTACACTAGAAAGTAAGTAACAAAAGTGTTTACATTATACAAAACAGAAACAAGTACCTTTTTTTGGCCCAATGGTACATTACATGACCGTCGTGTGTGTCCTTTCTTGTCACACCTCGAACATCTTATGCTTTTTGGTTCTTCCCCCTGTGATCGGATACGGTCTTTCTCTTTTGGCCTTCCAGGTTGCCGCTTAACAATAAGCGGTGGTTTTACCACTGGAAGGTCATCAGGAGTACGCCACTGTTTCATGTCTTTTAGAGGATACACCTTAGCTTGGTACGTATTTTTTAGCGCTGTTTTCTTAAACCATTTCGACGCCCAACTACTATTGTTATCCAAACATTCTGCTCTAGAAACAGCACAAACATGCCCACACGGTAAACCTGATATTTGCCATTTACGGCAACTGCATTCTTTTTTGTTAAAGTCAACAATATGAACCTCTCGTGAATCAGCAACTTCATACATTTTGAACGTCTCAATCCCGCTAACAACCCAATTAGCACTCTTTACCATTCTATCGTTTACTTTTGCTGCTGCCCATTCAGTAAGTTCATCCTTTGATGCATCTAAAATTATAAAATAAAATAGTCTTACAAAAATTAAATGTTAAAAAAAAACATAATACAAAAAAAAAAAAAAAAAAAATTAATTACCTTTGTATTTTGCGCGACGCTCACAATACCATTTTTGTAGAAGCTTTCTGTAGTACTCCATAAGCATGGTTATTGGAACTTTCCGAACGGATGCGGTCAAAGAGTTTACTGATTCTGCACTATTTGAGGTCAAATAATTGTACCTGTGTGCAGGGCAGTAAGCCCGTGACCAGTTGCCAAATCCAGCGTCTTGTAGTTTTCTGTACACATCTGGTTTTCCGCGTTGAATTTCAGATATTGAATCGTCAAAGTTCTTCTCTGTGTATGCTTTGCATGTCCTCCAATATATAGCCTTCCACTTTCTACTCTTCAATTTCAATTCATCATTAAATGACGACAGCAGTACCCATGAAAGGCACCGGGAAAAACGGTACGGCACGCATGTGCAATTGCCGGATGCCTGTCAGAGATGATGGTCAGACCGCCAACATCACCAATGCATTCTTTAAGTTTACTCATAAACAAAGACCATGATTCGTTTGTCTCGCCTTGAGAAACACCAGTGGCAATAGGTATGATCTGGTTGTTACCGTCCATTCCAACAGCGACCATGTTTGTTCCACGGTATCTCCCTTTAAGATGTGCGGTGTCAATTATTATCAATGGCCGCATAAAACCCAAGAAGCTCCGAATCTATTTTATCAAACCACATGTTGGTTAGTGAATACTAGATAGACAGTAATCAATGTAAAAATTAAAAAGTATTTAAGACAAGCTTACCGCAACACCGAACCCAATGAATACCATCTTAAATCGATCTTCATCATCTGTCTCGATGTGTGTTATCGTCCCTTCATTTTCCAACTTTAAGTTGTAGCAATAATAGGGTAACTGCTCAAAAGAATCCGTGGGGCTACCGTTTACCAACTGTAATGCAATGTTTTTCCCACCCCAAGCTCGTTTATAAGAAACGTCAATTTTCCATTCGATATTCAAATCCTTTTGTATGTCCTTACATGTATAGATCCTTCTGCTATCCTTCAGTTTGTCTACCAGCAATCGACCCAGCAATTGTTGGGTAGCATTTCGATGATTAGGGTTAATTCTAGTTCGCGAACATGTATGCACATCATTAATGCTTGACACATAGAATCTACTTGTTATAATACTTTTTCGTGCGTGAACGTACCAGTTGCAACCCTTTTCCACACAGTTGACACTCAACCTACACTTGCTAGACCTAATTACTTTAAACTCAAAACGTTCAACTAAAGCTTTTATTCCTATTGCATAAAAGCACTCAGCCTTATCATCAAACCAAATACCAGACTGAACTTTTGATACCACATCATGTCTAAGGGTATTAATCATTTTAATTTTAGGATCAGGTGCATTGGGTGGGTCAGGCATGTTTTCAAATGTGCATTTCTGCCAACGGGGCTGAACATCATCAAACACCTGATCGCTTTTAAAATCATTATCATGATTTTCAACTTTCGGTATTTCATAATCACATTCTTCAGGGAACAAAGAAACATTAAGATCGATATCAAGAGGCCTAGAAGAAGAAGATGGTTTTACCTCTAAAGTTTGATCGATACGTTCGATGTATATTGTCTGATCAATCGTACCACTACGACATATTTCATTAGCCAATAAGGCAACGTCATCATCGTCACAGACTTCAATTTTCTTGGATCCGGATATGTAGTGTAAGCTGATGTGCTTATCTGTGATTTCGAATTTTGCCTTGATATACGTTACTAACATGATGTAATTAATGTATACTGGAACTAAAACTCCGTGAGGTAAATTTTTATACTCAAATAAAACTTTTAATTTTGAGGGATTAGTTGAGTTCATCTTGTTTGGTGTGTGAAAATATCACAAGTTTTGCTTTATTTGTGAACCACAAGTTCAAAGTCGCTTAATAGTTCTGGATCTGGTCGCTCAAATCAAAAAGTCGATTAAAATTTTCCCTCCAAACATTCGTTTCCCTCTTAATTGCACTGTATGTTTCCCTCCAAGATTTATTCTCGCGCTCATTTCGTATGTACATATGGTTGAAAAATAATTTGCCAAAATGACATAAATCATGGCTTCATCTTCTGAATGCAACACATTGCGAATGTCCAAAACCATTACAAGTCGCACTACAAGGTAGAAACTGCTTGGTCCCCGACAAACCCTGTTAGAAGCTGCAAGGCCTGTCCCATTTATGTAAGATTGTTTTCCTCGAAAGCAGTATACAACTTGTTTAAATTGTTGTGTTGAAAATGTGAATCAGAAACACAATTTGTATAGGACAATGACATGAAATGTATAGTTTATGGGTGCATAGACACGGATCTACCAAAATGAATACTACAAAGATTTGTTTTACCATGAACATGCGGAAAATTACCTGATATACCAGAACGTGGGAAAGATCTCAGTTCCAAATTAGGGTGTTGCACTTTAACAAAATGAGCTGATGATGGAAATGTATGAGACTTGACGTTTAACAAGTCAAATATGATAGTTCATGACAAAGTAGTATTTGTTATGGCTGGAATACAAGTTAGCGTCTCGTTTTAATGCGCATCACATGAACTCACAGTTGTGGTGCTCTACATAGTTTTTTTTTTTTTTTTTTTTTTTTTTTGAACGGCATGGTGTTCTACATAGTTGAACAGTCGATCAATATACAGAAACATACAATTAATATATAAAAAGATACAGAAACCTACAATAGTTAAACGTACATGAGTTCAGACTAGACTACCATCTCAGACCAACTAACAAGATTGATCCCCTCCACTATACTAACACCCTTTTGTAAACCTCCACACGAGATTGATCCAAATCGTGACTCGGCTTTCGCTGCGCTAAAACAAACTTCGTTCCTCCACATCCAAAGATCCATACAAAAATCACAGGTCGCAACGTTTCCTAACATTCCTAAAAGACACTCTACATCCCCAAAACTCCATCCAACCATCACCCACTGTCCCTACATACGTTAACATCACAAAAAAAAAAAAAAAAAAAAAAAAAAAAAAAAAAAAAAAAAGGTACAAAAATAGATATTTACAACGTACATATAAACCATGATCTATTCAACATCTGAATTGACAGGCACCTTATACTTCCAAAAGTACCTTACCATGTGTTCTCGATAGGCTAACGCTACCTGGAGAGGATCATCAACACTCATACTCAAGTTGTCACCCAAACTCCACAGTCACCATATACGTCACCTTGTCTAGGGATATTATCTGCCACTCAAAAAGTCACCTTATAATTTGAACTGGATATGGATTTGGCATCGAAAACTTTACACGACTTAAGATACTTCGGGAGCATTTTCTCGAAAGTGGCCCTCATCTTGAGATTGTCCTTTCTGGTCTCTGGATCTGGCGTACCAAGTGAGTCGTAAATCGTTACGACTCCGGTGCTAATTTCTAGCTGTGCCAGAAACCAGTGGTCAGATGGAACGTTGACCGGAAAGTAGACCTGCATTTGAAGAAAATAAATACTACGATTAGAATTAAAAAAAATAAATTGAATAAAGGTTTGTGAGAACAAATGCAGTTTATACACCCACCTTGTCAACACTGGTCCATGGCACAGGATACAGTTTTCCATTTGCATAACCGGCACGCACTCTTCCCTCGAGAAGAGTAGCCGAGAAGAACGGACCCACCATAGCCCAATCAGCATTGTCTGGTCTGAAGTGCCACATTAGATCAACCCAAACATCCAAATGCTGTGAGGTTTGTATAAAAATCACACTGTTAAACTATTCAAATATAAAGCCATTGTATTATCTAAACTAATAAATATTAAATAAAACACAGACACCAACTGATTCATTTATTACCTCATCCCCAAGCCATCCTCCTTTGTGACCTCTTCCATATGCCAACAAAGCTCTCCAGAATTTGCCACGAACAACAGTGTCTGATTTTCCCCAAGGAAACGTATAAGCTGCATTTTTTCCTTTTTCCAGAAAATTGCCCATACATTCTGGCTTAACTACGTTCTTCACTCCCTTCTTGTTACTAAGGAAACCAGCAGGACGTGACAAATTCTGAAAAAAAAACAAATTTCAAATAAAACATATCAATGCATCGTATGGTAACTTTGATTACCAGGATCCTATATGACCAATTGAGTTAATTTGTAGTATACCTCTACCCAAGGCTCCACCTCATTGAAATGGGGGAAGCTAATTACTTTATTCAGTCTTTTTGAACGCCTTTTGGCCACTGGTGGAGTTGTAGGTGGTAGCTTCACGTAGGGGTCCTTCAAAGACTTACCAACATCTTTCGTCCTCTTTTGTTGCACGTCTGGTTGGAACTCAATTGTCTTGTTTTTGGTAAACTTTCTCCTACCGCGTTTCTTTTTTGGTTGTCCGGGTAAGGGTGCCATTACATCCTTAACAGACTTCCTCTTCCTTTTTAGACTCGTGAACGTTTCATGTAAGCAAAGTTAGACATTCATGTTCATCTCGTTTTTTGACCTTTGATATATGTAATAACAATGATACTACTGTTGCTCTGTTTCATACAACTACGGGGAAAAAGGTAAGAAGGTGAGGTAAATACACCAAGTGGATACTACTGCTAAGTAGATGCGACTGGAAGTAACAATGATACTATTGTTGGTGAAGTTAATACACCAATTGTATACTACTACTAAGTAGATGCTACTGCAAGTAACAGTGATACTACTATTAGTGTAGTTCATACTACTGCTAGAGAAGGTAAGCAGGTGAAGTAAATAAGCCAACTGGATACTACTGCTACGTAGATCCTACTGCCAGAAATGATGATACTACTATTAGTGTATTTAATACTAAGTGGATGCTACTGCAGACAGTGAGAATGTAAAGTTAATAAACCAAGTGGATACTACTGATAATTAGATGCTACTCCATGCAACAGTGATACAGCTGTTAGTAGATTTCATACTACTGCTGGAGAAGGTTAGCAGGTGAAGTAAATACACCAACTGGATACTACTGCTAAGTACATGCCACAGCAAGCAACGAGGATACTACTATTAGTGTATTTAATACTACTACTGGAGAAGGTGAGGAGGTGAAGTTAATACACCAGGTAGATACTACTGCCAATTAGATGCTACCACTGGTGCTATGAATTATAGCACTGTTACTATATTTCATACTACTGCTGGAGGTGATGGGAAGGTGAACTGAATACACTAACTCATATATTTAAAAAGGTACCTCAGGATCCCGGTCGACAACCTCCTGCCCAGGGTTATTTAGAGATTTAAGGAAATAGGAGTTTCTTGCCTCCTCAGCTTCCCGCTCGATTTTGGCAACGGCAATTTTATCAGAATCATTACCAATTCTGTCACCAACATCCTTGTACTCACCACCATTCTGATCTTCCATGACTAGGATAGCCTCATTTAATTTCTCAAGACCGTTATCGTATGTATCAGTATACACACCATCAAGTTCACGATTACCATAAACATGACCGTGCGCAGTGTTGTCTGGAATACGAAACAACTCATCTTCTAATTGGTCAAAATTATTATCATACTTGTCAAGAGCAGGTCCATCAGCCTTGCTCTCTTGAACGGCAGGCACAGAATCAAATTCGACGTGCGGCTTCTTTAATTTTGGGAAAACCGTATGAAGGAAATCATCAGAAAAGTTTTTGGGCTGTAAGTTTACATAAAAAAACAAGTATAATAAGAAGGTAAATGTAACAAACAACTATAACATGTGGATTTTCTATAAACTGCGTTCTTACATCAATAGATGATTGAGAAAAATGATCAGGTAATTTTGGTAAACGGATATCACTAGCATTGTCAACTTGCATGTGAGCATCCGCCGGGTAATAATCAACTCCAATATAACTGTACTCCAGTTGTGACATAGAGGATGGATACGCGGAAGCGTCTAAATAATGAAGCTTCCCGTCTTCCTCATTCTTTTGATCAACAGTTTTTGGACTTGGGTTCTGAAATTCATTCTCAAATGGGATTGATTCTTGAATTTGGAAATATAAAATAAAAGGAAAAAATAAATATAAAATATAAAATTAAATAAAAAGTTATTATAACAAAACAAGGATACCTATCGGATTAAAAAGTTTACTTAAAGGATGTTACCTTGGCATCTTTGGAAGCTAAATCCTCATCCACGTGGGGGTGTACATCTTTCCATTCATCATCCACTCGGGTGTGTACATGGAAATTGTCGTGAACAGGAGTTGGATTCTGAAATTCAAAAAGAATATGAATTTTCTATAAAAAAAAATGAAATATGGAGGTACGTGACAAATTTATAAACTCTTCTTACATTTGCATCTTTCGAGACAAAGTGATCGCAAACATTCACCCTTACTTCAGACGTTTCAGGGATAGATGTTGAACACTGTTTCAATAAATATATATGTATTTTGTTCATTCTTTTTTTTGACAAAATAAAATAAATATGGTATCCTCAAAGTAATTTTGTCGTTAAAATATAAATTTAGACATCTAACCTGCTGTACTTGAACCTCTGAACTGTCATGAACAGGAGATGGATTCTGAAATTGAAAAAAATAAGATGAGTCTACTATTACTAAGAGTATGTGCAACTTTGGAAATATCTTCTTACATTTGCAACTTTGGAAGCAAAGTGATCACTAACAGTTGCCCCTACTTCAGACATTTCATGAATAGATGTTGAAGCCTGTTTCAATAAATATATATAGTTTCTTCATATTTTTGGGGAAAAAAAATAAATATGGTATCCTCAAAGTACTTATCTTGGAAAAGAAATAAATTTAGACAGCTCACCCCTTGAGGTCGTATGTTCAGATATTCCTCAATATTCGTGATTCTTTGTATAACTTCATTAATCACGTTAAAATTGAGCCCCTTAACTAGTGACTTCACGGCCGCAAGCTCAGCAAATATGTTACGTCTTTCTCCACCATCTACAACAGCATTTGCCTACAAGATAATGAAAATTGGTATCAAAATAATTTTGAAGTACAGTTATAGGACCCAACTGGTGCAAAACTTTCTAGTAGTGTCAATTTACCTCAACAGCAGATATGTTACGTCTTTCTCCACCATCTACAACAGCATCTGCAACGTCTGCTTGGCTTTGAATACAAGTGAGCTCAACTAAATACTCATTACTACGTACAAACCATGGTTGCAACCTTTCTTCATCAGTTGCAACAAGTTTCAATATTGGATTCGAACCCTAGATAACAAATTATACTAATGTCAAAAACAAATACACATAATTCGTAAATTATCTACTAATAAAAAAATAATAATGGAAATGCTTACCGAACCACAAAGTAGATCATGATGACATTTTTGGAACCTTTTACCGTGTGACCAACAAATACCACGTGGGATCTTACTCGAGTCTTTCTTCCACCATGAGCTGCTGTTGGGATAACTCTCAAGAATCCAAATCTAACAAGAAAACAATACAACTAATGTTACTCTTAGTACACGAAAACACAAAATTAATTATTAAAGGTTTTTTGCCAAAATCTAACCTTAAAAGCCCAAACAAAACCAGAGAGTGTATATGTGGGAATTACAGAATCAGATGTTTTTGACTTCTCCTTCTTCCTGTAGTAAGCCTCACGACACTTGGGAACAGCATTAGCTAAACCGACGTATAAACTTCTCCACAAGAACTCCCCCCATGGATAGGCATTCCAATCAGTAAAATTCTCAACCAGTTGGAACAAATGATTAGGAACAACATACCAAGATCCACGACCATTGAATATCACGTCGGCCACTATCAACAGGCAAACTCTCACCGCATCCTTATTAGATAATGCATCAAATTGTGTATCGTTTTCCAAAAGTTCTAAAAGCTCATAAGCGTACACAGTGAACTTTTTTTCTAATTTTTTATCAGGAAAAAGTCGCAAACCTAAGGGGGTTTCTTCAACTATAGCAAGCTCAGGCAAAGGACCAAAAAGTAAACCAGTAATCAATAGAAACTCCCAACGACCAAATTGCAAAACGTTATCCCCCATTATGAAGGAAATAGGGGGGCAATGATCAAGCAATTTTGGAATATATACCTGGTGGTGTAAAACGCGGTTTAGCAAATGATTATCATAAGCATGAGAAGAGGGTACATGCAAATCTAACCATGGACCGAAAACACTTTCTCGAAACAGGCTGATTCTAGATTGATTCTTTTCCAACTTAGTTTTAATATTTACTAGAACAGATACCTGCGACCGAATGGTGATCTTTGCATCAAGGTATCCATCTGCCATTTGGGTCTTCAATAATTAATAATGAGCAGGTTTAGGGGATATTAAAGTTGATACCTCTATTGATTTTACCTTGATAATGGCATTACGGTTTCTACCTTGATTTTGATTTTATTTTTATGTTGGATATACAGTAGGTGTTTTTGGGGAATTTGAATATGTGTGTGTGTGTAGGAGGAGGGGGGGAATGGAAAGGTGTTTTAAAAAACATTCTAGATTAAATAAAACCCAAGTCGCTTAAGAGACTTTCAAGTCGCTAAAAATGTTGAATACAAATTTCATTTCAGAGTTATTTTGTGCCTCTCTAATTTGCTAGAATACCCCTTACACGAAGAGTGTTTCATACACTTTTTGAAAATAAAAGTATGAAAGTATACAAAAGGTATTCAAAGAAGTGAAGAAAATGAAAATTGGATAGCACAAAGTGAACTGGCAATAGTAAAAAATATTGTCAGGTGAAATTGGCGCTTAAAGTAATCTTGTCAGTCGCTTAATGTTAGACAAAGTCGCTCAAGGTGTGGAAGGAGCAAAAAGCATAAAATCACATTTTTCGATGTTTGACTTTTTGGTTTGAAACAGGACAAATTCGAAAGTCGCTTACTTTACTAGAAGTCGCTTCAGAAGGTCGATTGCAGAGGTACAAGGACACATGTCACCCTCACCTTTAGTCGATTCTGGGTTGGGCTAGTTTGGGTAATCGCCAAATTTGGGGCCAAAAAAGGCATGCAGCTCGAGCGATCGGGCTAGGCCTATATTTAGCCCTAAAAAAAACATACATTACATTAAAAAAACAAAATGCATAAACAAAAAACCTAGTACATAAACATAATGGATAAAAACCTAGTAATTAAGGTTCCATTCCTTGCAACAGAAAATGTTTTGACAAACACGGACCATGTCAGATAAATGCCGTCGGCTAAATAGTAACCTTTCTTATATTTATGTCCGTTTACTACAAATGGACATTCCGGAGCTGTACCGGCAAGTTCATCATCAAATAAGGGGGAACCATATAACACATTAAGATCATTATTTGACCCCGGGACACCAAAATATGCATGCCGAATCCATAATTTTTGATCCGCAACCGCTTCTAGCATAAGAGTTGGGTATTTATGATCACGTCTTTTGAATTGAGCTTGTAAGGCCTTTGGGCAATTTTTCCAATCCCAATGCATACAATCAATACTCCCGAGCATTCCCGGGAGTCCATGTTTTTCTTCATGCAATGCATATATTTTTTCAACATCCGCTGAAGTGGGCTTTCTTAAATACTTTTCAAAGTATAAAACATGTATGCATTTAGTAAAATGCTCTAAACATTGTCGTGAACAACATTCACCAATTTGCAAGTACTCATCAAACGCATCAGGCACAGTGCCATACGCCAGTTGGCAGATTGCGGATGTGCACTTCAAAATAGGACCAATACTAAAACGACCGAGAGCGTCTAAACGTGGTCTAAAAAAATTAAAGTACTCGGGAAGAGGATGAACATCATAACTTAAAATATCGTTGAGTATTTTATTAAAAAGTCTAGAACTCATACGATACCTTCGCCTAAAATTCTCTTCGGGATATTTAGGATGAGTGTTATTGATGCGCGTGATGTGTCGTTGCGGTTTAGCAGTTTTAATGCCTACTCAAGTTTTAAATTTATATTTAGCCGACTTATCAATAACACACACACTTAACGAGCAGTGTACCCGGTCAGTATGAAGATAATGGTAAGTAGAGTGTCGATCACTAAGAGTGGAACGTATTATCTCGTTATTCTAATCAGTATTTTAATATCCTAACGCAAGGGGGTTTCAGCCTGAGAGACTGGCACGGTTTGTTGCAATTAAATAATAAAATAAACCAATAGGCACGAATCAGCAAGTAGCACACACGTACACAGATAAATACTTGAGACAATAAGAGGGCTGTCCTTATGATTAAGTAGATTGTCACTTGTTTTATTGATAGCTTTATATGAAGTGTATGTAGTTAACCCTTTCTCGTTGGTCCTAATCTTATCGGCGAGTAAACCCTTAATGATTACTTATGTCTAAAAGTTATTCCTAAGTGATCAATTTAGTAATAACCGTGGGAGCCACATTATGTCCCGCAGTCAAATGCCCGCAAGCCACTAATAAACACAGAGGTTATCAATGCACTAATAAGTAGTAACCAAAGACATCATCATATAAACTTTAATTGATGGGAAAGCAAGTATTAAAGGGAGTGCAATCTTTCGTTGTCACATTACACAAGCCACCAATCCTGATGAATTAAAGTTTGCTAACACAATAAAACAAAACTACTTAATGAATTAAACACATGCAGCACCTTCTTACAGCTCTTGTATCTTTGATTTGGGTGTGTCTTGTGCTGCCTCCTTGACTGAATTCGTCCTTTGTTCCTCCTGTTCGGTCTTCGGTTTTAGGTTTTTCGGAACTTGTAATTCGTCTGGTCTACGGGGTATTTATAGTTTCTGTCTGAGGGAAGATGCGGCGCATCTACTAAGTAGATGCGGCGCATGTACTTAACTTCGCGTGGGGTCCAAGATTATAATATTCAGGAATATTCGTACACCGCCAGAAGATGCGGCGTAACTCCATGATTAGATGCGGCGCATGTCCTCTTGTATCTTGGATCGTATCTGGTGATATCTTGATAGAGATGCGGCGCATGTCGAGAGTGAGATGCGGCGCATCTGGAGCAGAATTGACTTGATCTTGTCCATGTCAGTAGACTTTCACTTTATGCACGTTTTGCTCCATAATTAGTCCAAAATCGCTAAGTTTCACCAAATGCTTGTTTTTACCTGAGAATTACAAAAGTAAACGATTAAGTATCAATCCTCATACATAATATAGTAAAACAAGTCAAATTAATAGGATAAATGATAGTAATAAAATGTACTTATTTGAGTTCATCAAATATCCCCCCACTTGAACTTTACTTGTCCCCAAGTAAACCTTAGAATTTCTTTTATGAAAATGTATCCTAAAAGATGTTAGGATTTATTTTTATATTTAAGCATGTATTCGTTCATTTCATAATCACACAACTAAACACTTAACGATTCAGAAGTAAAATAAAATAAGTCGATAAAAGCAAATCTAATCGTTTAACTGTCCAGTCGCGACGAATATTCTATCATAAGCTTGGCAAGTATACACATCTCCACCACTAAAGCTAAGGAGTAACAAGTCTAAAGCGGTAAAAAGGGTTTTTAGGCTTAAGGGTTAATTATTCTTAATCACTATTGATCTCAAATTCCAGAAAAGGCGACAAAATCACAAATACATGATCGAATCCACGAACACGATACTTGCAATTGCTCAAATCCTTAACTCGAATAGGCTAAAAATAGGTCCAAACTTCACCAATAATAATATATCAAAAAGGGCGACAAAATCATAAATACATAGCCGAATCCACGACTACGATACTTAAGATTGCTCAAATCCCAAATCTCAATAAATCAAAGGTTCGGTTGGATAAAGAATAATAAAGGGCATGGATAACATTTGGGATATAAATTGGTGTAAAATGAAAAATAAACAAAACAAATAAATCAAAATCCTAAGTGTGGTTAATCACTATCCCAACCATCCCATGAATAAGACTCATATCATTGAATAACTCACGCTTTAACACTTGAAACACACGCTTTAGGTAGACACGAATTATACTCAACAAGATCTTAATCAAAGAATAAACCTTAATTGGCGTTCCCATAACTGCCAATTCCCATTCAATCCATAGATATAATACAACAAATAGTGGCCATATGAACCACTTACATAACTTTACATAAGTTGGTTAAAACTAACTTCCAACTTTTCTTTCTTTCTTTTTCTTTTCTCATTTTTTCGATTTTTTTTTTTTTTTTTTTTTTTTTTTTTTTTTTTTTTTTTTAATTTATTTAACATAAACATAGATGTGTAAAATTTCACCACATCACTATAACTTTCTTTCCGGATAATTTTTCCATACTTTTCATGACTTCAGAAATAATGGTAATAGTGAAAGTAGTAAACACACGAAAAATAAACTCCAAAATATACAATATTTACTTTCACTCCAATTGCATTGTGCAATTTCCCGACCTAACCATAGATAATGAATTACGCACGCGAACACAGGTAATGTAAGGAAACACACTTTGCCTATAGCAATCAACCAACCACGGATTCTAATCTACAGGGTAGGCTAAGGTGTAAGGGTGTAACGAAACATTTTAAACATAGGTGTAAGAAACGAAAGGAATGGCTCTGAGGGTTTTTCTAGGGGTATCTTACTCTAAAAATGAGAGTAACAAAAGGGTTTATACGGGGGTTAACTAACCAGTGTAGTTAGTTAATAACACATAACAAATAATAGGCTATTTGGGTGTAATCCTAGAATTTTACCAATTTAGACAAGTCACTCCAATTATATAAATAATACTTATTATGGTGGTCTCGAATAGTATACAAGCCAAGTTCTAAAGTTTACAAGTCACCGGCACACTCATAGATTTGTGAATTTTGAAAAATCACAATTTTTGAAAATAACGTCATGTGTGCAGTTATGCAACTTAGATCTTAAACAAAAACATGCAAAAAAAATTTTAAGTTTGATATATTAAGCACATTTTAAGCATAATTTTTGAAAAAGTTTAGGACAAGTAATTGTTAAGTGTTCTAATTCTCCAATCCCCCCACTTAAGTTAAACAACGTCCTCGTTGTTTGTATAAAAGGTTAAAAACTGGAAATTAAAAGAAATAGAACAGAAAAACTCCCCTGAGATTTGCTCGGTATGATCCTCCATTAGTATAAGAGCAAAAATCAACTTCTTGTGGATTAGAACGTTAAAGCTTCATACTTGATGTATCCACAGGAAATCCAGGAAACTATAATACCACCAACACTTTAAAACACACCTAAGATAAGAAAGGTTCAAGCTTGCATAATACATTAGTAGTTAGGAAAAAATAAAACTTAAAAATTAAAACTGAAAATCATCAGGTCAGTCGATGCGCCGTATCTTATTGAAGAAGATACGCCGTATCGAGCCTGGAATTAATACGGATCAGAATAAAGATGCGCCGCATCCTTAACTAGGGATGCGCCGCATTAAAAATAAACTGATAAATAGTTTTAAAGTCGAAAATAAAAATGCAGAAAAATAAAATAAGATATGACCATTGCAGGAGATGCGTCGCATCTCAGAATTGAGATGCGCCGTATCCTCATGCGGCCTGGACTGACTCGACACAGAAAACAGAATAAAAGATAATTCCGGGTTGTCTCCCGGTAAGCACTTGTCTTTATTCCAGAGTCTTCAAGTTAGACTCACGTTCAGCTCTTTAATATCGATCATTGAAGGAGTCGGAAACATCGCGTTCCTTCATCGCCAATTCAGTAATATTGAACACTCCTTGCCCGTCCTTAATTTCCACGCCGTTCTTCTTCATTATCTGTATGAACAAAGTTCTGTCCCTTTCGGGCAGAGATGACAAAATGATAGACGGGAATTTCTTATTATCATATAGGCACAAATAAGCAAGGTGGGGTGGTAGTTCAATAAACACATCATTGTTCAAATTCGTTTTCTCAACTACTCTCCTACGTTTATTAATTACTACACAATCATACCACTCATCATCAGAATCATTAACAACATTGCGTCTAAGTTCGGTGGGTACATTAAGGTCAATGAATTCCTCAAAGTTCTCATGATTAAGATTAGTTGAGTTGTTTTGAATCAATGTTTCTCCCGTAAGTCTAGCTTCAAGATCGAGGTCCATACGCTCTTTTAATCCTAGCACATAAACAGTTCTAATTATGCTTTTAACCGGATCTTGGCACTTATAGACTAGTTTATTATTCCCTACCCTTAATGAGATTTTTCTTTTAAACACATCAATCTTAGCATGGGCAGTAGACAAGAAAGGTCTTCCGAGGATTAAAGGAATCTTAACATCCTCGGGAATGTCTAGTATAACAAAGTCTACGGGAAAAATAAACTGCTCAATCTTAACTAGCACATTATTAGCAATCCCTTCAGGTCGTTTTACCGTTTTATCAGCTAATTCAATAAGTAACTTAGTTGGTGCTAATTTTCCTAGTCCTAGGGTAGCGAATGTCTTAAGAGGCATAACACTAACACTAGCTCCTAAGTCAGCTAACACATTATTGAAAGATATATTATTAATAGAACAAGGTAGAGTAAAACTTCCTGGGTCTCTTTCTTTATGAGGCAAGGCATTTGAGTCGGTTGCAGGGCTTTCTTCTTTCATTGTTGCCTTGATCTCCTCTTCAATCTTTGTCTTCTCTTTTAGTAGTCTCCTTAAGCTGATTGAAGAATTAAAGAAAAATTCGGGTCTTGCACCATCATTACCATTCATCGATCTTCTAGGTATATTAGGAGTGACTTCTTCAGTGGTGCTTATGGCCTTGACATGATCTCTTGGGTTGGTTTCAGTTGAGCTCGGTAGACTTCCATATCCCCTTTCTTGAAGAACTTTGCTCATTTGACCAATTTGTTGTTCCAATGCTTTGATCGAAGCTCCTTGATTTCTTGTAGTAGTGTCCGTTGAAGCTCGAATTTCTTTGATCATAGCAGTATTCTCTTCATGTCTTTTAGCAGCATCGGCCATAATTTGCTTTAAAGTATCATCTAAAGTCTGCCTCCTTTCTTGATAAGCGGGATTGAAGTTGTTCTTTTGATAGAATCCCGGACTAGCTTCCCTAAATCTTCCTGAAGGTCGGAATGGTTGTCCAAATTGGGTGTAATATGCTTCTTCAAATGTCTCACTTTCATTCTTGTTCGGGCAATCTTTAGTGTAATGAGGTCCTTCGCACTTTTCACATCCAACTTGGGCAGCATATGCTCTTTCATCTCGCTTCTTCATCTCTCTACTAATTTTATCCAATTGAGCTTGAATAGCAGCAATCCCGTCAAAATTAGTGCTGCTCTTAGATCTAGTAGAGGTCCCATCGTGCCATTTTTGGGAATGATCAGCAGCATCTTGGATTGCTTTCCTAGCATTGGTTGCACTCATTTGAGGTACAGCTCCCTTAGCATCCAAAATCTGTCTTGTAGGCACGTCCAATCCTTGATAAAACAATATTATTTCCTGCATAGGGGTTAGATAGTGTTGAGGACATTTTATCAATAAATCTTTAAACCGTTCCCAAGCTTGATAAAGGGTTTCATCAGGCTCTTGCTTGAAACTATTGATAGCCTCCATCTTTTTAGCAGTCTTAGCAGGTGGACAATATCTCTTCAGGAATTTGCTCTTCAAACCTTCCCATGTAGTGATTGAACTAGCAGGTTCATTCCTTAGCCACTTGTTAGCAGCTCCTTTTAGTGAGATTGGAAAGATTCTTAGCATGAGTTGATCGGTATTGACTCCTTCTGAAGTAAACAAATCTGCAATCTCCAGGACCTTTTCAACATGCTCATTAGCATCCTCTTGTTCCGTCCCACTGAAAGCATTCTCTCTTAGCTCTTTGAGAAACTGACCCTTCAACTCAAATTTTGACTTATCATCAAACTTAGGTCTAGCAACTCCTGAAGTGTAATCAGCACGGGTATTGTTCATGTATTCCTCCATAGTAGTGTTTTCGCCCATTGTTTCTGTTTCAACTTCCTCTTTTTCTTCAGAAAAGTAATCAAGCTCGAGTGAACTTGAAAGATCAAAGCTTCTTGTGTTGAAAAGCCTTTTAAGCGAATGCAGGGCTCGTTCAGGATCTTCGAAAGGTTGAATCAAGTTCTTCGTAGAACTCCTGGTCATGCACTTCCTGAAATCAACACAAAAATATCAGTAGGGTATGCTCGAGAAAGTAATATATCAGATAATTAATAACGAAAACGGAATACGAAAAATTAAAGTTACTGATATCTGTAGACGATGCGCCGTATCCAAAAAGTTGGATACGCCGTATCTTAATACGTTAAAATTAAATCAGACTTTATCCAGTAAATAGATACGCCGCTTAGAATTTAAGAATGCGCCGTATCGAATTAATTAATCAAAAATCAGCTTATCTAATTAAAATTAAATGCGTCGTATTAACGAAAGTTAATGCGCCGTATTTTCGTTATGTTTAAAAATAAAAGATTTTTGATTCAGTAAGATGCGCCGTATCGATAGAGATCGATACGCCGTATCTGTTTAATAATTCGCAAACTGTTTTTAATTAAAATAATAGATACGCCGTATCTGCGAAAGCAGATGCGTCGTATGGCGTTAACGTTTAGAAAAAAAATTTTTTTTATTAAAAACAGATACGCCGTATCTGCAAAAGCAGATGCGTCATATTACTTTATCGCTTAGAAAAATTTTCTTATTAAAAACAGATACGCCGTATCTTGGGGAAAAGATGCGTCGTATCGAATTAATTAAACGCGTTGTATTAAAAAAAATTAAACGCAATACGCCGTATCTGAGAGATCAGATGCGCCGTATCGTTTGATTTAGCACAGTACAACGATAGCAGAACAGAAAAATACGAAAAATAAAAACAAAAATTAAACACACAAACGAAAATAAACACACAAAAATAAAAGAAAACAATTAACACACAATACAACAAATATGCAAAATAGTACAATGATGCAATTAATCTAATAAAAAAGAAAAACCTAATTAAAATACTAATCAAATTAACAGATAATAACAATTCACTCCCCGGCAACGGCGCCAAAAAACTTGATGCGCGTGATGTGTCGTTGCGGTTTAGCAGTTTTAATGCCTACTCAAGTTTTAAATTTATATTTAGCCGACTTATCAATAACACACACACTTAACGAGCAGTGTACCCGGTCAGTATGAAGATAATGGTAAGTAGAGTGTCGATCACTAAGAGTGGAACGTATTATCTCGTTATTCTAATCAGTATTTTAATATCCTAACGCAAGGGGGTTTCAGCCTGAGAGACTGGCACGGTTTGTTGCAATTAAATAATAAAATAAACCAATAGGCACGAATCAGCAAGTAGCACACACGTACACAGATAAATACTTGAGACAATAAGAGGGCTGTCCTTATGATTAAGTAGATTGTCACTTGTTTTATTGATAGCTTTATATGAAGTGTATGTAGTTAACCCTTTCTCGTTGGTCCTAATCTTATCGGCGAGTAAACCCTTAATGATTACTTATGTCTAAAAGTTATTCCTAAGTGATCAATTTAGTAATAACCGTGGGAGCCACATTATGTCCCGCAGTCAAATGCCCGCAAGCCACTAATAAACACAGAGGTTATCAATGCACTAATAAGTAGTAACCAAAGACATCATCATATAAACTTTAATTGATGGGAAAGCAAGTATTAAAGGGAGTGCAATCTTTCGTTGTCACATTACACAAGCCACCAATCCTGATGAATTAAAGTTTGCTAACACAATAAAACAAAACTACTTAATGAATTAAACACATGCAGCACCTTCTTACAGCTCTTGTATCTTTGATTTGGGTGTGTCTTGTGCTGCCTCCTTGACTGAATTCGTCCTTTGTTCCTCCTGTTCGGTCTTCGGTTTTAGGTTTTTCGGAACTTGTAATTCGTCTGGTCTACGGGGTATTTATAGTTTCTGTCTGAGGGAAGATGCGGCGCATCTACTAAGTAGATGCGGCGCATGTACTTAACTTCGCGTGGGGTCCAAGATTATAATATTCAGGAATATTCGTACACCGCCAGAAGATGCGGCGTAACTCCATGATTAGATGCGGCGCATGTCCTCTTGTATCTTGGATCGTATCTGGTGATATCTTGATAGAGATGCGGCGCATGTCGAGAGTGAGATGCGGCGCATCTGGAGCAGAATTGACTTGATCTTGTCCATGTCAGTAGACTTTCACTTTATGCACGTTTTGCTCCATAATTAGTCCAAAATCGCTAAGTTTCACCAAATGCTTGTTTTTACCTGAGAATTACAAAAGTAAACGATTAAGTATCAATCCTCATACATAATATAGTAAAACAAGTCAAATTAATAGGATAAATGATAGTAATAAAATGTACTTATTTGAGTTCATCAGTTATCGTCGCCAAAATAGTCGTCGATTAAACGTTGTTCCACCTCTTCTCGTTCACGTGGTATGTATGCCCTCGTCCTCTTAGGACCCGATCCCGATCCCCCGGCTTCTTGATCATACAGAGCTACAAATTGTTCATATGCTGTATAACCACGAAGATAGCGCTCCCGATCGTTTTGAAAATAAACATAATAAAGGTCATAATAGGTGTCGTTTGGATTGTTTGGATCCATAATTGAAAGAAAGTTAAGTATTATTGAAGTATAAATTGAATTGGAAGTGTGTGAAAAATTATAGAATAAGGAGGTTTTTATAAGATTTTTAAAGGTAATTTTATTTTATTTTATTTATTTATTATTATTTTTTTAATCAATGCCAAATTGTTATATAACCGTTAGCTAAAAAAAAAGAAAAAATAAGGATGGGTGGGCTGGTGGCTACGGCGGTACCGTGCGCCGTCGGCCATGGTTGGTGGTGGTCATGACGCCAGCCACCAGCCGAGGGTACCTCCTGCTCTTATAACTTGTAACAGCCCTCTATTTTAACAGGCTCATTTCAACCAGTATTGATACGGAATAAAAAGCAACAAACACACACACAAAAATAAGCACACCACGCTTTTCTTTCTTCTCTCTTCATTTTTTTCTGTAACATAAAACACACCACATCTCTCACTAAACAAACATCAGCCGCCGCCGCCATCATAACCATATAATTGCCACCATCTGCCGAAATTGCCACCATCTTTCGGTGGTTTAGGTGGTTTCAGGTAGTCGGGATGGGTTTTTGATTGTTGTTGGTAGTTTCGGTTGTCCATAACCACCATCTCGCGGGACAAGACATTTCTCATCTCACAGATGCACCACCATCAAACCCTAGCCAACCACAACATAAGGATATAATTGCTACAAAAGCAGCCATCGAATGTTGGCATGTTGCCATCGAATTTGTTACAAAAACTGCCATGATGGTAGGTTGACTGTAACAATTTTCTGGCTTTTTTCTCTTTGAAATGGATTTGGAAGAGATGAGATGCATGTTATATGTTTGACGGCTCTGCATAGGTCTTTCTTATATTTGTTGCAATATGCCCTACTGGGCTTTTATCACCCGCTAAGCCCATTTTTTTTTTTCACTACTACTTTCCATTTAGATACCAAACATAACCATTTCCATTTTCTCACATATAACTACTAACATCATAATTCACTTATGTATAAAGCACAATAATTCACGTATGTATAAAACTGACACGTATGTATAGATTTTTATAACGTATAAATGTAACGAGATTACACTATATTTTACCTACTCTCGACATACTTTGTCTTCATACCTCAATAGTATTACCCACTACCATTTTTGCATTGCTGCAACATCGTGCGGGTACTTGTACAATTTATATTCGAATAAGTTCGATATTTTTTAAAGTTACTCAAACCTAAAATTATAATATATACTAATAGCTCAAAAATAACGGGGTCAACAGTGAAATATTACGGAGCCAGTTATGCATTAATAAGGCTTCTTATTAGTCTTTGGTTAATTATAAAAAGCAAACAGTGGGTCTACAGTACGTTAGTGGAATGTGTGCCACCTTCTCATTGGCCTAAAGGAGTTGCCTCTTTTCCTATTCATCCCCATTTTTGCGTGATGATTCCATAATACATCCCAAAACATGATTTACCTAGGTTGATAGAGAATTCTTGACTCTCACAAATACACACACCATCTTTTTTAATAACCAATTTGTTCCAGAGAATTCTTGCACTCTCACAAAGACACACATCATCTTCACTAATAAGCATCACCATCAATTACTCATGTCTTTCCAAAAAAAACCTAAACAAATCAGAACCACTAAAACAAAAATTCCTAAACATTTTTACTCTTTCTTCAAATCATCATCAAAACCCGCAGAAGAATTTTGTTTTTTAATTTTCAGTAGCTTTTTTTAATTTCGATTTCGTTTTTTGATTCGCAAAGGCAGGGAGTTAATTAGTGGTGGTCTTTATCTTGATAGCTCCGTAATTTATATTCTAATTTATTTAATATTATTTAGCATCTTTAAAAGGGATTTTTGGGATCTGATTTGGTTTTGGGTTTTTTCTGTATCTAGGATACTATTGTGGATTTGCAGAATGGTATTCATCAGAAAAGTATTTTTTTTTCTCTAAATGTTTTTCTTGATTTTAATGATTGGTGTCGAATTCGTTTCGAAAATAGGACATGCATATTAACTGTTATGAAAGGTTTTTGTAGTTGAATACTTACTGTGTGTGGATTTGGCAGCGGTTTTATCTACTGAACATTTTTTATGTACTCTGCAGCCGTACAAAAATTTAAGTGATTTGAAAGGGGTTCGTACCAGAAACGGGATCACGCATTAACAAGTGGTCTAATGGATGTCAAAGAATGGTGTATTTTGATTGCAACGGCACATAAGCTTTTCTAAAGTATGATGGACTCACACTACGAGAAAAAAAAGTATGAGGAGTCGCCGGAACGTCGAGATTCAGGAAACAGGTGAGATTATTCTGATTGCCACCTTTTTTTTTAAAGCATCCCTGCAAACGTTATTCATTCGGTAAGTAGTATTATATATGGATAATTCCTTTAGTATAATAAGCGCACACCATGTTTTTTTATAGTAACATCACAATGGTTATTGATATCTATATAAATTCTGCAAATATCCAATGCGATGAATGCTTATGGGATTATTAATAGGTGGAGCTACAATTATTGTGTGAAATAGATTTTAACGTTCATAAGTCACATATATTAACATGCATCAGATAGGGGTGTCATTCATTTATGATTTCATGTATCTGAATGTCAAGGCTGCTGCATTTAGCATTGCATAGTAGGGTTCTTTGAATTTGTTTATTTGGATTCGATTTGTTGTATTATGTTGAATTGCCTTTTAGTTACCCATTTGACCCGTTTTAGATAGTACCGAAGATGCAATATGATTGATTATCAATCAAATATTTTGGGAAACTGATTGAGGTGGTTTTTAAGAAAAGTTCAAATACTGATGGTAAATGTTACTTTAGTAACTTATGGAAAGCAGATTCATGCTTATGAAATTTGACTTGTTGACACACACACGGATTGATTGGTTTATTGGAGGTTTTCATCCAGTCCGTGGTGGCATGAAATAATAAACGTGAGGGGAAGCGTATATGTATTTCATTTGGAACAGGTTGGTTCCAACACACACACTAGGGGAAGACACACACACACAGAAGATGTTTGATTTTTGGATTTGGTTTTTGGTTCTTAAAAGATTAATGGCTCGAATTAATTTTTTCTAATTGATTCGAAGGAGATTATTTGTTGCTTATTTGACGATGAAGTGGAATTTTTCAAGGTTGTGTTTTATCATACCTTTTTAGCAGGAGGTAACTTGTTCGTTCGTTCAAGTGACTACGAATTGACAAACACTTGAAGGAGTTATGTTATTGTGCTCAGTGATTATTGTCAAGAGATTGCGATCTCCCTATACGTTAAGTATACGTTCGAAGTCAGTTTTAGTACAAGACATAAGACACAAGGTTGGTTTATTCTACTTTAGCATCAAATTGGTAATGGTTAGTTTTCTTCATCATTACATACAGCCTACAGAATTGAAGATTCCAGTTAAAGAACTATTCTTTATTGATTACTACTGCTTGGTTTCGAATTCTATTGTAGTCATTTTTTATTAGTATTCATGCTGCTATGATCGTTCATGGATGGTACTACATGGTGTTCGTTGCTGTGGTGGTTAGTTATTCGACAAGTTCTTTCAAATGGTTAACATATGGGTTTCAGGGGAAGCTTATTGTTAAAATGATTAACCATTTATATGCTACATCGAGGTGAAGGTATTTATAGCTGCTAGTTGGTATTTTTACTGATGATTTGGGATTTTTCTGTCTTGAGTTCATTTATAAAAGAAAGCGTTTTGGTGTTCATTCATGGAGGGCAATTCAAGACATTGGATGAGTAAATTGGATGTTTGGTACTGGTGCGTGGTTATGAAGATCAAGGTTGTTTATTTTTGTCCCCTAATTGATGATTACAAAAAGGGAAAGAAGATTTATATAGAAGAATTGCAACTTGAAGATCCTTGGTAGAGCATGTTACTTAAGTTCACGTGGTGAGCTTAAGGGGAAGATTTCATTCATGGAAGATCAAGACGAAGGTTTTGTAATTATCAACTAGGGGAAGATTGTTGGGTTTATTATTTTGAGTTGATAAGTACAAAACCATAAATGAAGAATGAAACAAGTGTGAAACATGAAGGACCTACAATGACAAAAGGATATTCTACAAAAAGATGGAGATTACAGAATATACGGTTTAGAATACTTTTGTAACCCTAATCTTCTATTATATAAAGAGGATATGGGAAGTTTATTTTATATACAGGAGTCAAGATGTAACTCCATTAAAGGTGTGTGTGTGTAAACCTAGGCGTAGGCCTTGTGTTAGACGCCTAGGGTTCATGTTTAGTTTAAGCCTCAAGGATATTTGATCCCTGTTAGAGTGTAACCGTGCTATACTTGATCACATAGCATTGGGGCTGATTGTGTTAGTAGTTGTTAGGAGATGATGACGAAGAAACCTTGTAAGCAATGATAATGATATAGTTTTGTTTTATTCCGCTGCGCATCGTGTTTATTCATTATTATTGTGTAATCCTACTTGCTCTAAACGATCCACGAAGTTGTTTCATTATAACTTCACAGTGGTCCATTGCTGATATTATTTTACTAAGGTGTACTTAATCACTTATTGAAAAGGGAAAATGATTTTTGAATCAGATCATCATGTAAACATGGTACAATCGCATTTTTATTTTTTAATCATTTTATCAGGTGCCTTGAGAAGGTGAAGATTCTAATGATGATACGTGTGGTGCGTGTGGGAATAGTGGCGATTTTATATGCAGTGATGGAAAACCGTCTACTTTTCGCCACTATGCTCTTCAATATACAGGTGGCATATTGATCGCTATAAAATTCAGTTGTAGAGTCTACATCTATGGCCAGTGTGTAACAAAATACATGGAAAACCTAACTTTAAGTAAGTTTGGTTGCTATAGAAAACCTTTTTAGATGATGGATCAGATAGTTAGGATCACTTTGGTGTTTTATTATATATTTACGTGTTTATGCATACTCGCTTTAATATGAAATACATGTTTTTACATGCTGATATATGCTTTCATGTTTCATAGGAATATGAAACAAAGACGAGGGATCACAGGCAGAAGCGTCAAGCGAAGGCATTAGAGAAAGGCGTGCACCACATACTAAGGTGGCAATGCTAAAAAGATGCACACCCATCTGATCTATAAACTGAAATTCCCTCGACGGAAGGTGAGGCAGCAGAACAGCAACCTCAAAGGCCATTAAACATTGGGAGGAAGGCTTCTTTTATAATGCATGTATCCCAAGTTTTGTCCCTTTCGCCTTTCTAATGTAAGTTTTATTGCGATACAGTTACATCTATATGCAAAAAGATAAAATTTTGCTTTCTTTTTGGAAGAGTATTGCTTTAGCTTTGTTGTTAATTGTAGTGACATGTAATTGAATTGTTGCGGTAGATCAATTGCATGGTGTTCCGGTAAGCAAACCCAAACGCCCCTGTATAAGCAAACCCAAATTGAATTGTTCCGGTAAGCAAACCCAAACACCCCTGTATAAGCAGTTACAATAAGCAACCACAATTCACAAACAGCCCTTTGCGCTTTGAACATGAAGGTACTAGGCCGGGACTTAAAACGTGTTTTGAATGAGATGTTTGTGTGGAAAACTAGAAGGGGGGTTGAATAGTTTTTACCGATTTTAACTTTAATTCACTTTGTGACTTATTGTGATTTCAAAGTAATTGCACACAAACAAGTAATATAAGTAAGTAGAGAAAAGAACAATCAAACCACAACACGGAGATTTATAGTGGTGCGGCTACAAGGACTCTCTTCCTTGCCCTACTCCACTCCTCGAGCCTCTAACTCGAGAGTTTTTCTTCACTAAGAAACAAACTCCCTTCTCGGCGGAGAAACCTTAATACACGTCGCTTACACCTTTTTTCGGTACAAAGCTAAATACCGAGTTCTACTTCAAGGAAGAACCAACCTAACGTCGCCTATACAATTACTGACACTAAGCTAGATGTCGAGTTCTTTACAAAGGTACAACCACTCCCGTTTACTCTATGTGTTTTGAGGACTAAAACACTAACCGGACTCTACTGAATGAATGGTATAACAACGATGTGTAAACTCTAACTAATCTCATAGTATCTAATTTTCAAGACTTGCAACAGTATGTTGAAGCTTGTTGGAAGATCGCTAAGAATGAAATAAATGAATGATATGGGTTAGTAATGTATAAATGAATGAATGTATAATTTATGCTATATAAGTGATGAGTGTGCCTGAATGATCAGCTTGCTATTTATAGGCAAAGCTGATCAACAGGGCACGGATTTGGCGGATCCAAATTCTGGGATCCGCCAGTTATGGTGTTTGGTTCCGCGGGAACCAGACAGCTAAGATATTCCCATATCTTTCCATATCTTGCACAATCTTTTCATATCTTCCAAAGTCAACTCTTTAGCTTGAAGATCTATACAAGATATCACCTAAATCATCAAGATATCCTAAGAAATAAAAGTAAAACATGTAAATGTAAAATGTATATATGCAATGTGAATCCTAGTGATCATGTAATGTGTAAATGTGTTTTAAAAGACTTGTTACTATAAATGTAAAAGACTTTAACTTATATTTATGCTTTGCTAAAGATAAACCTTATAATTGTCATTAACAAAATAAAGCAAAGATCGTAAAATATAAATAACGTTTTTAGGACGATATTTGTATTAACAGTTTGTGTCCTATTTGTGGTAAAAGATTGTTTTTTTGGCTAAAATTTTTCCTGTCAATATGGCCTATTTGGTTGATAATATCTCTGTCCAATTATGGGGTGTTTGGTTGATGTTATGGGCTATCAAAAATAGCTTATTTAGTTGTTTTTGCTGTCAAAATGGGCAGTTTGATTGTTGTTTTTTCTATGTCAAAGCGGCCACAACTGTACATGTATTTTCTGCCCATTTGTACAGTTTGATTGTTGTTTTTTACTTGCACAAATGATCATGATATGTGCCAAATAGTGATCACCCACAAGCATAGATAATGTTAGTAAGTCAAACAAACTAAGATATTATGCCAAATAGTGATCACCTACAAGCATAGATATAACATCCATTCATTGAAAATTTGTTTGTGTCATAAGTCACAAAACATGATGTTACAACATAAAAAGGAAAGCAATCCTAAAAATCCTAAAGGTTCTTAAGGAGAGAAACTAAAAGTGCCTATTGCGGAGGATTGTTTTGGTTTGATGAAGATATGATGGAGGCAAGCCAAATGGATTCTAAATCCTTTGTATCACGTAAGTTAGAGTTCATCATGTTTGAAGAGGTGTTGAGAGGATCAAGTTCCTCATTGCCTTGAGTGTTTGGTTGGTTGAGCCACATTGATTCATCAATGGTTTGGAGTGTGGTAAGTAAATCATTTGGTTGAAAGTTGGGTGATTGTGGAGGTGATGATGATTTTCTTATTTGAGATGCTATGGGTGGTGGTGTGCTAGCCACTGGTGTTGTTGTAGGTGATGTTGATGTTGGTTGAGATGAAGTAGGTGATGGTGTAGAACCTATTGGAGTTATGGCAGGTGATGGTGATCTGGATGGTGGAATTGGAGCTGGTGATGGTATGTTAACTACATGAGTTATGATGGGTGTTGTAGTAGAAGTGGATATGGTAGGGAAGTTCATATTAGAGATGGGATTTATGAACCAATATGGTCTGACACTAATTCTAGCTGTCCTTCTGTGTGGTCTGGATATGTGGGAGTTGTTTGATTTATACATTGCGAAGTTGTTTAGAAATGTGCAGGTAGTTAGAAATGATGATAAAATGTGAGTTGAGATCATCCTAAAGCTTCTAATTTATAGTCTCTAAGGTTCATGGAGATTGGTGTTTGGATTTGATTCATAAGGGAATGTTGATTACCAATGACTTGGAACAAGAAAAAGTTGTTTGTCATTTTATCAAAGTCAATCCATAGAAATGAAGTTGACATGAGGATGATTAGTGAGTGCAGGAGGTGACATAAAAGCTTTTTATGTGATTGATTCACGGATTTCAAGGAACCAATTAAAGGGATCCTTAGGTGTTAGAGAAAGGTAACTTGGATAAAATTTGAATATTCAAATTTTGGTGGGAATTTTATTTCTTATGGTGCTAAGTGTTTTTAAATCATTTTAATGATCATAATGATCAGTAGAATAATCCTAAAAACCAAAATCAATAATCTAAGAATCGAGATTAGACGGGGAAATTTTGAAAAAGTTACTGTTTGAATTGGCGGATCCAACCGATAACAAAGGCGGAACCAAGATTTTGGTTCCGCAGAATCCGTGGTGTTGAGATTGGCGGAGCCAAAGAACACAACAGACGGATCCCATATTTGGGTGCCGCCATATCCGCCATATGGAAGTGCAAATTTTGAACAGAGAGCAATGCATATTTCCCGATACCCGTTCAAATCCTGAAAATTCACCTAAAACATATGTAACTACTAATATGTGATAGAAAAATACTAAAAACACAGGTTCTAACACACGTTTACACATAGATTAATCCGATGATAATGACTTACCATAACAGGAGGTTAAGCCAAACGATGGCTTAAGCACGGAAAATTGATAACAATAAGTGTTATCATCCTGCAACATTATGTTAGTTCACATAAAAGTCAAATACCAACATAATATTCTAAAAGACACACAAGTTTATCACATCATTGTTTGAAAATTTCCTAAATAAAACACTCCCTAACTCTTACTTCTTGTTCATCTTCTTGTGGAGCTTCATGATCCACCAACCTAAGTTCTTCATCATTCCTTTAGTTTGTCAAAATTCTTCGGATTGGTTCTCGTAAGTAGGAAGTTGACTCATGTATTCGGGTGGAGGAATCCTAGAATTGGGCAAACCATCTTTGTCACTAGCTAATGATGATGATGATGAGGTAGGAGGATGAGCACGTTTTCCTCTTGCTACGGCTACCCTATGATCACTAAGAGGAACAAAGGTGTGTGGAATTTCGGTGTAGTCAGGAAGGAAACCACTAGCGTTTCGGGGAATAGGAATAGAAGCTTTAAATAGACGGGTAAGAAACATCCCGTACGGCATGGCGGTGGTTCCTAGGATTGGAATATCTGCCATTCGTTTGGCAATGTAGTAGGGTAAGTTGAATTATTGGTGAGTAGACACACAATACATCATATAGCAAAGGCTTGCATTGATATGGTCCCTATTTCCTATGGTGCTAATGACGTTGGCTCTAAGAACTTCTTCCAAAATTTTAAATTGAGGCTTAAGCTCATGGAGCTCCATGGCTAATGGATCTCGATCAACCTGTTTACCCCGGCTTGTCCTAGTTTGGTTGTTTCTAGGGTTGAAGAGATGTTCACGGATGATTTCTTTGGAAGTTAGGGGTGTGTCGTATGGATGGATACGATCAAGGTTGAAATTTAGGATGGACAATGACCATTTGTCCGAATAAAAGCAAGTTCCTTGACATGGAATACTTAAAACTTCCCCGAATTGGTTTAAAGGGAAAGTTAATTGGTTTTGGTTAACTTTGAAATGGATGTTCATGAATCCAAAGTCATCTGAGCTAAGACTTATAGTAGCATAGAATTCATGTATAGAACTAGAAATCATAACAAAAACACAATAATAATGATAGATCGTATTCTAGAGAGATAGTGAGCAGTTGGGAACTTTTCTAGAGAAAGAAGATGAAGGAAAATATGTGTTGAATGATTAGAGAATGAAAAGCTCCAACCCTTCCACACTTGGGAAGGGGTATTTATACTACTAGACTATTTGCCCCGAGTGGGCTGTGGAGTGAGCTGACAGTGGGTAAAGACCCGACCCAACTCCACAAATACTAATATAACTAAACTAATATTACGATATCTAAACTAATACTAATAAGCCTACGAGCTACAGAAATGCTAAATAGATACCCGGGGTGACCGAGTCTTCATATGAATATTTATATTCCTAACAATCTCCCCCTAAGGGAGGTCACCCCGGAAATTACATTTTGAATTCTAGCATCTATTACATGATTTTGACTTCCTAGCTCGTAGTCTTTGATTCTTCAAATTCATTAGTCTTTGTACATTCAGAAGTAAACTCTTTTGATGACTGATCTTTTGTCTTGGATGATCTTTGAAGATTCTTCGATGATATCATCCAACATATGTCTTCTAGTCATCTTGTTTTAGCATCGTCTCTGTGTGAAGTTGTGATCTTTGAGCATTCTTTGAGATCATCAGTCACCGTAAATCTCCAACCTCATCCGTTGTAATATTGCCTTCATGTGATATGTTGTGACCGTTGAACTCGCATGCTCACACTTTTCTGGATCATGATAACTATCATCAGAGTTACGGAAGCTGTGTTATAGGTCTTTCATCTATCATGATTTCTTTGATAATGATTTGTAAGTGTGAGCATGGAGTGTGGATTGACACGTCTCTACTGGAATCAGGAACCACCATCGCTATCTTTATATGAATCTGAAATAAAACAGTTAGCAATAAAGTTGGAGAACGAATATGGCTTTGTCATTCGTTCGATGTGGTTGGATTAACCTTCAGTTCTGTGAAGACCGACCTGTGATCAAGTAGAATCCCATTTAAAGATGATTCTCCTTGACAGGAATTTCCAGCTTTTAGTAATGAGTCTTCCTACAAATTATTGTCAGAATCATCATACTAAGCATGTTCTCATACCGGAACGTCTCAAAGCAGACAGCACGGTAGAGTGAATCAGTGAATTAAATACCCACTGATTGACGAGAAATTGATTAGAAAGATCACTCGCGTGTTACTGGATAAACATTTTATGCAACACGACGAGGGTTTTATAAATTGAATCACATTTCTGTCGTAAACACTTTTGTTTGAAAATTTTCACAATCAATGTGCTCGAAACTCAGTTGGTAAGCACATTGAAAGGTTTTCCAAAAGCATCCGTCAACCCATTTCCTGGAACAAGTTTGATTCAAATGTGAATCGCCCCATCGTTTCTTTCCAGTTGTCACAAATTTGATCCATGAAGGATCTCACATGTCACCTACCAAGAGTTTGTTTGATGTTAGCTCTAGAAGGATTTCCATCTTCATTGTGAATACTTTCGTATCACTCGGATGTTCTGGCAATACCACAAGGATAATGCATAGGACTCATTAACATATATTTTCTTACTTTTCACAGTGTATGAAATAGCAAGCATATTGGAAGTGTGTCCTAATGAGATTTATGGATGATCTCTTGGCTCTAGACTCAATAGTGCGTTTTGATTTAGTGACCGGAGGCTGGAGAGGACTGCCACCTTTTCAATATCATCTAACTCGGAGTGAGAGAAATGATAGAAATGTATTCATCTCCGTGACAAATGAAACAAGATTCCTTTGAGGGACCTTGAGTGGCTAGGGAGGGTTGTGCAGCGTATCACTGGGTCCATGATACTTGTCTTCAATGTCAGCAATCAACTAAGTGATTCTGACAGCATATGTATTGACCCGGTTTCTGCCTAAAGTGTAAGGAGGGCTTCTTTCTTTTCACCCTTTATCTTTACATTTCTTTTTCATTCTTCAACCCCTTCAGCGCTTACCGAGACTTCATCACTAGTACCTTGTTGGGTTTGTTCCAGTACTAGCTCCATCTCAGTCGGCACTCTTCCCTTATTCACTTTTCTCCTTTTTAATCATTCCTAAGGACTTCTATTCTAACTATAGGATTGTCCCTGGGAAGATCCCTCTGGTTCTGGCTGGATCATGGGAACTAATACCTAACCTCACCATCCTTATAACTCCAGTGCATTAAAATAAGATTGGTCGGTCTTTGGTATTCTTCCACAATTGCCATCATAAACCATTTGCTCCCCCTCAATATGTGTATCGATATACGAAAGAGTTTAGCACATATTTGGGAGCCTACACATGAGTCCAAAAGATTACATTTTATCAGATTTCATATTTAAATCACATTCTCTCCCCCGATCAAAAATTTCAAACCATTTGAGATTTGTGATCCCAATTGATTTAAATAAGTTAGAAATTATAGGAGAAAATGTGGTCAAGTTTAACATTTATTCTGATAATGGAACATTACGATGCTCCCCCTCAATCTATGAGGTAGAATGTTAGTGTCAGGTATGAAGGTTTGAAAGATTTTGAATTAAAACAATCATACACTAACACATAACAACAAATGTTTATTCACTGCTTATTATGTACAAAGATAATCGTTATGACACAAATGATATTTGACCTTTTTGCGCAAATGATGTGATCATCCGCTTCTCTGATGGAGTCAGTGGTCAACATCAATTATCCATCCACCAACAAAAATTTCCCAAATGTTGTAGATCCCTACTTGGCGAGACCAGAATAAGTACTGCTTTGTTGAAATGAAGGTGGTGGAGGTGAAGACAGTGTTGTTGTTGTTGTTGCCGATGTTGTTGTTGTGGTGAATTCAGAGCCAGTCAATAGAGTTTGAACATCTGATCAAATGGTTAGAGCGGGAACTGGCACATTCATATTGGCCATGGAATCTGCATAAGAATATCAACACAGATATACATACATACAGATTCACTTTTCATTAATAGCTACCACATAGCAGCTTGCCGACTCATAATACCATATTCATCTCATAATCAAACCATAGTCAGGAAATACATCAAACCGCTATCTATCATGAAGAGCAATCAGCAATCATGAACATGGCAATTCACTCATATTTCAACATTCAACTCAGGATCTTAGGAACATGATTCTAACACAATAGCTACGTACCTAAGCATATTCTGAGTGCACAAACAATAAGTCAACAACGATTAAACAGCTATCGACTAAGAAAAGTCAATCAACATTTGAAACTCATTCAGTTAGATCATATAAATGCCAGTGGAGTATTAAAGAACATCAAACACAATGGGTTTTCTAACTCCTTTTAGATTTTGGTTTTTAAAGTATTTAGGGGATTAAACGAGGATTCCAGAGTGACACAAATGAGCCATATAGTTACATAAAGCTAGGAAACTATAAGCAAATTGCACATAATGTCCTAATCTTTCTAACAACTAACACATTTGGCCATTTGAGATAAAGCTTAGTAAGTTCCTCTTCAACTAATACCCCATTAACTACAAAACCTTTTCTAACAATTATGAGATAACCAATGAAACCCGTTTGATGATATTGATTGAGTGACAAATTATGTGTTGATATTCTTATGCACAATCCAAGTCTGAAAGAATTTCAACCAACACGTTACCACCATGTGTCTCACAAATAATTTTCAGAAGAATCATAGAAGGAAAATTATTTGTATACAAAGAAGAATTCTCTTCTTAATCAGGAAATAACGCACTGAATCGTACATTAAATCGAAGAAACATGGATATAAAGTAATCCATGCCCGGGTGAACATCACCCAGTAGAAGGAACAGCCGTCTTTTTGGCGACGTGCCTTCCCCATTTTGAAACGCGGGTTGCTATATGAAGTAATAGCAAGCCATTTAGGCATGTTTTGAAAACCTTTTGAACTTCTGCTCGAACTTCATTTAAAGACTCGTGTCATTATTGAATGATATTTCTAGGACCGTAAATGTTATCGATACCAGAAGACATGCCTTGAAAAACTATTTTTGGTATTTTATATTTTTTTGATTTTTATGGTTTTTCTTGGTTTTATAATTTTCTATTTACAATATGGTTTTATATTTTTCTATATACAGTTTGGTTTAAGATATGTACAAAATGTATTATTCAATTTAAGAAGATGTTGACATGAATACCGAAATAAGGATATCGTTCTGTACGTTGTAGAAGTCTGATGTGTCGAGTGTGCGTACAAGTTTTAAATTTATAAAGGTCGAATTACCGAATCTAGAAACAACACATACGAACAAGTGAACTCGTCCGTTATAGCAAGATTGTGATGGTAAGTCGGGATCGTTTGCAGGGATTTGTGTAGTGAATCGAATTGTAAGCTACTAGAAGTAAATTCCTTAACAAGTAATGAAAAATAGATTAATTCAAATGATTAAAAACTACACTTGTTTAGACTAGCATACTACTCCTTGATAAGCATGATTGTGATAACTTTGGATAACATGTTGGTTATGATAATTAGTTTGGTGAACTAATCTATTGTTTCTACAAACTAAACCTTCGTCAAGATTTTAGTTCATAAAAACAAGCATTACGTTTAACCACTCAATTCAAGATCGATTGAAGGTTCATAAGTTGGTGTACCTTAAACACAAAAATCATCTTTTGCTTAATCAAATAGCTTAGGAAATGTTTAATACAAAAGGTAACCGATTATAGACAAAAGTTCACAATTGAGAGTAAACTATTAATCTTTTGACCCTTGAAATGGTTTACCATCAATCCTATTTTTGATAGACAAAAGCATTCTCATTACAACCACAATTAACTTTCTTTGTGTAATCAAGAATAATGGGTAAAAACAATCACTCATAGACAAGTGATTATAACTAGTTGAATAACAATAGTTCTTTCGACCCTTAAGATTATTAGCAACTAGTTAAACTTGATTCAACAAATGTCACTACAAAACTTAATCACGATTGGATCTTGGAATCAACTTGAAATTGAATTAAAACATATCATCACAATCATACGCATATCAATTGGTAATACACATCATCTAAGCAAGTGCAAAAAGGCACTAGCCACTCATAGCATACATAAACATAAACTCATAACTTTGAACATTAGAAACCATAATTGAAAGTCTTACAATGATTGAAATAAGATTACAAATGATGAGATTATGATAACCAAAAGGTTGGTGATGATTCCTTGATGTTACGACCTCTAAATGATGACTTCTTGGACCTTTAAAGTTTCGTGGACTTCTAAGGACGAATTTTGAGAGTATTTTTATGAGTGGTTTCTTCTCTCTTTGTGTTTTCTTGAGATTCCCCAAAATACTCATCAAATGGTCCAATTAATACTCCAACCAAGGGTCTAAGTTCATAAATGCTTCTCTTGTCCTCCAAGTAGTATTGAATAGACTAGAATTATGAGTGGAAGGACCTAGAATCGGATGTGTAGAGTCACATATCTTAATGATGAAGTTTTGGCAAGTCAGCAAACTTCCAACCGATCGGTAATATGTCTAACCGATCGGTTGGTCTTCGATACTACCTCCATCCGAATCGGTTGCGGGCGGCGACCGATCGGATGGATCACTGCTGCTTGGACTTTTTCTTGGACTTTTGTCGTCTTGGCTTATTTTTCCTTTTTGGTTCTTTGGTTCTTCATCCAAACTTGATCTTTTCAACATCTTTGAAGCTAATCGACATGAATACTTGGACCTTCATTCTTTGAAATGCCTTTTTGATTGGGTCTTTGTATAAGAATCTTCGCACTTTCATAAATATGTCCTTCTTTCTCCTTTTTCTCATCTTTTTCTTCCTTTTTCCTGTTTTTGGCCACATATGCTTTGCAAACACACTTTGGTACGATTTAGTAACAAAAGCATATAAATACAACCAAAAAGCATACATAAAAACACGAATAACGCTACTAAAAACATGCACAATTTGAGCGTTATCAAATCCCCCACACTTGAACTTTGCTTGCCCTCAAGCAAATCTAGCAATAAAAACTATTATCCACATGGTACACAAGGATGTTTAAAAAGATGTGATGCAAATCTACCAAGTACGGGAACAAAGTTAGATTCATAATTTTAAGCTTTTATGGTTGAAGCATCGAGATGTTTGACAATACCCAAATGATTTTCTTGCTTGATATACATTACTAAACACCTCACGAAGGGAAATGAAATATAATTCACTCAAAGAACTCATTTGTATGGTGGAGTATATAAGAGAAATCACACTCATTTGCTCAGTCATGATTTAAATATTACCATAAGCTTGTACAAGAAACAAAACTAAACCGAAATGGCGTGAGCACCAAGTATAGATATCAAAGAGGGCTTTTATTCAGGTTTAAGGTTTCGAGGGATAAGCAAGACTGATATGCAACTACCTTATGCAAAACATAATAGATCGCTAACAACGAATTCTCGCATCACCAAATAACGGATGGTCACTAGGGTATATCTTAGATCGCTGACAACGTTACTTGCATAACGGATGGTCACCAAAACACACACTAGATCGCTAGCAACGTTATTTAATTCTTCAAGAAATCGGATGGTCACTACATGTCCATACACTTGATAATTTCACAAAGTCAAAAGGGTAGGAATAAGGCATGGGATATTATATATTTTTTTTGAAAAGGTTGAAAGGAATGAATATACAAAATAGTCAAAGTCTACTGCCCAGATGTTACTAGCTATTTCGAACCGCTATCATGCATTCTTGAAAAACTCCACACTTGATTGCACTTTACATTATTTCATAACTCATTGGCTATTTTTGTCACCTTATTGTTGCGATGACTTATTTTATTTATTTATTTTTTTATTTTTTTATTTTTTATTTTACTCATAAACTCATGTCATCTTATAGTTGTGATGACTTCACTTTGATAACTACTTTTGGAGTTTACAACTTTCTTCGTACTTTCATGATTTCCCACATAACATCCATCTTGCCAAATAGCTAGCAACCAACCAAGACTTGACTCAGGGTAAGGCTAGGCTAAAAGTGTAAAATCTTTTTGTATTTTTCTGGATTTAATCAAAGAAAAAGATAGGCTCAGAGGGTGTAACTAGGGGTATCTAGCACTAAAGATAAACGCTAACAAAAGGGTTTATACTGGTGGTTAACTAGTCAATGCAACTAGCTAAATATCAATTTGGAAGGCTTATTTGGGTTAAATCCTAAGGTTGCCTCTTATCACGCATATATACTTATATCACTAAGAAAAATGATCTCACAACGGTCTCGTAATGATTTACAAGAACAAGTTCTAGAATAAATAAAATCACCGGCACACTCATAGCAAAAAATTCAAGCATAAGAGATGTATGCTATATACGAAACAGGCTTAAATTCCTCACATTGTAGTGAAAAGGGCTAAAACATGTGCTAGCTAATGTTATCAATCCTAGAATGGATTGCAATATTAATCGGGACACATCTCAATTTTTCAAAAATTACAGGTTTTACCAGTGGATAGATCCAGTTACTTTAATATATAATCCTTTAAATGACAAAGAACTAGATCATAAGGGCAAACAAAATTTAAAATTTAGCTCAGAACTTACAATTTATCCTTATTTTCCTATTCACCCCCCACACTTAAGTTAAGCATTGTCCTCAATGTGATATACGAAAAGAATGAAAATAGGGAAATAAGAGAATAAACCATATTTTCTTGTTTCAGAAGATTCTTTGATCCAAGTGTCCATACTTTGAAATCATTACCTGCAGTAATCTTAAGACAAAAAGAAACACACGAAATATGTCTACGTTTTATTAAAAGTTAGTGATACACACCCACACTTAAGTTCAACTAAGGGATTAGAGAAACTTTGGGATATAATCACTTTTGAAAAATAAACTAAGAAATAAAATTGCAAATAAAAAAAACACACGGGTTGCCTCCCGAGAAGCGCTTGTTTTATTAACGAGTCATCAGCCGGACTCAAACTTCCTTCTTGCTACGTTGGTGTAATTTTTGGTTTCTTCTTTGAGACTTTTGGAACATACACCACGTTTCCTATCACTATTCCTTCTCCAGTTTCATCTATGTTTTCCAATTTGATTCTTTCCCAAGGTCTAGGAAGAACATCATAGATATAACCAGAATCCTCGGCCCATGGAGTGTTTTTCTTGAAATCGACGGAAAGGGTGCCATGAATGTTATTGCTTCATAGTCCGACCCAGGTGGAATTTCTTTAATAGAAATCTCGTTCATTTGCTCCTTATCATAATACAATTTAATTCGGTGACCATTAACAATGAAACTTCCACCTTGCTTGTCATGTAATTCAACATACCCAGATGGAAATCCATGTTTCACTATATATGGGCCAAACCATTTTGGTTTTAGCTTAGGTGCTTTGAACTTGTATTTCATATTAAAAAGCAGAACTTTGTCTCCAGCTTTGAATTCTTTCCGAATTCTAAGCTTTCTGTCATGATACGCTTTGGTTCTAGCTTTGTAGAGCTTGGAGTTCTCGTAAGCTTGGAGTCTTAGTTCATCGAGTTCATGCAATTGCAAGAATCTCTTCTCTCCAGCTATTTTGAGATCAGGGTTACAGCTTCTGAGTGCCTAGTAAGCGCGATGTTCGATTTCGAACGGCAAATGACAAGTTTTTCCATACAAAAGTCTGTATGGTGTTGTACCAATTGGAGTTTTATAAGCCGTACGAAATGCCCACAGAGCATCATCGAGTTTTCTTGACCAAACGGCAGGATTGTCTTTAACCGTTTTTTCAAGTATCCTTTTTAAGGCTCTGTTGGTATTTTTGACTTGACCACTGGTCTGAGGGTGATAAGCTGTGGCGAAACGATGATGTACTCCGTATCATTTCATAATTTTCTCCATTTGTTTGTTACAAAAATGGGTTCCTCGATCACTTATTAAAGCTTTGGGAATTCCATAACGAGCGAAAAGCTTTTTGAGAAAATTGACAACAACTCGAGCATCATTTGTGGGTAGAGCTTCTGCTTCAGCCCATTTGGAAACGTAATCAATAGCAATGAGAATATATTCGTATTTGTGCGATTTAGGAAATGGTCCCATAAAATCGATTCCCCAAATATCGAATATTTCACAGACTTGAATGCTCTTTTGAGGCATTTCATCTCTACGAGAAAGACTACCGGATTTTTGGTAAGCATCGCAGTTTTGGACAAGAGTATGAGCTTCTTTGAAAATAGTCGGCCAATAGAATCCAGCATCAAAAACCTTTTTAGTTGTGGTGGAAGGACCATAGTGTCCCCCTGTCGGGCCATGATGGCATTCATCAAGAATTCTTCTTGTTTCAGAACCAAAAACACATCTTCTTATCATTCCATCGGGACACATCTTGAAAAGATAGGGCTCTTCCCAATAGTAATGTTTGAGGTCTGAAAAGAATTTACTTCATTGGCCATGAGTTAATCCTTTTTTTTAGAATCCCTCCAACGAGGTAATTTGCATAATCAGCAAACCATGGAATTTCTATCTCATCGGCTGTGTCAACAGTCATGAGAGTTTCATCAGGAAAATAATCGTCAATCTCGTCTTCCTTTAACTATTCCAAGTTCGGATTCTCAAGACGAGACAAATGATCAGCAGCTAGATTTTCTGCTCCTTTCTTATCTTTGATTTCGATGTCAAATTCTTAGAGTAGCAAAATCCATCAGTTAAGACGCGGTTTTGCATCTCGTTTGGCAAACAGATATTTGAGCGCTGAATGATCAGTGAACACAATTGTTTTTGAAAGCACAAGATAAGATCTGAATTTGTAGAAAGCAAAAACAACGGCTAATAATTCTTTCTCCGTAACCGTATAGTTTTTTTGCGCATTATTGAGTGTTTTGCTATCGAAGTATATAGGACGAAAATGTTTTCCTTCACGTTGTCCTAATACAGCTCCAACCGCAAAATCGCTTGCGTCGCACATGAGGTCGAATGGTAGTGACCAATTAGGTGAAACCATAATGGGTGCACTAGTCAGTTGGGTTTTCAATGTTTCGAATGCCTTCATGCAATCTGCGTTGAAGTCAAAAACAGAATCTTTTTCTAGAAGTTTCGTCATTGGACGAGATATTTTGGAAAAATCCTTAATGAAACGACGGTAAAAACCGGCATGTCCTAGAAAACTTCTAACGGCTTTAACATTTGTTGGAGGTGGTAATTTGGTGATAACATCTATTTTTGCTTTGTCAACCTCCATTCCTGCATTGGAAATTTTGTGTCCTAACACAATTCCTTCAGTCACCATGAAATGGCATTTTTCCTAGTTGAGAACAAGATGTGCAGTTTCGCATCTTTCGAGCATTTTGTCGAGATTAGAAAGACAAGCTTCAAATGAGCTTCCAAAAACTGAAAAGTCATCCATGAAAACTTCCATCGATGTTTCAAGCATGTCTTGGAATATAGCAATCATACATCTCTGAAAAGTAGCAGGTGCATTACACAATCCAAAAGGCATACGCCGATAAGCGTAAGTTCCAAAGGGACTGATGAACTCAAATAAGTACATTTTATTACTATCATTTATCCTATTTATTTGACTTGTTTTATTATATTATCTGTGAGAATTGATACGTTAATGTTTACTTTTGTAATTCTCAGGTAAAAACAAGTATTTGGTGAAACTGAGCGATTTTGGACTAATTATGGAGCAAAACAAGCAAGAAGTTAAGAGTCTACTGAAATGGACAAGATCAAGACATTCTGCTCCAGATACGCCGCATCTTGCTTATTACATACGGCGCATCACTATCAAAATTTCACCAGTTTCGATCCAAGATATAAGAGGACATGCGCCGCATCTATTAATGAAGATACGCCGCATCTCAAGGCGGTGTACGAATATTCTTGAATATATTAATCTTGGACCCCACGCGAAGTTAAGTCAATGCGCCGCATCTACTTATTAGATGCGCCGCATCTTACCCTCAGACAGAAACTATAAATACCCCAAAGTCAGATGAGAGAAAGAGTTCGACAGTTTTAGAAGACCTGTAGGGTATTCACAATGCAAGAAACACTTGTTTGAGGCTTAGATTTAGATCGAATGAAAGAAAACTTAGAGAGAGAAAGTGGGAACTTCTAGTGAGAGAAACACTATGTGTATTAGATTGAAATAATGAGAGTTCCAACCCTTCCCTTGCAAGGGAAGCGGTATTTATACTTACTACATATTATGCCCCTAGCGGGCTGTAGAGTGAGCTGACAGAGGGTAAAGACCCGACCCACTCCACAATACTAATAATAATAACTAAGCTACTAATAATATTACTGATAATCCTATGAGCTATGATGTACTAATAATTACTCGGGGTGACCGAGTCTTCAGCTGAATATTCATATTCCTAACAATCTCCCCCTAAGGGAGGTCACCCCAGAAGTAATGTTCTGAATTTCAGCACTTCTTCCTTGGATCTTGACATCATAGCTCATAATCATTGATTCTTCAATGTCATAGATTGTTGTGCAAACATCAGTGATCTGAAGATGACTTCTCTTTTGTCTTGGATGAACTTTGAGTAATCTTTGAAAGTATCATCCCACTTGAGTCTCCAAGTCATCTTTTAGTAGTAGGTCTCCATGTGATGAAATATACTTAGAACCGACATGCTCACACTAATCAGGGTCATGATCTTCAGCATCAGAGTTAGCAGAAGCTGTGTTGAAGGTCTTTTGGTTGATCATGACTTCTTTGATGATGATGTGGTAGAGTGAACATGTGGTGATGGATTGGCATCTTTTCTGCAACCAGCTACAACAGCAACCAGCTACAGCATACCACTGCTACAACCGCCAGAGATTCCTGCATACGACAGTTAGCAATAATTCGACCGGTACTTACAAGTTTGGACTTCGAGATAGTCAACAGCATAGTGTGAAAACTCTCTCTAATCCTTACCATGACCGTTCCTAATCGAAAACCCACAGAGGGCTTTTTAAGATTTTACCGTAGTAAATCAACGATTAGGTGAGTCGCTGGAGATCACTCCACGACTGTAGACCGGTTGAAACCGCCGCGACCACTAACCGTAATCCACGAGGAATTACCGAAGTGACTTGCTTTCAGGGCTGCTTGATGTTGACCCTGGCAGGAATTTCCATTCAATCATTGAGAATTACATTTGTAAATTCTCTCATAAATGTTCTGGCAGATTGCTAAGATCTGCGTAGGAATCATGAGTTTACAACTGGTGTCCTTAATGTTGAACAACCAGTGTAGAAATAATTCGTGTCCCTATGAGATCTTATTATGCATCTCGTGGCTCTAGACTCGATAGTGCGATTTGATTTAGTGAGCGGAGGCTGGAGAGGACTGCCACCTTTTCAATATCATCTAACTCGGAGTGAGAGAGACGATAGAAATGTATTGAACTCCGTGACAATTGAAACAAGAGTCCTTTGAGGGACCTTGAGTGGCTAGGGAGGGTTGTGCAGCGTATCACTGGGTCCATGATACTTTGTCTTCAATGCCAGCAATCAACTAAGTGATTCTGACAGCATATGTATTGACCCGGTTTCTGCCTAAGTTGTAAGGAGGGCTATTTCTTTTCACCCTTTCTCTTTACAATTCTTTTTCATTCTTCAACCCCTTCAGTGCTTACCGAGACTTCATAACTAACATCTTGTTGGGTTTGTTCCAGTGTTAGCTCCATCTCAGTCGGCACTCTTCCCTCATTCACTTTTCTCCTTTTTAATCATACCTAAGGACTTCTACACTAACTAGTGGATTGTCCTTGGGTAGATCCCTCCAGCTCTGGCGGGATCGTGGGAACTTGTACCTAACCTTACCATCCTTATAACTCCATTATATGAAATACAATGGTCGGTCTTTGGTGTTCTTCCATAATTGCCAAACCAAATCTTTGAAAAATCTCTCAAAGTGTTCATGATTTCGAAACACATTTTTGTAAACACTTGAGAGTTTTATATTTTTCAAATGCTCCCCCTCAACATGTGCTCGAGTGATAGTTTTATAAATTTGCACATGTTAGGTAGAGCTCGCACTTTTTGAATTGATCCACTTTCAGTGAACATGACCGATTCGAGACACACTTACATCACTAGTTAGACTAGCTTGAAATTATTACCCGGCCTGGTCAAGTCCACAGAAAGTTTCTCGAAATGGTACACTCTACTCAGATACATCTTTTTCGAGACACGCTTACATCACTGGTTAGACCAGCTTGAAATTATTACCCGGCCAAGACGTATCCTTTCGATTGATGGCGATTCAAGTTTCATCAATTCATTGGTGAAATCTGAGCCTTGCTCACGTGAGATGCCAAATCCTTTGTTTCGTTAAAACCATTTGCTCCCCCTCAATATGTGCATCGATATACAAAAAGATTTTCGCACATATGGAAGAGCTTGCTTTTATGACCAAAACATTTTGCTCCCCCTCAATATGTGCCTTGATATACAAAATGGTTTAGCACATACGGGAGAGCATACATTAACTTCCAAATCATCACATTTTATCAGAATTTCCTATTTAAATCACATTCTCTCCCCCGATCAAAAATTTCAAACCATTTGAGATTTGTGATCCCAAGTGATTTAAATAAGTTTAGAAAATTTGGGAGAAAATGTGGTCAGGTTTAAATGTATTCTGATTTTGAAGCATACTATGCTTCCCTTGAAACAGCGAGAGAGTGTCACTGCTGATGTTGCACAAATTTGGCAAGGTGTCGGAAATTTGAACAAATATGCTCCCCCTCAATTAATGACCCGTTTTCCATTAAAGGAGTTGTAGTCATTCAATTGAGCGACGGGTATTTGTGAAAATTTAATTCAATTTACCACCTTGTGTAACATCAAGACTCTCTAGAAGAATCAAACAGCATAAAGAGTCTGATGAAAAGAAGACTTCTCTTCTTATACACGACAAGACGCATTGAAACGTACATCAAGTCGGGGAAACATGGATGTAAAGTAATCCATGCCCAGGTGAACATCACCCGGTTGGAGGAACAGCTGTCTTTTTGGCGACATGCTTTCCCCATTGTACATCGCGGGTTGCAGTATGAAGTAACTGCAAGCCATTAAGACATGTTTTAACTGATTAGTATAACTTCTGCTCGAGCTTCATATAAGAATCCGTGCCATTGTTGAATGACATTTCTAGATCCGTAAATGTTATCGATAAACAGAAGACATGCCTAGGTAGGACTATTTTTGGTATTTTCTGATTTTTCGATTTTTATGGTTTTTATAGGTTTTATATTTTTGTATTTTTCTTTTTGATTTAAGATATATACAACTATGTACAAGGATATAAGAAGACAATCCTTTACTCCTCCTTTTCTTCTTGAAGACACTTGAGGGTTTCAGGAGTCATGCTTTTCATGCCAAGGCGTGGGAGAATAAACTGAAATCTTTCTCTTGGGAGGGCCTTGGTGAAGATGTCAGCTAACTGAAACTCTGTCCTCACGAAGTATAGTTCCACAATTCCTTTTTCCACCTGTTCCCTGATGAAGTGATGCCTGATTTCGATGTGTTTTGACCTGGAGTGCTGAACATTGTTGCAACAAAGAGCAATAGCGCTTTTGTTGTCACAATATAGGGGAATTTTGTTGTATGAGAATCCATAGTCCGAAAGTTGTGATCGCATCCAAAGGATTTGTGCACAACAAGCAGACATGGCAATGTACTCAGCTTCAGTAGATGATATGGAAGTACTCATCTGCTTCTTAGAAGACCAACTAACCAACTTTTCCCCTAAAAACTGAGCTCCTCCTGAAGTACTTCGACGAGTGTCTTGACATCCCGCATGATCAGCATCCGCGTAAGCCGTTAACTCCATTGCAGTGTCCTTAGGATACAAGAGACCCATATGAACCGTGCCTTGAAGATATCGGAAGATACTTTTCACTGCTTCAACATGCTTCTTGGTTGGTCTGGATTGATACCGAGCACACATACACATAGCAAACAGAAGATCTGGTCTGCTAGCCGTGATGTACATCAAAGATCCAATCATGCTTCGATACTTTGTTATATCTACTGGAATCCCTGAAGGATCTTCATCCAGCTTCGTTCTATCAACCATGGGAGTGTCAACAGGTTCACTTGAATAGAATCCAAACTTTTTCAAGATCTCGTTGGCGTATTTGGATTGATTAATGAATATGCCTCCGGGACTTTGAGAAACTTGTAATCCTAAGAAGAATGACATTTGTCCCATCATGGACATTTGGAACTTGAAATTCATCTCCTTTGAAAAACTATCACATTCAATAGGATCTGTTGAAGCAAAGATGATATCATCTACATATATCTGAACTAGTACTAGATGGTTTCTTGACTTCCTGGTGAATAGTGTGGGATCAACAACACCCTTGGAGAATCCATTCACTAGGAGGAACTTGGACAATGTATCGTACCATGCCCTTGGCGCCTGTTTTAACCCATAAAGAGCCTTCTTCAGGCGGTAAACATGAGTAGGGTGTTCAGCATCCACGAATCCTTCTGGTTGACTCACATAAACTTCTTCCTTTAAGTCACCATTCAAGAATGCCGTTTTGACATCCATCTGGTAGACTATCATATTACGACTAGCAGCATTTGCCAGGAAGATTCTTATAGCTTCAATTCTAGCAACCGGAGCAAACGATTCTTCAAAATCAATGCCCTCTTCTTGTCTAAACCCTTTAGCAACTAGCCGTGCCTTGTTCTTTAAGACATCACCATACTCATCAAGCTTCACTTTGAAGATCCACTTTAAAGCAATGATCATTGCAAGTTCTGGAGGAGGCACTAATTCCCATACTTCAAGTCGATCAAATTCATGGATTTCATCCTGCATAGCCTGGAACCAGCAATCTTTAGTCATTGCTTCTTTGGCATCTTTTGGTTCGACTTTGGACAGTACGGAATTGAAGAAGCACCATAGTGCATCAGTGGCTAGTTGATTACGTGTGGATACTGGACGTGAGGGATTGCCTATGATGTTGTCGATTGGATGATCACTGGTCCATTTCCTGAGATGGTCGTGAGGTTGAGGGTTATGAACAGACGTAGCAGTGCTGTGTTCTTCAAGTGAGGATGTGTCTGATGAATGTTCAGGAGCAAATATGTTTTCAAAAGGAACCTCATCAACAGGAGCAAAAGGATTAACTTCCAAAGAATGATTATCTGAAGATTCTTGCATTACTGGAGAAGATAGAGCGTTTGATGACGAAGGTGATTGACTGGCAGCTGGAGCATTGTGACTGACTGATACTGAAGCTGTAGGGCCTTCTGAACCTTGTGGGGCTTGAACCTCAGCCATAGGAAGTATAGCAGGTTCACTCGGGATGGTTCCATTCGTTGGCTCAAAGTATTCATCAAACATAGGATCGAATAACTTCTTCAACTCCTCACATGTAGGTGGCACATAAGAATCTGCAGGCGTGGAATTCTGTACAAGTCCTGAACTAATGGGTCCAGGTGACAAAAGGTTAAGATCGGGTCCAGAACTAATTTGTCCTGAAGCAGGTTGCTCACTCAGCTCATCGAACGTAACATGAATGGTTTCCATGATTTTACGGGTTCTCTTATTGTAGATTCGATACCCTTTACTGTCTGGTGCGTATCCAACAAAAATACCTACATCTGCTTTAGCTCTTAACTTTCCCAAGTCTTGACTATCGTTAGTTGGATAGCAAAGTGCACCAAACACACGGAGAAAAGAGAGATCTGGTTTCTTGTTATGAATTAACTCGAAGGGAGTCTTCTCATGAACAGGATGAATTAGGGATCGGTTTTGAGTGTAACATGCTGTTGCAATAGCCTCTGCCCAGAGAAACATCGGTGCCTTTGAAAATATAAGCATAGTTCTTGCAGCTTCTACCAGAGTACGGTTCCTTCGTTCAACCACTCCGTTCTGTTGAGGAGTGCGAGGGATACTTTTCTGATGCGTGATGCCAATACTTTCATAGAAATTACGGAGTTGTTGGTTAACAAACTCAGTACCATTATCAGTGCGGATGATTCTGACAGTTTTATCGAGCCTTACTTGCAGCTGTTTTATCAGTTTAATGATAACCTCTGGAGTTTCGTCCTTGGTTCTCAAAAACTTTACCCATGTGAACCAAGAATAATCATCTACTATCACCAGAACGTACTTCTTTCCATTTATGGTTTGTATTCTCATTGGACCGCACAAGTCCATGTGGAGGGTATGAAGGACTTCCAAGTTGGTGTTGATGGTTTTAGGCTTGTGGGTTTGTTTCTTGCTTTTACCCAGTTGGCATGCAGAGCAGAGATGATCTTTCTCATATTTCAGTCTGGGCATCCCTCTAACAAGATCTTTACGGGAAAGATTATTTATGGTACCGAAGTTCAAGTGGTTCAAACGACGATGCCATAGCCATGATTTTGTTTTAGAGGCTTTAGAAAGCAAGCATATGGGAGAGGACTTTAACATTTCTTCAATCGATATGGTGTATAGATTGGTGCCCCGACAGCCCTTGAGGAGATCTATACCATCCAATTCTCTGACGAAACATGTATGCTTTCTGAACGCCACTTCCAGATCTGAATCACAAAATTGACCCACAGAAAACAGATTGTGCCCTAGTCCTTCCACATAATATACCCTTGAAATTACACTGTCACCAAACACATAATCTCCATAACCCATAATAGCACCAAAGTGGTCGTTCCCAAATCTAACTGTCCCCGATAAACTTTTTCACGAAGTTCTTGAGCCGCGAGCGATCCCCAGTCATATGTTTTGAGCAGCCTGAGTCCAAATACCACAGGACGATTTGTACGACCTGCATTTGAAACCAGACAACAATGGATAACTGAAAAATGTGGATCCCCAAGTGCAATTGGGGTCCGTTTGGTCAGCACACACATATTCTGGAACCACAGGTTTCACAGATGCTACTGTCTTTACTGAGGAGACAGAACTAGAGGCAGGACAAGGCCTAGATGGAAGGCATTGTGACACTAAAGACAGGATTCTACCAGTTGGTCTCCATTCCTTATTCTTCACAATTTTATGCATATTCATTTTAGGTAATGGTCTCTGTTTTCCTAAATTGAATTTCCTTCCAGTGGGTCTCCATTCCTTAACTTTCACAATTTTATGCTTATTCATTTTAGGTAACGTGCACTGTTTTCCTAAATTGAATTTCCTTCCAGTGGGTCTCCATTGATAGCCTACGCTAGCAAATGTTTTTCCTGTTGCTTTCCAAACTTTCATGCATGCTTCAGTTATCCTACAATTCTTAACATGGGGTGATGCAGAAGACATCAAGAAAGACACAACACAATCATCATGATTAGCTGAAATTAAACAATTGTCGCATGTTTTACAGATAGCATTAGAATTCGAATTAATTACAGTACTTTTGATACTAGAATCAACACGATTCATCCTACTCATTGCAAACTTATTGTTCCTAGGTTGGGCTTCTACATTCTTCAAGTGATCATTCTTAGCTGGCGCAGTCCTATCCTTTCTTGCATTTTCTCTAGACCTTGACTCGCTAGCTTGGGTGTCACTTTTTACTCCTGTAGAAGCATCGAAGGAAACATTAGTTTGTTTTTCTGTCACATGCCTTCCTGATAAAGATGTGTTGGATTCTGATGTTTTTGGTGGTAGATCAAAGGCTACATGCTTGTTCTCAACAGTAGATGATGATGCAACAAATCTATCTCTATGGCTGTTAAACTTAGGAATTGAGCCTATGGCATATTCTAAGTTTTCCTGAATCCTTTTCGTGAGTTTGCAGGCATAGACAACTGCCCTATCAAGTGGCTTATCAGTCCTATCCTCTTCAACTACCTCACGAAGTGTGTCAAGTCCCTCTCTAAGATGATCGAGATATGTTTGATGGGCAAAGCTGTTATTTCTAAGCTTAAATGGAATACGCCCAACATCAACATCATACTTTTTACTATCAGTAGCCTTTGGTGCATCACAATTACAAGTGGTGCATGGCATTTTACCTTTCACCCGAGCCTTAAGATTCTCAATTTCATTTGTCAAAGAGGTTATTTGATCATTGTGATTGCTTCTTGTAACTTTAATAGAATCATATAACTCTTTGAAATGTTGTTTAACCTTTGAATTTTCTTCTCGATAACACTCATTTTCATAATGTAACTTACTTATGGTGTTTTGATATTGAAAATTCTGAGAATCTGAAGACGAAGGTTTATTGGTGCCATACACTTCACACTTGTTGGATTTCAATTGGGCAATTTGGGCCCTCAGCAGTCGAATCGTGTTCGTGTGAGCTTGAATTGTCTCATCTCGTTTGCTTAATTCAAAATAAGTATCAAATTCAGGAGCATCCAAGGATGTCTTGTCATTTGATATTTTATGTTTTTCATTTAAATGTTGATGTTTCAATTGCAAATTAAGATACTCAACTTCTAACTTTGAAAAACGTTTAACCATATTATCATGGTCATCATTTTGAATTTTTTCAAGCAATTTTAAATTCTCCCCCTCAAGCTCAACAACACGATTCTGGGTGACATTTAACGCAATAGCATACTCATTAAATTGACAAGCAGACAATGCAGAATCAGTGACAGTGTAAAATACATCTTGTGCAATACATTTAGCAATCAAGTTGTCGTTAGTAATGAGTATGTTTTTTCTTTCAATCTCTCGACTCTTAAGTTCTATTGCATATTCATTCACCTCATTTTCCATATCTTTAAACACTACTTCCATTTCTTTTATTTCGGCTTTAAGGGCAGTTTGCAACCCTTCAAAGTGTTCTTTAAGTAGTTTAAAGAATGGCATGACCTCAGTTAAGTAACACCTTTTAGCATGTTCAAAACACCTTTCCCCCTCAGTAATACCAGAGGGTGTGATTCTCTTCTTGCATGTTTTATCGAAATCAGCAAACAGTTGCCAAAGCACATATAAGCTAATAAAGGTTTTACATTCAGTGGGAAGAGATAAAGGCACCAAATTCCTAGGTGTATTGGGAGGATACACCGTTATGGACGCAACTTTTCTAATGAGGGGGGTGTTGGCCTTAAGTTTTTCTACCTTAAGTCTTTCATTATCTTGTTTCCAGAAAATCTGTTCAGGTGTTAACTTCTTTTGAGGAGCAAACACAGTCAAACGATTTTCCTCACCATAGTCATGGGGTTTGATTATTATTCGTCTGACTACGCACTCGGGATCCCTCATTTTCTCATTCATTCTTTCCTTTGTTCTCTCACTCATCTCCTCCTCCTCTTTAGTGTAGAGAAGCTCAGGCGGGTCATGAATAGGCATAAGCATCACATTACCATCATATAGGGCTGGTTGAACTACTTTCATGTCCCTAAGGATGGTTGACTTGGGTTCACCTATCATGATTTTACTATGCTTATCACTCAACTTTCTGTGCTTATGAATCATTTGAGCAGTTTGTATGGTTTGATTTTGTGTGTACAACTTATCTTCAAGCTTATTTTTTAATGTCTTGAGTCTAGAGAAATCATTTAAAAGTGTTGTTTCTTTTTGTTTGAATTCTTGCTTAAGTGTAGTTACACACTTTTGTGCTTCCTGTTTCTGTTTGACAGACTGTTCTAGCTGACTTTTCAAAGAACTCAACTCTAATTTTAATGTTTCTTCTCTCACTCTAGACTCTTTAATAAGTGTACTCATTTTACCTTCTAATTTCTGCTCACGTTCATTAAGCTCAAACTTAGCACGCTGTTCGTACATAGCCACTTGTTCTTTATAGATGTTTAGTCTAGTGATCAAGTTATCATCAGGGACAGGCAATTGGTTCTCATGGTGCTCACATGCATTATCTATATTACACGCATTATCTAAGGCACATACATTACTTATAACACAAACATCATTATTGACAAAAGATTCACCATTTGGTACATCAGGCGAGTTGTTGTGATTCAAATACTGTTCATATGAAATAATATTGCTATTTTTCATGTCAACATTACTTGAGTCAGAAACATCTGCCTGATGTACTTCTTCGGGATTCTTTTGTCCCTCGACTATATTATATGTGTCATAAATTTTTAGTACCTCAGATATCACGGATGCATTAGAAGGACCAGCTTGATGGGGAGATGAGACCAGGGAAGACAAGTTAGCCATGAAGATTGTTTGAGTCGTAGGTTCATCATCTACATCAGAGTCAAATGCATCACAGTCATCTGCCTTGAAGATGTTAGGATCATTAAGTGCTAGATCCTGAACAGGTTTCTCATCCACATCTTCATCAAAAGTATTTCCTCCATCTCCTGCCAAGAACAATAACTCTTCCTCATCCAATACAGCTCCATTCTCTTGAGCTTGCATTAACAGCATCTTGTCTTTGAAGTAATATGAGTTCTGAGGACGTTTAGGTTGATTGCAGTTTCTAGCAATGTGTCCAAGCCCCCCACAATTATAACACTTGATCTGTTTCCCTTGACCCTGATTGGCATTCCCTGCTCTATTCTGCACATAACCTCGACCCATGTTTCTACCAGCTCTCCCTTGCACATTCTGAACCACAATTTTCCCATCCTCCACCATTGCTAGATTGCGTGGGTTGGATGAATTCCTTAACTGATTGTTGGTCTGAGGGAGTGATGCCTGAAACTGTTGAACCAGTAATGATACTTGATTGGTGAGGTTGTCAATCATTTTGTCAGTCTGAGAGTAGCCTGAGTCAAGTTGAGAACTCATAGCAGGTACTTGTGAGTGAAGTTGATGATAGCTTGGGTTGGAAGATGATTGGATTGTCGGTTGAACATTTGTCATGAACGCTAGTGGATCATTTGTAGTTGAAGGATTAAACTTTTCTCTCAGCACCCGATCATAGACAGCATGCTTCTCATGTTGTTGCAGATAAGCATACAGCTATTCATAGTTGGTATCCCTTAAACCTTTGTTGAGTTTGACAGTAGTAACAAATCTGTCCCATTCAGGAGTCATGTTGTTCACAAACTTTGAGTTTAGTTGGATATTTGGCATAGTCGTTCTGATCATCCTCATATCATTCACCAACTTATGAAATCTCACATAGTAGTCTGTGATATTCTCTCCTAGATTCATTTTGAAATGCTCGAACTCATCATACAGCTGTGACTCCCGATCTTCCTTTGTGAGTTCTGACCCTGCCAACAACATTTTAACGTTGTCCCACACAGCTTTGGCTTCAGTGTTGAAATTGATGAGCTTGTATACATCCTTTGGAAGACCTTGAATGACTATGTTTGAGGCTCTAATATCAGCATCATACCTCTTCTTTTCTTCTTCATTAAGATCGTTGTAGTTTCTAGGTCTGTCGATGCCCCAAGTTACAGTCCCATCTTCACCAGTTGTAACAACATCTCTGGGTGGTACCCATCTGATATGGTCCATCGTCAATTGACTTTAGAATGTTAACTCCATTATCTTTACCCAAGCAGTAAAGTCTTATCCTTTGTGCCCAAGACTCATAATCCGTCCTATCCAGCATAGGTGGACGAGTGTCAGATCCTGCTGCTTGAATATCTTCTGATGATGTGTTTGATGTGGTAGCCATAGTAACTACGGGATTTTACAGATCTTGTGATTTAACCGAGAAATCGAATCTTTCGCGGGAATTTCTAAAATCACCAAGACACAAACCGCATAGACAAACCGCGTAGACACAAACCGAGTTCACACTGCAGAGACAAACCGCGTAGACACAAACCGAGTTCACGCTGGAGAGACAAACCGCGTTGATACAAACCGAGTACACGCTGCAAAGACAAACCGCGTAGACACAAACCGAGTTCACGCTGTAGAGACAAACCGCGTAGACACAAACCGAGTTCACGCTGGATAGACAAACCGCGTAGACACAAACCGAGTTCACGCTGGAGAGACAAACCGCGTAGACACAAACCGAGTTCACGCTGGAGAGACAAACCGCGTTGATACAAACCGAGTTCACACTGCAGAGACAAACCGAGTTGACACAAACCGCGTTCGCGCCTTATAGACAAACCGTGTAGGCACAAACTTCCAAACACGTCGCTTTCAATGCTGTTTGTCCTTTTGCCTAAACTAGTAATAAGACAAGCCGCGTTCTCGATGGGACACAAACCGCGTTCAAGAACACGTCCAAGGTATACAAACCGCACCCAAGAACACTTGAATAAAAAACACTCGAATCACCCAAAAACACCACACAAACCTTAAATCTGTGAATCCAAGCACCAAATACTACTCTTATACTGTTCCTAAGCTTGAAAGTACAAGGTATAACAACTTTTAATCACTAAACAAAGCACAAAATGAAATTTATGTAATTTGTCAAATCGAACCAAAAAGCCTCAAAAACTAAACAAATCCGTGAATACCAACTCTCATGGACCTAACCATGGCTCTTGATACCAATTGTAGGGTATTCACAATGCAAGAAACACTTGTTTGAGGCTTAGATTTAGATCGAATGAAAGAAAACTTAGAGAGAGAAAGTGGGAACTTCTAGTGAGAGAAACACTATGTGTATTAGATTGAAATAATGAGAGTTCCAACCCTTCCCTTGCAAGGGAAGGGGTATTTATACTTACTACATATTATGCCCCTAGTGGGCTGTAGAGTGAGCTGACAGAGGGTAAAGACCCGACCCACTCCACAATACTAATAATAATAACTAAGCTACTAATAATATTACTGATAATCCCATGAGCTATGATGTACTAATAATTACTCGGGGTGACCGAGTCTTCAGCTGAATATTCATATTCCTAACAAGACCGAAGTACAGAAACCCTAGGACGAATTCAGTCGAAGTAGCAGCACAAGACACACCTTGAACGAAGATACAAGAGCTGTAAGAAGGTCCTGCATGTATTTAATTCATTAAGTAGTTTTGTTTTATTGTGTTAGTAAACTTTAATTCATCAGGATTGGTGGCTTGTGTAATGTGACAACGGAAAGGTTGCACTCCCTTAAAACTGCTTTCCCATCAATTAAAGTTTATATGTTGATGTCTTTGGTGACTTTTATTAGTGCATTGATAACCTCTGTGTCTAGCTGAGCGTTGATCGGGTCGCCATGCCTCTGCCCTCGCCTATTTATTAGATCGCCTATGCATTCTATCGTCTGTAGAAAAGTAGGAAGAAAAATAAATAGGATAGTCATAAGTAATCATTAAGGGTTTACTCGCCGATAAGATTAGAACCAACGAGAAAGGACTTAATCTCGGTGCGTTGCATCGAACTATACACTTCATATAAAACTAGCAATAAAACAAGTGACAAGCTACTTATTTATCAGGACAGGCCTTCTTATTGTCTCGAGTATTTATCTGTGTACGTGTGTGCTATTCGCTGATTCGTGCCTATTAGTTTAGTTTATTATTTAATTGCAACCAAATCGTGCCAGTCTCTCAGGCTGAACCCCCTTGCGTTAGATTAGGTTGTATAGCTAACTTAAGATATTAAAATACTGATTAGAATAACTAGATAATACGTTCCACTCTTAGTGATCGACACTCTACTTACCATTATATACATACTGACCGGGTACACTGCTCGTTAAAGTGTGTGTGTTATTGATAAGTCGGCTAAATATAAATTTAAAACTTGAATACTGCTAAAACCACAACGACATACCGTGGGTATAAATTAGAGCACTCGCACGCACGCATCAAGTTTTTGGCGCCGCTGCCGGGGAGTGAATTGTTATTATCTGTTAATTTGATTAGTATTTTAATTAGGTTTTTAATTTTTATTTTAACCGCTAACTCTGTTGTATATTAGGTTAATTTGCATTCATTGTATTATTTTGCATATTTTCTGTTTTTGTGTGTTTTTTATTTGTGTTTATTTTCGTTTGTTTTTATTTTTCGTATTTTCTGTATTCTGCTATCGTTGTACTGAGCTAATATAAACGATACGGCGCATCTGATTTCTCAGATACGGCGTATTGCGTTTAATTTTTATAAAATACAACGCGTTTAATTAATTCGATACGACGCATCTTTTCCCCAAGATACGGCGTATCTGTTTTTGATAAAAAAAATTTTTCTAAACGATAACGCGATACGACGCATCTGTTTTTACAGATACGGCGTATCTATTATTTTAATTAAAAACAGTTTTCGAATTATTAAACAGATACGACGCATCGATCTCTATCGATACGGCGCATCTTTCTGAATCAAAAATCTTATATTTTGAAACGTAACGAAAATACGGCGCATTAACTTTTGTTAATACGACGAATATAATTTGATAAATATAGTTGATTTTTGATATTTACTTTGATCGGTCCGCTACTCTCGTGCACAAGTTGTTTATTTTCAGGATAAATGATGACTCAAGCATCACCATGAAAGATTACATTCTGAACCAAACCGAGAGACGCTAGCTGGAGTGATCAAACATAAGACAACAAGAGTGGAGGAAAACTCAGTACTGGTAACAGAGAACATCTTAAATTCTTGAAATAGAATTCCAGGTAACATCTACAATAATTCACCTAGCCTTAAAAAGAGTTCTCTCAATTTTACTATACATTTATAATCTTGATTTTGTAAGCTAAAACACGATATTTGTTCCTAACCCCGGGACAAATCATTATCTACTAAACAATAAGATTATAATTACTAATAAAACGAATATACTTGTTGATCTTATCTTGGATTTATATATATCGTATGCCGTTTAACCCCAATTTGATGTATAAAGAATTGTGTTGCGGAGGCCAAGGTACGTTCCTTATTTAAATTTCGTTCACTAACATTGCGATACGGTGGATCTAAATATCCCAAGCGCCGTATCTCTGACCAACTAGGACTCATTGACTAGTCAACGAGATTAAATAGATACAGCGCATTCCAATTTTCAATACGGCGCATCGTTTTGCCCTATAAATACGACGGGAATGCGCCGGATCTAAATTTTTTACCCCAAAATCCTCACACAGTTAAGAACATACACGCAGTAAAATTATACTCTAAATCCGAGCATTTTTCTCAAATCCACCCTCTAATCCGATCTCTTATCCTACTCCTAATCATACAATTAAGGTAATTATTCTATTTCGATTTAATCTTGTTTAATATAAAAATTAGGGTTTATGTGATTAATTCGATTAGGGCTTAAATGATATAGATATATGATTAGGACTTGTATTAGATGATCTCCCCCGTATTTAATTTGCATAAATCATCGAATTTCTGGCCTAGTTTGATTTGAATGTAAATTAGGGTTTTGAATTCGATTTTGAATTTTAGTGGGAAAATGGATTAGTGGTGGTGTAATGAGCTTTTAGAACTTTTATAATGGGTAAATGATACTGTGATATTAAGTGGGAGTTTACGTCACGGATACGGATTCTTGGAATGCATGCCTGACCCCCTTTATTTTATACTGATATGCTTTTAGATGCGGCGCATCTAGGTTACTTGATGCGGCGTAACGACCTATTTCCAATTTAATAAAATTCTAGATACGCCGTATTATTTAATCTAGATACGACGCATCTCCATACGCCGTATCTCATTTCTTGCTCCGCATCCCTTATATTTTGTGCAGATACGCCGCACTGATTAAAACAGATGCGCCGTATCTACCTAATTTGCAGACTGTTTACTAACTTTGAAAATTTATTTCAGATGGCATTACCAGAGGCTGCACACAGACATCAGTGGCTACGTTTCGAGAATATGGGACTGACACCTGGGACTTTGGATGATTACTTGCGGAGACTAGACTCGATTTACTTTAAGAGAATATTTAGGGTCCAGGTTTTGGATATTGCTGACGTTGGATTGATTGGAGCGGGGCATGCTGCTGATAGTTTGCATCGTAGGTTGGAGATGGTGGTTAGTGATGATGATGATGAGGTGGTGTTTAGATCTTTTGCTTGGGAGAGGTTGTTTGGGGTCGATGAGCCTCTTATCAGGGAGCTTATGTTGGAGTTCTTCAGTACTGTCCATTACAGGGAGACTGATACAGAGTTGGATACTGCCGACACTTTGGTTTTTAGGTTGGGGGGAGTGCACAGGCAGATGCCGATGAGGGAGTTTATTCTGGCTATGGGGTTACACACTGCTGAGGAGCTTGAGTCTGATGGGTTTCACAGGTACTGGGCTGATAGCTTAAGGGCAGTTCCTGATAGGGCATTGCTGGGAGATTACTGGGATAGGATCTCTTCGAGGGGTGATATCACTACTTCCACCCCTTCTTACACACTGATCAGGGAGCCCATGAGGAGGTTGTGACACCGCATGATAGCTTTGACCATTGCTGGGAGAGGTCAGTCACCTAAGAAGGTGACCACTCTTGACCTTTTCCTTCTCAGTAGCATGGACGAGGGATTGTCGATGAACATCCCCCACTTTCTGGCACATTACCTCCATCGTGCAGCTGCAGGGAGAGATCGGAGGAGTCATATGACCGGCGGGCATTTTGTATCTAGGCTGGCCCGCCATTTTGGAGTGATTGGAGAGGAGATTCCTGCAGGGCTGGAGGTTGTGGTGACCCATCTCCCGGTTATTGACAGGGATTATTTGGTTAGACTTGGGATCTGTCAGTTGGCTATGGGGGATTACGTTTGGGTAGCATTGGGGCCCGCTAGAGCTGCAGGACCAGAGGCGGAGCAGGGAGGTCCCCAGGGAGCTCCGGCTGCTGCTCCAACCCATCAGGAGGAGCCACAGGCACCAGCACCTGTACGCACGGTGAGTCAGAGAGTTAAGGCAGTTGAGGGAGAGCTGAGAGCCTTGAGAGGCGTTGTAGATGGTATGAGGAGGGACTCGGAGTGGCTGGTTACGAGTGTGAGCTGACTTTTGGAGCAGCAGGGTATTACCCACACTCGTCCGGATGGTACTCATGTTGCAGGAGTGACACTTGCATACACTCGCAGAGTCCGGGCTAGGACTGATGATGCCAGCACTTCGGGGACCCACCCACACGACCCCACTGACTCATGATCTCTTGATTTTACGTGTTTATTGACATTGTTCCATGCACATTATTATTCTTTTTGGATTGTACTAATCGTTATTATCATATATGCATTTGATGTTTCAGTTTATATTTCTTATTATGCTTGACAAAGACTGGCATTAAGTTCAGCATGATAATACGAGAGGACGTGAGAGAAAACCGTGGAACGAGCCATTTTTACAACAGACTGTTAATAGTCTGTCTGGTGAACACATGCGCCGCATCTGGTACAACAGATGCGCCGCATCCTATCCTTTATTTTATTTTTTTTATTCCAGGCTCGATACGGCGTATCTTCTTCCATAAGATACGGCGCATCGACTGACCTGATGATTTTCATTTTAATTTTTATGTTTTATTTTTCCTAACTACTAATGTATTATGCAAGTTTGAACCTTTCTTAACTTAGGTGTGTTTAAAGTCTTGGTGGTATTTTAGATTCCTGCATTTCCTGTGGATACATCAATTATGAAGCTTAAACGTTCTCATCCACAAGAAGTTGATTTTTGCTCTTATACTAATGGAGGATCATACCGAGCAAATCTCAGGGGAGTTTTTTCTGTTCTAATTCTTTTATTTTCCAGTTTTTAATCTTTGATACAAACAACGAGGACGTTGTTTAACTTAAGTGGGGGGATTGGAGAATTAGAACACTTAACACTTACTTGTCCTAAACTTTTCAAAATATGCTTAAAATGTGCTTAATTTATCAAAATTTAAAATTTTTAGCATGTTTTTGTTTAAGATCTAAGTTGCATAGCTGCACACATGACGTTATTTTCAAAATTGTGATTTTTCAAAATTCACAAATCTATGAGTGTGCCGGTGACTTGTAAACTTTAGAACTTGGCTTGTATACTATTCGAGACCACCATAATAAGTATTATTTTATATAATTGGAATGACCTGTCTAAATTGGTAAATTTCTAGGATTACACCCAAATAGCCTTTATATGTTATGTGTTATTAGCTAACTACACTGGTTAGTTAACCCCCGTATAAACCCTTTTGTTACTCTCACTTTTAGAGTAAGATACCCCTAGAAAAACACTCAGAGCCATTCCTTTCGTTTCTTACACCTTTGTTAAAATGTTTCGTTACACCCTTACACCTTAGCCTACCCTGTAGATTAAAATCCGTGGTTGGTTAATTGCTTTAGGCAAAGTGTGTTTCCTTACATTACCTGTGTTCGCGTGCGTAATTCATTATCTATGGTTAGGTCGGGAAATTGCACAATGCAATTGGAGTGAAAGTAAATATTGTATACCTTTGAGTTTATTTTTCGTGTGTTTACTACTTTCACTATTACCATTATTTCTGAAGTCATGAAAAGTATGGAAAAATTATCCAGAGTTATCATTATAGTGATGTGGTGAAATTTTACACATCTATGTTTATGCTGAAGAAAAAAAAATGAGAAAAGAAAAAGAAAAAGGAAAAGTTGGAAGTTTGTTTTTACCAACTTATGTAAAGTTTTGTATTAAGTGGTCGATATCACCACTATTTGTTGTATATTATATCTATGGATTGAATGGGAGTTGAACGTTATGGGAACGGCAACTAATGGATATTCTTTGATTGAGATCTTGTTGAGTATAATTCGTGTCTACCTAAAGCGTGTGTTTCAAGTGTTAAAGCGTGAGTTATTCTATGATATGAGTCTTATTCATGGGATGGTTGGGATAGTGATTAACCACACTTAGGATTTTAATTTATTTGTTTTGTTTATTTTTCATTTTACACCAATTTATACCCCAAATATTATCCATACCCTATATTATTCTTTATCCAAACCTTTGATTTATTGAGATTAGGGATTTGAGCAATCTTAAGTATCGTAGTCGTGGATTCGGCTATGTATTTATGATTTTGTCACCCTTTTTGATATAATATTATTGGTGAAGATTACTTGATCCTATCTTTAGCCTATTCGAGTTAAGGATTTGAGCAATTGCAAGTATCGTGTTCGTGGATTCGATCATGTATTTGTGATTTTGTCGCCTTTTTTGGAATTTGAGATCGATAGAGATTAAGGAGAATGATTAACCCTTAAGCCTACAAACCCTTTTTACCACTTTAGACTTGTTATTCCTTGGCTTTAGTGGGGGAGATGTGTATACTTGCCAAGCTTATGATAGAATATTCGTCACGACTGGACAGTTAAACGATTAGATTTGCTTTTATCAAATTATTTTATTTTACTTCTAATTCGTTGAGTGTTTGGTTGTGTGATTATGACAAAAACGAATACATGCTTAACTATAAAAATAAATCCTAATATCTGTTAGGATACATTTTCATAAGATTAATTCTAAGGTTTACTTGGGGACAAGTAAAGTTCAAGTGGGGGGATATTTGATGAACTCAAATAAGTACATTTTATTACTATCATTTATCCTATTTATTTGACTTGTTTTATTATATTATCTGTGAGAATTGATACGTTAATGTTTACTTTTGTAATTCTTAGGTAAAAACAAGTATTTGGTGAAACTGAGCGATTTTGGACTAATTATGGAGCAAAACAAGCAAGAAGTTAAGAGTCTACTGAAATGGACAAGATCAAGACATTCTGCTCCAGATACGCCGCATCTTGCTTATTACATACGGCGCATCACTATCAAGATTTCACCAGTTTCGATCCAAGATATAAGAGGACATGCGCCGCATCTATTAATGAAGATACGCCGCATCTCAAGGCGGTGTACGAATATTCCTGAATATATTAATCTTGGACCCCACGCGAAGTTAAGTCAATGCGCCGCATCTACTTATTAGATGCGCCGCATCTTACCCTCAGACAGAAACTATAAATACCCCAAAGTCAGACGAGAGAAAGAGTTCGACAGTTTTAGAAGACCGAAGTACAGAAACCCTAGGACGAATTCAGTCGAAGTAGCAGCACAAGACACACCTTGAACGAAGATACAAGAGCTGTAAGAAGGTCCTGCATGTATTTAATTCATTAAGTAGTTTTGTTTTATTGTGTTAGTAAACTTTAATTCATCAGGATTGGTGGCTTGTGTAATGTGACAACGGAAAGGTTGCACTCCCTTAAAACTGCTTTCCCATCAATTAAAGTTTATATGTTGATGTCTTTGGTGACTTTTATTAGTGCATTGATAACCTCTGTGTCTAGCTGAGCGTTGATCGGGTCGCCATGCCTCTGCCCTCGCCTATTTATTAGATCGCCTATGCATTCTATCGTCTGTAGAAAAGTAGGAAGAAAAATAAATAGGATAGTCATAAGTAATCATTAAGGGTTTACTCGCCGATAAGATTAGAACCAACGAGAAAGGACTTAATCTCGGTGCGTTGCATCGAACTATACACTTCATATAAAACTAGCAATAAAACAAGTGACAAGCTACTTATTTATCAGGACAGGCCTTCTTATTGTCTCGAGTATTTATCTGTGTACGTGTGTGCTATTCGCTGATTCGTGCCTATTAGTTTAGTTTATTATTTAATTGCAACCAAATCGTGCCAGTCTCTCAGGCTGAACCCCCTTGCGTTAGATTAGGTTGTATAGCTAACTTAAGATATTAAAATACTGATTAGAATAACTAGATAATACGTTCCACTCTTAGTGATCGACACTCTACTTACCATTATATACATACTGACCGGGTACACTGCTCGTTAAAGTGTGTGTGTTATTGATAAGTCGGCTAAATATAAATTTAAAACTTGAATACTGCTAAAACCACAACGACATACCGTGGGTATAAATTAGAGCACTCGCACGCACGCATCAGGGACATGTGAATGTAGTCTTTTCTTGATCAACAGGATCAATGGGAATTTGGAAATATCCTGAAAAACCATCAAGGAAACAAAAGTACTCGTTCCCTGCTAATCTCTCAAGCATTTGATCCATGAATGGCAAAGGAAAATGATCTTTTCTGGTGGCTTTGTTTAATTTTCTGTAATCAATACATACTCGCCATCCTGTGACAGTTCTAGTAGGAACTAATTCATTCCATTCATTAGTCACAACAGTCATTCCTCCTTTTTTCGGAACACAGTGAACTGGACTCACCCAAGGACTATCCTCGATGGGATAAATGATACCAGCATCAAGAAGTTTGATGATTTCTTTTTTAACAACTTCTTTCATGTTGGGATTGAGTCGATGTTGTCTTTCTACAACGGGCTTTGCATCTTCTTCGAAATTGATTTTGTGTTTACAAAAGTCAGGACTGATTCCTGGGATGTCAGATGTTTTCCACGTAAAAGCTCTTTTATGCTTCTTGAGAACAGAAATGAGGCATTCTTTTTCCTTATCTTTGAGCAACGAAGATATGACTACTGGAAGAAGTGAATTATCCTCCAAGTAAGCATACTCAAGATTTTCGGGAAGTGGTTTCAGCTCAAGATCAGTTGGTGGTTCTTGAAGAGATGTTTTGATTCTCAATTGATCATTAAAAGCGATTTCCTCAAAATCTTTTTCTATTTCTCCTTCTTCAACTTCTGTTTCTTCTTCTTCTTCAAACTTTACTTCCATAAAATCAGCGAATTCTTTATCAAAGTTTGTTTCACTAATTTTTTCTGAAGTAGTCATGCATGGATCAGAATCGTCAAGTAATGCAACCAATTCTTCTTCAGTGACTTCATCGATTACATCAACGTTAAAACAAGTGTCATCACTGGAATATGGATATTGCATTGCTTTATCGATTAAAAAGGTAATTCTATCATCTCCAACTCCAAGATTGAGTTCTTTTCCTTTTACTTTGATGATCGCATCATCGGTGTTTAGGAAAGGTCTTCCTAAAATAAGAGGTACTCTACTATCTTCCTCCATTTCTAAGATCACAAAATCCACAGGAAAAATGAATTTACCAACTTGGACAAGCATATTCTCAGCAATTCCAACAGGATATTGATAAGAATGATTTGCTAATCGAATACTCATCCTTGTAGGTTTCAAGGTATTGATGGAAAGTTTAGAATACAACGAATAGGGCATCAAATTGATACTTTCACCTAAATCGGCTAAAGCATCGCATGTGATGTTGTTTCCTAACGTGCACGGAATCAGAAAACTTCCAGGATCTCCTAGTTTCAGTGGAATTTTGTTTTGAACAATGGCTGAACATTCTTCATTCAGAAAGGTAGCGGATATTTGCTCCAACTTGTTCTTGTTATTAAGAAGTTCTTTCAAAAATTTCCCATAATTGGGCATTCCAGCTAAAACATCAACGAGGGGAACATTGAGTCTAACCTCTTTGATTATTTCAACAAACTTCTTATAACGTTCTTTCATTCTTTCTTTCTTAAGGCTTTGAGGATATGGAATTTTTGGTGAATACGCCTTAACTGGTGGGATGGGTTTGGGTGGTGCTTTTTTGGTATTTTCCTTTTTTGCTTCTTCTTCCTCCTCACTATCATCATCGATGATCGTGGTATCATTTGGATTGGGTGGTGGATCATAAGAAAGACCACTTCTTGTGAATACAGCATTTATATGCTCATTTCGAGTCTGTGGTGGACGATAAGTTTTATCGTTCGATCCAGATGATGTCGGCTTGGGGTTGGTTTGGGTATTACTTGGCAACGAACTAGATGGTCGGGAAGAAATTTGATCAGAAAGTCTACCAAATTTGTTTTCAAGATCTTGAATTGATGCTTGATGATTTTTCTGACCTTGTTCAACCTTGGTTTTGAGATTGAAAAATAGGTTCTTGACAAACTCATTGGTTGATTTTTGAGCAGTTACGAATTCTCTCATCATTTTCTCAAAATCGGATTCTTCTGCTTTTTTGTCAGAGGTTTGTGTGGTTTGATTGTCTACTCGTGGTTGAGAATCACGGTTGTTATCTCTGTGGGAAACTAGAAGGGGGGGTTGAATAGTTTACCGGTTTAAAAACTTCTTTTAAAAAAACTTGTTTTAAAAGTATGCTATTGGAAACTTTGATTCGAACTCTATGTGTAATCAAACAACACCAATATGAACTACGAACTAAGCTACGTAATAATAATAAATAAAAGTAAAGAGTAGAGTTGGAATGATCAAACCGAGACAGCGGATTTATAGTGGTTCGGCTACGAAGCTCTTCTTCGCCCTACTCCACTCCCCGAGTACCACACTCGAGAGTTTCAAACACTATATCAACAACCTCCCTTCAGGCGGAGAAAACCGTACACGTCGCTTATCCTATTACCGACACTAAGCTAGATGTCGAGTGCTAATCTTAGCTAGCACCAATCTACCAAGGTCCACGTGACCAAACACACAAGCCCAATGGCTTCAAGAGATCACCAAGATCTCAACACGATCACAATGATCTACACTCACTTCACTCTACTCAACTAACACTAACCTAATGACCCTTGATCTTCTTGATCAATCACACAAGCCCAATGGCTTCAAGAGATGTTCACTATCTCTATAGATCACACTTGATCTTCACTCTCACTCACAAAAAGGAAATATACTTGATGCATGCTAAGATACAACAAGGTTGTTACAAGTGTTACAAAAACCTATCAACTACAACTCTAGTATCTTCTTGATTACTTGAGTTCTTCTTTTGCTAATGAAGAGGGATGACAACACCTTGTATCAACTTGGATACTTGTGTTCTTCTCTTGCTAGTGAAGAGGTATGAAGAGGATCACTTGAAGGATGATTGGATCACTCTTGAAACAAAGAAAAACTAATCTAATTGACCCTAAGAAGTGAAAGGTGTGAGAGGATTTAACAAAGGGATTTTTCTGTGTGTGAAGGGTGCCTAAAACTGTGAAAGAGGTGGGTATTTATAGGCAAAGAAAATCTGAACGTTACAATTCAAAATGGTACGGACGGCTCCACTAAATGACCCACGGCTCCGTTAAATTTAACGGTACCGTGGAGCCGTGGTAGACTAGGACGCTCCAAATTTTGTCTTTTCTGGTGAAAACTTATTTGGGGAAGGTTGGAGCTGATTTTGGGGGGAAAAATAGCTGTTGTGATTTTCAAACTTATTTTTCCATTAAAACATTTCTTAATATTTCAAAAATAATTTGTCATGTGTATTTTTGAAAAAATGTTTTGTCTCATTTAAAATGTGAATTTTCAAAACATGAATTCACTTCTTTGATCACTAGTTCAAGTTGTAACTTTGTTCAAGAGTGATTTGCGTAGAAACGGGATCTTCCGATTAAAAACTTGTTAACGTTAATTTTAACGTAACGTGAGTTCACATTTTGTCATCCTCAAAACGTGAGTTAATCGAAAAATATAAATAACGTTTTTAGAACATTATTTGCATCAACAATCTCCCCCTTTTTGATGATGACAAAATATAAACTCATTTTAGGTTAAAATTAGTTTTAACAAGTTTTTAATGAGTTTACTCCCATTTCTCCCCCTTTTTGTCAAATCAAAAAGGTGGTTAAGGCTCCCCCTTGATGTGTACTCCCCCTCATTTGGAGAACACAAAGGAATCGAGCAATGGATCGTGCTACAAAACAAAGTTAGACGACAAATATACAATATCTAACAAGTTGCACATAAGACAAATATCCACCCACAAGAAAAATTATGGCTAAGAAGCCAAAATGAAAAGTCCATTACATAAATATAAATTAAATGTCATACATAAATATGACTACATTAGGAAAGCAAATTAAACTAACAAGAAGACACATAAACTTCTAAGGTAACATGAGGCTTCTAGATTTGCTTCCAACTTCAAAAGGGTTCCTAGGTATTTATTTGGAAAGACTAAACATGACTATGTTTAGTTGGATGGGCTATGTGGTGGTGGAGGTGGTAAAATGATGGGTCCTTGTGGTGGTGTGAGGAGGTGTTCAAGGTAGGAGAATTGAAGACTCAATTCATCTCTAAGGCCCATGATAAGGATTTGGTTGTGGTGACAACAAGCACAACTCAAGGTGTGTGGTTGTAGGGGATAAAGGATGGGATGACCCTTTAAAGGTTGAGGTGATGGTGATAGGGAAGATGATGATGTGTTGGTGGTAAGTTCAAAAGGTGATATAGGTGATAGGGCTAGTGTGAGGGCTAAAGGTTGTGGTGTTGGTGAAGATGATGGGGTGAAGGTTAAAGGTGTGTTGGTTCTATAGGTTGTGGAGGATGAGGATGTTGGTTTGGTTGATGTTGCCTTGGATGGAGCATGGGGTGTTGATGAAGCGAAAAGTGTACCGCTTTTAGGGGGTCATTTAAGCCCTAAATCGTATTTATTTGATCAAATATTGCCCTAAATCGTTCCTTTTTTCATTTTAGGTACTTTGGAGAAGAAATCTGGAAAAGGAAGCATTTTGGACGTTTTTGGAGCATAAAAGTGAAGAAAACGACAAAGTCTCAAAATCGGCTGAAAAGTACCTTTGACGGCGTCAGGGATTGCCCTTGACGGCGTCATGGCTTGGCAAAAAAGGTGGACATGAAAAAATACACATGATAAGCCAGAGAATTTTGCATGAAAAATCTGACGGCGTCACCCTTTGAAGTGATCAAGGTCGTCACGGTTTAAATTAAAGAGGGACGGCGTCAAGCCCATTTCTGACGGCGTCAAGCCTTGATAAGCCAGAGCGGATTTTGGAGCACTAAAGAGGGACGGCGTCAGGAAGGCCATCCGGGAACCCTAAAAGCGGCGAGGTGACGGCGTCAGGATCTATAACGTGACGCCGTCAGCCCTTAAACTCTATATATAGTTTTGCAATTTTTTGTCATTAGGGTGGAACTTATTGTGTGTAACTTTGGAGGAGAAACCCTAAGACGAATTTCTGCCATTTTTAAGGGTTTTCATACCCTTGGATCTCCCATGTTTAATTGAAGATAAGTGTTTATTTAATCAATCAATATGTCTATGTGTTGTTTGATTATAACTTGTTCTTGTCTTTTAATTAACATGCTAGGCTAGATTTATCTTGTGTTTGCTTAGATCTAATGAAACCTAACTATTGATTATTGGTTATTAGTGTGTTATTAGTTGTATTGGATGATTGTTCATCGATGTTAGGCTTAAGAAAACTGGCTAACTTCCTATTCGGTAACTTGCTTGAACGTCTTAAGAAACATGAACCAATGCGTACTAAGGTTTTTATGGTTGTATTTAATGCATGAGCGAATTCTAGTGATCCCATGTTAGGAGCTTCCTAGCCGGTTCGACATAGGAGTGAAGTAGGAGCTCATAGAGTTGGGGAAGTACGTACGCCACCCCACAATTGGTATTAAGGAATACACCCGTCATCCATGCAATTAATACACACTAATCAACCAGTAAAAGATAGTTAGGGAGTAAGGAAATCTAAGTAAACACATTTCTCTCCACATAAGTTTCACCACTCTTTTCATTTTCAGTTATTTTATTTTATTTGCATTCGTAGTAATTTGGGTTAGTTGACTAGCAACTAATTTCGCCCACTCCTTCAAACCCGAGATTTTACTTGCTTTCATAAAAAATTATAAAAATACAAAAAGAATCTTCCCTCACCCTTAGACCTACTAAAATAGTTTTTCATACCTAACGAACACTATTCCCTGTGGAGAACGATCAATCCCCCGTACTTACCACTACACTATACTACATCGGTCAGGTACACTGCCTGGTGGGGTTGTAAGCCTCTTGAGATCCCTCGAGACGTACAACCTGTTGTAAGGTTGCAAAACCACGCATCAAGTTTTTGGCGCCGCTGCCGGGGAATAGTTATTGTTTAGGTTGAATTTTTATTTTATTAGGTCTACTCACTAGATTCCTTTCTAGTGAGATTTTTATTTTCTTTTTCTAGTTTTTCTTTAGTCTATCTTTTTTCTTCATTTCTTTGTTCGTAACCATTACCATCTGACATCATGGAAGGTGGTAATATCCTTGATCCCAACAACCCACCACCACAACAACCACCACTACCTCCTAGAGCCCGTACCTTAGGAGACTACTCTCGTCCTAGCCACCATGGCTATCAAAACACCATTGAGCTCACTCAAGGAGCCAATGTCACACCCTTGCGATCCGACACCATCCGGTTGGTGCAAAGCGGATGCGCATTCCATGGACTTCGTTCTGAAGATCCTAATCAACATCTCAAGGACTTTCTCAAAATCGTTGATTCCATAGACCTTGATGTTGCCACTCGAGAGACGACCCGACTGCGTCTCTTTCAATTCTCTTTGCGGGACCAAGCTAGTCAGTGACTAGAGCGTCTACCCGCAGGATCCATCACCTCTTGGGATGATCTCACCACTCGTTTCCTTGCTCAGTTTTTCCCACCCGGAAGAACTACCAAGCTAAGGAATGATATCTTGATGTTCCAACAACGTCAAGGCGAAACCCTCTACGAGGCATGGACTCGATTCAAGGACTTACTCCAAAAAGTCCCTCACCATGGCATGGATACTTGGCTACAAATCCAACTATTTTATGATGGCGTAAACCATCAAACTAGAAGAGCCATAGATTACGCTGCCAATGGAAGGTTGAGCAGGCTCAGTGTCGATAAGTGCTGGGAAGTCATTGAGGACTTAGCACAGTACGAAGAAGAAGAGTGGAAAGACTCAACGTTCTCGGAAGAAGGGATTTTAAATTGCATGAGTGCAACCCAAGAACAGCTGTTCGAAAACATAAAAAGGCAGGTTGAGAGATTAATGAAAGCTGAGACACCTATGGCTGATGAAAATCCCGATGAGTGCGTGAACACAATTGGTAAACATATGTTTCATCAATTCTCACGACAAGATGAATTTGAAGGGATAATGCTAACTTTCGTGAACAACCAAGAGAGACGGATCCAGGAATTAGAGACTCAATTGAAAAACACCCAAGATATGTTCATGGAACTAGCAGAAAAATTTATCGCGAGAATAAAGGAGAAAATTAGGGATGAAGCTTCACACAAAAAGATCGAGAAGATCTTTGAACTCCCGGTCCCTAATGAACCATACAACGAATGGGATGATGAAACCCCTCTCCCCGAGCCTTCACCTTTAAAACCCTCTTATCCATTTGGATCCCCTCGCGAGAAAGAGAATTCTCAAGATCATAGCATTTTCGTGGGAAGCATGGTTGTCACGCTCCCTAACTTTCATGAAGCTAGGAAACGATCTTTTGGCTTTAAGCCAGGCGTGAGAAGAACTCAATTAAAGCACACCCTCATTTCGAAAACCCCCTGGAAAAATTCCTCTCACTCCCTGAATACCTGCCGTGATGGAAATTGGAACCTGAATGAGACGTCAACCGGCCCTTTCCAACATTTTACTACATCCCGTGACAGTAACAAAACATTTGACCCAGGAGGAACTTGTTAACGAGACTAGCTATCAGGGTTATTGACCTTGACTAGCTGCTCCCTTAAAGTACAAGGGGCTCATTTGTAAACTGGCACAAAGTGGTAAATTACGCTGGTCTGACGGCGTCAGACTATGAACGTGACGCCGTCACCCCGTCTGCACAGCAATAATAACTTTACTTCCATCACTTTCATCACAAACCCCACAAACCATATCCACTCCAACCCCACCCACGAATTTTCAAGGTCAAATTCACCGACTTTCGTTACCAATCTCCACGTGGTAAGTAATTCTTATTCATTCTTTTCGCTTTAATTACTCATAGGTTTCTTAAATTTCGAAAACCCCCAACTCATGAAACCCTAGGATTGATTCATGCCTAGAACTCATAATGCCTTTAATTAGTGTTATTTAGCAATGATTAAAGCATTCGATGATTGGCAATCAAATGGGTTTATTCACTAATTGGGTGGCCACGAATTTGAACCATAACCTATGATCCAATCACCCATTTTGCTGCAAAAAGGGGCGTTTGGTTTATAAGCTTGAAGTTTGGATATTGATTTTTCCCTCGTAATTTTGGATTTGAATTCGGTCGAACCTGATGGCGTCACCTAGCAAATGGTGACGGCGTCAGACTTGTCTGATGCTCAACCAATTCTTTGATTCACAAATTAACCCTTTTTGTTCCTCCTTGCTTTGTTCCAGATAATGAGCAAGCGTCAAAGACCTAGCAGAGGGAGTTCTTCTAGATCTCAACAAGAGAGCTTTGGCGACACGGTCCTCAGTTGGGGTGTCTTCGATGACGATGCTGCCACAACTAAATACACCCAATTGCTACAACATAAAGTTGAAAATGGGGCCGTGGTTGATTGGAGTTTTTTTGAGGAGGGAAGGTCTTGAGCAAACCTTTCTCCAAAGCTTTCAGACGGATGAATTTACCGGCCCTCAGTGGGAAAACCTGTTTAGAATTCAAGAGCCGGTCTATGACGAATTGGTATGTGAATTCTTTGCCACTTTTCACTTTGACATGGCCAAGGCAAGGACCGATGTGGGCAGGACCACAATCTATTTTAGGCTGGGGGTGAGCTAAGGACATGCTCGGTTACTGAGTTTGGATGGAGACTTGGGTTGTACAGTCAGCATGCAACCACTCAAGCAGGGTTCATGCCTAGGTTGTTGCATGGAGAAACGATGAGGAATGATTTTAGATGTTCCATGTTCTGGCCGACTATTGGGGATGGGGTGTACACCTCGACTACTGTGGCATCTCAAATCAGGGAGCCTAGAGTTAGGTTGACCCATAGTTGTCTCACCTACAGCTTGACAGGGCGCCACAGCTCTCACCACCGTGTCACTGCTTCAGACCTCTTCTATTTGTACACCATTTACTCTGATGAGGTTTACTGCAACATCCCATTTTGGGTAGCTAGCTTTCTGAATGGTGGAGTTGGGGAAAGGGAAGGAGATAGGATTTATGGTGGGATGTTTATCACCCGGCTGGCCCGATCCTATGGAGTCCTCAGGCCCGAGGTCATGAGGTATTTGAGTGGTGGTGATGCATGTAGGACAGTGAAGGTTAGGTCCCTGAAGCAGATGGAGGTGGTTATGGAGATGCATGATGGGACCTTTATGTGGTATCATCCAGACGGAGCTGAGAGTGATGATGGTGGGGATGATGAGGAGGAGGAGCATCAGCAGCAGTAGCATGGGGGTTATGAGGCTGGTACGGCAGACTACTACCGGCACATGAGCAGAGGGGATTGGCAGGCTCACCAGGGGGCATGGATGGGCCAGGTTGATACTTGGAGGACCCGGGTGGACGAGAGGTTCGACTGGATGTATGATCACACTTTTCGTCAGATGCAGCATTTATCTACGCGTGATCAGTTGGACCCACACCTGCAGATCGACCCTTTCCCGGGACGTGAGCAGGACTACCCACCATATGGGTACTACGGGCATCTCCCTCCTGACTACGACTATCGCCAAGGTCCCCCACCCCAGTGATTATTTGATTTGATGTTTTGATGTTTGAACAATTTAATCTATGGTTGTATGTTTTGGAACAATTTGGTCTGTAATAATTTAGGATAAGGCATCTTTTGGCCTTTAAACATTTGTGACATTGGTTTTCTTTATTGCATGCATGCTTTATTTGTTTCTTGGTGTTTAATTATTTGTTTGTTTGATTTTATTTGTTTCCGTGTGTATGTTTAATTTTTATTACTATTGATTCATGTTCAAAGCTAAATTGTGAAAATGCTTTATTTTGTTTTTAACTTCGTCTTAACTACATATAAAGGTATTTTGCAAAAGATAAGTGTAAGGGAAATCCAAATCGGTTTATTAGAACACAAATAAACATGAATCGTAATAATAATAAATTAACATACATATTAGTAATCGTTTGAGTCAAATGCTTGTATCGAGTCATAATGATATTTTGCAGGAATTCCAGGAAGTAAGGTATAGGTTTTTCCAGAAATTTTCTGGAAACTTAACATGAGAATTCTGTCAGATCATTTCTGACGGCGTCAGGCTTTACAACCTGACGGCGTCAGGTTTTAATCTTCTGAAATTTTTGAAAGTTTTGTTTTCATAAAAAGTTTTTACTAAATCTCTAACTTATAATCTCCAGGAATCTGCAAAATTATCATTCCACAAGCATTATATCCTTATATATAGAATTTATCCCGCCGATGTTATGCAGGTTTTCGTGTTTGTTTTCTCAGGTTTAACAGGTTATTTTGGACAAGGAAATGTATGTGGAATCAAGCTTATGGCGATGCATTAGTCATGGAGCTTCAACATTACTTTGGAAGAAGATCTAACCATGTTACTTCATTATCCACCGAGCGAATCAGGGGAGTATTTGATTTCATTCTTTTACCTTATTTACTTTTACATCTTGTTATTTGAACATTGGGGACAATGTTCATCTTAAGTGTAAGGGGGGGGGGGGGTAAAATACGATACTTTAGAGAATGCTTTTACGCTTGATTTTTGTTTGTTTAATAGTAGATGTGTAATAAAACTGAGAGAAATACCTGTTAGGGCAATTTTAGTGCCAAATTGAAATTTTTTTACAACATATAGGAGTGAAACTTTGATCTTAATGAGCGTCTCACGGATAGGAGTTATATGACTAGCACAAAAAACCGTACCACTAAAAAATTTTCCACCCCCAAATATGTGAGGTTCGCCCCTAGAATTGATAGGAAAAGCATTTATGCTATGATGTGTGTACCGGCAGCACTTAGATTCTAGAACTTGCGTTAGGACCATTTCGAGGCCACAAGTGAGACTACATTCGTGTAGTTAGATTTACTACATGATAAGAGGCATTAGGATTAACCTATTGTTTTACACCTGTGTTTTTGTTATAATTACTTTGGCTATATTGGTCAAGTAATTCTCCCACACCCTTTGCGTTGTACTCATTTTTAGTACACGATACCCCTAGTACACCCCTCAGAGCCTATCTTTTCGTTTCGACCTTTAAGCATTTTACTTAAAGGAAGAATTTGTTTACACCCCACATAAATGTACACCCAAATCGCCTTAGCCTACCTTGTATGCACTCATTTTTAGTGCATTATTGTGACAACATTTGTTTAAACCCAAGTTAATTATCTAATTGATTACATGGTTGCTAAGTCGAGTCATATCCTTGTACATATTGTTTTGGGACGATTGGGACTTATGGGTAAAGTACTAGTGTAATGGAGTAATGGGGAAGAACATCATTTATTACCCCCATATGTACGTTAATATTTTAAAGTACTCCAAATGTTTCGATTATCTTAATTCGAGTCATTAGAATAGTTAATTGTAAAGTTATGTAAAAATTCAAGTGTAAGGGGATGCCACGCCCCTATGATGTATTATTTTGGATGGTAGGGCAAGAGTGTATGAAAAAAAAAAAAAAAAAAAAAAAAATCGAAAAAATCAAGAAAAATACAAAAATAAAAATGAGAAAAAGAAAAATAGAAAAAAACATACGGACTACCATCCCGTTTTATTTTATGTTTATTTTATGTTTTTGTTATTTTCTTTCATTAGCTTAAGTCGAGTCTAGTCTTGGCTTAGCAACGCCATATTGTACTTGTAATCAATCAAGATCTTTAACTCGCCACCAGTAAAATATCCCTTATCCAACAAAACCGTGTTTATCATATCCCTACACCTCATGTTATAACCCATTCAAAAGCCCTCTTTGATAGTTTATCTTAGGTGCTTACGCCTAGTGGAGGAGGTTTTTGATCCTTGCCCAAGCCTATGGTAATATATTTGCTATGACAGGTAGTGAGAGATATTATCCGTTTTCATTTATGAGATTTATTTTGATGACACCTGAGAGATGTGAGTATCTAAACACTACTTGTGAGGTGCTAGTTTGTAATCTCCGTGCTTATTATGATTAAAGTGGAACGACTATTTGTTGTAATTACTTTTATATTAGCGTTAAATGACCCCTAACTTGTATTTTGATTAGAATAAAAGCGCATTTGCTTGAGGACAAGCAAATCTCAAGTGTAAGGGTATTTGATGAAGCGAAAAGTGTACCGCTTTTAGGGGGTCATTTAAGCCCTAAATCGTATTTATTTGATCAAATATTGCCCTAAATCGTTCCTTTTGTCATTTTAGGTACTTTGGAGAAGAAATCTGGAAAAGGAAGCATTTTGGACGTTTTTGGAGCATAAAAGTGAAGAAAACGACAAAGTCTCAAAATCGGCTGAAAAGTACCTTTGACGGCGTCAGGGATTGCCCTTGACGGCGTCATGGCTTGGCAAAAAAGGTGGACATGAAAAAATACACATGATAAGCCAGAGAATTTTGCATGAAAAATCTGACGGCGTCACCCTTTGAAGTGATCAAGGTCGTCACGGTTTAAATTAAAGAGGGACGGCGTCAAGCCTTGATAAGCCAGAGCGGATTTTGGAGCACTAAAGAGGGACGGCGTCAGGAAGGCCATCCGGGAACCCTAAAAGCGGCGAGGTGACGGCGTCAGGATCTATAACGTGACGCCGTCAGCCCTTAAACTCTATATATAGTTTTGCAATTTTTTGTCATTAGTGTGGAACTTATTGTGTGTAACTTTGGAGGAGAAACCCTAAGACGAATTTCTGCCATTTTTAAGGGTTTTCATACCCTTGGATCTCCCATGTTTAATTGAAGATAAGTGTTTATTTAATCAATCAATATGTCTATGTGTTGTTTGATTATAACTTGTTCTTGTCTTTTAATTAACATGCTAGGCTATATTTATCTTGTGTTTGCTTAGATCTAATGAAACCTAACTATTGATTATTGGTTATTAGTGTGTTATTAGTTGTATTGGATGATTGTTCATCGATGTCAGGCTTAAGAAAACTGGCTAACTTCCTATTCGGTAACTTTCTTGAACGACTTTAGAAACATGAACCAATGCGTACTAAGGTTTTTATGGTTGTATTTAATGCATGAGCGAATTCTAGTGATCCCATGTTAGGAGCTTCCTAGCCGGCTCGACATAGGAGTGAAGTAGGAGCTCATAGAGTTGGGGAAGTACTTACGCCACCCCACAATTGGTATTAAGGAATACACCCGTCATTCACGCAATTAATACACACTAATCAACCAGTAAAAGATAGTTAGGGAGTAAGGAAATCTAAGTAAACACATTTCTCTCCACACAAGTTTCACCACTCTTTTCATTTTCAGTTATTTTATTTTATTTGCATTCGTAGTAATTTGGGTTAGTTGACTAGCAACTAATTCCGCCCACTCCTTCAAACCCGAGATTTTACTTGCTTTCATAAAAAATTATAAAAATACAAAAAGAATCTTCCCTCACCCTTAGACCTACTAAAATAGTTTTTCATACCTAACGAACACTATTCCCTGTGGAGAACGATCAATCCCCCGTACTTACCACTACACTATACTACATCGGTCAGGTACACTGCCTGGTGGGGTTGTAAGCCTCTTGAGATCCCTCGAGAGGTAAAACCTGTTGTAAGGTTGCAAAACCACGCATCAGGTGTAGTGAAAGAAGATGATGATTTGGTTGAGGCTATGGGTGTATGTGTATCATCATCATCATCCAAGGTGAGATCAATGAAAATTGTCTCTTTGGTGTTTGGTGAGATTTGTGATGTGTGAGTACTCTTGATCCATTGATCAATTTGAGTGGTTTCATTTGTTGGTTTGATGTAGAATTTTTGCTTCTTGAATACCCTTGATCCCATGATGGTGATATGGTGAGTGTGAAGGTGTAAGGATGGGTGTAAGGATGGCAATGCATAATGTTAGCTTAAATAGCCAAAACATAAGCATGCAAGTTTGAAATGTTGGATTTGGGGATTTGGGTGCACGGGAATCAGGTTATGGTTGCAGTTTTTCTGGGAAAAGAAGTCAAAAAGTGGAAGAGAATAGCAGTTTTCGTCTTTCAGAGGCACGACAACATTAAAGGTGCTACGGCACCACTAAATTTAGTGGAGCCGTGGCCTATTTAATGGAGCCGTGGGCTCTTTTGACCTTCTTTCCAGGTCTGCAGGTTTTAGGCAGCCTAAATGGGGAAATTTCTGGGGAATCCATTGGCTGCAAATCTCAAAGCCTCAAATTACTAAACACATAGAATTCCTAAAGCTAGTTTCAACTAGCAACTAACTTGATCATGTGATCATCTATGTATTTAGGCAACTATTAAGCATGCATGAGTTCAAACATTTTTAACATCTAGTGCATGTAATAAAATAAACTAACATGCAAGATAAAGCAACATGAGGATTAATTAACAAGAGAATTAATCATGTTCAAAGGAAACACATCAAGCAAGTTAATGTATTAGGCAACAATGCCACAAACTATTAGTAGTATTTTAAGCATAATACTTATATTAATAATACTACTTAAGTTATTTCCATCTAATCCTTTCTTTTCCCCAACTTCTTAATTTTGTTTCCAAGCCCTTTGATCGCCTTGCCGATGGACTTGAATCCCCCGATAGTTTGCTCATGCATCTCCACTTGTCTATTGTACATTGTGGTTTGTCAACTCATCTTGTGGGATAGATTTACCATCCCATTTTCGAGGTCGGTTGTACGTCGAAATGATGAGGTATCAAGGTTACGAAAGTAGGTGTCGGGAGAAGGGATTTGAGAGCTAGAAGTTCCTTCTTCGTTCACCTCATCATCATCCTCATCCATGGGTTCAGATGATGATTCGTGACTGAAGGAGGAGGACGAATGGGGAATATCGGAAGTGGATTTACGACCACGTTTGGACCCTTTGTCCTTACGTTGCTTTGTGCGACGTTGTGGTCCACCAAGCGGGTGCATAACTGGATTGACTAGGACATAGTCAACACTTTGAAGATGTGGGAAATGTTCCATGACCCACCTGAATAAACGAGTAAGCAACATGCCGTATGGCATGAGCTCATCGGACCGACGATGAATGTTGGCCATCCGTTTGACCATGTAGTATGCGAGGTTGAATGGTTCCTCGATACTAAGACAGTAGAGCATAAGGGCAAGACTTGCCGATACATGATCACGGTTGCCCGCTAGGCTTAACACATTTTCACGTAGAAGAAGTTCCCAACTTCTAAGGTCGGGACGGAGTTCCCTGAGGTAGATTTTGGATGGGTCGAGAAAGACAACGGATCCATCACGTTTTTGGTACGTGTTGGCAACTCGAGGAATTTGGATAATTTGTTTGATTACCTCAATGTCGGGAATTTGGGTACTATAGGCACCTTCTATCTCAACATTGTAGTAAAGAGACTCTAGAGAATGGTCGTTGGTGTATGCACACTGACCATATGAGGGAACACCAAGAATTTCACCAAACTGAGTGACAGACAAGGTGATATTTTGGTGTTGAATCCAAAAGTCAAGAAAGACGTTTCCGTCAGAGTCAGTGTAGGTACGAACACGACTGTAAAATTCGAGAACTAAAAGGGGACATATTTGATCGTTTATTGTGTATAAACCATCGAACCGAATAGAAGGGAAACAAGCACCGACTCTATCTGACATGACATAAAGTGCATCGACAACACGTCCTTCGTGTATGTATCGTGTTAGCACTTTGGAAAAATAAGCCTTTTGTTCATCAGTAATGTTTGGGTTTTCAAGTGTTTCAATGATGTATTTTCGGGTTAATTGATAATCATTCCGAGGCATTGTTCGTCTACAAAAAAAATATTTTTGTATATGTTAGTTCGTTGCATTTTAATGATTATACTTCTAGTGTGTGTGCCTAAATGCAAACAATGTGGAGGTGCGGCAATCTCGACTCTAAGATTATCCTAAAGAGATTACCCAAACGCTCCTAACTTCATTTTTGCTCAATCAAATATGTCAAATGATACATATCAATTATGTACTTCGAGCCATATTTGAGAGAACATGTATGCATGCAAAAACGTTTTTAATTTGCATCAACAATGCATGAAAAAGGTTTCATGATCCTAGACTTGTGAAGTTTTTTGAAAAATGATCGAATTGGGGTGTTTGGCAAATGCCTCAACATGGTGCCAACAAGCTTTAAGATTGAAAAGCTTTAATGCAGAACGTTCCTAATCCAATTTTAATCATCCTAAACATGATTCCATTACAAATAATCAATCATAATCCGAATTTAGTGATTAATTTCGGATTAGGTTTTGCAACATAAATGGGTTTTTGGAAATCCTAGGTTTAGGGAATCATGTGAATACTACATTGTCTAATCTTAGTCTTAATTTCACAAGGGTTTAACTAATTTTGAAAATCCCCAATTCGGATTTATACTCAAGAACCAACCCTAGACTCAAATTAAAAGAAAATAAGAGTGAATTGCTTACAATTGATGATGTTGTGGTTAGGATTTGTTAATTCCAATGCCTCAATCTTGATTTGTGATGAACTCAAATAAGTACATTTTATTACCATCATTTATCCTATTTATTTGACTTGTTTTATTATATTATCTGTGAGAATTGATACGTTAATGTTTACTTTTGCAATTCTCAGGTAAAAAAAAGTATTATGTGAAACTTGGCGATTTTGGACTAATTATGGAGCAAAACAAGCAAGAAGTTAAGAGTCTACTGAAATGTACAAGATCAAGACTATTCTGCTCCAGATACGCCGCATCTTACTTATTACATACGGCGCATCACTATCAAGATTTCACAAGATATTATCCAAGACGGCAAAGGACATGCGCCGCATCTAAGAATGGAGTTACGCCGCATCTTCTGGCGGTGTACGAATATTCCTGAATATATTAATCTTGGACACCACGCGAAGTTAAGTCAATGCGCCGCATCTACTTATTCAATGCGCCGAATCTTACCTCAGACAGAAACTATAAATACCCCAAAGTTAGACGAATTTCGGGGACCTTGGACTTTAGACTTTTGTTACGTACGATATACGAAGTACAGAAGCCCTAAGCCGAATTCAGACGAAGTAGCTGCACAAGACACACCTTGAACGAAGATACAAGAGCTATAAGAAGGTCCTGCATGTATTCAATTCATTAAGTAGTTTTGTTTTATTGTATTAGTACACTTTAATTGGTCAGGATTGATGGGCTTGTGTTATGTTATCATTCACTTCAACTCCCCTTAAAATTGCTTTCCCATTAATTAAAGTTTATATGTTGATGTCTTTTGTGACTTTTATTAGTGCATTGATAACCTCTGTGTCTAGCTGAGCATTGCTTGGGTCGCCATGCCCCTTCCTCGCCTGTTTATTAGATCACCTATGCATTTTATCGTCTATAGAAAAGTAGGAAGAAAGATAAATGGGATAGTCATAAGTAATCATTAAGGGTTTACTCTCCGATAAGATTAGAACCAACGAGAAAGGACTTAATCTCGGTGCGTTGCATCGAACTATACACTTCATATAAAACTAGCAATAAAACAAGTGACAAGCTACTTAACTATCAGGACAGGTCTTCTTATTGTCTCAAGTATTTATCTGTGTATGTGTGTGCTACTCGCTGATTCGTGATTATTAGTTTAGTTTATATTTAATCACAACCAAACCGTGCCAGTCTCTCAGGCTGAACCCCCTTGCGTTATGTTGACATAAATAATGCCTAAAAACATTATTCATATCTCTATGTTTTAATGATCACAAAATATAAACTCATTAAACATAAACTTATCAAATAAACAAGTATTTAGTTGTAAATATTCACTTCTACAACTTAATCACTTAAGGTATGAATAAACAAGTGCTTAATGCATTATATGATCAAAGGAACATTTTCTTAATAACTAGATTTTTTATAAAACATCAAAAACATTTTATATATTTTTGAAAAACATTTTTGGCATTAAATAAAAATGTTTAATCTTTTATAAAAATGTGAATTCAAATTTTTAACCAAAATCAGTTAAAATGTTCCAGAAAAACCTTCCCCACAAAAGGACAAAATTGGCCAACGGACAGAAGGGGCGGTCCCCTTAATTTTACTAGGCGGCCCCCTTAATTATTAAGGGGACCGCCCCCGCTCCAGTAGACTTCCAGCTGTCCAATTTTTCTCCTATAAATACCAGTCTTCTCCTGGACTTTTACTCACCTTTTGCACACTAAAACTTTCTGTTTTAAATCACATTTCATATCTTCAAAATCCTTTGATCATATAATCTTAAGCTTTGGTTTCTAAGTGATCCAAGCTTCCTCCATTCAAGTGCAAAAGAAGAATACTCCTTCAACAACTAAAGAAGAAGTATTGCAACTTAGATACCTAAGTTGTTTGTGTCATTACATATATTTGTATATAAGTTGTGTATTGTTATTAGATAGTTGTGTGTATATTTATTTGGGATAGGTTAGTGTGTAAGTAGAGAAGTTGTGAAGAAGTTGTGTTGTTAAAGTGTGTAAGTAGTGAAGGTGTGAAGAAGTAGTAGTGAACATAGGTTGTGGTTAGTCGTGAAGTGTCGTGAAGAAGTTGTGAAGAAGTTGTGAAGAAGTCGTGAAGAAGTTGTGAAGAAGTCATGAAGAAGTTGTGAAATAGTCGTGAAGAAGACGGTGTGATTAAGTCGTGTTTAAGTTGTGAGATTGGTTCTAGCTACGATTAGAACTCGACATCTAGCTTTGTGTCGTTAAGCCGGTGTAAGCTAAAGTTGTGTAAGGTTTCTCCGCCATAAGGGAGCTTGTTGACATAGTGAAGAAAACTCTCGAGTTAGGTGCTCGGGGAGTGGAGTAGGGCAAGGAAGGTGTCCTTGTAGCCGAACCACTATAAATCTCTTGTCTCTCGGTTAGATCTTTCCATCTCTAGCTTTTATTTCATTTTATTACCTTACTTGCATTACTTAGTTATATTTACTTATATACGTATTGTTCATATTGTTCAAGAATTGAGATCACATAAATTCGAATCTAAGTTTTAAAAAAAGAAAATAAAAGTTTTCACAATAAATTATTAAAAGGACATAAAACTATTCAACCCCCCCTTCTAGTTTTCCACAATTGGTATCAAGAGCCACGTCAAACAAGATTTTTAAAATTAACTGTATTTTAAAACTTGAAACGATCTATGGAATCTTTAAAATATTTAGAAGGGCAATCTATGCAAAGACCACCACTACTTTGAAAGTGATGGTTTTCTTTATTGGAAAAATAGATTCGAAACTTATGTGAAATCAAAGGATCTTGATCTTTGGCATGTTATTACCTATGGTGATTTTCCTCCTATTCAATATAATATCCTAACTAAATTAGATGAAATTGTACCTTTTGAAAAACAAAATGATGATTTAAAAAGGAAACTAGCAAAAAATAATGAAGCTAAAATGGTTATTTATAATGCGTTACCACGCAAAGAATATGAAAGAATTTTTATGTGTCAAACCGCAAAAGATATTTGGGACTCTTTACTAATCACTCACCAAGGTAATAGTCAAGTCAAAGATAATAAAATAGATCTTCTTGTACAACAATATGAACAATTTACAATTCCTGAAGAGGAATCTATTGATAATGCATTTGCTAAATTTAACACAATCATCACAAGTTTAAAAGCACTTGATGAGACTTTTTCTAGCAAAAATTGTGTAAGGAAATTTCTTAGGGCATTACATCCGAAATGGCGAGCAAAGGTCACGGCAATTGAAGAGTCAAAGAACTTGATGACGTTATCACTTGATGAGCTTATTGGCAACTTAAAGGTTCATGAAGAAATTATAAAAAGGGACTCGGAAACGGTCAAGAGCAAGAAAGATCAAATCAAGTCTCTCGCGCTAAAAGCCAAAAAGGAACTTAGTGATGACGATGATTCAAGTGACGAGAGTGAAGACGAAGAATATGCAATGGCCGTTAGAGAATTCAAGAAATTCTTCAAGAGACGAGGAAGATTCACGAGACAACCGCGAGATGAAAGAAGATCGCTACAAAGAAATAGAAATGATAACTACGGGAAAAGAAAGTGCTTTAGATGTGGAAGTCAAAACCATCTCATTGGCGAATGTCCAAAGCCACCGGGTTACGATTACGAAAGCGCATTTGTTAGTGGAACATGGAGCGATAGCGACAAAGATGAAGCGGACAAAGCAAAAGACGAAAAGTGCCTTGTAGCTCAAGCCACCGATGAAATATGTCTAGGAATAAATTTGGAGCCCAACGAATGGATTAAGGATAGCGGTTGCTCAAAGCACATGACGGGAAACCGGAAGCTATTCTCCTCCTACAAGGCATACAACGGAGGTAACGTTATTTTCGGTAGTGATTTTCGTGGAAAAATCATTGGCAAAGGTACGATCTCTCAAGACTCCCTAACTATTGAAAATGTTGAGCATGTAGATAACTTAACATATAACTTGCTTAGTATAGGACAAATATGCGATAATAAGTGTAGGGTTACTTTTACAAGTAAAAATAGCGAAATAGTTAAGGACGGAAAGGTCATAGGTAGAGGAGTTAGGAAAGGTGGCGTATATGTTATGAAGCTAGGAAATAAACCGGAAGATAAAATATGTCTAGCAACCTTAGATGAAAACTCTACATTGTGGCATAGAAGATTAGGTCACGCAAATATGCAACAAATACAATCCCTGGCCTCTAAAGAATTAGTTAGAAACTTGCCTAACCTAAGATATGACCAACACTTTTGTGATGCATGTAAAATAGGAAAGCAAGCACATGCTAGTCACAAAGCTAAGAATATAGTCTCCACCACTAGATGCCTAGAATTATTACACATGGACCTTTTTGGTCCAACCGCTGTGCGGAGTTACGGAGGTAATCGTTATACCTTAGTAATTGTAGATGACTATTCACGATACACGTGGACTAGTTTTTTAAGTGATAAAACCGAAGCCTTTAATAAATTTGAAATTTTTAGTAAAATGATTCAAAATAAATTAGGATGTTCTATAGTATCAATTAGGACGGACCATGGTCGGGAATTTGATAATGAAGTGCAATTCGGAAAATATTGTGATTTAAATGGGATATGTAACACCCCGACCCGACAAGGGTAAAGATATCACAATAATGGATTCACATCAGATCAAAACAAAGCATACATTTTCAGTAATACAAAAATCTCAAGGATTACAACTGAAATACTGAATCTACAAGGTTACAATTGAGAACTTCCAAAAACAACTACTTCTAATTTATGTTATCTTCTAGTCAACTCTAATCCAGAATAGCTATCCAATCTTCTAAGTCCAAAGATATACTCTCCACTCATTCCCAGCTTCCTACTAAAACCTGCCGCAGGAAAAGAAATGCGGCTGAGCTACGAGAGCTCAGTGAACAGATATAACGATAACAAAAGCAGTAATAGAGAGTAGTACAAATACAATCAAGAATACAGATCATACCGATACAAATCAAAGCGAAAGGAGTAAGGAACGGAATAAGGACAAAAGAAAAGAAATAAGGAAAAGGAAACAATAAAGTTATAGAATAAGGGAAAAACAGAAATCTGTCACGAGCCCAGATAACAGATTATGCCATAGCATAACAATATAATAAAACAAACCTGTGTAGAGTGATCAGCTCCCAGACAATGTGAAAGACGTGTATCGCACACACCATCAGTCACCAGATATAATAACAGAAAGCATATAACATAAACAGAGACAGATCAAATCTAGAGTGCACCCATACGCCCCACAGATAATTCAATAATCATAATATAATGGCCATAGCAGATAATAAATAAGGGACGGGACAGGTCATCACTCTCCTGCCCTAGAGTCATGTCAGAGGTGCGTCAATGACATGGACATGAAACCCTCATGCCTAGTGATTGGCTCGGACATCAGACTGTAGGTCAAAGGTCAGATGTACTATCAAAATAATCAAAGGTCATATCTTAAGGGTACATGGCAAAAGGTTCATGTCAAACAGTTTAGAAATAAAGGTCAAAGGTTCCAATCAAAGTTTATCAGATTAAGTTTTATATCAAAGTTTAAGTTCAGATTAAAATATTATATCAAATGGTTTAGAAGATGATATCAAAGGTTCATAATTAAGAGTTCATTGCAAAAGTTCATTTTAGAATTTCCTGTCAAAAGTTCATTGAAAGCATTCCTTTAATAACGGTTTTCAATAAAATGGTCTTTCAGAATAGTTTTCATAAAAACATTCTTTAAAACTAGTTTTCACCAAAGTTAACAACTGTCATACAAAATAGTATCATATCACCATTCATAATCATTCTTTTAAAATAACTTATTTTTCTCAAAACATTTCCAAGTCATAATTTAAAAGATTTTCGCATAACAGATTTTCATATCAGGGGTCGTAACAACAGGGAATCATGAAAAAGGTTCAGAGCAAAGAGGATTATAATAAGGACATCAATTCAGAAGTATAACAAGTCAGAACATGAAAGAGATCATAAAAGGCTCACAAAACAAAGGAATCACACGGAAGGTTCACAAACAGAAGGGAACATAGCAATGGTACAGGGAATCCTAATAAGGAAAATGAAAAACTGAATAAAAGGGAATGAAACGCCCTTACTGAAAAAGGACAGAATATCTGTACCTTATTAGCAGTGCAGAAAAATAAACAAGTACATGAATACTGAACAGATCAAGGCTTCTCCTTCTTCGCACCTAAAGGAGTAGAAGACGGAATTACAAAGGATTCCAATTCAGATTATTACTATTTCAGATTAAGTTAAACCCTTATTATTATGGAATAATAATATATTTTATCAAGTTACAAAAGTCTAGGTTTAATTATGACATGTTTACATAGTTTAGGGTTCTAATTGTAATTCCATTAATTTAATGGTCATTTGTGAAAATACTTTCAAGTTACAGAATTATACACTCATTTTATTCAGAATTACATTTTATCCCTTAAGTTTCACAATTTACAGATTACACCCCTTTAGTTACATAATTTACAAAACCAACCTTATAATTACATATTTTACAAACTAAACCCTACAATATCCATATTTACCAACCAAGCCTATTATATTTCAAATTTACAGAATATACCATCAGAAGTTAGTACATTACATATTTGACCCCTCAGAATTCAGAATTTACTTATTTAGCCCTTTAAGTTTACACAACATATATATTAAATCATAATTTCATAACAATTACATAATTAGCCCAAAAATCCTCAAAATTACACAACAACCTTTTTATATCAGTATTAACACAAAACAACTTCAGAATTTCAGATTTACACTTTTGGTCCCTCACTTTTAAATTATTTCCATTCGAAACCCTAATTTCCCATTAATTCATTATTATGCAATATTTACACTTAGGACCCCAAAGTTATATTTTTCCCACATTCCTACAGATGTATATGATCTTACAAAAATATCCCAGAAGTTTCAAAGTTGGCAAAACAGGTCCTTATACATTTTACTTCAAATCGGTTAGACTTTTTAACAACAATTAGAAACCCTACTTTTTACCAATCATTGAACCATCATTAATTCATCATTAAAACACCTTAAATGATCAGATATTCATCCAAGAAATCAAACCCTAGAAGCCACGATTTCCTTTTATTTTATTTCTTTATTTTTCTAAAATCCGGTTTTATCAATAATTAACCACGTTAATTTTAAGCTTCTAAAAATCAAAACCATATTTTTCCCAGATCATATGACTCATAAGGAACCCACGAAAAATAAAGAACATGCCCAGAAAATTCGTTTAACATATATTGCATATTTACGTACGTTTTAGACATTAAAATTACAACGACTTGATTTAGGCTACTATAATTCGATCTATCATTTTTCCCAGGTCTAATACATCATAAGAGGTCTAAATAAAATAGCTATCATGTGCAGAAATTCAGATTTGATGTGGTCGAATTATTTAGATCGCTTAGGGTTTATGTGTTTAGTCGGTTTTATGTTTTGGAGAATAAAATAAAGGATTTGGTTTTACCTCTTGAAACCGACTTATGAGGGGGCATAAAATCAAGAATTTCGGCCCATGATATCCAGAATTTATTTGGGTTGATTTGCTCAATATTTCCTTACTTTATTTTATATATTGTTTAGTTAAAAGAATTTAAAACATGATATTGATTTAATTATATAATTTTCGGAATTATAAATAAATGTGTATGTTAATTTTTGAATATTTATAATGATGTAACATTGTCCCAGAAATTATTTTGTTTCAGATATAGTTCGATTTCAGAGTTTTGGAATTATTTTTGGAATTTTATAAATTGTTTAATAAGGTTTTATGTTATCAGGGGTAAATTGGTAATTTTATGCGTTATCTGAATTTCAGGTATTATAGTTAATCTCACAATTTCTCCGCTCCTCGCACTCCACAATCAAATGGGGTAGTAGAAAGAAAGAATCGAACCTTACAAGAAATGAGTAGAACAATGCTAAATGAACAATCTATCCCACAAAAATTTTGGTGCCATGCCGTAGATACATCAACATATATAATAAATAGAGTCTCAATTAGGAGAATATTAGGAAAAACCCCATATGAGTTATTAAGAGGTAGAAAACCTAATCTAAACTACTTTAGGGTATTCGGGAGCAAATGTTTTATTCTCAATACAAAAGATTACCTTACTAAGTTTGATCCTAAGTCGTACGAAGGAATCTTTCTAGGATATTCAAAAAATAGTAAAGCATACATAATACTTAATAAACACACTATGAAAGTAGAAGAATCCTTAAATGTAACATTTGATGAAACTCCACCACCACCTAAGACATTGCCCCTAGAAGATGATGACCTAGTTGAAGAAGAAGCTATTGAGGTTAGTAAAATTAAACCCTTAGGTGATGATAATGAAGATATAATATTAGGTGAAGACGAAATAGTAAATGTTAAGGAATCTAAATCACACCCATTGGATAATATAATAGGAAACTTAAATCAAAGAACCCTTAGATCACAAGCTCAAGATAAAAATAACTTCTTTTGTTTCCTATCAACTATAGAACCTAAAAATGTAAATGAAGCATTAAAAGATGAAAGTTGGGTTATGGCTATGCAAGAAGAACTAAATCAATTTAAGACTAATGACGTTTGGGAACTAGTCCCAAATCCCATGAACATGACCATCATAGGAACTAAGTGGGTTTATAGAAATAAGTTAGATGAAAATGGAATAGTTACTAGGAACAAGGCTAGGTTAGTTGCCCAAGGATATAATCAACAAGAAGGAATAGATTATGATGAAACTTATGCCCCCGTAGCTAGATTAGAATCTATAAGAATACTACTTGCCTATGCATGCGCCCTAGATTTTAAGTTATTTCAAATGGACGTGAAAAGTGCATTCATTAACGGTTTTATCAATGAGGAGGTATACGTGGCACAACCTCCAGGATTCATTGACTTCGCAAAACCTGATTATGTTTATAAACTCAAGAAAGCTTTATATGGACTCAAACAAGCTCCCAAGGCTTGGTATGATCGATTAAAGACATTTCTTATTAAACATGATTATGCCATGGGAATGGTAGATAACACTCTTTTCACGAAAAAGAAAAGCCCAAATCTCATCATTGTCCAAATATATGTCGACGACATTATATTCGGATCGACTTGTCAGGATATGTGTGATGAATTCGCCAAAATCATGCATGATGAGTTTGAGATGAGTATGATGGGTGAACTTAATTTCTTCCTAGGATTACAAATAAAACAATTAGAAGATGGAATATTTTTTAATCAATCTAAGTACATTAAGGAAATGCTTAAGAAATTTGGATTAGAAGACTCTAAGCCCATGAAGACACCAATGTCTACGGAAGTAAAACTCACAAGAGATGAAGAGGGTGAGTCCGTAGAAAACACTAAGTATAGAGGAATGATAGGTAGTTTACTATACTTAACGGCAAGTAGACCGGATATCATGTTTAGTGTCTGCCTTTGTGCTCGCTTTCAAGAGGATCCCAAAACCTCTCACCTAGAAGCGGTTAAGCGTATCTTCCGATACATTAAAGGCACTATACACTTAGGATTATGGTATCCTAAGGGATCGGGCATAGAAACCATCGTCTATGCGGATTCGGATCATGCGGGAGACTATACGTTAATGGGATGTTGTCTAACATCTTGGTTCTCGAAGAAGCAAACCACTCTTGCTATTTCTACCACAGAAGCCGAATATGTAAGCGCTGGAAAGGCATGTCAACAAGCACTATGGATGAAACAAGCTCTCGTAGATTATGGCATTAGGTTAGATGACGTCCCAATTATGTGTGATAATAAAGGTGCTATAGATTTAAGTAAGAATCCCGTTCAACACTCTAGGACTAAACATATAGAAATACGCCACCACTTCCTCCGCGATAACGTTCAAAAAGGAAACATATCTATAGAAAAGGTTGCATCGGAAGATAACTTAGCAGACATATTCACTAAGCCCCTTAAGCGTGAACTCTTTAACCACTTACGTTTAGGCCTAGGAATGATGGAACAAATTGACTGAATTTTCTGCATTTTTGGTAAAATTTTTTCTTCAGATGGGCGGACCCCTTAATGTTATAAAGGCGGTCCCCTTAATTATTAAGGGGACCGGCCATCTGACGGTAACATTTTTTTCTGTTTTTCTCCCATCTGAGTCTAGGAATCTGTTTTGCACAAAATAAAAGATTGGGATATTTCTTTGCATAAACATATTTATAAACAAAACCCAATCTATTTTCTACAAATCATTCTCACATCTAGGAAAACACATTTTTCTTACATTGTTGAATAATGCTAAAAACATTTTTTTTCATGCATAAAGATCTCACATGAATTGTCAAAGTATATAATCTAATATATACATCTTTGATATTCATATATTGAGCTAAATCAAATCAAGGAGACCTTGGATTGTTTCTTAGGAAATTTTTGCATTTAGAAGTCGAAACAATCACATCTCCACATTTGTTGCATATAGGCACACACTAGGACAAGCTTATTAATCACATCCTCACAATTGTTCCATCATCTATTCCCCATTTAGTTTCTAGTGCCTTTGCTTCATTACCCTTGCCTTAGATGATTAGGTTCCTTAATTCTCTTAATTGCTAGGCATTTATTATTGCTTACTTATTTATTTGTCTTATATGCCATGTATGCTTAATATGTTTTTCTATTGCCTCAAAGAGTGGGACTTGCCTAAAACCAAAAGCTCAAAACATAGCTATCCTCACCTATTTCTGCAGAAAAAACCCATTTCTGGAACCCAGAAAGGTACCAGATGGGCGGCCCCCTTAATTTTACTAGGCGGCCCCCTTAATTACTAAGGGGACCGCCCATAATTAAGGGGACCGGCCATCTGCTGGACGGGTTCAGAGAATCTTTTTCTGCTTTTTAGCCCATTTGATCCTATACTTCCCCAAATTCACAAACACATTTTGTCCTAATCACCCAACAAGCCTATTCATTCCTAAACAACACAAATCCTCCACTATAAATAACCCCATATCTCACCACATTCAATCATCCCATCATGTCTTCCTCACTCAACCCAAAACCAAAAACCTCTAAGCTAGCAAGGATGACCTTAAAACCCGGGTGGAAAAGAAAACCTAACCCTCACCACAAGCCCATTACAACTAGACAACCAACACCTCCATCATCATTCATCCCCAACTACTCTTCAAGATCACAACCTCACTCCATTGAACCATTTCACAAACCTTACCATTTTGGTCAAACATCCACATTCATTCCAAACTACTCACCTAAACCTCAAACCAACTTCAATGGAATACTTGAAAACCCTCATCACCTTGGTCAAACATCAAACCTTTCACCCCAATACCATCCATTTCCACCAAATAACCAAATCCCCATTCATGAAAGACATAAGCTTCATGAAGAAATTAACCAAATCCATGATCTTAATGATCTCCTTGCTATGCACCTCACACAACGCAACAAGGGACAACCTCCATCCCCACCTTACTCAAATTGCCTACCCCACTCTCTTAACTTGGATCAAGTTACAAACCACACCCACTATTGCCCTTGTTGCATCTTCCTTCAAAAACAAATCCTCCACCTAAGTGAAGATATTTCTTGGATCGAATATCTACTCACTCGTCCCTATCCCATTCCTCCACTACAACAATATAACATCAATGGATCCGCTCCATTTCCCTCACCATCACATAACTAAAACCCATCCACATGCTTTCCGCCTCAAAATAAAATCCCTCACCCTTTTGTGTTTCAAGCAAGCCCAATCGCTCTCTTTGGCAATATGAGAAGCATTAGTTTTTCTAGTTTTGTTGTAATCATTATGTTTCAAAGTATCTTATGTAATGTAATGATGATTCATATTTTATATGATCATCTGGAATGTTTTAGTTGGTTGTTCTAAATATTTTAGCTATGTATATGTATCTTGTGTCTCCTAACGTGTTTTTGCAGCCAAGATTTCCATAGCTCGTCTCCTTGGTGCCCTCGAACGAGGGGGAGTAACCATCAAGGGGGAGTTCTCGTCCCGACAAATTTAGTTTCTAAAACTTGTCGGCATAACCTTTTTGATTCTACAAAAAGGGGGAGAAGTGGATGTAAACTCACTAAATACTTGTCCAAAAATAAATTTTTGGATTTAATAAGTTTAAGTTTTGTAATCATCAAAAAGGGGGAGATTGTTGACATAAATAATGTCTAAAAACATTATTCATATCTCTATGTTTTAATGATCACAAAATATAAACTCATTAAACATAAACTTATCAAATAAACAAGTATTTAGTTGTAAATATTCACTTCTACAACTTAATCACTTAAGGTATGAATAAACAAGTGCTTAATGCATTATATGATCAAAGGAACATTTTCTTAATAACTAGATTTTTTATAAAACATCAAAAACATTTTATATATTTTTGAAAAACATTTTTGGCATTAAATAAAAATGTTTAATCTTTTATAAAAATGTGAATTCAAATTTTTAACCAAAATCAGTTAAAATGTTCCAGAAAAACCTTCCCCACAAAAGGACAAAATTGGCCAACGGACAGAAGGGGCGGCCCCCTTAATTTTACTAGGCGGCCCCCTTAATTATTAAGGGGACCGCCCCCGCTCCAGTAGACTTCCAGCTGTCCAATTTTTCTCCTATAAATACCAGTCTTCTCCTGGACTTTTACTCACCTTTTGCACACTAAAACTTTCTGTTTTAAATCACATTTCATATCTTCAAAATCCTTTGATCATATAATCTTAAGCTTTGGTTTCTAAGTGATCCAAGCTTCCTCCATTCAAGTGCAAAAGAAGAATACTCCTTCAACAACTAAAGAAGAAGTATTGCAACTTAGATACCTAAGTTGTTTGTGTCATCACATATATTTGTATATAAGTTGTGTATTGTTATTAGATAGTTGTGTGTATATTTATTTGGGATAGGTTAGTGTGTAAGTAGAGAAGTTGTGAAGAAGTTGTGTTGTTAAAGTGTGTAAGTAGTGAAGGTGTGAAGAAGTAGTAGTGAACATAGGTTGTGGTTAGTCGTGAAGTGTCGTGAAGAAGTTGTGAAGAAGTTGTGAAGAAGTCGTGAAGAAGTCGTGAAGAAGTTGTGAAGAAGTCGTGAAGAAGTTGTGAAATAGTCGTGAAGAAGACGGTGTGATTAAGTCGTGTTTAAGTTGTGAGATTGGTTCTAGCTACGATTAGAACTCGACATCTAGCTTTGTGTCGTTAAGCCGGTGTAAGCTAAAGTTGTGTAAGGTTTCTCCGCCATAAGGGAGCTTGTTGACATAGTGAAGAAAACTCTCGAGTTAGGTGCTCGGGGAGTGGAGTAGGGCAAGGAAGGTGTCCTTGTAGCCGAACCACTATAAATCTCTTGTCTCTCGGTTAGATCTTTCCATCTCTAGCTTTTATTTCATTTTATTACCTTACTTGCATTACTTAGTTATATTTACTTATATACGTATTGTTCATATTGTTCAAGAATTGAGATCACATAAATTCGAATCTAAGTTTTAAAAAAAGAAAATAAAAGTTTTCACAATAAATTATTAAAAGGACATAAAACTATTCAACCCCCCTTCTAGTTTTCCACACGTTAGATTAGGTTGTATAACTAACTTAAGATATTAAAATACTGATTAGGATAACTAGATAATACGTTCCACTCTTAGTGATCGACACTCTACTTACCATTATATTCATATTGACCGGGTACACTGCTCGTTAAAGTTTGTGTGTTATTGATAAGTCGGCTAAATATAAATTTAAAACTTGAATACTGCTAAAACCACAACGACATACCGTGGGTATAAATTAGAGCATACGCACACGCACACATCAAGTTTTTGGTGCCGTTGCCGGGGAGTGAATTGTTATTATCTGTTAATTTGATTAGTATTTTAATTAGGTTTTTAATTTTTTATTCTAACCGCTAACCGTGTTGTGTATTAGATTAATTGCATTCATTGTATTATTTTGCATATTTTCTGTTTTTGAGTGTTTTTATTTTTGTTTATTTTTGTTTGTTTTTATTTTTGTTTTTATTTTTTCTGTTTTTCTGTATTCTGCTATCGTTGTACTGAGCTAATTCAAACGATACGGCGCATCTATTTTCATAGATACGGCGTATTGCGTTTAATTTTTATAAAATACAACGCGTTTAATTAATTCGATACGACACATCTTTCCCCAAGATACGGCGTATTCTGTTTTTAATAAAAAAAAAATTTTCTAAGCGATAACGCCATACGACGCATCTGCTTTAGTAGATACGGCGTATCTATTATTTTAATTAAAAACAGTTTTCGAATTATTAAACAGATACAACGCATCGATTTTTATCGATACGGCGCATCTACTGAATCAAAAATCTTGTATTTTGAAACGTAACAAAAATACGGCGCATTAACTTTTGTTAATACGACGAATTTAATTTAATAAATATACGTTGATTTTTGATAATTAAAACTGATACGGCGCATTCTAATTTATAAGCGGCGTATCTATTTTCGGAATAAAAGTCTGATTAAATTTTTAACATAATAAGATACGGCGCATCCTATTTATAGGATACGGCGCATCGTCTTCTGATATCAGCAACTTTTATTTTACTTTGATTGTTTCACTCTTCTTTTGCACGAGTAAGTTTTATTTCAGGAAGATGGACGATCCGGATATTACAATGGAAGAATACTTGTTACTGGAAATGGTTAAGTCAAAGAATGAAAGAAACAAATTGCCATTTCAACACACTTGGTGTATGTCAAATGATGATGAAGAAGATTCATATACCGTGAAACCAATTCCGGCAATTGTTCTCGATAGTACTTTTTCTCCGGAGATTGCACAAGATGATGTGTATACGGAACCTTACATCGAAGAATATTCTGCAATCGTATTACCACCATTAGACAATCCATCGGATGAAGATGAAAAGTATTCTAATTTTGATTTCGAACCATTTGACGCAATTGTATATGATGACATGCCTCAACCAGATTTTGACCCAACAAGGGTTTTTGAAGAAATCTGGGATGACTTATTTAAAAATGAAATTCGGGACGATTATGAAATTGCAAAACCACTAGTTGAAATGGAGTATCACAAGATGAATTGGAATCACTTACAACACAAAGTGGTACCAATTTATTTAATATTATTAATCCCGTTACTACTAATCTTGCTAGTTTTCCTAAACAGGTTGCAAAACAAAAAGATGATGAGGTGAAATTTATTACACTACCTATTGAAGCACCTGTGATCAACCCGTATTTGGTGGAGCTCGAGGAAGAATTTGGTGATGAGCTCTTAAACATTGCTATGATTGATGAAGATGATGATTCCGACCCTATGAAGTATATAGAGGAACTCGAACTTTTACTTGCCAAAGACCCTTTCTCATCTTCTGCGGAAGTCAAGGGACGCCTTACTACCAAAGAGACTAACCAAGAAGAAAGGAGACTCATTTTTCCTCATCACACTACTCTTTCAGGAATGGTCAAGTCATCCAATTTATCAACCAAACCGGGTAAGAATAGGGAAGATGAACATATATTGCCAAGGTATGATCTTTATTTATTTCTTCCATCTTTACTAGCAAATTTACACTCTTTTCGTGTTTATTGCTATTATCACCCGCACTTGATCCCAAGTGGGGGGAACAACACCCTATTACACAGTAAATAAGGGTGGAGTCAGGCTCGTGACTCGAACAAAAACAAGCGCTTCGTGGGAGGCAACCCATGCTTATCTTTTATTTTATTTTCTGATTTTGTGTCGAGTCAGTCAGGCCCGCAGAAGATACGGCGCATCTCAATCCTGAGATGCGACGCATCTCCTGCACTGGTCATATCTTACTTTATTTTCTGCATTTTTATTTTTGACTTTAAAACTTTTTGTCAGTTTATTTTAATGCGGCGCATCCCTGGTTAAGGATGCGACGCATCTTCTATTCTGATTCGTAATTATTCCAGGCTCGATACGGCGTATTATGCAAGTTTGAACCTTCTTAACTTAGGTGTGTTAAAGTCTTGATGGTATTATAGATTCCTGCATTTCCTGTGGATACATCAATTATGAAGCTTAAACGTTCTCATCCACAAGAAAGTTGATTTTTGCTCTTATACAAATAATGGAGGATCATACCGAGCAAATCTCAGGGGAGTTTTTCTGTTCTAATTCTTTTATTTTCCAGTTTTTAACCTTTGATACAAACAACGAGGACGTTGTTTAACTTAAGTGGGGGGATTGGAGAATTAGAACACTTACTTGTCCTAAACTTTTCAAAATATGCTTAAAATGTGCTTAATATATCAAAATTTAAAATTTTTAGCATGTTTTTGTTTAAAGTCTAAGTTGCATAGCTGCACACATGACATTATTTTCAAAAAATGTGACTTTTCAAAATTCACAAATCTATGAGTGTGCCGGTGACTTGTAAACTTTAGAACTTGGCCTGTATACTATTCGAGACCACCATAATAAGTATTATTTATATAATTGGAATGACTTGTCTAAATTGGTAAATTTCTAGGATTACACCCAAATAGCTTTTATATGTTATGTGATATTAACTAACTACACCGGTTAGTTAACCCTCGTATAAACCCTTTTGTTACTCTCATTTTTAGAGTAAGATACCCCTAGAAAAACACTCAGAGCCATTCCTTTCGTTTCTTACACCTTTGTTATAATGTTTCGTTACACCTTTACACCTTAGCCTACCCTGTAGATTAAAATCCGTGGTTGGTTAATTGCTTTAGGCAAAGTGTGTTTCCTTACATTACCTGTGTTCGCGTGCGTAATTCATTATCTTTGGTTAGGTCGGGAAATTGCACAATGCAATTGGAGTGAATGTAAATATTGTATATCTTTGAGTTTATTTTTTTGTGTGTTTACTATTTTCACTATTACTGTTATTTCTGAAGTCATGGAAAGTATGGTATCCCGAGTTATCGTTATAGTGATGTGGTGAAATTTTACACATCTATGTTTATGTTAGTAGTCTGAAAAAAAAAAAAAAAAAATCGAAAAAATAAGAAAAGAAAAAGAAAAAGTTGGATGTTTGTTTTAACCAACTTATGTAAAGTTTTGTATTAAGTGGTCGATATCACCACTAGTTGTTGTATATTATATCTATGGATTGTATGGGAGTTGAACGTTATGGGAACGCCAATTAAGGTTATTCTTTGATTAAGATCTTGTTGAGTATAATTCGTGTCTACCTAAAGCGTGTGTTTCATGTGTTAAAGCGTGAGTTATTCTATGATATGAGTCTTATTTATGGGATGGTTGGGATAGTGATTAACCACACTTAGGATTTTAATTTATCTGTTTTGTTTATTTTTTTTCATTTTACACCAATTTATATCCCAAATATTATCCATACCCTATATTATTCTTTATCCAAACCTTTGATTTATTGAGATTAGGGATTTGAGCAATCTTAAGTATCGTAGTCGTGGATTCGGCTATGTATTTATGATTTTGTCGCCCATTTTGATATAATATTATTGGTAAAGATTACTTGGTCCTATCTTTAGCCTATTCGAGTTAAGGATTTGAGCAATTGCAAGTATCGTGTTCGTGGATTCGATCATGTATTTGTGATTTTGTCACCTTTTCTAGAATTTGAGATCGATAGAGATTAAGGAGAATGATTAACCCTTAACCAACAAACACTATTTACCGCTTTAGACTTGTTATTCCTTGGCTTTAGTGGAGGAGATGTGTATACTTGCCAAGCTTATGATAGAATATTCGTCACGACTGGACAGTTAAACAATTAGATTTGCATTTATCAAATTATTTTATTTTACTTCTAATTCGTTAAGTGTTTGGTTGTGTGATTATGACAAAAATGAATACATGCTTAAATATAAAATAAATCCTAACATCTTTTAGGATACATTTTCATAAGATTAATTCTAAGGTTTACTTGGGGACAAGTAAAATTCAAGTGGGGGGATAATTGATGAACTCAAATAAGTACATTTTATTACCATCATTTATCCTATTTATTTGACTTGTTTTATTATATTATCTGTGAGAATTGATACGTTAATGTTTACTTTTGCAATTCTCAGGTAAAAACAAGTATTATGTAAAACTTGGCGATTTTGGACTAATTATGGAGCAAAACAAGCAAGAAGTTAAGAGTCTACTGAAATGTACAAGATCAAGACTATTCTGCTCCAGATACGCCGCATCTTACTTATTACATACGGCGCATCACTATCAAGATTTCACAAGATATTATCCAAGACGGCAAAGGACATGCGCCGCATCTAAGAATGGAGTTACGCCGCATCTTCTGGCGGTGTACGAATATTCCTGAATATATTAATCTTGGACCCCACACGAAGTTAAGTCAATGCGCCGCATCTACTTATTCAATGTGCCGCATCTTACCTCAGACAGAAACTATAAATACCCCAAAGTTAGACGAATTTCGGGGACCTTGGACTTTAGACTTTTGGTACGTACGATATACGAAGTACAGAAGCCCTAAGCCGAATTCAGACGAAGTAGCTGCACAAGACACACCTTGAATGAAGATACAAGAGTTGTAAGAATGTCCTGCATATATTCAATTCATTAAGTAGTTTTGTTTTATTGTATTAGTACACTTTAATTGGTCAGGATTGATGGGCTTGTGTTATGTTATCATTGACTTCAACTCCCCATAAAATTGCTTTCCCATTAATTAAAGTTTATATGTTGATGTCTTTGGTGACTTTTATTAGTGCATTGATAACCTCTGTGTCTAGCTGAGCATTGCTTGGGTCGCCATGCCCCTTCCTCGCCTGTTTATTAGATCGCCTATGCATTCTATCGTCTGTAGAAAAGTAGGAAGAAAGATAAATGGGATAGTCATAAGTAATCATTAAGGGTTTACTCGCCGATAAGATTAGAACCAATGAGAAAGGACTTAATCTCGGTGTGTTGCATCGAACTATACAGTTCATATAAAACTAGCAATAAAACAAGTGACAAGCTACTTAACTATCAGGACAGGTCTTCTTATTGTCTCAAGTATTTATCTGTGTACGTGTGTGCTACTCGCTGATTCGTGCTTATTAGTTTAGTTTATATTTAATCACAACCAAACCGTGCCAGTCTCTCAGGCTGAACCCCCTTGCGTTAGATTAGGTTGTATAGCTAACTTAAGATATTAAAATACTGATTAGGATAACTAGATAATACGTTCCACTCTTAGTGATCGACACTCTACTTACCATTATCTTCATACTGACCGGGTACACTGCTCGTTAAAGTGTGTGTGTTATTGATAAGTCGGCTAAATATAAATTTAAAACTTGAGTAGGCATTAATACTGCTAAAACCACAACGAGATACCGTGGGTATAAATTAGAGCATACACACACGCACACATCAATCTTGATTTGCAAGAGTTTAGTTGAATTATGGTGTTATGGTTCGATTTTGACAGCAAGTGGAAGAGGTTTTGTGTGTTTGGAAAGTTTGTGCAGAAGAAAAGAGTGACTGGGCGCGTTTTTCAGATGCACGGCTCCACGGTTCCACTAAACATTAGTGGAGCCGTATATCTGATGGTCCAGTTTTTCTTCTGTTTTGACTTTTGGCTGATTAATCTTACTTATTTAGTAAGACTTTTTGACACGAGGAAAAAGTTTATACGTAATAAACCTTTTTGACGAAAGATGATTAAATGGGATGACCGGAAATGACCTTAGTGTTTTCGAGGAAATTGACTAAGATGTCATTGGATGAGGATTTACTTCTAGTATTTCCCGTGAAATAAATAGAAGTTATGAGTTGTGTTTAGGAGGATGACTATAATATTTCCCATGAAATATTTAATTAGTCGGAGTACGCGACACAAGGAATGACTAGATATTTCCCGTGAAATATTCATGAGTCATGTGACGAGTGAAAGATATGACTTAAAAAGTCATGAACGATTTGTAGAGAATGACTTCAATGTTTCCCGCGAAACTTTCGAGAGGTCATAGAAGGGATGAAAGATTATGAGGTATGACGTGACGGATGACTTTAATATTTCCGAAGGAATATTCAAATAGTCATGAGCGGGATGAGAAGAATGACTTGAAAAGTCATATGACGAGACGCGAGAAATGACGTTAATATTTCCAGTGAAATATTACGAAGTCATGGGATAAGGCTTAGGGAATGACTTGAAATTTCTAATGAAATGTTCAAGAGTCATGAGTCGAGAATAGGATGGAAGTGTGAGATGACTTTAATATTTCCATAGAAATATTGAAATAGTCATGAGCGGGATATGAGGAATGACTTGAAAAGTCATATGATGAGACGTGAGAAATGACATTAATAATTCCAATGGAGTATTAAGAGGTCATTTGACGAGAATGTAAAGGTTAAGGTGAGAAGAAATACTTTTCAAAGAAAAGATTTCTCATTCGACGTTATCATGACGGAGGAGATGTCTTTCCGCGGGGAGATGACGTACTTCGACGAGCTTCGTTCATGAGCAAACTATAGGGTTCCCGGACAAGTATAATGGCATCTTGACTGCTACTCTTCACAGGGAGTTGTCTCATCTATAATGTTTGTTGTCATGCCTTTCCGGCGCTTGCGTACTCGGTTTCGGTCGTGGTGACAATAAGAGTAGTTTGTTTCTTGGGGAACCAAGATGTTTGTTAATCAACCTATGAAGGTACAAACATTACTCATTATGTTTCAACCCACATTAACTCTCACATTATCAGAGTTGGTATAGAAACGTTTTCTACATCAATCTCCTCAAGATATCGTAATCTCAAGTGTATAGTATCTTTAATGTATGGTATGATACATTAAACACTTTGATGTAAGAAGTTTTGGATACTTCTTACAAGTGGGCACAAAGCCAACACTATTCATGATAATGGACCTACTTGCCGTTAGGTAAACTACTTTACCTATTATGCTCCTAACCTAGTTATATCCGCGCACTCACCTTCTTCGTCTCTTGTGAGTTTCGCATTTGCAGATATGGGCGTTATTGTCAATAAAGACTATTACTTAAACTATGTATCTCATACATATAGTATACATAAGTTTACAGGGATACTTCATTTAGGCAAGATTAAATATGTGCAAGGAAGGGAACTTGATTCACTCATCAATGCTTAATTCAAACTTGTCACGCATGATCTTCAAGCGATCATCGAACATTTCTGGACAAGATGAATTTGGCATGATGAGATATGAATAGAGTTTCTGTGTTATAGTGCCTACCATGTTAGATTCTAACTACACTATTTCATGCCAAACATTACTACTAACAAAGGGTGTTTTAAGAAAGCGTACCTGTGCCTGAGGTGTTTGCTCTTAAAACTAGAAGACTAGGGTACCTTTGTTGAATGTTAAGCATGAAAGACACGACTTGACTATTGCGTCACCGGGTATGCTTGATAACGCATCATACTCCTTTTGTTATACTCCAAAGTTTATTTACACTCATGTTTTCCTAGCAAAACAAATGTTCAAACATCTGGTCCTCAATATCTCATGGGTCCAAAGTTGTTAGAGTTAAACATCCTACGCATTTGTTGCGTTAGTTTAGGATGTGAGAATGGAGGACACATTTCCCATGGTAAGTAACTTTGTGGTGGACGATCATTCCAAGTTACAGGAAAGTTACTTGGATGATTTTGTCTTCTAAAGTTACCTCTCGGTAGAGGAGTTCTAGACCGAGGTTTGGGAGAGTTTACCTTTCTAGGTGGAGGAGTGGCTGACCTAGTGTCACGCTTTACAAATCCATGTTCGGGAGATGACAATGGTTTGTTAAAGCCTTTGGTTTCCTCTCTACTTGGAGTAGACACTCTAGTTCTATTTACAACTACTTGACTTGGTTTAGGACTTAAGTTACTTTTTAGAATTGACCCAGTTTTGTCCTCAGCACACACCGGTACCACTAAATTTAGTGGTGCCGTATGTATCTTTAATGGTGCCGTCACCTTCAGACATGGACTTTTCAGACATTACAAATTTTACTTGTTTAGTACTACTTGTAGAAGCCTGATTTGGGTCAAATCCTAAACCCGAACGGTCATGTTCACTATATCTAATATTTTCAAGTATATCATTAAGCTTTTTAGTTCCTTCATCAAACCTAATGATTCTTAAAGCATTTTCTTTAAGTTTTTCGTTTTCTACTTGAAGACTAATACATGACCCGCATCCTAAATCTACTTCCTTGTTTTTCTCAAGTCTCTTGACTTGATCATTTAGTTCTAAGATTTGTAGTTCTAGTTCTTTTAATTTTAATTTTAGCTTTGTGTTTCTACCTAAAATCTTAGTACTAACTACGCATAGTTTGTTGTATTCGTCATGTAATTCATTATCATCTACTGACGAATTATTATCACTATAATAAGAAGAGTCGGATTGTACCTCGTTAGAAGCTTGAGCCATTAAGCACGTTTCATCGTTAGGCTTCTTCTCTTCTTCTTCACCGCTATCACTCCAAGAACCTCCTACAAAGGCTCTTTGGTTGTTGGATTTTGGTGGCTTAGGACATTCTCCTATGAAGTGATTAGGATCTCCACATCTAAAGCATCTCCTATCACTTGTCCCTTTTCTTTCATCATGATTTCTTTGGGATGACTTATTCTCATCTCGAGATTGTCTAGGAAATCTACCTTTCCTCCTAAAGAACTTTCTAAAGTTCCTAACGGCTAGTGCGTACTCTTCATCTTCACTACCGGAACTCGAACATTCCTCATCACTAGACTCCTTCTTGGCTTTTAATGCTAGAGATCTAACTCTCTCGCTTTTGCCTTTGACAATGTCGGAATCCTTCTTGATGATCATCTCGTGAACTTTCTAGTTTCCTATAAGTTCATCGAGTGACAATGCCGCCAAGTCCTAAGACTCTTCTATGGCGGTGACCTTTGCTCTCTATTTAGGATGTAGAGCTCTAAGAAACCTCCTAACATAGTTCTTACTAGAATAACCTTCATCAAGAGCTTTAAGACTAGTGATAATAGTATTAAATCTAGCAAAAGCATTATCTATTGACTCATCCTCCGAAATGGAGAATTGTTCATATTGTTGAACAAGAAGATCTATCTTGTTCTCTTTGACTTGGTTATTACCTTGGTGAGTGACTAACAAAGTTTTCCAAATGTCTTTTGCCGTATTACACATAAAAATTCTTTCAAATTCCTTTTTAGGCAAAGCATTATAAATCATCATTTTAGCCTCATTATTTTTGGCTAATTTTCTTTTAAATTCATCACTTTGTCTATCCTAAGAAACTATTTCATACTTTTTAGTTTCCGGATTCTTTTGAATAGGTTGAAAGTCACCCTCGGTAATAACATGCCAAAGATCAATGTCTTTTGATTTCACATACGTTTCGAATCTTGTTTTCCAATAAATAAAACAATCGGTTTCGAA